>CP136069.1:61816818-63016818 GCA_032622095.1 Siphonodentalium dalli | reverse complement strand
GACAAAAATAGTACGACTCGGAATTAAAAATATACCACAGGGAAAACAAGAGATTTATGTCGATGAGTTACATACATTACGAAACGTTGGACGCTACACAGACAATTACGCCTATACATGTAGGCTTATGTTATAGTCGGTTAGCAAATATCAAACATTCAAAACCATTATCCAATGCCAAGCGACGTACAAATCATGGCAACGTCGTAAATGGTTGAAATGCTTGTAAGAAATGCACATATTCTAGATTGTATGTGCATGAAAGCACCCCCGGGGATTCACCACCCTGGAGTGACAGCGTGACCATGCATGCAGTCTGAGTTAGTCATCACAACCCGCAACCAAGTGTTGATTTTTCTGAAGTCTGTTGCCTTCACGGTTGTGTTTTTCTGTTTTAGAGTTCAATGCATTTATGTCCAGTCCATAACTACTGCAATATCAGTGTCATTATTTGGAGCATATAAACATCCATCATCGTGATCGTGTTTATTATCCGTGTGCACATGTATCTTCAAAAATGACTGAGAACTGAAACTGTGTTCAGAAACAAGACTTTTACGAAAATATTTTGTGTCAGTTTTGAATTCGCGCAGATAGGTGCGCGATTTCAAAACTGAGCGAAAAATAGTACTGCGCGAATTTAAATACGAGTAAGGTATTGAGATATCTTCAGTGTAGTTTTGTGGTTACGAGAGCTCATTTACCCCCTGATTTCTGCTCCATATGTGGAATTCTCCTTTCAAATATTGATATGATTTCAAAAGGGGTGGCGCCAGGATATCCCCGACGCATGTGCTATACGATTCCCCGATAAGGGGCGGGCTTTAGCTACTGAGTTGACCATTACAGATCTCATCGATGTGGTTGGCTATCCCTCCCCAACAAAATTTAGTTCTCGTCTTCAGTGAACTCAAGACCGCGCTCTTAGCATGGGGTGCCAAGCAGGGACGTGCCGACAGGGGTGGTTATGCAGGGGTCCCACCCCCAAACTGTAGTCAAACCCAATGCAACATTAGTTGGAAAATTCACACCAAAATTAGTTTGAAATTGTTCTCGTAGTTTGATTTCCAACAATTTCTTAGTGACGAATTTGTTGTTTTTAGACCAAAATTTGCATATTTCCCTTTCATTTGAAAAATTTTGGATTGAAATGCCATCAGTTGCCAATTTTCAAATTTTCAAAATGTTTTCACATCGGGTCGAACCATCGTGTATTTATCGCATATACCCATGGTTATATATAAACGGGCTACAAGCATCTGACCGCATATTTTCTACACAATAAACCACTTTACTGTCACAATTGTGACATTTAATTAGTTTATATTGGGGAGTTTAGGTGAGTGGATAACAATGCTAAACCCCCGATATAAAATGACATATACACAGGACTTCGTCGTAAACCAGCGGTATCCAAAACAATTTCCCTAGCTGGCTTATATGAAAGGAAACTTAGACTACACTTGACCACGCAATACGAGATATAAACTATACCTACAAGTCACAAAATAATGTAAATTATATTTTCATATGGACGATGCTAAATCTGTCCATAAAATGCATGCAGTCATGAATATAATCAGTCATAAAGTTCTAAAGCGTTGTCATCCTAAATTCCAGTTGACATCAATTAATACTGGTAGTTGTTTCAACACTATAAATATGATGTCCCCAGCCTTCATAATTGGCTACGGCAAAAAGCATTGACGAAGCAATTTGCTGAATCAAACTGGGCCACGGCATACTGTTGCCGTAGCGGATTGCCGAAGCCAAACAATCTGAATTAAGAGGGCTGTGTCCCTTTAACCCTTCCATGACATTAGATTCCTGAAATTTTGCGAAACCCTGGGAGCCTCGATATATATTAGAGAATACATTGGCCTAGTAATATTTACCTTGACCTTGTAAAACAGTGAATTCTCTTATATATATATATATATGCGAAACTCCCTACATGCTTTAATGTGGCACCAGTGCAGCTCCCGTCATGAAAGGGTTAAAGGTACTCAATCCGAACAGAGGGTCCCCATCTCAACAGATTCCAACAACAACAATCTGATCAGAGGGTCTTATATTACTATTTCATTGGCTTTGGGGGTAAAAAATATTTGATTCGAGTCGAGGAACCCATCAAACAAAGCTCAGAGTTATTAGATATTGATTTTTGAAATTTGTTAGTTTCTCAAGATGAGTACTAATAATTGCCGTCAGTTTCGTAACCTGCGCGAGATGTGTACACCAAAACACAATTCAAACAGAAAAGGATGGATAACTCTAAAATCAAGAGGTAATAATAACGTAATTTTGACTGAGTTCTGGGCCAGAAAGTATTCCCGATTATGAAAAATAATAGATTTCTAAAATCGATATCTAACAAATCTGAGCTTTGATGGGTGACTTCCTCCACTCGAATCAAATATTTTTGACCCCCAAAGCCATTGAAATAGTAATTGAGAGGAGTTTTATCGGATTGAGTACCTTTAAGACATCAAAATGATCAAACTGTAATCACTGACCTTTATGGATTAGCTCGGGGATCTGAACACCATACATGAACTAGATCATAATCTAAAAGTGATCTAAAAGGCATTGATTACAGTTCCTGTTATTTCCCTGCATATGTGAGGGCCACCACAATCAATCATATCATAAGTGAGTGAAGACAAAGAAACTTGGTCAAGTAACATAATTAGCATGGGTGCATCTGGGAATAACTTTTTTGAGATATAAAAGAACTTAATTAAGATTTTTGGCTTCGGCAAACCTTTGCCATGGCCCAGTTTGCTTCAGCAAATGGCTTAGGGTATTGCTGATTGACGTTGCCAATTATGAGGGCTGTTTAAAATATCAATGATGTATGTTTATATAATCAGACATCCTCTATATTCACACAATTGGCACCTGTAAGAATCAGTACATTTCGTCATACAGTTTATCAGAACGGTTCCGAGGTTCATAAACTTCATAAAAAGCTATGAACCACCTACTTCATTTCAAGTCGCCCACGCTCGTTGCTTGATTGTCATGTCATTGTGAGACTGTGTTGTGTTGGAATTTGAACAATATGTTACTTACAGTCGTTTTGGTAGTTTGAAAAGATGTTCCATGTTATTAATGTTCTATTAAAATGGACTGGTATATGATTATAAGGAATGACTTGAACATCGAGCGTGGTCAATTGTTTTGACCGGCAGACTAATTAAACAAAGTCTGTGTGAATCTCATTGTTTTTTAATTACTCTGCTGATCAAAATCTGATGACCCCAATCGACATTCAAGTCATTTCTTGAATAATTACAACTACTCTCGATTTGATTGAAATGCATGATTGGTCGAGAGGCTAGGGAATGATGATTCAATGATCTGATTTATCATTGTACTTTATATGTTGCAATGTATGAGACAGTTATACTTTAAGAACAATGGGCGAGTCTAACCTCCCGCATGACGTCACAGAATATGAGATTGCGCATAACGATTCCGGTAAACTTCAACTTTTTGCCAGACGGCAATATATTACTGTTAATGAGAAATAAAATATTTTTTAATCGATATCTAATAACTCTGAGTTTTGATGGGTGGGTTAAATAAAATATTGTTTACCTCCGAAACCAATGGAATAGTAATAGTAATAGGGATGTTTAATCAGATTATACATCTTTAATACCCCAATCTCTGTGTATACCAGATATGGCATAATATTTACAGCCATTTTCAAGTGAGTTTCCAGACTATATTTGGCAGTATGTGCCATTATCGTACACATGAGACCTGTGTTCCAAATTGAAACTGCTATAGTGGTGGCAAATACCAGCTGACAAAAGCAGGTGCTAACCACATGTTTTGGAAAAGTGACGAGAGGGCTCAGTTAATTGAAACAGGAAGAATAGGTTTTATAGAATATATCAGTTGTGGTTTGGTTTTGAAATATAACTGAAGAAAACAGAGAACCGTAAAACTGCACATCACTACTTCATACCAATGATATTGATGTATGTCATTGGTCAGAGAACATTAGATGTTACCAAGGTATTTGCTTACATCGGGAATGATCAATATAACTTGAGATTCCTAACAAGTCAGGGGCCATTGCTTCAAATTTCACTCTCTGTGATGATAGCCATTAAGACGTTTTCACAAGTATTTTCTTGATCAAGTTGAGGTGTATTTTTTTCCTGAATATTTTGCTCGGTTGTTGTAAATTTTCTGGGATGGATTATTAGTAGATCAGTGAAAATTAAGATTTTTTTGTTGTAATTATAAGCCATCAACATTGTTTTTCGATTGATCTATGAGCACATAGATGTATCAGTATAAGTAGAACAACATAATAGTATAATTCAGCTTTGCAGAAAATACAGTGTGTTTTTCATCTTCTGATACATTGACACGCTCATATATCAATTGAAAGATGATGTTGATGGCATAAGAAGACTACTCATGATGAATCATCATAGCTATTCTTCCAAAGCAGTGTATGTCAACACTGATATTGTTAGTCATAATAGCCATTCTTCCATAGCCATGTCTATTCCTGTCTTCTCGAGCTAGCTGTGCCCGCTTCACTGACAGCTCACATGAAAGTTCCACAGGCTGCATCACACTTGTATACCATGGTACAATATTTATGTCATCTGTATGCTGCACATGTACTGGTACAGTTCTGGTGCCAGTGTCAGAGCATACTCTGAAAAGAAATGCATAAAATGCTATTTTAAAAAAAAAGTAATATTTAAAACGTACATTATTTATCAGGTAAATAGTTGAAATTTATACGGGAAATTAATTATAACGCCATGGTTAATTAAGTTTATGTTTAGCATCATCAATTTTTCTAATGTTGAAATGATTAGTCGATAGTGTTGAAATGACTAGGTTATTTCATATTGGATGGCCCCCAGCCGACACCTACTATATATATAGAACGATCAAAATACCACACATGATTATCAAAGTATTCGCTTAAAAATCAAGGATCTGCCCATTTTAATGTGTTGGATATGCAATTTTTCACAGCTGTTTGTCATTATAAATTTATTAAAATGCATATTTATCATTATATTTATGGATGTTGACAGCCTATAGTGACAGGAAAGTATCATGAACATCACTCATAGGATATAAAGCTGGGTTAAACTTCAAAGTTGAAGTTATTTGCATGTGCGATCCTGACAAAGTAATGGAAGAGTCGATTTAATTTTTTTATTTGTATAGCATTTTTTTGCAGCACTGGGTAGATTTTGTATAGCACTCCCTACCAATACCTGTCATTTTATTTTAAATTGGATAGTAGAAATTGGAAATGGCATCCCAAATTGCGATGCAAATCCAGTTAAATCGAGCCCTGAACAGTCATAAATACTATGGAGAGACTTCGAAATAGCTTCCTAACTTCTGGCAGCACAAACTCGTATTTGATTACATGTCCATGTCAGTTCAAGGATTGATTGGGGGATGACATTCAGCGGTGTTACTCTATTCCAAGCAGGGATCACATATAAGGGTAACACATTTATAAACTTCTTCTATTCGGCGTATACAGTAATGCTCTAATTTGGCGTACAGTAATGCTCTAAGTAATTCAGCGGGTACAGTAATGCTCTAAGTAATCGACTTCTTAACCACGATTACTTAGGGCATTACTGTAACTCTGCATCGGTTGCACTGCAAAAACAACACAAGTCTTACTGGCTACGTTTCCAAGTTTGGTGTCGTAGTTTGGAATATCGCTAATATTTTGACATGTCATGTTTAGTTTTGCCTTAATCTTTTTACATGACGGATGACCAGGTGGACACACAAGGGATCCACAGCTGTATTCAAACTCGGACAATAAGTATGCGCGCCTGTATGTTTCAAAATCGAAAGATTGCAAAGCAGCTACTCTTGGGATCCAAATAAGCATAATAGTACCCGTATGTTTATTATTTTTTAGAAAATATGCCACCCTGTTACCTGTATGGCGTTTATATGGGTCTGTATCGGTCTATTTTAAAGTGATGTGAATCACTGCGGAAGAATGATCAAATAGAAAAGAGAATTATCTTGCTCAAAGTAGTTATTTTTACAAATATTATATCCAAATTGGCAACGCTCATCGTTATTCTTATACATTAATTAATGACAGTTATTCTCGAAGGTGAAACCATTTTCATTAGTTTATCACAGATAGTTGCATTCCAATTTGAGGAGTAAATATTTACAATTGAGTGTAGTTCAAATGATGATTTCTATGGATATGTACGGTCGATTTGCTTGAAATTATCGGCGATGTTACTAATATGATACATTCCTCCTGTTGACATAGTGCCTGAATGCTAACTTATCGGTTTCATATACCAAAACAAGTACATAATTATTTATGTCTTTAAAATTGGGATCATCAGGCTGGCTATACTGCAGGCATATGGAGCTATCACTTATGTCAGGAAACTCCAATGTCAAGCGTATTTGAGAAATATATGGATAGAATGAAACAAGTGTGTGAACTGGTTAACGTTATTGAATGAGTTTGTTGTGACACGATGGTAAAACGAGACCCGTAGGTTCAAATTTTACCTCGCGACACAAGTTCATACAACAAACACTTGCAATAATGTTTTTTTTATGCTCACACAACTGTGTTGTTCTTTGTTTATTGCACACTCTGAAGATTGGAACTTGTAATATGCTCAAATTTAGGTTGATATTGTTGCATTAATTCTGAACAATGTGTTCTTTATGCAGACTAACCTCATGATTTAGTGAAGAAATGTTTTGTTTAATTTAGTTGGTGTTGCAATGACATGGTTTGTATTGTCCTTTTTTATTGAAGGTTTTAAAATCTTCTGTATTTTGCTGTATTATGCAAAAATAAACAAAGTGTGCAATAAATATGATTTATTGTATAGAATTTCAGACGACTTACTTTCAAGTTCCATGTTCAGCCCTC
This sequence comes from Siphonodentalium dalli, assembly GCA_032622095.1. Lineage (NCBI taxonomy): Eukaryota > Metazoa > Mollusca > Scaphopoda > Gadilida > Siphonodentaliidae > Siphonodentalium > Siphonodentalium dalli. Next base: position 63,009,887 of record CP136069.1, on the reverse strand, counting down.
ATTATTGGCTATGGCAAAATGGGCCATGGCAAAGGGTTGCCGTAGCAGATTGCCGAAGCCAAACAATCTGAATTAAAAGGGCTGCATGTTGGATCTTGCTACCCTAGCCTGTACTATTATTCCGCACTATACTCTTATTAATTTATCAGATTCAGAGCTTGAAATTATGAAAAATGTCCCATGACAAATTTAATGCTGTGGTATGTTAGCAGGTCCAGAACTTTCCCAAATTTCTGTATATGCGTCAATCGGTGTGTATACATCTATGGGACTATAGTTTTGTTATGAAAGACATGGACCTATTTTTTTTGGTCAAATCAGATCTTTATTGATGAAACCTACTGTGTAACTGACTGTGTAAGCAATTCAATTAAAAACAAGGGGTACACATCTAAGATGCTATGTCGAGTTTATTGGCAGTCAAAAAAAAACTTCTGCCAACAAGTTGGCAATAAGGCCCACACAAGGCCCAAAAAGTTGGACAAACCTGGTTTTGAACTCGTCCGAGATATTGTTGCAATAGACTCATATACCAAATATTGTTTAAATCAGTTAATATTTCATCGAGTTATCGCGGTAACGGTGATAACATTGCTAAAAATAGACAAACTAAGACCCATAACTCCGCGAAAAAAATTCAGACAAACCTGGTTCTCGAACTTGTCCGAGATATTGTTGCAGGAGACTCATATACCAAATATTGTTGAAATTGGTTAATATATTTTCGAGTTATCGCGCTAACGGTGATAAAACTGCTAAAAATAGACAAACTAAGACCCATAACTCTGCGAAAAAAAATTCGAACAAACCTGGTTTTCGAACTTGTCCGAGATATTGTTGCAGGAGACTCATATCCCAAATATTGTTGAAATTGGTTAATATTTCATCGAGTCATCGCGCCAACAGTGATAAAATTGCTCAAAATAGACAAACTAAGACCCATAACTCTGCGAAAAAAAATTTGGGACAAACCTGATTTCCGAACTCGTCCGAGATATTGTTGCAGGAGACTCATATCCCAAATATTGTTGAAATCGGTTAATATTTCATCGAGTTATCGCGCTAACGGTGATAACATTGCTAAAAATAGACAAACTAAGACAAAGTTCTGGATGGACACACGGAGGGACACAAGGACAAGGGTCATTACTATATAGTCCTCCAATGGAATGTCGGAGGACAAAAATATGTCCTACCTGTTTTAAGCCAATCAATTATCAGTCTGTCCTTAACTGCTGTCTCTATCTGAAGATGATGTTAAGTACATCTTCTAAATATGTAAATTAAGATATGACCACATTTTACCATATATTCAGGTCAGCTAACATATATGAAGCATAAAATTTCACCTTTCCTAATGTGCTTTGCCTCTAATTACATGTATGATTATATATGCACACTAAGCATATACCTCTATATAGAACTAAACAACCTATTGCAGAAATTTCGTTCAAAACTGAGGTGATATGTCATGTGTAGATTCTATCAATTAGTATATAGGTGGATAGATGTATATACACCAATTGGCATATATAAGTTATAATGCCGATTGGACTCATGGAGTATATGTATACAGCAAATGGGGAAATTGCTCCACGTGATAATGAGATCAAATTTTTCCAAAACGGCATTTCTCTAGCCGCAATACGTAACTTTGTTAAAAGTTACGATGGTCCTGTAACTATCTGGATAGAGCCAAGGAAACCTTATTTTTAACAGAAACAAGAACTTTCCCAGATATCCTGTCTGTGATAAAGTGCTGCGATCCAGACAAATTTATAGTGCCCTAGTACTGTATATGAAAATGAGAGATTGGTATATAAACAGTAATATCAAGTGAGAATAATGATGAACTAATATAAGCAAATGTGGAATACTACTAGTAACTAGTAGTATATGCATCAAAATTAATTAACCCTTTCATAACAATCGCTGGTGCAGCAGTAAACATCCAATGCCAGTGCATTCTCCTATATATACCAGTTTACCATAGGGAGCCATGCATATTTAAGAGAATGCAAGGTCAAGGTAACTATTGATAGGCCAGTGTATTCTCTTACATATGTGAGGCTCCCAATGGGAGACTCGCTTATTTAAGAGAATGAATTGGCACAGGGTTTTTCGCTAAATTTTAGGAAATTCCAGTCATGAAAGGGTTAAGCAAGTACCTTACTCCTATTTAAATTCACGCAGTACTACTACCCATCGGCGGCGATGAGCGAACATAATAATACGATTTGTGAGTTTATACCAAACAATCGGAAAAATAAGAGGGCTATTTTAGATAGTTATTTGACAATTATATTTACATGTGGGCAAACAATCGAAACATATGTACATGTAAAGCGTCAAATCATGGATTGATCTTTGATGTTGATAACTTGCAATGCTTCTAAGAAAGATATATTTGATTGTATCAAAAGCAATAAAGTGAATCGCGAAATGTATTGATCATATTGTGGGTGTGTATTGTGAAAGATATTACAGAAGCTGCGAAACAATAGCACTAAACTGTTTGAATGATTTGTGATTTTGTTCAATGAACGGTCACTTACAACTATCTAGAGACTTCAGGGACGGTACCCTCCCCTATATTCAGCGACCAGATGATCTCCAGTATATGTTTCATCACTGAAGTAGAGCACCTTGTACATGAACATGTAGCTGGATTGGAGATTGCTGTCTTGACCCTTCACACTTGCCCTCATGCCAGTTTGTTCCTCCTACAAAAGAGATCATAATTAATGTATTGCAATAATAACATCTTACGTGTACCGTTAACTGTTGTCGAGAGCTTTCCGATGAATGACAACAAGCCATATTTCCGACTAAATCCTGAAAAGTTACTGTTACCCATAATTCTGCTGTGGTTAAGGAGACAATTACTTTGGGCATAACTGTATATAATGCAAATCAATCCATATAGACAATCGCATGGCAAATCAAGTTTCTAATTACTAGTATGGCTATTAATATAATGAATATACTAGTATGGGTTATTCTTAGCTAATAGTATATCATTGTATGTCGTATTAGAGCTGACTCTGAAATAGTATGGAATCTAAAGAGGTTTGCCGAACGGTGCTTGACAGTGAGTTCGAGTGGGACTGAATATTGTGTAGGGGTGCGAGATATCACCGGTGCACTGCGAATCAGAGTTCTACGATACATAGCCACAAAATCGTGCATCGCAATACACAATTCTGTTCATCTATTACCGGTGTCCATTATTCGTTACACTGGAGAATAAGAATTAAATACAACGGCATGCAAAGAAGCATGATAAAGTCGTTCTACTTCAAAGCGCCGATTAAATAGGTCAGCCACCTGTTTGTCGGTCATGCGCGTGGGCATTGTTGTTTTTGTGTAAAGTTTGATATACCATTGTCACCGTTGGCACACAGAAGAGTTCGTTCATAGAAATGATGTCACCAAAAGGCTCAAAATGTACATCATGCTAATCATTTGTCGTTCATTGGAGTTGAACTGCATATTAGAGAATTAAATCGTTCCGTTAACAGTCACCGATACCCAATTGACATAAACGTGTCTCATCGCAAGACTCGTAGTAAACCGCGTCAATACAGACAGCGTTCCGAACTTCCGACGTGGTATTTTTGAATTACTCCCCCTGGACTGTATTTAAATGAATTAAACAACAAACGTGGTTATGTTTTTGTACTTGAAAGTCGTGTAATCCCATACGACCTTGGCCTTATATAAAACATTCCAATGAACTGAAGTAGCTGGTACTGAAGGATTAATCAAATTAATGAACTATTAAATAATGACTATGATTGAATATATGTTTTTTTTCAACCAATTCATGAATTCCATATGAAGGGCTGCATCCAGAAATACTAGGGTATCGTATCTAGATAAGTATTGTATCGCGACCGCATATCGCGATATGTATCGTATCGCAACACTGATAGTACCTCCCACCCCTAATATTTTGTGCAAACTTTAAAGCATATATTATATTAATTAGTTTATAATAGATAATTCATAAATACCTGTGAAAAATTCAACCAGATTCCTCAAGCCTTGATATTCCAACCACCATGAATCATCTGTGATCGTCCACTCCATTGTACAGACGTCATAAACGAGTCGAAATTTTGCATGGAAATGATGCAATTATTTGTAGACCAGAATATTGTTGTTTTTAAAAGATGCTTCAAAAATGGCACGCAGTCAGCAAAAAAAATAGATGTTCCACATTAACAATTTTGGATTTTAATACAGAATCTTGAATTATTTAAAAGCAGACTGTCCACATGTTATCTGTAGAATTGTAGCTCATATATATCAAGACTAAACACGCTGAATGAATATTCTAGCTTCACAGACGACCATGATGATGCAAATGCTTGTGTATACAGTAATGCCCTAATTAATCAACTCTCTAACCACAGCAGAATTATGGGTAACTTTTCAGGATTTAGTCGGAAATATGGCTTGTTGCCATTCATCGGAAAGCTCTCCTAGAAATATGGCTTGTTGCCATTCATCAGAAAGCTCTCTGCGAGAGCTTTCCAATAAATAGCAACAAGCCATATTTCCGACTAAATCCTGAAAAGTTACCCATAATTCTGCTGTGGTTAGGGAGTCAATTAATTAGGGCATTACTGTAGTAGTGATTACCAGTCAACATAGAACATTACTTGACCCAGATAATGATGATTTAATTTTAAATTAATACGATATCCATTATTATGAAGATTTTAATTTTGATTACTTATTATATACTAGAGGTTCCAATTTCATCACTTTCACATAAATGCAGAAGTTATCACATTGTGACAATTGTATACCATTGTGAATTTTAAGAACCACTAAATTTGTTATTTTGTATTAAAATTAAACTGCCGGTATGGGCCTAAATGAATGGTCAACACTTGGGATTTGTTCGACTACATGTATATTTTATATCTATAGTTGCTCTATATATATAGTGAATTTATATGACGATGAAGATGATAAAGTGAAGATTATAGATAAAAACAAAAGGATTCCAATATACTTTTATATTGCCAAGCTAAATTTTACATGTCTATGCTCACCATTATGGCATATCTGACATCAATGAATCAAGATAATTATTTCATTGATCTGGACAGTCATATGACAACAAAGGGTGAGTTAATGAACCCCAAGCACACAAGTCCCTCACATAAAAGTCATATCTCTAACTGTATATATGACTACAAGTCTAAAATAATTCAGGAACAATCAAAGTAAACTGTTAGAAGTTTTTGACAAAATGTGAATGATATTTACGAGGATGTGCAATGATCTCTGTATGAGAACATATGAAACTAACCACAATTTTTGACCCATACTTAGTGTTGATTTGCGAAAATTCCCCCCTGTAATATTATTGAGCCCCCATACTATTATTTGTTTTAAAGGAAATTTCACCCCTGTACTATTATTCCGCCCCTACTATTATTTGGATCCCGAGAGTAGCATATACCTTGTGACTGCTTGAAATTTAGCACCAGCTGTCAAAGCCACCTCGCCTTTTAACGATCGACATGAGGATTTTTGGATCAATTCCAAGTCACCTCGCCATATCGCTTCATGACATGAGGATCTTTCGAGAGCTGTGCCTTGAGCAGTTTTAATATGAGATTGAGACACAAAAGTACTTTCAACTTTGAATCATCAGATCATGCAACTTGAAAGATCACTGGGACCCAATTTTAAATTTGCATGGTTGAATGAAGCTATTATTATTAGTCAAAATACATTGTTCTGAACAACAAATCTGGAAAAACAATTGCCATACAGCCTACAGGTACATGCGAGTTCACTTGTGAGCAAGTCACCCAATTTCGATGCACATTTATTGATTCAAAATTATTTCTGGGTATTCATCTCTGAACAGACTGAATTTAAAACAACTAATACTGATGCCGTACGTCAGTTGTCACATTGACATTGTGTAATATATTAATTATTTTGTCGGCAAACACGACGATGATGATGATGATGATGACTGACTGATGTTAGACGATAAACGATGATGATAAAATAAACTTTAAAATTCATGAAATCTCACGCCAAGGTGAAGGTCAATGAGGACTCCAGAGGGGTAATTTAAAAAATGGGAATATTTGAGCAACTAATACGGAAATTACGATGTTCTGTTTAGTTACTTAGAAGTTAGATTTTCATAAAATTGTTAATAACATACTATCATACTATGATACTAGTAAAGATGATGATGTAAATTATTTCAAATCTAAAGTACTAGTAGTCATACGTATTAATTAATACTAATAGCAATATAATTTACCGTTAATTAATATGTTATAGTACTTGCAAGATCTTTCAATGAAATTCCAATTTCCACATCTAAATGTCCTAAATGATATATCAATGATGAACGATAGTAAATAAAAAATCCGCCCTCGCTTCGGGATGAAGGACGTGTAGCTAATTTCAGGCGGCGCTGGTTAGGAACATAAATTATAGTCCGGGGAAAATAATAAAATATATAGGCTAGATGATAATGGCATCATGCATAATACTAGTATATAGTAATCAAATGAAAATGATGTAAATTATTAATTTAATTATTCAAAATCTAAAGTAAAGTTGGCCTACCTAGTCAAGAATAGTAGCCTACGATTTATGTTGGTGTTTTCAATGAAATTTCACAACTTAATGAAAAATAATGAAGTCAAAACATTGCCGCGTTTCCGTTACCACGATTCCGACATGTGGACTGTCTGTAATTACATGAAAATTCCATGATTCCAATGGATAAAGAATAGTTTACTTTCCAAGCATTGAGACAAAATGGCGTCACGGTCGAAAAAATGACGCTGCGAAAAAATGACGTTGCACATCGGCACGTGATCGCTACATACGCCACGTTACTCTTTATTTGAGTACTTATTAATCAATTGTACTCTTTTATAGTGTAATTAGTTGTCGCGCGCCATACGTCTTGTGGCATTTCTACACAATGGATGTGTAAATACGATATCTACAAAATAATAGAGTACACGTTTCTACTCTTTATTTATTTCCGTGTATCACGGTAGCATTTGGATGTAAGACTTTAAAATAACGAAACTTCCTCATTTTCGCACATTGATACCACATGCCTGACAAAACAGTTTTGCGAGGGGAATTTTGCGAAAGTACGGTGGCCGAGTGGTTAAGGCGTTGGACTTAAGTTCCAATGGACGCATGTCCGCGTGGGTTCGAACCCCACCCGTACTAAGTATAATTTTGACTGTTGAAATGAACAAATATGACGGAAAGAATGACCAAAATTACCATACATTCTGTTTTCATGTCTGAAAATATAAACTTTTTGCGAGTTAAATAATTATTACCGATATGTCATGACGCCCTAATGCAATAACCATTCTATTTGTGTAAGGAACATTTTCTTACTTTGTTTCTGTGTGTGTTATCGCCATATATGCACTCATCTGAACTGTTCAATGGAACGACATTCTGATAGCTGTTTGAAACCAGACGGGGATATAGCTCAGTGGTAGAGCATTCGACTGCAGATCGAGAGGTCTCCGGTTCGATCCCGGATGTCCCCTTGTTTTACCACAGTTTGGTTTATACTTGAAATAGAAATTTAACACATTTCACTGTTTTGCAATGGCAATTCCATTGCCCATGGAAGAAAGGTGTCGGAAATTCGCACAAAACTAACAAAATCATGCAAATACATAATGAGCGCATTTTAAAATTACTGTATTTCGAGGTTGCCAGGATTCGAACCTGGAATCTTCTGATCCGTAGTCAGACGCGTTATCCGTTGCGCCACAACCCCTAATGATGACGTCGCGCGAAGATGCGGATCTTTACTTTGGCTGTGTTCAATTTGTTTTCTTGCATTGGCACACCATAACGCGACTGTGCATTCAGTATATATCACGGTAGCATTTGGATGTAAGACTTTAAAATAACGAAACTTCCTCATTTTCGCACATTGATACCACATGCCTGACAAAACAGTTTTGCGAGGGGAATTTTGCGAAAGTACGGTGGCCGAGTGGTTAAGGCGTTGGACTTAAGTTCCAATGGACGCATGTCCGCGTGGGTTCGAACCCCACCCGTACTAAGTATAATTTTGACTGTTGAAATGAACAAATATGACGGAAAGAATGACCAAAATTACCATACATTCTGTTTTCATGTCTGAAAATATAAACTTTTTGCGAGTTAAATAATTATTACCGATATGTCATGACGCCCTAATGCAATAACCATTCTATTTGTGTAAGGAACATTTTCTTACTTTGTTTCTGTGTGTGTTATCGCCATATATGCACTCATCTGAACTGTTCAATGAAACGACATTCTGATAGCTGTTTGAAACCAGACGGGGATATAGCTCAGTGGTAGAGCATTCGACTGCAGATCGAGAGGTCTCCGGTTCGATCCCGGATGTCCCCTTGTTTTACCACAGTTTGGTTTATACTTGAAATAGAAATTTAACACATTTCACTGTTTTGCAATGGCAATTCCATTGCCCATGGAAGAGAGGTGTCGGAAATTCGCACAAAACTAACAAAATCATGCAAATACATAATGAGCGCATTTTAAAATTACTGTATTTCGAGGTTGCCAGGATTCGAACCTGGAATCTTCTGATCCGTAGTCAGACGCGTTATCCGTTGCGCCACAACCCCTAATGATGACGTGGCGCGAAGATGCGGATCTTTACTTTGGCTGTGTTCAATTTGTTTTCTTGCATTGGCACACCATACCGCGACTGTGCATTCAGTATATATCACGGTAGCATTTGGATGTAAGACTTTAAAATAACGAAACTTCCTCATTTTCGCACATTGATACCACATGCCTGACAAAACAGTTTTGCGAGGGGAATTTTGCGAAAGTACGGTGGCCGAGTGGTTAAGGCGTTGGACTTAAGTTCCAATGGACGCATGTCCGCGTGGGTTCGAACCCCACCCGTACTAAGTATAATTTTGACTGTTGAAATGAACAAATATGACGGAAAGAATGACCAAAATTACCATACATTCTGTTTTCATGTCTGAAAATATAAACTTTTTGCGAGTTAAATAATTATTACCGATATGTCATGACGCCCTAATGCAATAACCATTCTATTTGTGTAAGGAACATTTTCTTACTTTGTTTCTGTGTGTGTTATCGCCATATATGCACTCATCTGAACTGTTCAATGGAACGACATTCTGATAGCTGTTTGAAACCAGACGGGGATATAGCTCAGTGGTAGAGCATTCGACTGCAGATCGAGAGGTCTCCGGTTCGATCCCGGATGTCCCCTTGTTTTACCACAGTTTGGTTTATACTTGAAATAGAAATTTAACACATTTCACTGTTTTGCAATGGCAATTCCATTGCCCATGGAAGAGAGGTGTCGGAAATTCGCACAAAACTAACAAAATCATGCAAATACATAATGAGCGCATTTTAAAATTACTGTATTTCGAGGTTGCCAGGATTCGAACCTGGAATCTTCTGATCCGTAGTCAGACGCGTTATCCGTTGCGCCACAACCCCTAATGATGACGTGGCGCGAAGATGCGGATCTTTACTTTGGCTGTGTTCAATTTGTTTTCTTGCATTGGCACACCATAACGCGACTGTGCATTCAGTATATATCACGGTAGCATTTGGATGTAAGACTTTAAAATAACGAAACTTCCTCATTTTCGCACATTGATACCACATGCCTGACAAAACAGTTTTGCGAGGGGAATTTTGCGAAAGTACGGTGGCCGAGTGGTTAAGGCGTTGGACTTAAGTTCCAATGGACGCATGTCCGCGTGGGTTCGAACCCCACCCGTACTAAGTATAATTTTGACTGTTGAAATGAACAAATATGACGGAAAGAATGACCAAAATTACCATACATTCTGTTTTCATGTCTGAAAATATAAACTTTTTGCGAGTTAAATAATTATTACCGATATGTCATGACGCCCTAATGCAATAACCATTCAATTTGTGTAAGGAACATTTTCTTACTTTGTTTCTGTGTGTGTTATCGCCATATATGCACTCATCTGAACTGTTCAATGAAACGACATTCTGATAGCTGTTTGAAACCAGACGGGGATATAGCTCAGTGGTAGAGCATTCGACTGCAGATCGAGAGGTCTCCGGTTCGATCCCGGATGTCCCCTTGTTTTACCACAGTTTGGTTTATACTTGAAATAGAAATTTAACACATTTCACTGTTTTGCAATGGCAATTCCATTGCCCATGGAAGAGAGGTGTCGGAAATTCGCACAAAACTAACAAAATCGTGCAAATACATAATGAGCGCATTTTAAAATTACTGTATTTCGAGGTGGCCAGGATTCGAACCTGGAATCTTCTGATCCGTAGTCAGACGCGTTATCCGTTGCGCCACAACCCCTAATGATGACGTGGCGCGAAGATGCGGATCTTTACTTTGGCTGTGTTCAATTTGTTTTCTTGCATTGGCACACCATAACGCGACTGTGCATTCAGTATATATCACGGTAGCATTTGGATGTAAGACTTTAAAATAACGAAACTTCCTCATTTTCGCACATTGATACCACATGCCTGACAAAACAGTTTTGCGAGGGGAATTTTGCGAAAGTACGGTGGCCGAGTGGTTAAGGCGTTGGACTTAAGTTCCAATGGACGCATGTCCGCGTGGGTTCGAACCCCACCCGTACTAAGTATAATTTTGACTGTTGAAATGAACAAATATGACGGAAAGAATGACCAAAATTACCATACATTCTGTTTTCATGTCTGAAAATATAAACTTTTTGCGAGTTAAATAATTATTACCGATATGTCATGACGCCCTAATGCAATAACCATTCTATTTGTGTAAGGAACATTTTCTTACTTTGTTTCTGTGTGTGTTATCACCATATATGCACTCATCTGAACTGTTCAATGAAACGACATTCTGATAGCTGTTTGAAACCAGACGGGGATATAGCTCAGTGGTAGAGCATTCGACTGCAGATCGAGAGGTCTCCGGTTCGATCCCGGATGTCCCCTTGTTTTACCACAGTTTGGTTTATACTTGAAATAGAAATTTAACACATTTCACTGTTTTGCAATGGCAATTCCATTGCCCATGGAAGAGAGGTGTCGGAAATTCGCACAAAACTAACAAAATCATGCAAATACATAATGAGCGCATTTTAAAATTACTGTATTTCGAGGTTGCCAGGATTCGAACCTGGAATCTTCTGATCCGTAGTCAGACGCGTTATCCGTTGCGCCACAACCCCTAATGATGACGTGGCGCGAAGATGCGGATCTTTACTTTGGCTGTGTTCAATTTGTTTTCTTGCATTGGCACACCATAACGCGACTGTGCATTCAGTATATATCACGGTAGCATTTGGATGTAAGACTTTAAAATAACGAAACTTCCTCATTTTCGCACATTGATACCACATGCCTGACAAAACAGTTTTGCGAGGGGAATTTTGCGAAAGTACGGTGGCCGAGTGGTTAAGGCGTTGGACTTAAGTTCCAATGGACGCATGTCCGCGTGGGTTCGAACCCCACCCGTACTAAGTATAATTTTGACTGTTGAAATGAACAAATTTGACGGAAAGAATGACCAAAATTACCATACATTCTGTTTTCATGTCTGAAAATATAAACTTTTTGCGAGTTAAATAATTATTACCGATATGTCATGACGCCCTAATGCAATAACCATTCTATTTGTGTAAGGAACATTTTCTTACTTTGTTTCTGTGTGTGTTATCGCCATATATGCACTCATCTGAACTGTTCAATGAAACGACATTCTGATAGCTGTTTGAAACCAGACGGGGATATAGCTCAGTGGTAGAGCATTCGACTGCAGATCGAGAGGTCTCCGGTTCGATCCCGGATGTCCCCTTGTTTTACCACAGTTTGGTTTATACTTGAAATAGAAATTTAACACATTTCACTGTTTTGCAATGGCAATTCCATTGCCCATGGAAGAGAGGTGTCGGAAATTCGCACAAAACTAACAAAATCATGCAAATACATAATGAGCGCATTTTAAAATTACTGTATTTCGAGGTTGCCAGGATTCGAACCTGGAATCTTCTGATCCGTAGTCAGACGCGTTATCCGTTGCGCCACAACCCCTAATGATGACGTGGCGCGAAGATGCGGATCTTTACTTTGGCTGTGTTCAATTTGTTTTCTTGCATTGGCACACCATAACGCGACTGTGCATTCAGTATATATCACGGTAGCATTTGGATGTAAGACTTTAAAATAACGAAACTTCCTCATTTTCGCACATTGATACCACATGCCTGACAAAACAGTTTTGCGAGGGGAATTTTGCGAAAGTACGGTGGCCGAGTGGTTAAGGCGTTGGACTTAAGTTCCAATGGACGCATGTCCGCGTGGGTTCGAACCCCACCCGTACTAAGTATAATTTTGACTGTTGAAATGAACAAATATGACGGAAAGAATGACCAAAATTACCATACATTCTGTTTTCATGTCTGAAAATATAAACTTTTTGCGAGTTAAATAATTATTACCGATATGTCATGACGCCCTAATGCAATAACCATTCTATTTGTGTAAGGAACATTTTCTTACTTTGTTTCTGTGTGTGTTATCGCCATATATGCACTCATCTGAACTGTTCAATGGAACGACATTCTGATAGCTGTTTGAAACCAGACGGGGATATAGCTCAGTGGTAGAGCATTCGACTGCAGATCGAGAGGTCTCCGGTTCGATCCCGGATGTCCCCTTGTTTTACCACAGTTTGGTTTATACTTGAAATAGAAATTTAACACATTTCACTGTTTTGCAATGGCAATTCCATTGCCCATGGAAGAGAGGTGTCGGAAATTCGCACAAAACTAACAAAATCATGCAAATACATAATGAGCGCATTTTAAAATTACTGTATTTCGAGGTTGCCAGGATTCGAACCTGGAATCTTCTGATCCGTAGTCAGACGCGTTATCCGTTGCGCCACAACCCCTAATGATGACGTGGCGCGAAGATGCGGATCTTTACTTTGGCTGTGTTCAATTTGTTTTCTTGCATTGGCACACCATAACGCGACTGTGCATTCAGTATATATCACGGTAGCATTTGGATGTAAGACTTTAAAATAACGAAACTTCCTCATTTTCGCACATTGATACCACATGCCTGACAAAACAGTTTTGCGAGGGGAATTTTGCGAAAGTACGGTGGCCGAGTGGTTAAGGCGTTGGACTTAAGTTCCAATGGACGCATGTCCGCGTGGGTTCGAACCCCACCCGTACTAAGTATAATTTTGACTGTTGAAATGAACAAATATGACGGAAAGAATGACCAAAATTACCATACATTCTGTTTTCATGTCTGAAAATATAAACTTTTTGCGAGTTAAATAATTATTACCGATATGTCATGACGCCCTAATGCAATAACCATTCAATTTGTGTAAGGAACATTTTCTTACTTTGTTTCTGTGTGTGTTATCGCCATATATGCACTCATCTGAACTGTTCAATGAAACGACATTCTGATAGCTGTTTGAAACCAGACGGGGATATAGCTCAGTGGTAGAGCATTCGACTGCAGATCGAGAGGTCTCCGGTTCGATCCCGGATGTCCCCTTGTTTTACCACAGTTTGGTTTATACTTGAAATAGAAATTTAACACATTTCACTGTTTTGCAATGGCAATTCCATTGCCCATGGAAGAGAGGTGTCGGAAATTCGCACAAAACTAACAAAATCGTGCAAATACATAATGAGCGCATTTTAAAATTACTGTATTTCGAGGTGGCCAGGATTCGAACCTGGAATCTTCTGATCCGTAGTCAGACGCGTTATCCGTTGCGCCACAACCCCTAATGATGACGTGGCGCGAAGATGCGGATCTTTACTTTGGCTGTGTTCAATTTGTTTTCTTGCATTGGCACACCATAACGCGACTGTGCATTCAGTATATATCACGGTAGCATTTGGATGTAAGACTTTAAAATAACGAAACTTCCTCATTTTCGCACATTGATACCACATGCCTGACAAAACAGTTTTGCGAGGGGAATTTTGCGAAAGTACGGTGGCCGAGTGGTTAAGGCGTTGGACTTAAGTTCCAATGGACGCATGTCCGCGTGGGTTCGAACCCCACCCGTACTAAGTATAATTTTGACTGTTGAAATGAACAAATATGACGGAAAGAATGACCAAAATTACCATACATTCTGTTTTCATGTCTGAAAATATAAACTTTTTGCGAGTTAAATAATTATTACCGATATGTCATGACGCCCTAATGCAATAACCATTCTATTTGTGTAAGGAACATTTTCTTACTTTGTTTCTGTGTGTGTTATCACCATATATGCACTCATCTGAACTGTTCAATGAAACGACATTCTGATAGCTGTTTGAAACCAGACGGGGATATAGCTCAGTGGTAGAGCATTCGACTGCAGATCGAGAGGTCTCCGGTTCGATCCCGGATGTCCCCTTGTTTTACCACAGTTTGGTTTATACTTGAAATAGAAATTTAACACATTTCACTGTTTTGCAATGGCAATTCCATTGCCCATGGAAGAGAGGTGTCGGAAATTCGCACAAAACTAACAAAATCATGCAAATACATAATGAGCGCATTTTAAAATTACTGTATTTCGAGGTTGCCAGGATTCGAACCTGGAATCTTCTGATCCGTAGTCAGACGCGTTATCCGTTGCGCCACAACCCCTAATGATGACGTGGCGCGAAGATGCGGATCTTTACTTTGGCTGTGTTCAATTTGTTTTCTTGCATTGGCACACCATAACGCGACTGTGCATTCAGTATATATCACGGTAGCATTTGGATGTAAGACTTTAAAATAACGAAACTTCCTCATTTTCGCACATTGATACCACATGCCTGACAAAACAGTTTTGCGAGGGGAATTTTGCGAAAGTACGGTGGCCGAGTGGTTAAGGCGTTGGACTTAAGTTCCAATGGACGCATGTCCGCGTGGGTTCGAACCCCACCCGTACTAAGTATAATTTTGACTGTTGAAATGAACAAATTTGACGGAAAGAATGACCAAAATTACCATACATTCTGTTTTCATGTCTGAAAATATAAACTTTTTGCGAGTTAAATAATTATTACCGATATGTCATGACGCCCTAATGCAATAACCATTCTATTTGTGTAAGGAACATTTTCTTACTTTGTTTCTGTGTGTGTTATCGCCATATATGCACTCATCTGAACTGTTCAATGAAACGACATTCTGATAGCTGTTTGAAACCAGACGGGGATATAGCTCAGTGGTAGAGCATTCGACTGCAGATCGAGAGGTCTCCGGTTCGATCCCGGATGTCCCCTTGTTTTACCACAGTTTGGTTTATACTTGAAATAGAAATTTAACACATTTCACTGTTTTGCAATGGCAATTCCATTGCCCATGGAAGAGAGGTGTCGGAAATTCGCACAAAACTAACAAAATCATGCAAATACATAATGAGCGCATTTTAAAATTACTGTATTTCGAGGTTGCCAGGATTCGAACCTGGAATCTTCTGATCCGTAGTCAGACGCGTTATCCGTTGCGCCACAACCCCTAATGATGACGTGGCGCGAAGATGCGGATCTTTACTTTGGCTGTGTTCAATTTGTTTTCTTGCATTGGCACACCATAACGCGACTGTGCATTCAGTATATATCACGGTAGCATTTGGATGTAAGACTTTAAAATAACGAAACTTCCTCATTTTCGCACATTGATACCACATGCCTGACAAAACAGTTTTGCGAGGGGAATTTTGCGAAAGTACGGTGGCCGAGTGGTTAAGCCGTTGGACTTAAGTTCCAATGGACGCATGTCCGCGTGGGTTCGAACCCCACCCGTACTAAGTATAATTTTGACTGTTGAAATGAACAAATATGACGGAAAGAATGACCAAAATTACCATACATTCTGTTTTCATGTCTGAAAATATAAACTTTTTGCGAGTTAAATAATTATTACCGATATGTCATGACGCCCTAATGCAATAACCATTCTATTTGTGTAAGGAACATTTTCTTACTTTGTTTCTGTGTGTGTTATCGCCATATATGCACTCATCTGAACTGTTCAATGGAACGACATTCTGATAGCTGTTTGAAACCAGACGGGGATATAGCTCAGTGGTAGAGCATTCGACTGCAGATCGAGAGGTCTCCGGTTCGATCCCGGATGTCCCCTTGTTTTACCACAGTTTGGTTTATACTTGAAATAGAAATTTAACACATTTCACTGTTTTGCAATGGCAATTCCATTGCCCATGGAAGAGAGGTGTCGGAAATTCGCACAAAACTAACAAAATCATGCAAATACATAATGAGCGCATTTTAAAATTACTGTATTTCGAGGTTGCCAGGATTCGAACCTGGAATCTTCTGATCCGTAGTCAGACGCGTTATCCGTTGCGCCACAACCCCTAATGATGACGTGGCGCGAAGATGCGGATCTTTACTTTGGCTGTGTTCAATTTGTTTTCTTGCATTGGCACACCATAACGCGACTGTGCATTCAGTATATATCACGGTAGCATTTGGATGTAAGACTTTAAAATAACGAAACTTCCTCATTTTCGCACATTGATACCACATGCCTGACAAAACAGTTTTGCGAGGGGAATTTTGCGAAAGTACGGTGGCCGAGTGGTTAAGGCGTTGGACTTAAGTTCCAATGGACGCATGTCCGCGTGGGTTCGAACCCCACCCGTACTAAGTATAATTTTGACTGTTGAAATGAACAAATATGACGGAAAGAATGACCAAAATTACCATACATTCTGTTTTCATGTCTGAAAATATAAACTTTTTGCGAGTTAAATAATTATTACCGATATGTCATGACGCCCTAATGCAATAACCATTCAATTTGTGTAAGGAACATTTTCTTACTTTGTTTCTGTGTGTGTTATCGCCATATATGCACTCATCTGAACTGTTCAATGAAACGACATTCTGATAGCTGTTTGAAACCAGACGGGGATATAGCTCAGTGGTAGAGCATTCGACTGCAGATCGAGAGGTCTCCGGTTCGATCCCGGATGTCCCCTTGTTTTACCACAGTTTGGTTTATACTTGAAATAGAAATTTAACACATTTCACTGTTTTGCAATGGCAATTCCATTGCCCATGGAAGAGAGGTGTCGGAAATTCGCACAAAACTAACAAAATCGTGCAAATACATAATGAGCGCATTTTAAAATTACTGTATTTCGAGGTGGCCAGGATTCGAACCTGGAATCTTCTGATCCGTAGTCAGACGCGTTATCCGTTGCGCCACAACCCCTAATGATGACGTGGCGCGAAGATGCGGATCTTTACTTTGGCTGTGTTCAATTTGTTTTCTTGCATTGGCACACCATAACGCGACTGTGCATTCAGTATATATCACGGTAGCATTTGGATGTAAGACTTTAAAATAACGAAACTTCCTCATTTTCGCACATTGATACCACATGCCTGACAAAACAGTTTTGCGAGGGGAATTTTGCGAAAGTACGGTGGCCGAGTGGTTAAGGCGTTGGACTTAAGTTCCAATGGACGCATGTCCGCGTGGGTTCGAACCCCACCCGTACTAAGTATAATTTTGACTGTTGAAATGAACAAATATGACGGAAAGAATGACCAAAATTACCATACATTCTGTTTTCATGTCTGAAAATATAAACTTTTTGCGAGTTAAATAATTATTACCGATATGTCATGACGCCCTAATGCAATAACCATTCTATTTGTGTAAGGAACATTTTCTTACTTTGTTTCTGTGTGTGTTATCACCATATATGCACTCATCTGAACTGTTCAATGAAACGACATTCTGATAGCTGTTTGAAACCAGACGGGGATATAGCTCAGTGGTAGAGCATTCGACTGCAGATCGAGAGGTCTCCGGTTCGATCCCGGATGTCCCCTTGTTTTACCACAGTTTGGTTTATACTTGAAATAGAAATTTAACACATTTCACTGTTTTGCAATGGCAATTCCATTGCCCATGGAAGAGAGGTGTCGGAAATTCGCACAAAACTAACAAAATCATGCAAATACATAATGAGCGCATTTTAAAATTACTGTATTTCGAGGTTGCCAGGATTCGAACCTGGAATCTTCTGATCCGTAGTCAGACGCGTTATCCGTTGCGCCACAACCCCTAATGATGACGTGGCGCGAAGATGCGGATCTTTACTTTGGCTGTGTTCAATTTGTTTTCTTGCATTGGCACACCATAACGCGACTGTGCATTCAGTATATATCACGGTAGCATTTGGATGTAAGACTTTAAAATAACGAAACTTCCTCATTTTCGCACATTGATACCACATGCCTGACAAAACAGTTTTGCGAGGGGAATTTTGCGAAAGTACGGTGGCCGAGTGGTTAAGGCGTTGGACTTAAGTTCCAATGGACGCATGTCCGCGTGGGTTCGAACCCCACCCGTACTAAGTATAATTTTGACTGTTGAAATGAACAAATTTGACGGAAAGAATGACCAAAATTACCATACATTCTGTTTTCATGTCTGAAAATATAAACTTTTTGCGAGTTAAATAATTATTACCGATATGTCATGACGCCCTAATGCAATAACCATTCTATTTGTGTAAGGAACATTTTCTTACTTTGTTTCTGTGTGTGTTATCGCCATATATGCACTCATCTGAACTGTTCAATGAAACGACATTCTGATAGCTGTTTGAAACCAGACGGGGATATAGCTCAGTGGTAGAGCATTCGACTGCAGATCGAGAGGTCTCCGGTTCGATCCCGGATGTCCCCTTGTTTTACCACAGTTTGGTTTATACTTGAAATAGAAATTTAACACATTTCACTGTTTTGCAATGGCAATTCCATTGCCCATGGAAGAGAGGTGTCGGAAATTCGCACAAAACTAACAAAATCATGCAAATACATAATGAGCGCATTTTAAAATTACTGTATTTCGAGGTTGCCAGGATTCGAACCTGGAATCTTCTGATCCGTAGTCAGACGCGTTATCCGTTGCGCCACAACCCCTAATGATGACGTGGCGCGAAGATGCGGATCTTTACTTTGGCTGTGTTCAATTTGTTTTCTTGCATTGGCACACCATAACGCGACTGTGCATTCAGTATATATCACGGTAGCATTTGGATGTAAGACTTTAAAATAACGAAACTTCCTCATTTTCGCACATTGATACCACATGCCTGACAAAACAGTTTTGCGAGGGGAATTTTGCGAAAGTACGGTGGCCGAGTGGTTAAGCCGTTGGACTTAAGTTCCAATGGACGCATGTCCGCGTGGGTTCGAACCCCACCCGTACTAAGTATAATTTTGACTGTTGAAATGAACAAATATGACGGAAAGAATGACCAAAATTACCATACATTCTGTTTTCATGTCTGAAAATATAAACTTTTTGCGAGTTAAATAATTATTACCGATATGTCATGACGCCCTAATGCAATAACCATTCTATTTGTGTAAGGAACATTTTCTTACTTTGTTTCTGTGTGTGTTATCGCCATATATGCACTCATCTGAACTGTTCAATGGAACGACATTCTGATAGCTGTTTGAAACCAGACGGGGATATAGCTCAGTGGTAGAGCATTCGACTGCAGATCGAGAGGTCTCCGGTTCGATCCCGGATGTCCCCTTGTTTTACCACAGTTTGGTTTATACTTGAAATAGAAATTTAACACATTTCACTGTTTTGCAATGGCAATTCCATTGCCCATGGAAGAGAGGTGTCGGAAATTCGCACAAAACTAACAAAATCATGCAAATACATAATGAGCGCATTTTAAAATTACTGTATTTCGAGGTTGCCAGGATTCGAACCTGGAATCTTCTGATCCGTAGTCAGACGCGTTATCCGTTGCGCCACAACCCCTAATGATGACGTGGCGCGAAGATGCGGATCTTTACTTTGGCTGTGTTCAATTTGTTTTCTTGCATTGGCACACCATAACGCGACTGTGCATTCAGTATATATCACGGTAGCATTTGGATGTAAGACTTTAAAATAACGAAACTTCCTCATTTTCGCACATTGATACCACATGCCTGACAAAACAGTTTTGCGAGGGGAATTTTGCGAAAGTACGGTGGCCGAGTGGTTAAGGCGTTGGACTTAAGTTCCAATGGACGCATGTCCGCGTGGGTTCGAACCCCACCCGTACTAAGTATAATTTTGACTGTTGAAATGAACAAATATGACGGAAAGAATGACCAAAATTACCATACATTCTGTTTTCATGTCTGAAAATATAAACTTTTTGCGAGTTAAATAATTATTACCGATATGTCATGACGCCCTAATGCAATAACCATTCAATTTGTGTAAGGAACATTTTCTTACTTTGTTTCTGTGTGTGTTATCGCCATATATGCACTCATCTGAACTGTTCAATGAAACGACATTCTGATAGCTGTTTGAAACCAGACGGGGATATAGCTCAGTGGTAGAGCATTCGACTGCAGATCGAGAGGTCTCCGGTTCGATCCCGGATGTCCCCTTGTTTTACCACAGTTTGGTTTATACTTGAAATAGAAATTTAACACATTTCACTGTTTTGCAATGGCAATTCCATTGCCCATGGAAGAGAGGTGTCGGAAATTCGCACAAAACTAACAAAATCATGCAAATACATAATGAGCGCATTTTAAAATTACTGTATTTCGAGGTTGCCAGGATTCGAACCTGGAATCTTCTGATCCGTAGTCAGACGCGTTATCCGTTGCGCCACAACCCCTAATGATGACGTGGCGCGAAGATGCGGATCTTTACTTTGGCTGTGTTCAATTTGTTTTCTTGCATTGGCACACCATAACGCGACTGTGCATTCAGTATATATCACGGTAGCATTTGGATGTAAGACTTTAAAATAACGAAACTTCCTCATTTTCGCACATTGATACCACATGCCTGACAAAACAGTTTTGCGAGGGGAATTTGCGAAAGTACGGTGGCCGAGTGGTTAAGGCGTTGGACTTAAGTTCCAATGGACGCATGTCCGCGTGGGTTCGAACCCCACCCGTACTAAGTATAATTTTGACTGTTGAAATGAACAAATATGACGGAAAGAATGACCAAAATTACCATACATTCTGTTTTCATGTCTGAAAATATAAACTTTTTGCGAGTTAAATAATTATTACCGATATGTCATGACGCCCTAATGCAATAACCATTCTATTTGTGTAAGGAACATTTTCTTACTTTGTTTCTGTGTGTGTTATCGCCATATATGCACTCATCTGAACTGTTCAATGAAACGACATTCTGATAGCTGTTTGAAACCAGACGGGGATATAGCTCAGTGGTAGAGCATTCGACTGCAGATCGAGAGGTCTCCGGTTCGATCCCGGATGTCCCCTTGTTTTACCACAGTTTGGTTTATACTTGAAATAGAAATTTAACACATTTCACTGTTTTGCAATGGCAATTCCATTGCCCATGGAAGAGAGGTGTCGGAAATTCGCACAAAACTAACAAAATCATGCAAATACATAATGAGCGCATTTTAAAATTACTGTATTTCGAGGTTGCCAGGATTCGAACCTGGAATCTTCTGATCCGTAGTCAGACGCGTTATCCGTTGCGCCACAACCCCTAATGATGACGTGGCGCGAAGATGCGGATCTTTACTTTGGCTGTGTTCAATTTGTTTTCTTGCATTGGCACACCATAACGCGACTGTGCATTCAGTATATATCACGGTAGCATTTGGATGTAAGACTTTAAAATAACGAAACTTCCTCATTTTCGCACATTGATACCACATGCCTGACAAAACAGTTTTGCGAGGGGAATTTTGCGAAAGTACGGTGGCCGAGTGGTTAAGGCGTTGGACTTAAGTTCCAATGGACGCATGTCCGCGTGGGTTCGAACCCCACCCGTACTAAGTATAATTTTGACTGTTGAAATGAACAAATATGACGGAAAGAATGACCAAAATTACCATACATTCTGTTTTCATGTCTGAAAATATAAACTTTTTGCGAGTTAAATAATTATTACCGATATGTCATGACGCCCTAATGCAATAACCATTCTATTTGTGTAAGGAACATTTTCTTACTTTGTTTCTGTGTGTGTTATCGCCATATATGCACTCATCTGAACTGTTCAATGAAACGACATTCTGATAGCTGTTTGAAACCAGACGGGGATATAGCTCAGTGGTAGAGCATTCGACTGCAGATCGAGAGGTCTCCGGTTCGATCCCGGATGTCCACTTGTTTTACCACAGTTTGGTTTATACTTGAAATAGAAATTTAACACATTTCACTGTTTTGCAATGGCAATTCCATTGCCCATGGAAGAGAGGTGTCGGAAATTCGCACAAAACTAACAAAATCATGCAAATACATAATGAGCGCATTTTAAAATTACTGTATTTCGAGGTTGCCAGGATTCGAACCTGGAATCTTCTGATCCGTGGTCAGACGCGTTATCCGTTGCGCCACAACCCCTAATGATGACGTGGCGCGAAGATGCGGATCTTTACTTTGGCTGTGTTCAATTTGTTTTCTTGCATTGGCACACCATAACGCGACTGTGCATTCAGTATATATCACGGTAGCATTTGGATGTAAGACTTTAAAATAACGAAACTTCCTCATTTTCGCACATTGATACCACATGCCTGACAAAACAGTTTTGCGAGGGGAATTTTGCGAAAGTACGGTGGCCGAGTGGTTAATGCGTTGGACTTAAGTTCCAATGGACGCATGTCCGCGTGGGTTCGAACCCCACCCGTACTAAGTATAATTTTGACTGTTGAAATGAACAAATATGACGGAAAGAATGACCAAAATTACCATACATTCTGTTTTCATGTCTGAAAATATAAACTTTTTGCGAGTTAAATAATTATTACCGATATGTCATGACGCCCTAATGCAATAACCATTCTATTTGTGTAACGAACATTTTCTTACTTTGTTTCTGTGTGTGTTATCGCCATATATGCACTCATCTTAACTGTTCAATGAAACGACATTCTGATAGCTGTTTGAAACCAGACGGGGATATAGCTCAGTGGTAGAGCATTCGACTGCAGATCGAGAGGTCTCCGGTTCGATCCCGGATGTCCCCTTGTTTTACCACAGTTTGGTTTATACTTGAAATAGAAATTTAACACATTTCACTGTTTTGCAATGGCAATTCCATTGCCAATAGAAGAGAGGTGTCGGAAATTCGCACAAAACTAACAAAATCATGCAAATACATAATGAGCGCATTTTAAAATTTCAGGATTTCGAGGTTGCCAGAATTCGAACCTGGAATCTTCTGATCCGTAGTCAGACGCGTTATCCGTTGCGCCACAAACCCTAATGAAGACGTGGCGCGAAGATGCGGATATTTACTTGTGGCTGTGTTCAATTTGTTTTCTTGCATTGGCACATCATAACGCGACTGTGCATTCAGTATAGATTACGGTAGCATTTGGATGTAACACTTTAAAATAACGAAACTTCCTCATTTTCGCACATTGATACCACATGCCTGACAAAACAGTTTTGCGAGGGGAATTTTGCCGAAAGTACGGTGGCCGAGTGGTTAAGGCGTTGGACTTAAGTTCCAATGGACGCATGTCCGCGTGGGTTCGAACCCCACCCGTACTAAGTATAATTTTGACTGTTGAAATGAACAAATATGACGGAAAGAATGACCAAAATTACCATACATTCTGTTTTCATGTCTGAAAATATAAACTTTTTGCGAGTTAAATAATTATTACCGATATGTCATGACGCCCTAATGCAATAACCATTCTATTTGTGTAAGGAACATTTTCTTACTTTGTTTCTGTGTGTGTTATCGCCATATATGCACTCATCTTAACTGTTCAATGAAACGACATTCTGATAGCTGTTTGAAACCAGACGGGGATATAGCTCAGTGGTAGAGCATTCGACTGCAGATCGAGAGGTCTCCGGTTCGATCCCGGATGTCCCCTTGTTTTACCACAGTTTGGTTTATACTTGAAATAGAAATTTAACACATTTCACTGTTTTGCAATGGCAATTCCATTGCCAATAGAAGAGAGGTGTCGG
Source organism: Siphonodentalium dalli (assembly GCA_032622095.1). Lineage (NCBI taxonomy): Eukaryota > Metazoa > Mollusca > Scaphopoda > Gadilida > Siphonodentaliidae > Siphonodentalium > Siphonodentalium dalli. The sequence goes on along the minus strand of CP136069.1, from coordinate 62,985,837 downwards.
AAATTCGCACAAAACTAACAAAATCATGCAAATACATAATGAGCGCATTTTAAAATTTCAGGATTTCGAGGTTGCCAGGATTCGGATCTGGAATCTTCTGATCCGTAGTCAGACGCGTTATCCGTTGCGCCACAAACCCTAATGATGACGTGGCGCGAAGATGCGGATCTTTACTTGTGGCTGTGTTCAATTTGTTTTCTTGCATTGGCACATCATAACGCGACTGTGCATTCAGTATAGATTACGGTAGCATTTGGATGTAACACTTTAAAATAACGAAACTTCCTCATTTTCGCACATTGATACCACATGCCTGACAAAACAGTTTTGCGAGGGGAATTTTGCCGAAAGTACGGTGGCCGAGTGGTTAAGGCGTTGGACTTAAGTTCCAATGGACGCATGTCCGCGTGGGTTCGAACCCCACCCGTACTAAGTATAATTTTGACTGTTGAAATGAACAAATATGACGGAAAGAATGACCAAAATTACCATACATTCTGTTTTCATGTCTGAAAATATAAACTTTTTGCGAGTTAAATAATTATTACCGATATGTCATGACGCCCTAATGCAATAACCATTCTATTTGTGTAACGAACATTTTCTTACTTTGTTTCTGTGTGTGTTATCGCCATATATGCACTCATCTTAACTGTTCAATGAAACGACATTCTGATAGCTGTTTGGAACCAGACGGGGATATAGCTCAGTGGTAGAGCATTCGACTGCAGATCGAGAGGTCTCCGGTTCGATCCCGGATGTCCCCTTGTTTTACCACAGTTTGGTTTATACTTGAAATAGAAATTTAACACATTTCACTGTTTTGCAATGGCAATTCCATTGCCCATGGAAGAGAGGTGTCGGAAATTCGCACAAAACTAACAAAATCGTGCAAATACATAATGAGCGCATTTTAAAATTACTGTATTTCGAGGTGGCCAGGATTCGAACCTGGAATCTTCTGATCCGTAGTCAGACGCGTTATCCGTTGCGCCACAACCCCTAATGATGACGTGGCGCGAAGATGCGGATCTTTACTTTGGCTGTGTTCAATTTGTTTTCTTGCATTGGCACACCATAACGCGACTGTGCATTCAGTATATATCACGGTAGCATTTGGATGTAAGACTTTAAAATAACGAAACTTCCTCATTTTCGCACATTGATACCACATGCCTGACAAAACAGTTTTGCGAGGGGAATTTTGCGAAAGTACGGTGGCCGAGTGGTTAAGGCGTTGGACTTAAGTTCCAATGGACGCATGTCCGCGTGGGTTCGAACCCCACCCGTACTAAGTATAATTTTGACTGTTGAAATGAACAAATATGACGGAAAGAATGACCAAAATTACCATACATTCTGTTTTCATGTCTGAAAATATAAACTTTTTGCGAGTTAAATAATTATTACCGATATGTCATGACGCCCTAATGCAATAACCATTCTATTTGTGTAAGGAACATTTTCTTACTTTGTTTCTGTGTGTGTTATCACCATATATGCACTCATCTGAACTGTTCAATGAAACGACATTCTGATAGCTGTTTGAAACCAGACGGGGATATAGCTCAGTGGTAGAGCATTCGACTGCAGATCGAGAGGTCTCCGGTTCGATCCCGGATGTCCCCTTGTTTTACCACAGTTTGGTTTATACTTGAAATAGAAATTTAACACATTTCACTGTTTTGCAATGGCAATTCCATTGCCCATGGAAGAGAGGTGTCGGAAATTCGCACAAAACTAACAAAATCATGCAAATACATAATGAGCGCATTTTAAAATTACTGTATTTCGAGGTTGCCAGGATTCGAACCTGGAATCTTCTGATCCGTAGTCAGACGCGTTATCCGTTGCGCCACAACCCCTAATGATGACGTGGCGCGAAGATGCGGATCTTTACTTTGGCTGTGTTCAATTTGTTTTCTTGCATTGGCACACCATAACGCGACTGTGCATTCAGTATATATCACGGTAGCATTTGGATGTAAGACTTTAAAATAACGAAACTTCCTCATTTTCGCACATTGATACCACATGCCTGACAAAACAGTTTTGCGAGGGGAATTTGCGAAAGTACGGTGGCCGAGTGGTTAAGGCGTTGGACTTAAGTTCCAATGGACGCATGTCCGCGTGGGTTCGAACCCCACCCGTACTAAGTATAATTTTGACTGTTGAAATGAACAAATATGACGGAAAGAATGACCAAAATTACCATACATTCTGTTTTCATGTCTGAAAATATAAACTTTTTGCGAGTTAAATAATTATTACCGATATGTCATGACGCCCTAATGCAATAACCATTCTATTTGTGTAAGGAACATTTTCTTACTTTGTTTCTGTGTGTGTTATCGCCATATATGCACTCATCTTAACTGTTCAATGAAACGACATTCTGATAGCTGTTTGAAACCAGACGGGGATATAGCTCAGTGGTAGAGCATTCGACTGCAGATCGAGAGGTCTCCGGTTCGATCCCGGATGTCCCCTTGTTTTACCACAGTTTGGTTTATACTTGAAATAGAAATTTAACACATTTCACTGTTTTGCAATGGCAATTCCATTGCCAATAGAAGAGAGGTGTCGGAAATTCGCACAAAACTAACAAAATCATGCAAATACATAATGAGCGCATTTTAAAATTTCAGGATTTCGAGGTTGCCAGGATTCGAATCTGGAATCTTCTGATCCGTAGTCAGACGCGTTATCCGTTGCGCCACAAACCCTAATGATGACGTGGCGCGAAGATGCGGATCTTTACTTGTGGCTGTGTTCAATTTGTTTTCTTGCATTGGCACATCATAACGCGACTGTGCATTCAGTATAGATTACGGTAGCATTTGGATGTAACACTTTAAAATAACGAAACTTCCTCATTTTCGCACATTGATACCACATGCCTGACAAAACAGTTTTGCGAGGGGAATTTTGCCGAAAGTACGGTGGCCGAGTGGTTAAGGCGTTGGACTTAAGTTCCAATGGACGCATGTCCGCGTGGGTTCGAACCCCACCCGTACTAAGTATAATTTTGACTGTTGAAATGAACAAATATGACGGAAAGAATGACCAAAATTACCATACATTCTGTTTTCATGTCTGAAAATATAAACTTTTTGCGAGTTAAATAATTATTACCGATATGTCATGACGCCCTAATGCAATAACCATTCTATTTGTGTAACGAACATTTTCTTACTTTGTTTCTGTGTGTGTTATCGCCATATATGCTCTCATCTTAACTGTTCAATGAAACGACATTCTGATAGCTGTTTGAAACCAGACGGGGATATAGCTCAGTGGTAGAGCATTCGACTGCAGATCGAGAGGTCTCCGGTTCGATCCCGGATGTCCCCTTGTTTTACCACAGTTTGGTTTATACTTGAAATAGAAATTTAACACATTTCACTGTTTTGCAATGGCAATTCCATTGCCAATAGAAGAGAGGTGTCGGAAATTCGCACAAAACTAACAAAATCATGCAAATACATAATGAGCGCATTTTAAAATTTCAGGATTTCGAGGTTGCCAGAATTCGAACCTGGAATCTTCTGATCCGTAGTCAGACGCGTTATCCGTTGCGCCACAAACCCTAATGAAGACGTGGCGCGAAGATGCGGATATTTACTTGTGGCTGTGTTCAATTTGTTTTCTTGCATTGGCACATCATAACGCGACTGTGCATTCAGTATAGATTACGGTAGCATTTGGATGTAACACTTTAAAATAACGAAACTTCCTCATTTTCGCACATTGATACCACATGCCTGACAAAACAGTTTTGCGAGGGGAATTTTGCCGAAAGTACGGTGGCCGAGTGGTTAAGGCGTTGGACTTAAGTTCCAATGGACGCATGTCCGCGTGGGTTCGAACCCCACCCGTACTAAGTATAATTTTGACTGTTGAAATGAACAAATATGACGGAAAGAATGACCAAAATTACCATACATTCTGTTTTCATGTCTGAAAATATAAACTTTTTGCGAGTTAAATAATTATTACCGATATGTCATGACGCCCTAATGCAATAACCATTCTATTTGTGTAAGGAACATTTTCTTACTTTGTTTCTGTGTGTGTTATCGCCATATATGCACTCATCTTAACTGTTCAATGAAACGACATTCTGATAGCTGTTTGAAACCAGACGGGGATATAGCTCAGTGGTAGAGCATTCGACTGCAGATCGAGAGGTCTCCGGTTCGATCCCGGATGTCCCCTTGTTTTACCACAGTTTGGTTTATACTTGAAATAGAAATTTAACACATTTCACTGTTTTGCAATGGCAATTCCATTGCCAATAGAAGAGAGGTGTCGGAAATTCGCACAAAACTAACAAAATCATGCAAATACATAATGAGCGCATTTTAAAATTTCAGGATTTCGAGGTTGCCAGGATTCGAATCTGGAATCTTCTGATCCGTAGTCAGACGCGTTATCCGTTGCGCCACAAACCCTAATGATGACGTGGCGCGAAGATGCGGATCTTTACTTGTGGCTGTGTTCAATTTGTTTTCTTGCATTGGCACATCATAACGCGACTGTGCATTCAGTATAGATTACGGTAGCATTTGGATGTAACACTTTAAAATAACGAAACTTCCTCATTTTCGCACATTGATACCACATGCCTGACAAAACAGTTTTGCGAGGGGAATTTTGCCGAAAGTACGGTGGCCGAGTGGTTAAGGCGTTGGACTTAAGTTCCAATGGACGCATGTCCGCGTGGGTTCGAACCCCACCCGTACTAAGTATAATTTTGACTGTTGAAATGAACAAATATGACGGAAAGAATGACCAAAATTACCATACATTCTGTTTTCATGTCTGAAAATATAAACTTTTTGCGAGTTAAATAATTATTACCGATATGTCATGACGCCCTAATGCAATAACCATTCTATTTGTGTAACGAACATTTTCTTACTTTGTTTCTGTGTGTGTTATCGCCATATATGCACTCATCTTAACTGTTCAATGAAACGACATTCTGATAGCTGTTTGGAACCAGACGGGGATATAGCTCAGTGGTAGAGCATTCGACTGCAGATCGAGAGGTCTCCGGTTCGATCCCGGATGTCCCCTTGTTTTACCACAGTTTGGTTTATACTTGAAATAGAAATTTAACACATTTCACTGTTTTGCAATGGCAATTCCATTGCCAATAGAAGAGAGGTGTCGGAAATTCGCACAAAACTAACAAAATCATGCAAATACATAATGAGCGCATTTTAAAATTTCAGGATTTCGAGGTTGCCAGGATTCGAATCTGGAATCTTCTGATCCGTAGTCAGACGCGTTATCCGTTGCGCCACAAACCCTAATGATGACGTGGCGCGAAGATGCGGATCTTTACTTGTGGCTGTGTTCAATTTGTTTTCTTGCATTGGCACATCATAACGCGACTGTGCATTCAGTATAGATTACGGTAGCATTTGGATGTAACACTTTAAAATAACGAAACTTCCTCATTTTCGCACATTGATACCACATGCCTGACAAAACAGTTTTGCGAGGGGAATTTTGCCGAAAGTACGGTGGCCGAGTGGTTAAGGCGTTGGACTTAAGTTCCAATGGACGCATGTCCGCGTGGGTTCGAACCCCACCCGTACTAAGTATAATTTTGACTGTTGACGGTTCGATCCCGGATGTCCCCTTGTTTTACCACAGTTTGGTTTATACTTGAAATAGAAATTTAACACATTTCACTGTTTTGCAATGGCAATTCCATTGCCCATGGAAGAGAGGTGTCGGAAATTCGCACAAAACTAACAAAATCATGCAAATACATAATGAGCGCATTTTAAAATTACTGTATTTCGAGGTTGCCAGGATTCGAACCTGGAATCTTCTGATCCGTAGTCAGACGCGTTTTTTTTTTTTTAATATAAAATCGACTCAGTTCTGGTTTTCGGGCTCACGGGACCACAAACCAGAAACTGAACTATTTTCTGGTGTAAGATGCATTAATTGAGTGGTCTGCGAGCATGCGAATAACCGGTTCATCACTGTCGAAATGGGGACAACTTTATTGAAAAGAAAATACAATACAAAATTATTACAAAAAACAAAACGAGATCTAGTAAGAGAGCAAGATGTTGAGAAAAAAGGGCATCATATAAGAAGAGAAAAAGAAGTCAGAAAAAATTAGAAGCATGCACAAAGGGCAGAAAGATAAAGATATTCATCAGTATCAGAGCTAAAGTGAAGAAAGAAGCAGCAAGAAGGTAAGTACAATTGAAGGTTTGTAAACTAAATAATAAATTACCATAGTCTTTCTTTGAAAAGCAAAACTCTATGTATTTACAAATTATCGTGCTCGTAACACGAATTGGAAACAAAAGTAAACTTGTATTAAATTGATCTGCACACGCCAATTAACTGATTAAAGATACGAAAATTTTGCAAAATCAGTCTAAAAAAAAAAAAAAAAAAAAAAAATATTATGATTCAAAATGAAAACAATTTTTTTTATCTAGGCAATATGTGTTTATATCCGTAATCTAGCTCAAAATTCAATGGACATAGCAACGGTCGGCATACTCAATGTTCAGGATGTGGAACTTTAAAAACTCATCCAACCTGCATGTCGTCTGGATCGATCATCTGAAGTCCCGGTTGCCGCTCATACCAATACAAAAACGAACAAGTAAGTTTTGACAACCTCTCTCCCATAACTGCACGCTTCAGTGTGTGCACATATTTCCTATATAAACCTCCCGGGTCATAATCAGCATACTTTTCATCCTGTTTCAACAAGATCGACATCGGCGTCCGGTCGACACCGTCAAATTTCTCAGCTCTATAACATTTGGGAATTGTTTCAACATGCATTCTGTCGACCTTGACATCAGATGGTGTCAGATAGTACTTTTCGTGCGCCGAGTCATCTTTCTTTAAAGAATTATTGGTTCTGGGTTTCTCAATTGTATAGTCTTGTTTGGATTTTACCTCTCGAACACTTTCCTTCTCTATCGGCTTTGAAATTTCAATAGCATCGGTCTGAGTAGATGCTTCGTGTACGTCCTGTGCGGATGAAATACCATCTGTTTGCGTAGAAATATCCACTGGTTTCACATCAGTTTGCGTCGAAATATCCACTGGTCTCACTGGAATTTTGTTCTGAGTACATGAACTTATTTTGTGGTTTGGAGACAGACATCTCACACAAACATGCGGGCGGCCAAGCATGGTGATTATAGCATGACCATTATCGAAGTTAATCACATAAGGCACCTCATTGAAATCAGCGACAACAATGACTAGTTCGCGAACACCATCTCGGATAAACACACCGTCACACTCTATACCCATATAGCGATGATTGACAAGTCTCCCAAAAGAAGAACAAAGCGACGCTACTTCCTCAGGAGACACACGATATGGTAAACCATGCACACGCACTGATGCGATCACTGAATTTGGCTCAAATAAACACAGCGTTGATCCGTCTGCACTAAATGGCGATAAACCAACTGCATTAATCACCGCGTCACGGTCTCTAAACACAACTGTCCAGTCGTTCTGTTGGCCTCTGCACACCGCTTCGATATCGCTCAGAATAACACAATGGCCGACCAGCTTTAACACGGTACGATGATCACGTCCACCAGGACCGCTGACAATCAGCCTCGCACTTCTCTCAATAATTTCATCCACGCAGCCCATTTCGGTTCAAATAATATTTAACGTACCTTGAATATAAACTATCCAACAATCATACGTCGAATTTAGGGCCAGATGACCCTCACAAATACAATAAATTACCGGATTTTCATAGACACAAATCAAACACGACCTCCGTCATCAACAGCCATACCGGAAGTCTCCGCCTTAGACCACTCGGCCATCCTGACTTATGAAATCAAAAAATTTCATTTGAGAGTATGAGATTATATTGGGATGGTTTTTAAGACCGCCGTTAGAACAGATCAGATCGAGATATGTTTGAACACGCTTGGGCACGTCGGTTAACAAGCGGTTACAGTTACTTATTGTGGGTCGAGCCAGCCATTTTCACTGAAAGCCACTGTTGATTGGCGATGCACTCCACACGAGGAGCCTACACCTGGAGTTGATGTAGGTTGGCACTCAAACACTCTCGAGACCTCGATTCCACAGCCGTTTGCACGTCGATGTGAACAGTCATCCTCTGTACATCGCGTATTGAGCATGTGTGCCAGCAAATGTGTCCTGGGTCGACAGCTTTGAAGGACATGCTCACGAGGGGGCTCGAACTCCAACCTTGCGGTTTGGAGTCTAATGCTATACCGACTTAGCCACCGAACATTTTCTTACTTTGTTTCTGTGTGTGTTATCGCCATATATGCTCTCATCTTAACTGTTCAATGAAACGACATTCTGATAGCTGTTTGAAACCAGACGGGGATATAGCTCAGTGGTAGAGCATTCGACTGCAGATCGAGAGGTCTCCGGTTCGATCCCGGATGTCCCCTTGTTTTACCACAGTTTGGTTTATACTTGAAATAGAAATTTAACACATTTCACTGTTTTGCAATGGCAATTCCATTGCCAATAGAAGAGAGGTGTCGGAAATTCGCACAAAACTAACAAAATCATGCAAATACATAATGAGCGCATTTTAAAATTTCAGGATTTCGAGGTTGCCAGGATTCGAACCTGGAATGTTCTGATCCGTAGTCAGACGCGTTTTTTTTTTTTTTTTTTTTTTTATAAAATCGACTCAGTTCTGGTTTTCGAGCCCACGGGACCACAACCCAGAACTTGAGCCAGTCCTGGTGTATTACGCATTTCGTGGTCTACGGGTATACAAAACCGGTTCATCACGGTCGAAACGATGTAACTTTATTCAATTGAAAAACACAATAATTATACATTACAAAATTTCAAAATTACAAAAATTCATGGAAAATAGGAAGATAAAAACGAACTTAAAGCAAAGAGAAGGATACCTAGTAGAAGTGGAGCCATTATAGAAAATAACACCACAAATAAGGTGATCATTGTAGCTAGAGAACAATGAAATAGGACAAGTCAGAGGAATAGAAAGAAAGAGCTGAATTCAAGAGAAGTGGAGATCAAGACACACAGGAGAGGAGCATCACAGAAAGATAATAATGTTGAAGGTAAGTATAATTCTGATGATTGCAATGAGCATGAGAACACTTAACATTGGAGCGCGGTAAGTATTAGTGAACATAATTTTGGAAGATAACTGTTCAGTATGTTTAATATTGAAAACTAAAGAGGAAAAATAATATAATTCGGCAGTGATGCTAATAATAGTATAGGTTATTTAAATTGTATAAAAAAAAAAATAATAATAATAATAATTTAAATAAATAAATTCATAATAATATTAATAATGTATTTATGGGTAATATATATATATATATATATATATATATATATATTTAGACACTATCTTGCTCGAAAGTCGTTGGACAAAATGCTAAGTTCGATACCGTATTATACATATACTATGTATTCATGGTTGATGTTACAAATCTCTCTTTTGGATCGATTGTCATAGCAGGGTCATTAACATTATTACATCACAAATTCCAGTCCTATCATTAACCATTTTGAATGTCATCTGGATCAATCATTTTCACTCCTGGTTGCCGTTCATACCAGTGCATATACAAAATTGCTCTCTTTTCCAATTTCTCTCCACGATACCCTATATTTACAGCATCCAGATACAACGCATACAGTTTATTCATATCTTCATTGGAATGCCTTTTATCTAATGTCAATAAAGAACTCATTGGAATATTTTGCGTTTCTGAGTCGTAATATGCACTAGACCTATAGCTTTTTGGAATAGTGTCCAAATGAGACCTGTCCACTCTAGCAGTGGACGGAGTCAAATAAAATTTGTCTCCAGCAGAAGAATCTTCACCAGCTTTCCCGGTCTGATCACCTACAACTGTCCCTATGTCATCTGATTTCTGATCCATATCTGTGGGTTTCTGTGGCAGAGGTACCACGGTGGGGTCCGTCTGGGTGGAGGCAGCCGCCGTAGTACATTCACCAGTCGTCTGAGAGGACGCGGTTACCATCGTAGTATCACGAGTCGTCTGGGAGGACGCGGTTAACATTATAGTATCGTCAGTCGTCTGTGTCGATTTGCATATAACACCACGGTTAGCTGACATCAGCCTAATAGGGCAAGTGTTAATTTTATGCTGAGGCGACAGACAGCACACGCACACCTGTGCGCGCCCCTGCATGGTAATAATTGCCCGTCCTGTCCCATAGTCCAATGCGTAAGGCACTGTCTTTCCGTTATCCACTCGGATCACTAACTCGCGCACGCCGTCATGAATTAGTACGCCTTCATACACTGTACCTAAATACCGATGTTCAATCACTGTCCCAAAATCCGCACATAACGAAGCCAATTCAGCTGCCGATATAAAGTAGGGCAATCGATGTACTTTTATAGTGCAGATAGCCGAACCCTCGTCGCAGAAGTAAAGCGAATAATCACCCGTGGAGAATGGCGATTGTCTAACAACACCCAATGCAGCGTCATGGTCCGCGAACACCACTGTCCACAAACCCGGCTGGCTATCGCGACACACAGCTGTAATCCCATTGAGATCAATACAATGGCTGATTAACTTTAACACAGATCCATGGTCACGTACGACCGTTCCACGTATCAATAATTTCACACTTTTGGCCAGAATATCAGCACATAATTTCATTTCTTCTATTCATTAACATTCAGTATAAACTAACCAAATATCACAACCACAATTTAGCAACGGATGCACATTAAATTCACACAATTAACGTAGATTACATCGGACACAAATAAACACGACCTCCGTCATCAACAGCCCAACCGGATGCCACCTAGTCAGACGCGTTATCCATTGCGCCACAACCCCTAATGATGACGTGGCGCGAAGTTGCGGATCTTTACTTGTGGCTGTGTTCAATTTGTTTTCTTGCATTGGCACATCATAACGCGACTGTGCATTCAGTATAGATTACGGTAGCATTTGGATGTAACACTTCCTCATTTTCGCACATTGATACCACATGCCTGACAAAACAGTTTTGCGAGGGGAATTTTGCCGAAAGTACGGTGGCCGAGTGGTTAAGGCGTTGGACTTAAGTTCCAATGGACGCATGTCCGCGTGGGTTCGAACTCCACCCGTACTAAGTATAATTTTGACTGTTGAAATGAACAAATATGACGGAAAGAATGACCAAAATTACCATACATTCTGTTTTCATGTCTGAAAATATAAACTTTTTGCGAGTTAAATAATTATTACCGATATGTCATGACGCCCTAATGCAATAACCATTCTATTTGTGTAAGGAACATTTTCTTACTTTGTTTCTGTGTGTGTTATCGCCATATATGCACTCATCTTAACTGTTCAATGAAACGACATTCTGATAGCTGTTTGAAACCAGACGGGGATATAGCTCAGTGGTAGAGCATTCGACTGCAGATCGAGAGGTCTCCGGTTCGATCCCGGATGTCCCCTTGTTTTACCACAGTTTGGTTTATACTTGAAATAGAAATTTAACACATTTCACTGTTTTGCAATGGCAATTCCATTGCCAATAGAAGAGAGGTGTCGGAAATTCGCACAAAACTAACAAAATCATGCAAATACATAATGAGCGCATTTTAAAATTTCAGGATTTCGAGGTTGCCAGGATTCGAACCTGGAATCTTCTGATCCGTAGTCAGACGCGTTATCCGTTGCGCCACAACCCCTAATGATGACGTGGCGCGAAGTTGCGGATCTTTACTTGTGGCTGTGTTCAATTTGTTTTCTTGCATTGGCACATCATAACGCGACTGTGCATTCAGTATAGATTACGGTAGCATTTGGATGTAACACTTTAAAATAACGAAACTTACTCATTTTCGCACATTGATACCACATGCCTGACAAAACAGTTTTGCGAGGGGAATTTTGCCGAAAGTACGGTGGCCGAGTGGTTAAGGCGTTGGACTTAAGTTCCAATGGACGCATGTCCGCGTGGGTTCGAACCCCACCCGTACTAAGTATAATTTTGACTGTTGAAATGAACAAATATGACGGAAAGAATGACCAAAATAACCATACATTCTGTTTTCATGTCTGAAAATATGAACTTTTTGCGAGTTAAATAATTATTACCGATATGTCATGACGCCCTAATGCAATAACCATTCTATTTGTGTAAGGAACATTTTCTTACTTTGTTTCTGTGTGTGTTATCGCCATATATGCACTCATCTTAACTGTTAAATGAAACGACATTCTGATAGCTGTTTGAAACCAGACGGGGATATAGCTCAGTGGTAGAGCATTCGACTGCAGATCGAGAGGTCTCCGGTTCGATCCCGGATGTCCCCTTGTTTTACCACAGTTTGGTTTATATTTGAAATAGAAATTTAACACATTTCACTGTTTTGCAATGGCAATTCCATTGCCAATAGAAGAGAGGTGTCGGAAATTCGCACAAAACTAACAAAATCATGCAAATACATAATGAGCGCATTTTAAAATTTCAGGATTTCGAGGTTGCCAGGATTCGAACCTGGAATCTTCTGATCCGTAGTCAGACGCGTTATCCGTTGCGCCACAACCCCTAATGATGACGTGGCTCGAAGATGCGGATCTTTACTTTGGCTGTGTTCAATTTGTTTTCTCGCATTGGCACATCATAACGCGACTGTGCATTCAGTATAGATTACGGTAGCATTTGGATGTAACACTTTAAAATAACGAAACTTCCTCATTTTCGCACATTGATACCACATGCCTGACAAAACAGTTTTGCGAGGGGAATTTTGCCGAAAGTACGGTGGCCGAGTGGTTAAGGCGTTGTACTTAAGTTCCAATGGACGCATGTCCGCGTGGGTTCGAACCCCACCCGTACTAAGTATAATTTTGACTGTTGAAATGAACAAATATGACGGAAAGAATGACCAAAATTACCATACATTCTGTTTTCATGTCTGAAAATATAAACTTTTTGCGAGTTAAATAATTATTACCGATATGTCATAACGCCCTAATGCAATAACCATTCTATTTGTGTAAGGAACATTTTCTTACTTTGTTTCTGTGTGTGTTATCGCCATATATGCACTCATCTTAACTGTTCAATGAAACGACATTCTGATAGCTGTTTGAAACCAGACGGGGATATAGCTCAGTGGTAGAGCATTCGACTGCAGATCGAGAGGTCTCCGGTTCGATCCCGGATGTCCCCTTGTTTTACCACAGTTTGGTTTATATTTGAAATAGAAATTTAACACATTTCACTGTTTTGCAATGGCAATTCCATTGCCAATAGAAGAGAGGTGTCGGAAATTCGCACAAAACTAACAAAATCATGCAAATACATAATGAGCGCATTTTAAAATTTCAGGATTTCGAGGTTGCCAGGATTCGAACCTGGAATCTTCTGATCCGTAGTCAGACGCGTTATCCGTTGCGCCACAACCCCTAATGATGACGTGGCGCGAAGTTGCGGATCTTTACTTGTGGCTGTGTTCAATTTGTTTTCTTGCATTGGCACATCATAACGCGACTGTGCATTCAGTATAGATTACGGTAGCATTTGGATGTAACACTTTAAAATAACTAAACTTACTCATTTTCGCACATTGATACCACATGCCTGACAAAACAGTTTTGCGAGGGGAATTTTGCCGAAAGTACGGTGGCCGAGTGGTTAAGGCGTTGGACTTAAGTTCCAATGGACGCATGTCCGCGTGGGTTCGAACCCCACCCGTACTAAGTATAATTTTGACTGTTGAAATGAACAAATATGACGGAAAGAATGACCAAAATAACCATACATTCTGTTTTCATGTCTGAAAATATAAACTTTTTGCGAGTTAAATAATTATTACCGATATGTCATAACGCCCTAATGCAATAACCATTCTATTTGTGTAAGGAACATTTTCTTACTTTGTTTCTGTGTGTGTTATCGCCATATATGCACTCATCTTAACTGTTCAATGAAACGACATTCTGATAGCTGTTTGAAACCAGACGGGGATATAGCTCAGTGGTAGAGCATTCGACTGCAGATCGAGAGGTCTCCGGTTCGATCCCGGATGTCCCCTTGTTTTACCACAGTTTGGTTTATATTTGAAATAGAAATTTAACACATTTCACTGTTTTGCAATGGCAATTCCATTGCCAATAGAAGAGAGGTGTCGGAAATTCGCACAAAACTAACAAAATCATGCAAATACATAATGAGCGCATTTTAAAATTTCAGGATTTCGAGGTTGCCAGGATTCGAACCTGGAATCTTCTGATCCGTAGTCAGACGCGTTATCCGTTGCGCCACAACCCCTAATGATGACGTGGCGCGAAGTTGCGGATCTTTACTTGTGGCTGTGTTCAATTTGTTTTCTCGCATTGGCACATCATAACGCGACTGTGCATTCAGTATAGATTACGGTAGCATTTGGATGTAACACTTTAAAATAACGAAACTTCCTCATTTTCGCACATTGATACCACATGCCTGACAAAACAGTTTTGCGAGGGGAATTTTGCCGAAAGTACGGTGGCCGAGTGGTTAAGGCGTTGGACTTAAGTTCCAATGGACGCATGTCCGCGTGGGTTCGAACCCCACCCGTACTAAGTATAATTTTGACTGTTGAAATGAACAAATATGACGGAAAGAATGACCAAAATAACCATACATTCTGTTTTCATGTCTGAAAATATAAACTTTTTGCGAGTTAAATAATTATTACCGATATGTCATAACGCCCTAATGCAATAACCATTCTATTTGTGTAAGGAACATTTTCTTACTTTGTTTCTGTGTGTGTTATCGCCATATATGCACTCATCTTAACTGTTCAATGAAACGACATTCTGATAGCTGTTTGAAACCAGACGGGGATATAGCTCAGTGGTAGAGCATTCGACTGCAGATCGAGAGGTCTCCGGTTCGATCCCGGATGTCCCCTTGTTTTACCACAGTTTGGTTTATATTTGAAATAGAAATTTAACACATTTCACTGTTTTGCAATGGCAATTCCATTGCCAATAGAAGAGAGGTGTCGGAAATTCGCACAAAACTAACAAAATCATGCAAATACATAATGAGCGCATTTTAAAATTTCAGGATTTCGAGGTTGCCAGGATTCGAACCTGGAATCTTCTGATCCGTAGTCAGACGCGTTATCCGTTGCGCCACAACCCCTAATGATGACGTGGCGCGAAGTTGCGGATCTTTACTTGTGGCTGTGTTCAATTTGTTTTCTCGCATTGGCACATCATAACGCGACTGTGCATTCAGTATAGATTACGGTAGCATTTGGATGTAACACTTTAAAATAACGAAACTTACTCATTTTCGCACATTGATACCACATGCCTGACAAAACAGTTTTGCGAGGGGAATTTTGCCGAAAGTACGGTGGCCGAGTGGTTAAGGCGTTGGACTTAAGTTCCAATGGACGCATGTCCGCGTGGGTTCGAACCCCACCCGTACTAAGTATAATTTTGACTGTTGAAATGAACAAATATGACGGAAAGAATGACCAAAATAACCATACATTCTGTTTTCATGTCTGAAAATATAAACTTTTTGCGAGTTAAATAATTATTACCGATATGTCATAACGCCCTAATGCAATAACCATTCTATTTGTGTAAGGAACATTTTCTTACTTTGTTTCTGTGTGTGTTATCGCCATATATGCACTCATCTTAACTGTTCAATGAAACGACATTCTGATAGCTGTTTGAAACCAGACGGGGATATAGCTCAGTGGTAGAGCATTCGACTGCAGATCGAGAGGTCTCCGGTTCGATCCCGGATGTCCCCTTGTTTTACCACAGTTTGGTTTATATTTTAAATAGAAATTTAACACATTTCACTGTTTTGCAATGGCAATTCCATTGCCAATAGAAGAGAGGTGTCGGAAATTCGCACAAAACTAACAAAATCATGCGCATTTTAAAATTTCAGGATTTCGAGGTTGCCAGGATTCGAACCTGGAATCTTCTGATCCGTAGTCAGACGCGTTATCCGTTGCGCCACAACCCCTAATGATGACGTGGCGCGAAGTTGCGGATCTTTACTTGTGGCTGTGTTCAATTTGTTTTCTCGCATTGGCACATCATAACGCGACTGTGCATTCAGTATAGATTACGGTAGCATTTGGATGTAACACTTTAAAATAACGAAACTTACTCATTTTCGCACATTGATACCACATGCCTGACAAAACAGTTTTGCGAGGGGAATTTTGCCGAAAGTACGGTGGCCGAGTGGTTAAGGCGTTGGACTTAAGTTCCAATGGACGCATGTCCGAGGGACTTCCGGTTAGCTTTGGATTACGGAAGACGTGTTTCATTTCGCTGTCGCAAATTGTGCATTTATGTGCGGTTTATGATATATATTGTCATAATTTCACGGACTATGTTGAGCAGATGATTTATACTGAAGGTTAGTAACAATTGTTTGGTCAGAAATGGAGTTCAGTGCTGATATATTGTCGAAAAGTGTGAAGCTACTGATACGAGGACCTAATCTACGTGACCACGGAGAGGTGTTGAAGGCAGTCAGCCATTGCATTGACCTCAATAAAGTTACAGCTGTGTGCCGCGATGGTCAACAGAGCTTGTGGATAGTGGTGTTCACCGACCCTGACGTTGCGTCGAGTGTGATCGGACAATCACCTTTCTCTGTAAATAACTCTTCGCTTTATTTCTTTGATATTGCTTTGGCGATTTGCACGATTAAAGTTCATCGTTTACCATACTTTATCGCCCCAGATAGACTGCCAACGTTGTGTGCGGATTTTGGGACAGTGTTAGAACAACGGTACTTAGGCACTACGTGCAACGGCGTTCTGATTCATAACGGCGTGCGTGAGTTAACTGTCAGAGTTAATGAGGGGAAAACGGTGCCTTATTCTTTGGACTATGGGAACGGACGGGCTATTGTCACTGTGCAGGGACGCCCCCAGGTATGCGCATTGTGTTTATCACCGCAGCATAAAATGTACTCATGTCCTGCTAGGTTAATTTCAGATAACCAGCCTACTTATGGTGTTAAATGCACATCTACTCAGACGACTGAGGTGTATTCTAAGGCCACTGTATCCACTCAGGCTACTGACGCTCCCACTAAGGTTACGGTGTCCGTCCAGGCAACTGATGCTCCCACTAAGGTGTCCATATCTACCCAGGCAAATTTCATTTCTAAACCACCATCGACGATACCCAAAGAGTCGAAACAGAAATCGAGTGTTACAAGTATAGTTGTGGAAAAGCAGAAAGGGAAAGCTGATAATGCGGACGAAGAGCATTTCTATTTGACCCGTTCAAGCAACCAGAGAGTCGACAGGACTCACATTGACTCCATTCCAAAAAGCTTTCGGTCAGGAGCATTCTGTGATGTTTCTGATATTCCAATGACTGCCCTGCTGGACTTAGATTGGAAATATTCAAACACAAAAGATTTTTCAGAACTGTACCGTTTGTATCTCAGTGCTTTGAGGAGAGGGGTTAGAGGCGAGAAAATGCCAAAGGGAGCGGTGCTGTACATGCACTGGTACGAGAGGCAACCTGGATTGAAGATGATCGATCCTGATGACATTGATAAGGGTTAATGGTATCGGCATTAAATTAGTTAATGGTAGAGAACAGTATGTGAATCGGTATTGATATTGACCCTGCTTTGGCCATCGATTCACGAGATAGAATTTGTTATCAACTTTGAATACATAGCTTAATAACATTATAATAATAATAGTAATAATAATAATAATTATTATTATTATTATTATTATTATTATTATTATTATTTTTTTTTTTTTTAGAATTATACTTACCTTAAATTACTCTTACTTTGTTCCCTTTCTGTGCTGCCCCTTCCTGTGTATCTTGATATCCCCTTTTCATAAATTCAGCCCGCTATTTCGATTCCTGTGACTTGTCCTATTTCATTGTTCTCTTTCTACGATGATCCTGTGAAGTCCTCTCCTATGTGTCTTGATGCTCCACTTCTCTTAAATTCAGCTCTTTCTTTCATCTCCTTTTACTCCCATGACTTGTCCTATATCATCGTTCTCATTCTACGACGATCCGCTTCACTATGTCGCGCCCTTTTCTATAATATATCCACGTCTGCCGACTATCCTTCCCTTTGCCTTAAGATCGTTTTAACTTCCTATTTTTCTTAAATTGTTTGTAATATTTAAATTTTGTAATATTGTATTTTTTGTTTTTCATTTGAATAAAGTTACATCGTGTCGACAGTGATGAACCGGTTTTGAATACCCGTAGACCACGAAATGCGTCATATACCAGGACTGGCTCAGTCTCTGGGTTGTGGTCCCGTGGGCTCGAAAACCAGAACTGAGTCGATTTTATAAAAAAACAAAAAAAAACAACAAAAAAAAGGCGTTGGACTTAAGTTCCAATGGACGCATGTCCGCGTGGGTTCGAACCCCACCCGAACTAAGTATAATTTTGACTGTTGAAATGAACAAATATGACGGAAAGAATGACCAAAATAACCATACATTCTGTTTTCATGTCTGAAAATATGAACTTTTTGCGAGTTAAATAATTATTACCGATATGTCATGACGCCCTAATGCAATAACCATTCTATTTGTGTAAGGAACATTTTCTTACTTTGTTTCTGTGTGTGTTATCGCCATATATGCACTCATCTTAACTGTTCAATGAAACGACATTCTGATAGCTGTTTGAAACCAGACGGGGATATAGCTCAGTGGTAGAGCATTCGACTGCAGATCGAGAGGTCTCCGGTTCGATCCCGGATGTCCCCTTGTTTTACCACAGTTTGGTTTATATTTGAAATAGAAATTTAACACATTTCACTGTTTTGCAATGGCAATTCCATTGCCAATAGAAGAGAGGTGTCGGAAATTCGCACAAAACTAACAAAATCATGCAAATACATAATGAGCGCATTTTAAAATTTCAGGATTTCGAGGTTGCCAGGATTCGAACCTGGAATCTTCTGATCCGTAGTCAGACGCGTTATCCGTTGCGCCACAACCCCTAATGATGACGTGGCTCGAAGATGCGGATCTTTACTTGTGGCTGTGTTCAATTTGTTTTCTCGCATTGGCACATCATAACGCGACTGTGCATTCAGTATAGATTACGGTAGCATTTGGATGTAACACTTTAAAATAACGAAACTTCCTCATTTTCGCACATTGATACCACATGCCTGACAAAACAGTTTTGCGAGGGGAATTTTGCCGAAAGTACGGTGGCCGAGTGGTTAAGGCGTTGGACTTAAGTTCCAATGGACGCATGTCCGCGTGGGTTCGAACCCCACCCGTACTAAGTATAATTTTGACTGTTGAAATGAACAAATATGACGGAAAGAATGACCAAAATTACCATACATTCTGTTTTCATGTCTGAAAATATAAACTTTTTGCGAGTTAAATAATTATTACCGATATGTCATAACGCCCTAATGCAATAACCATTCTATTTGTGTAAGGAACATTTTCTTACTTTGTTTCTGTGTGTGTTATCGCCATATATGCACTCATCTTAACTGTTCAATGAAACGACATTCTGATAGCTGTTTGAAACCAGACGGGGATATAGCTCAGTGGTAGAGCATTCGACTGCAGATCGAGAGGTCTCCGGTTCGATCCCGGATGTCCGCTTGTTTTACCACAGTTTGGTTTATATTTGAAATAGAAATTTAACACATTTCACTGTTTTGCAATGGCAATTCCATTGCCAATGGAAGAGAGGTGTCGGAAATTCGCACAAAACTAACAAAATCATGCAAATACATAATGAGCGCATTTTAAAATTTCAGGATTTCGAGGTTGCCAGGATTCGAACCTGGAATCTTCTGATCCGTAGTCAGACGCGTTATCCGTTGCGCCACAACCCCTAATGATGACGTGGCGCGAAGTTGCGGATCTTTACTTGTGGCTGTGTTCAATTTGTTTTCTTGCATTTGGCACATCATAACGCGACTGTGCATTCAGTATAGATTACGGTAGCATTTGGATGTAACACTTTAAAATAACGAAACTTCCTCATTTTCGCACATTGATACCACATGCCTGACAAAACAGTTTTGCGAGGGGAATTTTGCCGAAAGTACGGTGGCCGAGTGGTTAAGGCGTTGGACTTAAGTTCCAATGGACGCATGTCCGCGTGGGTTCGAACCCCACCCGTACTAAGTATAATTTTGACTGTTGAAATGAACAAATATGACGGAAAGAATGACCAAAATTACCATACATTCTGTTTTCATGTCTGAAAATATAAACTTTTTGCGAGTTAAATAATTATTACCGATATGTCATGACGCCCTAATGCAATAACCATTCTATTTGTGTAAGGAACATTTTCTTACTTTGTTTCTGTGTGTGTTATCGCCATATATGCACTCATCTTAACTGTTCAATGAAACGACATTCTGATAGCTGTTTGAAACCAGACGGGGATATAGCTCAGTGGTAGAGCATTCGACTGCAGATCGAGAGGTCTCCGGTTCTATCCCGGATGTCCCCTTGTTTTACCACAGTTTGGTTTATATTTGAAATAGAAATTTAACACATTTCACTGTTTTGCAATGGCAATTCCATTGCCAATAGAAGAGAGGTGTCGGAAATTCGCACAAAACTAACAAAATCATGCAAATACATAATGAGCGCATTTAAAAATTTCAGGATTTCGAGGTTGCCAGGATTCGAACCTGGAATCTTCTGATCCGTAGTCAGACGCGTTATCCGTTGCGCCACAACCCCTAATGATGACGTCGCTCGAAGATGCGGATCTTTACTTGTGGCTGTGTTCAATTTGTTTTCTTGCATTGGCACATCATAACGCGACTGTGCATTCAGTATAGATTACGGTAGCATTTGGATGTAACACTTTAAAATAACGAAACTTCCTCATTTTCGCACATTGATACCACATGCCTGACAAAACAGTTTTGCGAGGGGAATTTTGCCGAAAGTACGGTGGCCGAGTGGTTAAGGCGTTGGACTTAAGTTCCAATGGACGCATGTCCGCGTGGGTTCGAACCCCACCCGTACTAAGTATAATTTTGACTGTTGAAATGAACAAATATGACGGAAAGAATGACCAAAATTACCATACATTCTGTTTTCATGTCTGAAAATATAAACTTTTTGCGAGTTAAATAATTATTACCGATATGTCATGACGCCCTAATGCAATAACCATTCTATTTGTGTAAGGAACATTTTCTTACTTTGTTTCTGTGTGTGTTATCGCCATATATGCACTCATCTTAACTGTTCAATGAAACGACATTCTGATAGCTGTTTGAAACCAGACGGGGATATAGCTCAGTGGTAGAGCATTCGACTGCAGATCGAGAGGTCTCCGGTTCGATCCCGGATGTCCCCTTGTTTTACCACAGTTTGGTTTATATTTGAAATAGAAATTTAACACATTTCACTGTTTTGCAATGGCAATTCCATTGCCAATAGGGGGCCTCGGTGGCTCAATCGGTTAGGGGTACAACTCCAAGCCGTTTCGCCTCCCAGCGCTGGCCTTAAGGGTTCAAATCCACATGTTTCCATCGTGGAATTTGTAACTCGAAATCGTTATCTGGGAAATTTGTCAGTTACTTGCCGATGGCCGGTGGTTTGCCGCACATGGTCGACGAGTTTATCAGCCATTGAAATCACTGTTAGATTAGCCGTAAGTGTGCGGATTTCCTCCACCATTAAAACTGGCAATGTCGTGATATGGCCTTAGTGGCTAAAGCGACATAAAACCCTAATCAATCAATCAACCATTGCCAATAGAAGAGAGGTGTCGGAAATTCGCACAAAACTAACAAAATCATGCAAATACATAATGAGCGCATTAAAAAATTTCAGGATTTCGAGGTTGCCAGGATTCGAACCTGGAATCTTCTGATCCGTAGTCAGACGCGTTATCCGTTGCGCCACAACCCCTAATGATAACGTGGCGCGAAGTTGCGGATCTTTACTTGTGGCTGTGTTAAATTTGTTTTCTTGCATTGGCACATCATAACGCGACTGTGCATTCAGTATAGATTACGGTAGCATTTGGATGTAACACTTTAAAATAAAGAAACTTACTCATTTTCGCACATTGATACCACATGCCTGACAAAACAGTTTTGCGAGGGGAATTTTGCGAAAGTACGGTGGCCGAGTGGTTAAGGCGTTGGACTTAAGTTCCAATGGACGCATGTCCGCGTGGGTTCGAACCCCACCCGTACTAAGTATAATTTTGACTGTTGAAATGAACAAATATGACGGAAAGAATGACCAAAATTACCATACATTCTGTTTTCATGTCTGAAAATATAAACTTTTTGCGAGTTAAATAATTATTACCGATATGTCATGACGCCCTAATGCAATAACCATTCTATTTGTGTAAGGAACATTTTCTTACTTTGTTTCTGTGTGTGTTATCGCCATATATGCACTCATCTGAACTGTTCAATGAAACGACATTCTGATAGCTGTTTGAAACCAGACGGGGATATAGCTCAGTGGTAGAGCATTCTACTGCAGATCGAGAGGTCTCCGGTTCAATCCCGGATGTCCTCTTGTTTTAGCACAGTTTGGTTTATACTTGAAATAGAAATTTAACACATTTCACTGTTTTGCAATGGCAATTCCATTGCCAATAGAAGAGAGGTGTCGGAAATTCGCACAAAACTAACAAAATCATGCAAATACATAATGAGCGCATTTTAAAAATTCAGGATTTCGAGGTTGCCAGGATTCGAACCTGGAATCTTCTGATCCGTAGTCAGACGCGTTTTTTTTTTTTTTTTTTTAATTTTTTTTTTTTATAAAATTCGACTCAGTTCTGGTTTTCGAGCCCACGGAACCACAAACCAGAAACTGAACCAGTTCTGGTTTACGACACATTAAGACATTAAGTGGTCTTCGGGTATACGAAAATCTAGTTCATCACTGTCGAAAAGGTGTAACTTTATTGAAACGAAAAAACACAATACAATATTTCCAAATAAAAAATTTCAATAATTTCAAGAAAAATAAAAAAATAAAAGAGTAGAAATCGAAGGGAAAGACAGTAAGTGGAACGCGGTCGTTATAGAGGAGAGCACACACCATAGACAAAAAAAAATCCACATTATAAAAAAAAAAAAAAATAGCATGTCGAATGGTATTGGATAATACATGATACGAGCATTAAAAGCACGCCAAAATTATTAAGTACTGCAAAATTTTCAGCAGAAGAAAGGGAAATTAACAAAACCAAAACCGGGGAAAAAAATATTTAAAAAAAAACACAAAGAAATTCGAAACTTCAGAAGATTCGTGAATTGGCAGGAGATATCCATGCTAGTAACACAAAACATATATACAATGAGATAAATGAGAATATAGCATATAACGAAATATAATGCAAATATCTAATCAGTTCAGTTGAAAATCGTAATCTATCTCATTAATCTATGGACATAGCCGTTGTTGATACCGTAGTTTTAGTTGTAAGCCGTAATCTAACTCGTGATTCTCTTAACATAGCCTTGGTCAAAAACCCAATATATCACACAATCTGCTAAACATGATTAGCGTTCAACCTAGTTCAATGTCCTGTGGGTCAATCATTTTCAACGTCGGTTGTCGTTCGTACCAATATAAAAATGCTACCGAATTCGAATCCAACTTATGTCCCATTGTTCCCTTCATAAGAGTTTTGACATATTTCAGATATAACACACTCAAGTCTCCAACCTCGTTGTACTTCTTATCCATTTGCAGAAGCCATGACATTTAAATATGTCATGACGCGTTATCCGTTGCGCCACAACCCCTAATGATGACGTGGCGCGAAGTTGCGGATCTTTACTTGTGGCTGTGTTCAATTTGTTTTCTTGCATTGGCACATCATAACGCGACTGTGCATTCAGTATAGATTACGGTAGCATTTGGATGTAACACTTTAAAATAACGAAACTTACTCATTTTCGCACATTGATACCACATGCCTGACAAAACAGTTTTGCGAGGGGAATTTTGCCGAAAGTACGGTGGCCGAGTGGTTAAGGCGTTGGACTTAAGTTCCAATGGACGCATGTCCGCGTGGGTTCGAACCCCACCCGTACTAAGTATAATTTTGACTGTTGAACTGAACAAATATGACGGAAAGAATGACCAAAATTACCATACATTCTGTTTTCATGTCTGAAAATATAAACTTTTTGCGAGTTAAATAATTATTACCGATATGTCATGACGCCCTAATGCAATAACCATTCTATTTGTGTAAGGAACATTTTCTTACTTTGTTTCTGTGTGTGTTATCGCCATATATGCACTCATCTGAACTGTTCAATGAAACGACATTCTGATAGCTGTTTGAAACCAGACGGGGATATAGCTCAGTGGTAGAGCATTCTACTGCAGATCGAGAGGTCTCCGGTTCAATCCCGGATGTCCTCTTGTTTTAGCACAGTTTGGTTTATACTTGAAATAGAAATTTAACACATTTCACTGTTTTGCAATGGCAATTCCATTGCCAATAGAAGAGAGGTGTCGGAAATTCGCACAAAACTAACAAAATCATGCAAATACATAATGAGCGCATTTTAAAATTTCAGGATTTCGAGGTTGCCAGGATTCGAACCTGGAATCTTCTGATCCGTAGTCAGACGCGTTTTTTTTTTTATATTTTATTTATAAAAATCATAATGTAATATGACATATACAAAATATTGAAACATTGCACACAACATATAAAAATAATGATAATAATAACAGTATTCACTATAATAAATGGAATTTGTCATCACTTGTTGTTATATAACATGTGGTCTTACTATACAAAATTGTATGCTGTATTTAAGTAGTTAACTCTATTCCTATTCCTAAAAGGAAGTTGAACTGGATTTTTAGCATTATAAACTGGATCTCCTGTTATTCAACTCGATAGATAGCTGATATGTTTCAAATTTAATTATGATAATATTCAACTCGATTGTAATATGACGTACAGTTTTGTCGGCAAATTGTCGTACAGTAATCGATAGCGTGGAAGTGATGATAGAGTTACTTCCCTTCCGCTGCACATGGAATTTTGAGAAACAATAAACTTTTTCTGCTGGAGAATATTGTAAAATTACCAATCTAACGTTGTCCATCAAATATAGTAACTGGTTCCCCCAGTTGTATTTTCAGCTATCATCAGCCATTGACTCGGCACCCTAGATCATGCCACGAATCCCCACTGGCTACTGCGTAGTGGAGATTCATGACATGATCCATCGACACCCCAGGCCTCGTCAAATCTGGTTACGACAATGGCGACTCCAGTAGTATTTTCAGCAATCATCAGCCATTGACTCGGCACTCTAGATCATGCCACGAATCTCCACTCTGGCTAGCGCCCGTGTATAGTAGAGATTCATGGCATGATCCATCGGCACCCCAGACCTCTGTCAGTGTAAAATCTTTTTACGACAATTGTGATTCCTCCTCTTAGAAATCTGTTCTGAAACTAATCGTTTCGTGTAAATGTACAATTTATCATTTAATAATACAGTTATGTACAAATAATTTTTCAACATTATTGTGGTCACATCCGAGCAGCTTCACCGTATTATTTGTTTCTTTTTTCCTTTAAAATGATCATTGCACTAATTTGTTATACCTTATGAGAAGCGAAGCATATCGCTTAACATTCAATGTTGTTCCTAAATAACTTTCTTCCCGTAGCAAATTTTCGACTCGTAAATAAACCATTTATTGATTCTGGACTCCCTGTGACCTACTTGCGATGCCAGTTTGTCACGTGATCTTCAAAATTAATCTAATTTGAAATATACATATTCTTTCAGATACCCATTGAAAGTTAACAGAAATTGGTATGGCTATGGCTGCCTGCTAACATGGGTGCAGATAATCGGATGAGAATAAGGTAATTATTACAAATTAGAAGCATGTCTAATCAATTATAAGACATTTCTGCTATGAAGCAAACTGTTAGAGCACTACTGGTGGCCACATGAAATCAGTCAAAATGACAGGCTATATTATATGAATAGTTACTTGGTTAATCACTAATTATTCATGTTCAGTGACTGTTAGTATTTCCAATAACATGACATACACACCACAATAATCATCGACCTTTATAATAAAGCCTTTTCATACCTGCCAGGAGTGGTATGAACAATGGGGTGGTTGATGTGGTTCGGAGGGGGGTGTAATTATGATGCTTTGAAATATAAAAGCAATTTAAAAACTGGACAGTTTGGTAATGATAATCCTCTTACACTCTGTCTCTTTGAAAGCTAGCTAGCTAGCATTGATATAACATTCCTGCAGGGAGGTTTACGGGACCGGGCGAGAGGGGGGGGGGGGTGTGTGTGTCAAAAATTATTTTTCATTTATATATATAATTTTCCATTTTAGTTCTTTTTTATTTTGTCAATTATTCATGATCCACTTTTTTTTTCTTTTTTTTTGTGGTGGTGGAGTAGAAGCAACAACAACAACAACAACAACAACAACAACAAAAAATCTTTTTCTTTTCCCATTATAAACTTTTGGCTTTTATTGACTACTGCTGAATGGCATCTCAGTTATTACATTGTTGGTAATGAATTTTTAACCAATTTTCTTATTTATATGTTTTGTTATTCTATTTCAGCACAGCTATACATGGTCATCTCTACCAGAATCCAGAAAGTAGAGCTGATGATAATACATGTACCTTTATAGCTGAAAAAAAAAGGATACTGCTCGGTGAAGTTGTGTTGTATGACAGATCTTGCTAATTACATTTGACATTGGTTGCTCAACATTAAAATGGAACAGCTTCATATGCATTGGATTGCCATTGGAAAATCGTCTGCATGTCAGGTCATGCATGCCAGCTAATTCTATATACGGTTTCTTAACTTTAAAGGAGGATATCTTTATATGGATCAGAAGTTGTGCCTTCTGTTTTCAAATTGAAAAGTGGATCTGTTCTGCAATATAATATATTAGTGTGTTATTATTCAGGATAAATTTATCAAATAATTCAGACTTGTTTTTCCTATCGTAATACATCTTCAGCATTGTTATGTGATTTTTCAAAACTGGCTGTAGTAATTTATCTGCTGGTAATCTTTTGTTGTCATACAAGTAAAAATTCCTTGACCGATATACAGCTATTCTGTATGCACTTAGTAACAAATTTATAAACATATTATTAATATTTTTACCTTTTCTGATTGAGCCAAAGATTAACATTTTGCAAAACTCATCTTCAGTAATCATTTTGTCTTTGGCTAGGAGGACATCGATGTATATTCTACACTTTTCTTTAATCTCCTTCAAATATCTACACCCAACAAATATATGTTTAATGTCCTCAACTTCTATGGAACATAAAGGACATGTGTCAGTGTCTGCCTGCTTGACTAGGAATTGTCTTCGTCGAGTAAATAAAATATTATAGTATATTTTCATATCGAGATCGATCATTTCTGTTGATTTTGCAGATAGATGAACCAAGTTCCAACATAGTTTGAACTCAACACCAAATTGCTTTTGCCAATAGAATGTACTTGTGGGTGTTTGAAATACCTTCGATATTATTTGTGAATAAGCCATCTTAGTTGTGAGATCAGAAGTGGGTGTTAACTCTCCATTGTTAATGAAAGGAACAACATCATCCTGACTATGTGGTACACTGGCATCACTGCAGGGGGGTGTTGTTCCATTTTCATTAATTATTTCTTTCCATTCTATAGGCAATGCATTTAAAATAGAGTTATAGTTGTTAGTGACTTTTACACAATTGCACACAGAATTGCCGCAAACCATTTCATGAATGGCAATTCCAGGCAAAAATCCAGGAATCACCTCATACGTTAGTTGTTTGACTCTTACCAACCCAGCCTTTACAAACGAGTCGAAATACAAAGGTTTCCCATCCATAGTTATCATCTGATTGTCAAATATGGGTTGGTCTAGTGGATTTAAAGTTGAACTGATGAGACAAACATATTCTTTAGTCATGATTGACCAAGCCCTTAATAAATCAGCATAAAACTGAGGTAATGTTGGTAACTGACTTTCATTAATGTTAATAAAAAGTGTATCCTTTCCAAGCCCTAAGCCATGATATTGATCAAAATAGTATAGCATAAAATATTTCCAAGGAAAATTACTGCCATACATCTTTCTTATCCATTTACATCTCAGAGCATATTTTTTTCCAAACACATCTGGTAGTTTCAATCCTCCAACATTAGTTTCACCGATTAATGTTGTGTACTTAATTTTATGTATTGTGTTATCCCAAAGAAAGTTCAAGACAATTGACTTGATTTTTTTTTCATACATTTCTGGCAAGTCGATAACATTCAGAGTATACCATATCGTGGAAAGATAAAGTGACTGGAGAACTACAATTTTGCCTTTAATTGTTAATTTTCTTTGCTTCCAAAAATATAAAATACTTGAAATCTTCTGTAACTTTTTGGACCAGTTAACCTCTATTGCTTCTTTCTCGTTTTTACCAAGATAAATTCCTAAAATTTCCACTGGTCCTTGAACGATTTGTATGGGTAATTCTCTGGACAAGATAATATTACCTAAAGGCATTACCTCGGATTTCTCGTAATTAATTTGACTTCCCGATCCTTTTGAAAAAATTTCGAAACATTCTAGAACTGTTTTTACAGATGTCTCATCAGCGACTACTAATTTATTGTCATCAGCATGTTGAAAAAGCTTGGATGGTGTATTGCATCCTGGAATTGATATACCCCTTATATTTTGGTTATGATTAATCAATTGTGCTATTGGTTCTGAACATAATATATATAAAAGTGGTGACAATGGATATCCTTGCCTAACTGAAGACTGTGTTTTGACCAAAGATGACAAATGCCCATTTATTTTGATACAACTCTTTGAATTTCTATATAAGATTTTAATCCATTTGACAAAATTAGCACCAAAGCCTGCATGTTCAAGTACTTTGAATAGATAATCATGATCTATTTTATCAAATGCTTTGAATAAATCTATCTTCAGTAAGACTGCATCTTGAGCAGTGTCATTAATGTATCTAATCATATCTTTTATACTGAGAATAGTTTCACTTAGATCTCTACCTGGTACCGAACAAGTTTGGAAATCTGATACTAATGATTCAATTATCATCTTCATCCGATTAGCCAAAATTTTTGCGATTATTTTCCTATCGACACCTAGTAAAGTAATTGGCCTCCAGTTAGTCAGATCTCTCTTGTCACCCTTCTTTTTGTATATTAATGCTATCAGACCTTTTTCCATTGACGGGGTTAGTCGATCGTTGTCACTTATTTCATCGATCAGTCGAACAAATAAAGGTTCAAAAGTTTTATAAAAACATTTGAAAAAGGATGCTGTCAAACCATCTAAACCAGGGGACTTTCCTTCCAACATTGAGAACAAGGCCTCATGTATTTCACTATTTTTGACATTTGCATCACACATTTCTGAATTTTCCTCACTCAACTTCTTGTCAATTGAATCAAGTAAGGTTTTTTTATCTCGTTGAGTGGTAATTGGTTTGGAATATAAGGAACTGTAAAAGCTTTCCGCTACTTTCAATATATCAAATGTGTTAGTGACAACTGAACCATCCTTATCAAGAATGGCCGGTAATGTATTACAGTCTTGTCTATATTTTTCTAATGACAAGAAATATTTTGTACATCGGTCATCCTCTAGTGCGTGTTTGCACTTACTGCGAATGATTGCTCCCTGACATTTGCGCTTTTCGTGATTTTGGATTTTAGATTTCAAAAGTTCAATTTTGGAAATATCTGTAAATGGAGGGGGTCGGCTTAATTCGATTGATAATTTTCTTTGTATGTCATATTCCTCTGCTTTCCTTTCTTTAGATAATTTTTGTGCAAAAAGGATAGATGCTTTCTTTATTCGATATTTCAAGTTGTCCCACCATACCAAAAATTCTCTGTTAAATAGTGGACAAGATTTTTCTTTCTCTACTAACTCAGATATCATAGACGTATAGTTAGGGTTGTCCAGAAGTGAGTCATTTAAAATCCAAACACCCGGTCCTTTCTCTATTTTTTTAAAATTGAATTTCGCAATAATCAGGGAGTGATCACTGTATGAAGTATAATTCATAAAACAATACATATTCAAACTTATCAAAGATTTGGAACATAAAATATAATCAATTCTACTTTGTTGTAGTGTATTTTCTACCAATCTATGCCAACTATACTGTTTTTTCCCAGGATTACGATAACGCCATGAATCCAATAAATGATTTTCCGTTAAAAATTCTTGAAATTCAATTGTTGTGCCATCTGTATTGCCACTATATCTGTCTATTCTCTGGCATACAGTATTAAAATCACCCATGACAATATTCTCGGAATTTTTTTTGCAAATTTTGCTTAGCGTCTTTAGAAAATCTTTCCGTTCTCTGGAATTATTTGGAGCATATACCGAGAAGATTGAATATTCTATGTTTTCTACCTTTAAATTTACGCCTATCAATCTTCCCTGCTCATCTTGTAATTTAAATTCACATGTGTTACTTAACTCCTTATTGACTAAAATGGCTACTCCTCTACAGTTATCTCTATAATTAGAGTAAAATATTTTGCCCTTCCACAAATGTTTAAAGGTACTGATGTGATCATTGTCC
This sequence comes from Siphonodentalium dalli, assembly GCA_032622095.1. Taxonomy (NCBI): domain Eukaryota; kingdom Metazoa; phylum Mollusca; class Scaphopoda; order Gadilida; family Siphonodentaliidae; genus Siphonodentalium; species Siphonodentalium dalli. The sequence continues at coordinate 62,955,178 of CP136069.1, read as the reverse complement.
CAGAATGTCTCCTGCAAAGCGACCACACCAAGCCTGCGCTCCTCAAATATGCTAAATAGCTCTTTAATTTTGTTTATGTTTCTTAAGCCTCTCACATTTAAGGAGCACAGACCTGCCATGGCCACTAACAGGAAAACCTTCTGAAGAAAAGCCATCATTATTTTTTTTTCAAACAACCATTTCATCGACGATATCCTCTTTTGCCTTATTTAAAGATTTTTCAATTTGGTTTTTCACAGCGTTTTGTAGATTAGAAGCAATTTTTAGTTTGCTCTTTTTGTCTATTTTCTTTCCTTTTATGCGGAATTCTTTACCCGATCCCTTCTTCACAATTTTCTTTTTTTTGTCTCTTGATTCTGTTCTCTCCTTTTCATCGTCAACTTCTGAGTAGTCAGACGCGTTATCCGTTGCGCCACAACCCCTAATGATGACGTGACGCGAAGATGCGGATCTTTACTTGTGGCTGTGTTCAATTTGTTTTCTTGCATTGGCACATCATAACGCGACTGTGCATTCAGTATAGATTACGGTAGCATTTGGATGTAACACTTTAAAATAACGAAACTTCCTCATTTTCGCACATTGATACCACATGCCTGACAAAACAGTTTTGCGAGGAGAATTTTGCCGAAAGTACGGTGGCCGAGTTGTTAAGGCGTTGGACTTAAGTTCCAATGGACGCATGTTTGCGTGGGTTCGAACCCCACCCGTACTAAGTATAATTTTGACTGTTGAACCCATATAAAAATGTACCTGGGTAAATCCACCCAGGTTTTTTGGGCCGAAACCCAGGTAAATATATCTACCAAGATATCCACCAACCATCAAGACCCCCTGAAACCTGGGTTTTACCATGATTTACCCACCTGAAACTGGACAAAAAACCCTGGTATGGATAAACCTGGGTGTATTTACCCAGGTGACCACACCCAGGTGTACCCTACCTGGGTGTTTCCCACCCAGGTGTACCCTGGTGTTTCCTACCTGGGTGTTTCCCCCACCCAGGTGTACCATGGTGTTATTCACCCAGGTGTTTCCCCCACCCAGGTGTACCATGATGTTATTCACCCAGGTGTACCCTGATGTTTCCTACCTGGGTGTTTCCCACCCAGGTGTACCTTGGTGTTATTCACACAGGTGAACCCTGATGTTTCCTACCTGGGTGTTCCCCACCCAGGTGTACCTTGATGTTTCCAACCCAGATGTACCTTGGTGTTTTCTTACCCAGGTGGATTTCCCACTGAGATGCACCTGGTTAGAAAACACCAAGGTACACCCAGGTAAGGAAACACCAAGGTACACCTGGGCAGGAAAACACCAAGGTACACCTGGGTAAGAAAACACCAAGGTACACCTGGGTAAGAAAACACCAAGGTACAACTGGGTGGGAAACACCAAGGTACACATGGGTAGGAAACACCAAGGAACACCTGGGTGAATAACACCAAGGTACACCTGGGTGGGGATCCAAAGTGAAATAATGAGGATGGCAATGAAGTAGATTTGGATGGGATGCAGAGGTATTGTTATCAATGGAGTTGTTTTAGTATAATAGAACATTAAGGAAACTGATTGTGCAGCAATACAAGTTTATTCAAGGACAACAAACTAACTAAAGATAAAATACATGTATAGAAACACATGTAATACATAAATATATAAACTCATTAAACTGCATGGGTTAAAACTTACTGACAACAAGGGTTGGGTTAAATTTTTTATTAAAAAACACTTGCAAATTCCCTCAGCATACATGTATATGGTATGTTAGGCAAGTTACATGTACATGTAGTTTCAATGTATACCGGTACATGACATACCGGTGGACACAAAAATCATTATTTTAGTTCCAATGTCATTTACCAGTATACATGTACATGTTTTACCTTGCAACTACATCTACAGTGAGGTAGTTTTGTCTCATTTAAACTTTCTAAATGGGTTTCTCCCTTTGAATGACATAAACTCATGTGAGTATACACATGAGCTGTGATGTGAAATACACACCAAAAAATTATTTTTTAGTCTAAGGACATGTTTCCTGTCATTATCTCACTGCTTACAAATATATATTTGTTATAGTGTGCTGTAATGCTCCAGAAATAGTCATATTTTGTCCTGGTTCATAAGAACACATTATTTCTTAGTGTTAGAAGGACATGTTGTCTATTATTATTTGACTCATAAACCCCCAAATGTACATGTAAGCAGAACATTTGGGAAAGAGACACACCATCTTTATCCTTTTTTATGTCAGTAGCAATTGATCAGATAGCAAAATATGCTATAAAAAATAGATTTCAGATGGTAGAGATTAAACAATCACATTAATTGCACCAACTCGAAACAGTTAACATACCCTGTAGAATACAGACTATGATCAAGGAGGGTGTCACACACACCCCCACCCCGCTTTGGCATGTGATATTCAGGCCATTTTCAGGTGGTATGCTATATACATACCCAATGTTATCTGGTACCAGGATTTCACACGGTAATATAACCGGCATTCATGATTCAGCAAAAAGGCTAGTATGCAGATATAATACCGGTAGCAGAAAATTATACAAATTTTGAGTATTTCCAGCCTAAACAGACCCAAGTGATATATTTTTTATCTAATTCAGTCTAATACCTCTTGATATGTTGATGTTTTGGATAGTATTTCAGCAAATGTGAGAAAACTGTGAACTGGTATTCAGTATTCATGGGTGATAGGAGGGGTAACACCCTCATAAAGGCCACTCACAATTGAATACACCAGTATGGAAGGTGTCACCACCCCCACCTCCCTGGCCCCAATACCAGTTAATGTAAAAGGTTGAATCATGCGTACCAGTTACATGTAAGGAAATATTGAATGAAAACTAATATTACACTAATAATATAGTTTTCATATACATGTACTAGTATTTGCTGAAGTTGTATCCATAACTTCTACATACCTATAGATAATAGATTGAATAAAAGGACGTCGGCCGCAGTGTCCCCCGAAAAAGTGGCTTCATTGGGGCATCAGCTTGTCTGAAAAAAATATCAAGGACCCTAAATCTGATAATACATTTCAGAACAATCCAACCAGTGTCCCATGAAATGGTGAATAATAAACTATCATACTAAATTTGATTCAGATATGATCACACAAACTAAAATTATGATCCGGAAACCAGAAATTAACACGATTCTAAGTCGAAAAAAGACCATAACTCTCGCAAATATGGGTAAACCCATATTCGAACTTGACTTGTTAATAGGGCTGATAAACTCACATACCAAATTTGGATCAGATATGATCACACAAACTGAAGTTATCATCCGGAAACCAGAAAATTATAAAATTCTAAGTAAAAAAGGGCCATAACTCTTGCAAAAATGGGCGGAGCACATCCATATTCGAACTTGACCTGTATTTTGGTCTGATAAACTTACATACCACATTTGTTTCAGATATGATCACACAAACTGAAGTTATCATCCGGAAACCAGACATTCTGTTTTCATGTCTGAAAATATAAACTTTTTGCGAGTTAAATAATTATTACCGATATGTCATGACGCCCTAATGCAATAACCATTCTATTTGTGTAAGGAACATTTTCTTACTTTGTTTCTGTGTGTGTTATCGCCATATATGCACTCATCTTAACTGTTCAATGAAACGACATTCTGATAGCTGTTTGAAACCAGACGGGGATATAGCTCAGTGGTAGAGCATTCGACTGCAGATCGAGAGGTCTCCGGTTCGATCCCGGATGTCCCCTTGTTTTACCACAGTTTGGTTTATACTTGAAATAGAAATTTAACACATTTCACTGTTTTGCAATGGCAATTCCATTGCCAATAGAAGAGAGGTGTCGGAAATTCGCACAAAACTAACAAAATCATGCAAATACATAATGAGCGCATTTTAAAATTTCAGGATTTCGAGGTTGCCAGGATTCGAACCTGGAATCTTCTGATCCGTAGTCAGACACGTTATCCGTTGCGCCACAACCCCTAATGATGACATGGCGCGAAGATGCGGATCTTTACTTGTGGCTGTGTTCAATTTGTTTTCTTGCATTGGCACATCATAACGCGACTGTGCATTCAGTATAGATTACGGTAGCATTTGGATGTAACACTTTAAAATAACGAAACTTCCTCATTTTCGCACATTGATACCAAATGCCTGACAAAACAGTTTTGCGAGGGGAATTTTGCCGAAAGTACGGTGGCCGAGTGGTTAAGGCGTTGGACTTAAGTTCCAATGGATGTCCGCGTGGGTTCGAACCCCACCCGTACTAAGTATAATTTTTACTGTTGAAATGAACAAATATGACGGAAAGAATGACCAAAATTACCATACATTCTGTTTTCATGTCTGAAAATATAAACTTTTTGCGAGTTAAATAATTATTACCGATATGTCATGACGCCCTAATGCAATAACCATTCTATTTGTGTAAGGAACATTTTCTTACTTTGTTTCTGTGTGTGTTATCGCCATATATGCACTCACCTGAATTGTTCAATGAAACGACATTCTGATAGCTGTTTGAAACCAGACGGGGATATAGCTCAGTGGTAGAGCATTCGACTGCAGATCGAGAGGTCTCCGGTTCGATCCCGGATGTCCCCTTGTTTTACCACAGTTTGGTTTATACTTGAAATAGAAATTTAACACATTTCACTGTTTTGCAATGGCAATTCCATTGCCCATGGAAGAGAGGTGTCGGAAATTCGCACAAAACTAACAAAATCATGCAAATACATAATGAGCGCATTTTAAAATTACTGTATTTCGAGGTTGCCAGGATTCGAACCTGGAATCTTCTGATCCGTAGTCAGACGCGTTATCCGTTGCGCCACAACCCCTAATGATGACGTGGCGCGAAGATGCGGATCTTTACTTTGGCTGTGTTCAATTTGTTTTCTTGCATTGGCACACCATAACGCGACTGTGCATTCAGTATATATCACGGTAGCATTTGGATGTAAGACTTTAAAATAACGAAACTTCCTCATTTTCGCACATTGATACCACATGACTGACAAAACAGTTTTGCGAGGGCAATTTTGCGAAAGTACGGTGGCCGAGTGGTTAAGGCGTTGGACTTAAGTTCCAATGGACGCATGTCCGCGTGGGTTCGAACCCCACCCGTACTAAGTATAATTTTGACTGTTGAAATGAACAAATATGACGGAAAGAATGACCAAAATTACCATACATTCTGTTTTCATGTCTGAAAATATAAACTTTTTGCGAGTTAAATAATTATTACCGATATGTCATGACGCCCTAATGCAATAACCATTCTATTTGTGTAAGGAACATTTTCTTACTTTGTTTCTGTGTGTGTTATCGCCATATATGCACTCATCTGAACTGTTCAATGAAACGACATTCTGATAGCTGTTTGAAACCAGACGGGGATATAGCTCAGTGGTAGAGCATTCGACTGCAGATCGAGAGGTCTCCGGTTCGATCCCGGATGTCCCCTTGTTTTACCACAGTTTGGTTTATACTTGAAATAGAAATTTAACACATTTCACTGTTTTGCAATGGCAATTCCATTGCCCATGGAAGAGAGGTGTCGGAAATTCGCACAAAACTAACAAAATCATGCAAATACATAATGAGCGCATTTTAAAATTACTGTATTTCGAGGTTGCCAGGATTCGAACCTGGAATCTTCTGATCCGTAGTCAGACGCGTTATCCGTTGCGCCACAACCCCTAATGATGACGTGGCGCGAAGATGCGGATCTTTACTTTGGCTGTGTTCAATTTGTTTTCTTGCATTGGCACACCATAACGCGACTGTGCATTCAGTATATATCACGGTAGCATTTGGATGTAAGACTTTAAAATAACGAAACTTCCTCATTTTCGCACATTGATACCACATGCCTGACAAAACAGTTTTGCGAGGGGAATTTTGCGAAAGTACGGTGGCCGAGTGGTTAAGGCGTTGGACTTAAGTTCCAATGGACGCATGTCCGCGTGGGTTCGAACCCCACCCGTACTAAGTATAATTTTGACTGTTGAAATGAACAAATATGACGGAAAGAATGACCAAAATTACCATACATTCTGTTTTCATGTCTGAAAATATAAACTTTTGCCTGACAAAACAGTTTTGCGAGGGGAATTTTGCCGAAAGTACGGTGGCTGAGTGGTTAAGGCGTTGGACTTAAGTTCCAATGGACGCATGTCCGCGTGGGTTCGAACCCCACCCGTACTAAGTATAATTTTGACTGTTGAAATGAACAAATATGACGGAAAGAATGACCAAACTTACCATACATTCTGTTTTCATGTCTGAAAATATAAACTTTTTGCGAGTTAAATAATTATTACCGATATGTCATGACGCCCTAATGCAATAACCATTCTATTTGTGTAAGGAACATTTTCTTACTTTGTTTCTGTGTGTGTTATCACCATATATGCACTCATCTGAACTGTTCAATGAAACGACATTCTGATAGCTGTTTGAAACCAGACGGGGATATAGCTCAGTGGTAGAGCATTCGACTGCAGATCGAGAGGTATCCGGTTCGATCCCGGATGTCCCCTTGTTTTACCACAGTTTGGTTTATACTTGAAATAGAAATTTAACCCATTTCACTGTTTTGCAATGGCAATTCCATTGCCCATGGAAGAGAGGTGTCGGAAATTCGCACAAAACTAACAAAATCATGCAAATACATAATGAGCGCATTTTAAAATTACTGTATTTCGAGGTTGCCAGGATTCGAACCTGGAATCTTCTGATCCGTAGTCAGACGCGTTATCCGTTGCGCCACAACCCCTAATGATGACGTGGTGCGAAGATGCGGATCTTTACTTTGGCTGTGTTCAATTTGTTTTCTTGCATTGGCACACCATAACGCGACTGTGCATTCAGTATATATCACGGTAGCATTTGGATGTAAGACTTTAAAATAACGAAACTTCCTCATTTTCGCACATTGATACCACATGCCTGACAAAACAGTTTTGCGAGGGGAATTTTGCGAAAGTACGGTGGCCGAGTGGTTAAGGCGTTGGACTTAAGTTCCAATGGACGCATGTCCGCGTGGGTTCGAACCCCACCCGTACTAAGTATAATTTTGACTGTTGAAATGAACAAATATGACGGAAAGAATGACCAAAATTACCATACATTCTGTTTTCATGTCTGAAAATATAAACTTTTTGCGAGTTAAATAATTATTACCGATATGTCATGACGCCCTAATGCAATAACCATTCTATTTGTGTAAGGAACATTTTCTTACTTTGTTTCTGTGTGTGTTATCACCATATATGCACTCATCTGAACTGTTCAATGAAACGACATTCTGATAGCTGTTTGAAACCAGACGGGGATATAGCTCAGTGGTAGAGCATTCGACTGCAGATCGAGAGGTATCCGGTTCGATCCCGGATGTCCCCTTGTTTTACCACAGTTTGGTTTATACTTGAAATAGAAATTTAACCCATTTCACTGTTTTGCAATGGCAATTCCATTGCCCATGGAAGAGAGGTGTCGGAAATTCGCACAAAACTAACAAAATCATGCAAATACATAATGAGCGCATTTTAAAATTACTGTATTTCGAGGTTGCCAGGATTCGAACCTGGAATCTTCTGATCCGTAGTCAGACGCGTTGTCCGTTGCGCCACAACCCCTAATGATGACGTGGCGCGAAGATGCGGATCTTTACTTTGGCTGTGTTCAATTTGTTTTCTTGCATTGGCACACCATAACGCGACTGTGCATTCAGTATATATCACGGTAGCATTTGGATGTAAGACTTTAAAATAACGAAACTTCCTCATTTTCGCACATTGATACCACATGCCTGACAAAACAGTTTTGCGAGGGGAATTTTGCGAAAGTACGGTGGCCGAGTGGTTAAGGCGTTGGACTTAAGTTCCAATGGACGCATGTCCGCGTGGGTTCGAACCCCACCCGTACTAAGTATACTTTTGACTGTTGAAATGAACAAATATGACGGAAAGAATGACCAAAGTTGCCATACATTCTGTTTTCATGTCTGAAAATATAAACTTTTTGCGAGTTAAATAATTATTACCGATATGTCATGACGCCCTAATGCAATAACCATTCTATTTGTGTAAGGAACATTTTCTTACTTTGTTTCTGTGTGTGTTATCGCCATATATGCACTCATCTGAACTGTTCAATGAAACGACATTCTGATAGCTGTTTGAAACCAGACGGGGATATAGCTCAGTGGTAGAGCATTCGACTGCAGATCGAGAGGTCTCCGGTTCGATCCCGGATGTCCCCTTGTTTTACCACAGTTTGGTTTATACTTGAAATAGAAATTTAACACATTTCACTGTTTTGCAATGGCAATTCCATTGCCCATGGAAGAGAGGTGTCGGAAATTCGCACAAAACTAACAAAATCATGCAAATACATAATGAGCGCATTTTAAAATTACTGTATTTCGAGGTTGCCAGGATTCGAACCTGGAATCTTCTGATCCGTAGTCAGACGCGTTATCCGTTGCGCCACAACCCCTAATGATGACGTGGCGCGAAGATGCGGATCTTTACTTTGGCTGTGTTCAATTTGTTTTCTTGCATTGGCACACCATAACGCGACTGTGCATTCAGTATATATCACGGTAGCATTTGGATGTAAGACTTTAAAATAACGAAACTTCCTCATTTTCGCACATTGATACCACATGCCAGACAAAACAGTTTTGCGAGGGGAATTTTGCGAAAGTACGGTGGCCGAGTGGTTAAGGCGTTGGACTTAAGTTCCAATGGACGCATGTCCGCGTGGGTTCGAACCCCACCCGTACTAAGTATAATTTTGACTGTTGAAATGAACAAATATGACGGAAAGAATGACCAAACTTACCATACATTCTGTTTTCATGTCTGAAAATATAAACTTTTTGCGAGTTAAATAATTATTACCGATATGTCATGACGCCCTAATGCAATAACCATTCTATTTGTGTAAGGAACATTTTCTTACTTTGTTTCTGTGTGTGTTATCACCATATATGCACTCATCTGAACTGTTCAATGAAACGACATTCTGATAGCTGTTTGAAACCAGACGGGGATATAGCTCAGTGGTAGAGCATTCGACTGCAGATCGAGAGGTCTCCGGTTCGATCCCGGATGTCCCCTTGTTTTACCACAGTTTGGTTTATACTTGAAATAGAAATTTAACACATTTCACTGTTTTGCAATGGCAATTCCATTGCCCATGGAAGAGAGGTGTCGGAAATTCGCACAAAACTAACAAAATCATGCAAATACATAATGAGCGCATTTTAAAATTACTGTATTTCGAGGTTGCCAGGATTCGAACCTGGAATCTTCTGATCCGTAGTCAGACGCGTTATCCGTTGCGCCACAACCCCTAATGATGACGTGGCGCGAAGATGCGGATCTTTACTTTGGCTGTGTTCAATTTGTTTTCTTGCATTGGCACACCATAACGCGACTGTGCATTCAGTATATATCACGGTAGCATTTGGATGTAAGACTTTAAAATAACGAAACTTCCTCATTTTCGCACATTGATACCACATGCCAGACAAAACAGTTTTGCGAGGGGAATTTTGCGAAAGTACGGTGGCCGAGTGGTTAAGGCGTTGGACTTAAGTTCCAATGGACGCATGTCCGCGTGGGTTCGAACCCCACCCGTACTAAGTATAATTTTGACTGTTGAAATGAACAAATATGACGGAAAGAATGACCAAACTTACCATACATTCTGTTTTCATGTCTGAAAATATAAACTTTTTGCGAGTTAAATAATTATTACCGATATGTCATGACGCCCTAATGCAATAACCATTCTATTTGTGTAAGGAACATTTTCTTACTTTGTTTCTGTGTGTGTTATCACCATATATGCACTCATCTGAACTGTTCAATGAAACGACATTCTGATAGCTGTTTGAAACCAGACGGGGATATAGCTCAGTGGTAGAGCATTCGACTGCAGATCGAGAGGTATCCGGTTCGATCCCGGATGTCCCCTTGTTTTACCACAGTTTGGTTTATACTTGAAATAGAAATTTAACCCATTTCACTGTTTTGCAATGGCAATTCCATTGCCCATGGAAGAGAGGTGTCGGAAATTCGCACAAAACTAACAAAATCATGCAAATACATAATGAGCGCATTTTAAAATTACTGTATTTCGAGGTTGCCAGGATTCGAACCTGGAATCTTCTGATCCGTAGTCAGACGCGTTATCCGTTGCGCCACAACCCCTAATGATGACGTGGCGCGAAGATGCGGATCTTTACTTTGGCTGTGTTCAATTTGTTTTCTTGCATTGGCACACCATAACGCGACTGTGCATTCAGTATATATCACGGTAGCATTTGGATGTAAGACTTTAAAATAACGAAACTTCCTCATTTTCGCACATTGATACCACATGCCTGACAAAACAGTTTTGCGAGGGGAATTTTGCGAAAGTACGGTGGCCGAGTGGTTAAGGCGTTGGACTTAAGTTCCAATGGACGCATGTCCGCGTGGGTTCGAGCCCCACCCGTACTAAGTATACTTTTGACTGTTGAAATGAACAAATATGACGGAAAGAATGACCAAAGTTGCCATACATTCTGTTTTCATGTCTGAAAATATAAACTTTTTGCGAGTTAAATAATTATTACCGATATGTCATGACGCCCTAATGCAATAACCATTCTATTTGTGTAAGGAACATTTTCTTACTTTGTTTCTGTGTGTGTTATCGCCATATATGCACTCATCTGAACTGTTCAATGAAACGACATTCTGATAGCTGTTTGAAACCAGACGGGGATATAGCTCAGTGGTAGAGCATTCGACTGCAGATCGAGAGGTCTCCGGTTCGATCCCGGATGTCCCCTTGTTTTACCACAGTTTGGTTTATACTTGAAATAGAAATTTAACACATTTCACTGTTTTGCAATGGCAATTCCATTGCCCATGGAAGAGAGGTGTCGGAAATTCGCACAAAACTAACAAAATCATGCAAATACATAATGAGCGCATTTTAAAATTACTGTATTTCGAGGTTGCCAGGATTCGAACCTGGAATCTTCTGATCCGTAGTCAGACGCGTTATCCGTTGCGCCACAACCCCTAATGATGACGTGGCGCGAAGATGCGGATCTTTACTTTGGCTGTGTTCAATTTGTTTTCTTGCATTGGCACACCACAACGCGACTGTGCATTCAGTATATATCACGGTAGCATTTGGATGTAAGATCGACTTTAAAATAACGAAACTTCCTCATTTTCGCACATTGATACCACATGCCTGACAAAACAGTTTTGCGAGGGGAATTTTGCGAAAGTACGCTGGCCGAGTGGTTAAGGCGTTGGACTTAAGTTCCAATGGACGCATGTCCGCGTGGGTTCGAACCCCACCCGTACTAAGTATAATTTTGACTGTTGAAATGAACAAATATGACGGAAAGAATGACCAAAATTACCATACATTCTGTTTTCATGTCTGAAAATATAAACTTTTTGCGAGTTAAATAATTATTACCGATATGTCATGACGCCCTAATGCAATAACCATTCTATTTGTGTAAGGAACATTTTCTTACTTTGTTTCTGTGTGTGTTATCGCCATATATGCACTCATCTGAACTGTTCAATGAAACGACATTCTGATAGCTGTTTGAAACCAGACGGGGATATAGCTCAGTGGTAGAGCATTCGACTGCAGATCGAGAGGTATCCGGTTCGATCCCGGATGTCCCCTTGTTTTACCACAGTTTGGTTTATACTTGAAATAGAAATTTAACCCATTTCACTGTTTTGCAATGGCAATTCCATTGCCCATGGAAGAGAGGTGTCGGAAATTCGCACAAAACTAACAAAATCATGCAAATACATAATGAGCGCATTTTAAAATTACTGTATTTCGAGGTTGCCAGGATTCGAACCTGGAATCTTCTGATCCGTAGTCAGACGCGTTATCCGTTGCGCCACAACCCCTAATGATGACGTGGCGCGAAGATGCGGATCTTTACTTTGGCTGTGTTCAATTTGTTTTCTTGCATTGGCACACCATAACGCGACTGTGCATTCAGTATATATCACGGTAGCATTTGGATGTAAGACTTTAAAATAACGAAACTTCCTCATTTTCGCACATTGATACCACATGCCTGACAAAACAGTTTTGCGAGGGGAATTTTGCGAAAGTACGGTGGCCAAGTGGTTAAGGCGTTGGACTTAAGTTCCAATGGACGCATGTCCGCGTGGGTTCGAGCCCCACCCGTACTAAGTATACTTTTGACTGTTGAAATGAACAAATATGACGGAAAGAATGACCAAAGTTGCCATACATTCTGTTTTCATGTCTGAAAATATAAACTTTTTGCGAGTTAAATAATTATTACCGATATGTCATGACGCCCTAATGCAATAACCATTCTATTTGTGTAAGGAACATTTTCTTACTTTGTTTCTGTGTGTGTTATCGCCATATATGCACTCATCTGAACTGTTCAATGAAACGACATTCTGATAGCTGTTTGAAACCAGACGGGGATATAGCTCAGTGGTAGAGCATTCGACTGCAGATCGAGAGGTCTCCGGTTCGATCCCGGATGTCCCCTTGTTTTACCACAGTTTGGTTTATACTTGAAATAGAAATTTAACACATTTCACTGTTTTGCAATGGCAATTCCATTGCCCATGGAAGAGAGGTGTCGGAAATTCGCACAAAACTAACAAAATCATGCAAATACATAATGAGCGCATTTTAAAATTACTGTATTTCGAGGTTGCCAGGATTCGAACCTGGAATCTTCTGATCCGTAGTCAGACGCGTTATCCGTTGCGCCACAACCCCTAATGATGACGTGGCGCGAAGATGCGGATCTTTACTTTGGCTGTGTTCAATTTGTTTTCTTGCATTGGCACACCACAACGCGACTGTGCATTCAGTATATATCACGGTAGCATTTGGATGTAAGATCGACTTTAAAATAACGAAACTTCCTCATTTTCGCACATTGATACCACATGCCTGACAAAACAGTTTTGCGAGGGGAATTTTGCGAAAGTACGCTGGCCGAGTGGTTAAGGCGTTGGACTTAAGTTCCAATGGACGCATGTCCGCGTGGGTTCGAACCCCACCCGTACTAAGTATAATTTTGACTGTTGAAATGAACAAATATGACGGAAAGAATGACCAAAATTACCATACATTCTGTTTTCATGTCTGAAAATATAAACTTTTTGCGAGTTAAATAATTATTACCGATATGTCATGACGCCCTAATGCAATAACCATTCTATTTGTGTAAGGAACATTTTCTTACTTTGTTTCTGTGTGTGTTATCGCCATATATGCACTCATCTGAACTGTTCAATGAAACGACATTCTGATAGCTGTTTGAAACCAGACGGGGATATAGCTCAGTGGTAGAGCATTCGACTGCAGATCGAGAGGTATCCGGTTCGATCCCGGATGTCCCCTTGTTTTACCACAGTTTGGTTTATACTTGAAATAGAAATTTAACCCATTTCACTGTTTTGCAATGGCAATTCCATTGCCCATGGAAGAGAGGTGTCGGAAATTCGCACAAAACTAACAAAATCATGCAAATACATAATGAGCGCATTTTAAAATTACTGTATTTCGAGGTTGCCAGGATTCGAACCTGGAATCTTCTGATCCGTAGTCAGACGCGTTATCCGTTGCGCCACAACCCCTAATGATGACGTGGCGCGAAGATGCGGATCTTTACTTTGGCTGTGTTCAATTTGTTTTCTTGCATTGGCACACCATAACGCGACTGTGCATTCAGTATATATCACGGTAGCATTTGGATGTAAGACTTTAAAATAACGAAACTTCCTCATTTTCGCACATTGATACCACATGCCTGACAAAACAGTTTTGCGAGGGGAATTTTGCGAAAGTACGGTGGCCGAGTGGTTAAGGCGTTGGACTTAAGTTCCAATGGACGCATGTCCGCGTGGGTTCGAACCCCACCCGTACTAAGTATACTTTTGACTGTTGAAATGAACAAATATGACGGAAAGAATGACCAAAGTTGCCATACATTCTGTTTTCATGTCTGAAAATATAAACTTTTTGCGAGTTAAATAATTATTACCGATATGTCATGACGCCCTAATGCAATAACCATTCTATTTGTGTAAGGAACATTTTCTTACTTTGTTTCTGTGTGTGTTATCGCCATATATGCACTCATCTGAACTGTTCAATGAAACGACATTCTGATAGCTGTTTGAAACCAGACGGGGATATAGCTCAGTGGTAGAGCATTCGACTGCAGATCGAGAGGTCTCCGGTTCGATCCCGGATGTCCCCTTGTTTTACCACAGTTTGGTTTATACTTGAAATAGAAATTTAACACATTTCACTGTTTTGCAATGGCAATTCCATTGCCCATGGAAGAGAGGTGTCGGAAATTCGCACAAAACTAACAAAATCATGCAAATACATAATGAGCGCATTTTAAAATTACTGTATTTCGAGGTTGCCAGGATTCGAACCTGGAATCTTCTGATCCGTAGTCAGACGCGTTATCCGTTGCGCCACAACCCCTAATGATGACGTGGCGCGAAGATGCGGATCTTTACTTTGGCTGTGTTCAATTTGTTTTCTTGCATTGGCACACCATAACGCGACTGTGCATTCAGTATATATCACGGTAGCATTTGGATGTAAGACTTTAAAATAACGAAACTTCCTCATTTTCGCACATTGATACCACATGCCAGACAAAACAGTTTTGCGAGGGGAATTTTGCGAAAGTACGGTGGCCGAGTGGTTAAGGCGTTGGACTTAAGTTCCAATGGACGCATGTCCGCGTGGGTTCGAACCCCACCCGTACTAAGTATAATTTTGACTGTTGAAATGAACAAATATGACGGAAAGAATGACCAAACTTACCATACATTCTGTTTTCATGTCTGAAAATATAAACTTTTTGCGAGTTAAATAATTATTACCGATATGTCATGACGCCCTAATGCAATAACCATTCTATTTGTGTAAGGAACATTTTCTTACTTTGTTTCTGTGTGTGTTATCACCATATATGCACTCATCTGAACTGTTCAATGAAACGACATTCTGATAGCTGTTTGAAACCAGACGGGGATATAGCTCAGTGGTAGAGCATTCGACTGCAGATCGAGAGGTATCCGGTTCGATCCCGGATGTCCCCTTGTTTTACCACAGTTTGGTTTATACTTGAAATAGAAATTTAACCCATTTCACTGTTTTGCAATGGCAATTCCATTGCCCATGGAAGAGAGGTGTCGGAAATTCGCACAAAACTAACAAAATCATGCAAATACATAATGAGCGCATTTTAAAATTACTGTATTTCGAGGTTGCCAGGATTCGAACCTGGAATCTTCTGATCCGTAGTCAGACGCGTTATCCGTTGCGCCACAACCCCTAATGATGACGTGGCGCGAAGATGCGGATCTTTACTTTGGCTGTGTTCAATTTGTTTTCTTGCATTGGCACACCATAACGCGACTGTGCATTCAGTATATATCACGGTAGCATTTGGATGTAAGACTTTAAAATAACGAAACTTCCTCATTTTCGCACATTGATACCACATGCCAGACAAAACAGTTTTGCGAGGGGAATTTTGCGAAAGTACGGTGGCCGAGTGGTTAAGGCGTTGGACTTAAGTTCCAATGGACGCATGTCCGCGTGGGTTCGAACCCCACCCGTACTAAGTATAATTTTGACTGTTGAAATGAACAAATATGACGGAAAGAATGACCAAACTTACCATACATTCTGTTTTCATGTCTGAAAATATAAACTTTTTGCGAGTTAAATAATTATTACCGATATGTCATGACGCCCTAATGCAATAACCATTCTATTTGTGTAAGGAACATTTTCTTACTTTGTTTCTGTGTGTGTTATCACCATATATGCACTCATCTGAACTGTTCAATGAAACGACATTCTGATAGCTGTTTGAAACCAGACGGGGATATAGCTCAGTGGTAGAGCATTCGACTGCAGATCGAGAGGTATCCGGTTCGATCCCGGATGTCCCCTTGTTTTACCACAGTTTGGTTTATACTTGAAATAGAAATTTAACCCATTTCACTGTTTTGCAATGGCAATTCCATTGCCCATGGAAGAGAGGTGTCGGAAATTCGCACAAAACTAACAAAATCATGCAAATACATAATGAGCGCATTTTAAAATTACTGTATTTCGAGGTTGCCAGGATTCGAACCTGGAATCTTCTGATCCGTAGTCAGACGCGTTATCCGTTGCGCCACAACCCCTAATGATGACGTGGCGCGAAGATGCGGATCTTTACTTTGGCTGTGTTCAATTTGTTTTCTTGCATTGGCACACCATAACGCGACTGTGCATTCAGTATATATCACGGTAGCATTTGGATGTAAGACTTTAAAATAACGAAACTTCCTCATTTTCGCACATTGATACCACATGCCTGACAAAACAGTTTTGCGAGGGGAATTTTGCGAAAGTACGGTGGCCGAGTGGTTAAGGCGTTGGACTTAAGTTCCAATGGACGCATGTCCGCGTGGGTTCGAACCCCACCCGTACTAAGTATACTTTTGACTGTTGAAATGAACAAATATGACGGAAAGAATGACCAAAGTTGCCATACATTCTGTTTTCATGTCTGAAAATATAAACTTTTTGCGAGTTAAATAATTATTACCGATATGTCATGACGCCCTAATGCAATAACCATTCTATTTGTGTAAGGAACATTTTCTTACTTTGTTTCTGTGTGTGTTATCGCCATATATGCACTCATCTGAACTGTTCAATGAAACGACATTCTGATAGCTGTTTGAAACCAGACGGGGATATAGCTCAGTGGTAGAGCATTCGACTGCAGATCGAGAGGTCTCCGGTTCGATCCCGGATGTCCCCTTGTTTTACCACAGTTTGGTTTATACTTGAAATAGAAATTTAACACATTTCACTGTTTTGCAATGGCAATTCCATTGCCCATGGAAGAGAGGTGTCGGAAATTCGCACAAAACTAACAAAATCATGCAAATACATAATGAGCGCATTTTAAAATTACTGTATTTCGAGGTTGCCAGGATTCGAACCTGGAATCTTCTGATCCGTAGTCAGACGCGTTATCCGTTGCGCCACAACCCCTAATGATGACGTGGCGCGAAGATGCGGATCTTTACTTTGGCTGTGTTCAATTTGTTTTCTTGCATTGGCACACCACAACGCGACTGTGCATTCAGTATATATCACGGTAGCATTTGGATGTAAGATCGACTTTAAAATAACGAAACTTCCTCATTTTCGCACATTGATACCACATGCCTGACAAAACAGTTTTGCGAGGGGAATTTTGCGAAAGTACGCTGGCCGAGTGGTTAAGGCGTTGGACTTAAGTTCCAATGGACGCATGTCCGCGTGGGTTCGAACCCCACCCGTACTAAGTATAATTTTGACTGTTGAAATGAACAAATATGACGGAAAGAATGACCAAAATTACCATACATTCTGTTTTCATGTCTGAAAATATAAACTTTTTGCGAGTTAAATAATTATTACCGATATGTCATGACGCCCTAATGCAATAACCATTCTATTTGTGTAAGGAACATTTTCTTACTTTGTTTCTGTGTGTGTTATCGCCATATATGCACTCATCTGAACTGTTCAATGAAACGACATTCTGATAGCTGTTTGAAACCAGACGGGGATATAGCTCAGTGGTAGATCATTCGACTGCAGATCGAGAGGTCTCCGGTTCGATCCCGGATGTCCCCTTGTTTTACCACAGTTTGGTTTATACTTGAAATAGAAATTTAACACATTTCACTGTTTTGCAATGGCAATTCCATTGCCCATGGAAGAGAGGTGTCGGAAATTCGCACAAATCTAACAAAATCATGCAAATACATAATGAGCGCATTTTAAAATTACTGTATTTCGAGGTTGCCAGGATTCGAACCTGGAATCTTCTGATCCGTAGTCAGACGCGTTATCCGTTGCGCCACAACCCCTAATGATGACGTGGCGCGAAGATGCGGATCTTTACTTTGGCTGTGTTCAATTTGTTTTCTTGCATTGGCACACCATAACGCGACTGTGCATTCAGTATATATCACGGTAGCATTTGGATGTAAGACTTTAAAATAACGAAACTTCCTCATTTTCGCACATTGATACCACATGCCTGACAAAACAGTTTTGCGAGGGGAATTTTGCGAAAGTACGGTGGCCGAGTGGTTAAGGCGTTGGACTTAAGTTCCAATGGACGCATGTCCGCGTGGGTTCGAACCCCACCCGTACTAAGTATACTTTTGACTGTTGAAATGAACAAATATGACGGAAAGAATGACCAAAGTTGCCATACATTCTGTTTTCATGTCTGAAAATATAAACTTTTTGCGAGTTAAATAATTATTACCGATATGTCATGACGCCCTAATGCAATAACCATTCTATTTGTGTAAGGAACATTTTCTTACTTTGTTTCTGTGTGTGTTATCGCCATATATGCACTCATCTGAACTGTTCAATGAAACGACATTCTGATAGCTGTTTGAAACCAGACGGGGATATAGCTCAGTGGTAGAGCATTCGACTGCAGATCGAGAGGTCTCCGGTTCGATCCCGGATGTCCCCTTGTTTTACCACAGTTTGGTTTATACTTGAAATAGAAATTTAACACATTTCACTGTTTTGCAATGGCAATTCCATTGCCCATGGAAGAGAGGTGTCGGAAATTCGCACAAAACTAACAAAATCATGCAAATACATAATGAGCGCATTTTAAAATTACTGTATTTCGAGGTTGCCAGGATTCGAACCTGGAATCTTCTGATCCGTAGTCAGACGCGTTATCCGTTGCGCCACAACCCCTAATGATGACGTGGCGCGAAGATGCGGATCTTTACTTTGGCTGTGTTCAATTTGTTTTCTTGCATTGGCACACCACAACGCGACTGTGCATTCAGTATATATCACGGTAGCATTTGGATGTAAGATCGACTTTAAAATAACGAAACTTCCTCATTTTCGCACATTGATACCACATGCCTGACAAAACAGTTTTGCGAGGGGAATTTTGCGAAAGTACGCTGGCCGAGTGGTTAAGGCGTTGGACTTAAGTTCCAATGGACGCATGTCCGCGTGGGTTCGAACCCCACCCGTACTAAGTATAATTTTGACTGTTGAAATGAACAAATATGACGGAAAGAATGACCAAAATTACCATACATTCTGTTTTCATGTCTGAAAATATAAACTTTTTGCGAGTTAAATAATTATTACCGATATGTCATGACGCCCTAATGCAATAACCATTCTATTTGTGTAAGGAACATTTTCTTACTTTGTTTCTGTGTGTGTTATCGCCATATATGCACTCATCTGAACTGTTCAATGAAACGACATTCTGATAGCTGTTTGAAACCAGACGGGGATATAGCTCAGTGGTAGAGCATTCGACTGCAGATCGAGAGGTCTCCGGTTCGATCCCGGATGTCCCCTTGTTTTACCACAGTTTGGTTTATACTTGAAATAGAAATTTAACACATTTCACTGTTTTGCAATGGCAATTCCATTGCCCATGGAAGAGAGGTGTCGGAAATTCGCACAAAACTAACAAAATCATGCAAATACATAATGAGCGCATTTTAAAATTACTGTATTTCGAGGTTGCCAGGATTCGAACCTGGAATCTTCTGATCCGTAGTCAGACGCGTTATCCGTTGCGCCACAACCCCTAATGATGACGTGGCGCGAAGATGCGGATCTTTACTTTGGCTGTGTTCAATTTGTTTTCTTGCATTGGCACACCATAACGCGACTGTGCATTCAGTATATATCACGGTAGCATTTGGATGTAAGACTTTAAAATAACGAAACTTCCTCATTTTCGCACATTGATACCACATGCCTGACAAAACAGTTTTGCGAGGTGAATTTTGCGAAAGTACGGTGGCCGAGTGGTTAAGGCGTTGGACTTAAGTTCCAATGGACGCATGTCCGCGTGGGTTCGAACCCCACCCGTACTAAGTATAATTTTGACTGTTGAAATGAACAAATATGACGGAAAGAATGACCAAAATTACCATACATTCTGTTTTCATGTCTGAAAATATAAACTTTTTTCGAGTTAAATAATTATTACCGATATGTCATGACGCCCTAATGCAATAACCATTCTATTTGTGTAAGGAACATTTTCTTACTTTGTTTCTGTGTGTGTTATCGCCATATATGCACTCATCTGAACTGTTCAATGAAACGACATTCTGATAGCTGTTTGAAACCAGACGGGGATATAGCTCAGTGGTAGAGCATTCGACTGCAGATCGAGAGGTCTCCGGTTCGATCCCGGATGTCCCCTTGTTTTACCACAGTTTGGTTTATACTTGAAATAGAAATTTAACACATTTCACTGTTTTGCAATGGCAATTCCATTGCCCATGGAAGAGAGGTGTCGGAAATTCGTACAAAACTAACAAAATCATGCAAATACATAATGAGCGCATTTTAAAATTACTGTATTTCGAGGTTGCCAGGATTCGAACCTGGAATCTTCTGATCCGTAGTCAGACGCGTTATCCGTTGCGCCACAACCCCTAATGATGACGTGGCGCGAAGATGCGGATCTTTACTTTGGCTGTGTTCAATTTGTTTTCTTGCATTGGCACACCATAACGCGACTGTGCATTCAGTATATATCACGGTAGCATTTGGATGTAAGACTTTAAAATAACGAAACTTCCTCATTTTCGCACATTGATACCACATGCCTGACAAAACAGTTTTGCGAGGGGAATTTTTCGAAAGTACGGTGGCCGAGTGGTTAAGGCGTTGGACTTAAGTTCCAATGGACGCATGTCCGCGTGGGTTCGAACCCCACCCGTTCTAAGTATAATTTTGACTGTTGAAATGAACAAATATGACGGAAAGAATGACCAAAATTACCATACATTCTGTTTTCATGTCTGAAAATATAAACTTTTTGCGAGTTAAATAATTATTACCGATATGTCATGACGCCCTAATGCAATAACCATTCTATTTGTGTAAGGAACATTTTCTTACTTTGTTTCTGTGTGTGTTATCGCCATATATGCACTCATCTGAACTGTTCAATGAAACGACATTCTGATAGCTGTTTGAAACCAGACGGGGATATCGCTCAGTCGTAGAGCATTCGACTGCAGATCGAGAGGTCTCCGGTTCGATCCCGGATGTCCCCTTGTTTTACCACAGTTTGGTTTATACTTGAAATAGAAATTTAACACATTTCACTGTTTTGCAATGGCAATTCCATTGCCCATGGAAGAGAGGTGTCGGAAATTCGCACAAAACTAACAAAATCATGCAAATACATAATGAGCGCATTTTAAAATTACTGTATTTCGAGGTTGCCAGGATTCGAACCTGGAATCTTCTGATCCGTAGTCAGACGCGTTTTTTTTTTTTATCTTTTATTATAAAAACATTATTAAGCAATGTGCTACAGTAAAAACAAAACGACAACATTTGTATACACATGAGATTACAATGAAAACAATGATAGTTCTTATATGTTATGTTTCCTAATAGAAAGCTGAATAGAAGCCTATAGTATGAAATATATATCGGGTATATGCGATCTGTTGTCCAAATGTCGTTGGTTGTTGACTTTCCTTGTTAATTTTTAATTATTTCCTCGACTAATGTTAGTTCCATGGAATTTTTAGCAGTGTATCGAAATTATAATGTTTCGGTATGATGTAGGCGAAGTAACTCTAAAATTTGTCGAGTATTTGCATTTGGCAATATCCGTGTATCTCCGTAAGCATACGAAGATTGACGAGGTTTACGGAATTATTCGGACCAGTTATTGTACGTGTTTTTGGCTCAACATTTTCTTTCTAAAATGGACTAATATCCATATAATTAGGTTATTGAAGTGTTGTCGATGTTGACTGTTATCTCTATGAAATCTACGGTGAGTTTCCCAAAGGAAAATAAACATATTTCTGTAGGAAAAAGCACTTTTGTTTCACCAAATTTTTGTGTTGATGTCTTCGGCATCTTCCGTGTTCAGCCGAGCCCGATGGGGCCAACATCGGTCATCCAATGTGAAACATGTCAAAATGTGAATATGAAAATTGGTACTGATGCTGTGATAGAATTTTTACTTCAAGAGTCTTAATTTGACATGATAGTTAAACATCTCACCAGTTTTTGTGATAAAATGAATATGATTTTATGAATATATTTGTTGTTTCGCCTTGCAATTGGGTGAATTTATAAATTATAAATAATGTTTAATAATAATAATATATTAATAATAAATTGGTTTGTTATTATACCATCAACATGACTTCCCGGTGCGCCACGGTTCATCGGCATCCCGACATGAATGACCAACAACCATAAGGCCCACCAGAGGCCCGAGACAACAGTCAAAGGCCTCTAATAGGCCCGAGGGCCGCCAAACACGCATGGAGGTCTGCCAAAAAATATATACACCATGGCGCCTGACAAAAAAACGCCGTTACTTTTATTACCATTCTGGCCTGGTATGATCAAGTGGTCTGTGACTTGACCAGAAAAGGGCGGCGGCCCCAGCGAAAACAAAAATTCACTAAATCCTGCCGCACTCCTCTAGTCAAATTTATCTCAAACTTGTAAATCTTATTGTGCAGGTAAATACTCTTAATCTACTTGAGAAAGCCCTCTAAAATGGTAATAATTATTCATAGCAACATACATGCACATGATTCTGTGTACATTCATATTTTTACGACTGATTTGTGTTAACATTGTTCCATTATGATAATCATGAAATCTGAATGGCATAAAATTGTGTCTGTTTTGCATACAGATGGATACTTATTGTCTGTTTACTTGTTTTTTCCAGGTAAAACTTATTTGTATGCTGCATCTGACGACTCGGTGACAAGTTGGAAATTTCAGAAACTGGCACTTGTGGGATTTGGCCTTGGATAGGTATTCTTCGGCATGTCGGTTTGACTATGCTCTGTTCTAGAAAAGGGCTGGAGACCAAAACTTATCAGTTATGATGTGTCTTATCCCATGATACAGTCTTGTAGTCAGACGCGTTATCCGTTGCGCCACAACCCCTAATGAAGACGTGGCGCGAAGATGCGGATCTTTACTTTGGCTGTGTTCAATTTGTTTTCTTGCATTGGCACACCACAACGCGACTGTGCATTCAGTATATATCACGGTAGCATTTGGATGTAAGATCGACTTTAAAATAACGAAACTTCCTCATTTTCGCACATTGATACCAGATGCCTGACAAAACAGTTTTGCGAGGGGAATTTTGCGAAAGTACGGTGGCCGAGTGGTTAAGGCGTTGGACTTAAGTTCCAATGGACGCATGTCCGCGTGGGTTCGAACCCCACCCGTACTAAGTATAATTTTGACTGTTGAAATGAACAAATATGACGGAAAGAATGACCAAAATTACCATACATTCTGTTTTCATGTCTGAAAATATAAACTTTTTGCGAGTTAAATAATTATTACCGATATGACATGACGCCCTAATGCAATAACCATTCTATTTGTGTAAGGAACATTTACTTACTTTGTTTCTGTGTGTGTTATCGCCATGTATGCACTCATCTGAACTGTTCAATGAAACGACATTCTGATAGCTGTTTGAAACCAGACGGGGATATAGCTCAGTGGTAGAGCATTCGACTGCAGATCGAGAGGTCTCCGGTTCGATCCCGGATGTCCCCTTGTTTTACCACAGTTTGGTTTATACTTGAAATAGAAATTTAACACATTTCACTGTTTTGCAATGGCAATTCCATTGCCCATGGAAGAGAGGTGTCGGAAATTCGCACAAAACTAACAAAATCATGCAAATACATAATGAGCGCATTTTAAAATTACTGTATTTCGAGGTTGCCAGGATTCGAACCTGGAATCTTCTGATCCGTAGTCAGACGCGTTATCCGTTGCGCCACAACCCCTAATGATGACGTGGCGCGAAGATGCGGATCTTTACTTTGGCTGTGTTCAATTTGTTTTCTTGCATTGGCACACCATAACGCGACTGTGCATTCAGTATATATCACGGTAGCATTTGGATGTAAGACTTTAAAATAACGAAACTTCCTCATTTTCGCACATTGATACCACATGCCTGACAAAACAGTTTTGCGAGGGGAATTTTGCGAAAGTACGGTGGCCGAGTGGTTAAGGCGTTGGACTTAAGTTCCAATGGACGCATGTCCGCGTGGGTTCGAACCCCACCCGTACTAAGTATAATTTTGACTGTTGAAATGAACAAATATGACGGAAAGAATGACCAAAATTACCATACATTCTGTTTTCATGTCTGAAAATATAAACTTTTTGCGAGTTAAATAATTATTACCGATATGTCATGACGCCCTAATGCAATAACCATTCTATTTGTGTAAGGAACATTTTCTTACTTTGTTTCTGTGTGTGTTATCGCCATATATGCACTCATCTGAACTGTTCAATGAAACGACATTCTGATAGCTGTTTGAAACCAGACGGGGATATAGCTCAGTGGTAGAGCATTCGACTGCAGATCGAGAGGTCTCCGGTTCGATCCCGGATGTCCCCTTGTTTTACCACAGTTTGGTTTATACTTGAAATAGAAATTTAACACATTTCACTGTTTTGCAATGGCAATTCCATTGCCCATGGAAGAGAGGTGTCGGAAATTCGCACAAAACTAACAAAATCATGCAAATA
The DNA here is from genome assembly GCA_032622095.1 of Siphonodentalium dalli. Classification (NCBI taxonomy): domain Eukaryota; kingdom Metazoa; phylum Mollusca; class Scaphopoda; order Gadilida; family Siphonodentaliidae; genus Siphonodentalium; species Siphonodentalium dalli. The sequence continues at coordinate 62,930,445 of CP136069.1, read as the reverse complement.
CATAATGAGCGCATTTTAAAATTACAGTATTTCGAGGTTGCCAGGATTCGAACCTGGAATCTTCTGATCCGTAGTCAGACGCGTTATCCGTTGCGCCACAACCCCTAATGATGACGTGGCGCGAAGATGCGGATCTTTACTTTGGCTGTGTTCAATTTGTTTTCTTGCATTGGCACACCACAACGCGACTGTGCATTCAGTATATATCACGGTAGCATTTGGATGTAAGATCGACTTTAAAATAACGAAACTTCCTCATTTTCGCACATTGATACCACATGCCTGACAAAACAGTTTTGCGAGGGGAATTTTGCGAAAGTGCGGTGGCCGAGTGGTTAAGGCGTTGGACTTAAGTTCCAATGGACGCATGTCCGCGTGGGTTCGAACCCCACCCGTACTAAGTATAATTTTGACTGTTGAAATGAACAAATATGACGGAAAGAATGACCAAAATTACCATACATTCTGTTTTCATGTCTGAAAATATAAACTTTTTGCGAGTTAAATAATTATTACCGATATGTCATGACGCCCTAATGCAATAACCATTCTATTTGTGTAAGGAACATTTTCTTACTTTGTTTCTGTGTGTGTTATCGCCATATATGCACTCATCTGAACTGTTCAATGAAACGACATTCTGATAGCTGTTTGAAACCAGACGGGGATATAGCTCAGTGGTAGAGCATTCGACTGCAGATCGAGAGGTCTCCGGTTCGATCCCGGATGTCCCCTTGTTTTACCACAGTTTGGTTTATACTTGAAATAGAAATTTAACACATTTCACTGTTTTGCAATGGCAATTCCATTGCCCATGGAAGAGAGGTGTCGGAAATTCGCACAAAACTAACAAAATCATGCAAATACATAATGAGCGCATTTTAAAATTACTGTATTTCGAGGTTGCCAGGATTCGAACCTGGAATCTTCTGATCCGTAGTCAGACGCGTTATCCGTTGCGCCACAACCCCTAATGATGACGTGGCGCGAAGATGCGGATCTTTACTTTGGCTGTGTTCAATTTGTTTTCTTGCATTGGCACACCACAACGCGACTGTGCATTCAGTATATATCACGGTAGCATTTGGATGTAAGACTTTAAAATAACGAAACTTCCTCATTTTCGCACATTGATACCACATGCCTGACAAAACAGTTTTGCGAGGGGAATTTTGCGAAAGTACGGTGGCCGAGTGGTTAAGGCGTTGGACTTAAGTTCCAATGGACGCATGTCCGCGTGGGTTCGAACCCCACCCGTACTAAGTATAATTTTGACTGTTGAAATGAACAAATATGACGGAAAGAATGACCAAAATTACCATACATTCTGTTTTCATGTCTGAAAATATAAACTTTTTGCGAGTTAAATAATTATTACCGATATGACATGACGCCCTAATGCAATAACCATTCTATTTGTGTAAGGAACATTTTCTTACTTTGTTTCTGTGTGGGTTATCGCCATATATGCACTCATCTGAACTGTTCAATGAAACGACATTCTGATAGCTGTTTGAAACCAGACGGGGATATAGCTCAGTGGTAGAGCATTCGACTGCAGATCGAGAGGTCTCCGGTTCGATCCCGGATGTCCCCTTGTTTTACCACAGTTTGGTTTATACTTGAAATAGAAATTTAACACATTTCACTGTTTTGCAATGGCAATTCCATTGCCCATGGAAGAGAGGTGTCGGAAATTCGCACAAAACTAACAAAATCATGCAAATACATAATGAGCGCATTTTAAAATTACTGTATTTCGAGGTTGCCAGGATTCGAACCTGGAATCTTCTGATCCGTAGTCAGACGCGTTATCCGTTGCGCCACAACCCCTAATGATGACGTGGCGCGAAGATGCGGATCTTTACTTTGGCTGTGTTCAATTTGTTTTCTTGCATTGGCACACCATAACGCGACTGTGCATTCAGTATATATCACGGTAGCATTTGGATGTAAGACTTTAAAATAACGAAACTTCCTCATTTTCGCACATTGATACCACATGCCTGACAAAACAGTTTTGCGAGGGGAATTTTGCGAAAGTACGGTGGCCGAGTGGTTAAGGCGTTGGACTTAAGTTCCAATGGACGCATGTCCGCGTGGGTTCGAACCCCACCCGTACTAAGTATAATTTTGACTGTTGAAATGAACAAATATGACGGAAAGAATGACCAAAATTACCATACATTCTGTTTTCATGTCTGAAAATATAAACTTTTTGCGAGTTAAATAATTATTACCGATATGTCATGACGCCCTAATGCAATAACCATTCTATTTGTGTAAGGAACATTTTCTTACTTTGTTTCTGTGTGTGTTATCGCCATATATGCACTCATCTGAACTGTTCAATGAAACGACATTCTGATAGCTGTTTGAAACCAGACGGGGATATAGCTCAGTGGTAGAGCATTCGACTGCAGATCGAGATGTCTCCGGTTCGATCCCGGATGTCCCCTTGTTTTACCACAGTTTGGTTTATACTTGAAATAGAAATTTAACACATTTCACTGTTTTGCAATGGCAATTCCATTGCCCATGGAAGAGAGGTGTCGGAAATTCGCACAAAACTAACAAAATCATGCAAATACATAATGAGCGCATTTTAAAATTACTGTATTTCGAGGTTGCCAGGATTCGAACCTGGAATCTTCTGATCCGTAGTCAGACGCGTTATCCGTTGCGCCACAACCCCTAATGATGACGTGGCGCGAAGATGCGGATCTTTACTTTGGCTGTGTTCAATTTGTTTTCTTGCATTGGCACACCACAACGCGACTGTGCATTCAGTATATATCACGGTAGCATTTGGATGTAAGACTTTAAAATAACGAAACTTCCTCATTTTCGCACATTGATACCACATGCCTGACAAAACAGTTTTGCGAGGGGAATTTTGCGAAAGTACGGTGGCCGAGTGGTTAAGGCGTTGGACTTAAGTTCCAATGGACGCATGTCCGCGTGGGTTCGAACCCCACCCGTACTAAGTATAATTTTGACTGTTGAAATGAACAAATATGACGGAAAGAATGACCAAAATTACCATACATTCTGTTTTCATGTCTGAAAATATAAACTTTTTGCGAGTTAAATAATTATTACCGATATGACATGACGCCCTAATGCAATAACCATTCTATTTGTGTAAGGAACATTTTCTTACTTTGTTTCTGTGTGGGTTATCGCCATATATGCACTCATCTGAACTGTTCAATGAAACGACATTCTGATAGCTGTTTGAAACCAGACGGGGATATAGCTCAGTGGTAGAGCATTCGACTGCAGATCGAGAGGTCTCCGGTTCGATCCCGGATGTCCCCTTGTTTTACCACAGTTTGGTTTATACTTGAAATAGAAATTTAACACATTTCACTGTTTTGCAATGGCAATTCCATTGCCCATGGAAGAGAGGTGTCGGAAATTCGCACAAAACTAACAAAATCATGCAAATACATAATGAGCGCATTTTAAAATTACTGTATTTCGAGGTTGCCAGGATTCGAACCTGGAATCTTCTGATCCGTAGTCAGACGCGTTATCCGTTGCGCCACAACCCCTAATGATGACGTGGCGCGAAGATGCGGATCTTTACTTTGGCTGTGTTCAATTTGTTTTCTTGCATTGGCACACCATAACGCGACTGTGCATTCAGTATATATCACGGTAGCATTTGGATGTAAGACTTTAAAATAACGAAACTTCCTCATTTTCGCACATTGATACCACATGCCTGACAAAACAGTTTTGCGAGGGGAATTTTGCGAAAGTACGGTGGCCGAGTGGTTAAGGCGTTGGACTTAAGTTCCAATGGACGCATGTCCGCGTGGGTTCGAACCCCACCCGTACTAAGTATAATTTTGACTGTTGAAATGAACAAATATGACGGAAAGAATGACCAAAATTACCATACATTCTGTTTTCATGTCTGAAAATATAAACTTTTTGCGAGTTAAATAATTATTACCGATATGTCATGACGCCCTAATGCAATAACCATTCTATTTGTGTAAGGAACATTTTCTTACTTTGTTTCTGTGTGTGTTATCGCCATATATGCACTCATCTGAACTGTTCAATGAAACGACATTCTGATAGCTGTTTGAAACCAGACGGGGATATAGCTCAGTGGTAGAGCATTCGACTGCAGATCGAGAGGTCTCCGGTTCGATCCCGGATGTCCCCTTGTTTTACCACAGTTTGGTTTATACTTGAAATAGAAATTTAACACATTTCACTGTTTTGCAATGGCAATTCCATTGCCCATGGAAGAGAGGTGTCGGAAATTCGCACAAAACTAACAAAATCATGCAAATACATAATGAGCGCATTTTAAAATTACTGTATTTCGAGTTTGCCAGGATTCGAACCTGGAATCTTCTGATCCGTAGTCAGAAGCGTTATCCGTTGCGCCACAACCCCTAATGATGACGTGCCGCGAAGATGCGGATCTTTACTTTGGCTGTGTTCAATTTGTTTTCTTGAAAACAGAATGTATGGTAATTTTGGTCATTCTTTCCGTCATATTTGTTCATTTCAACAGTCAAAATTATACTTAGTACGGGTGGGGTTCGAACCCATGCGGACATGCGTCCATTGGAACTTAAGTCCAACGCCTTAACCACTCGGCCACCGTACTTTCGCAAAAATCCCCTCGCAAAACTGTTTTGTCAGGCATGTGGTATCAATGTGCGAAAATGAGGAAGTTTCGTTATTTTAAAGTCTTACATCCAAATGCTACCGTGATATATACTGAATGCACAGTCGCGTTATGGTGTGCCAATGCAAGAAAACAAATTGAACACAGCCAAAGTAAAGATCCGCATCTTCGCGCCACGTCATCATTAGGGGTTGTGGCGCAACGGATAACGCTTCTGACTACGGATCAGAAGATTCCAGGTTCGAATCCTGGCAACCTCGAAATACAGTAATTTTAAAATGCGCTCATTATGTATTTGCATGATTTTGTTAGTTTTGTGCGAATTTCCGACACCTCTCTTCCATGGGCAATGGAATTGCCATTGCAAAACAGTGAAATGTGTTAAATTTCTATTTCAAGTATAAACCAAACTGTGGTAAAAAAAGGGGACATCCGGGATCGAACCGGAGACCTCTCGATCTGCAGTCGAATGCTCTACCACTGAGCTATATCCCCGTCTGGTTTCAAACAGCTATCAGAATGTCGTTTCATTGAACAGTTCAGATGAGTGCATATATGGCGATAACACACACAGAAACAAAGTAAGAAAATGTTCCTTACACAAATAGAATGGTTATTGCATTAGGGCGTCATGACATATCGGTAATAATTATTTAACTCGCAAAAAGTTTATATTTTCAGACATGAAAACAGAATGTATGGTAATTTTGGTCTTTCTTTCCGTCATATTTGTTCATTGCAACAGTCAAAAATTATACTTAGTACGGGTGGGGTTCGAACCCACGCGGACATGCGTCCATTGGAACTTTTTTTTTTTTTTTTTTTTTAATTTTTTTTATTGATAAAGAAGAATAATAACAAAAGAAAGAGACAAAATACATTCACTCATTCATGCTCTCTGTCCAAAACATGGAAGAGTTTCACTCTTCCATGCCCTGGCCTACTTTCTTACCTGTGACATGCAATTAGAAAATATTTAAAGCCACACTATGTGTTAGGACAATTTTAACAGTCATCGTTCAACTTAAAAGCAAGACCAATAATCGATACTAGGTACTACCTTGATATATTTTTTGCCTGAAAAGGACTTTCTTTAGCAACAACAATGATAATAAAAAACAATAGATTATTTGTTTGTCTTCAGAATAACTTTAAATTTCCCTTATTAACCGGCTAAAGTGGTCGATGGTTTGCAATATTTAAGGTTTGCAAATTCAATGTTCCAACACTATGTGCAGCTTTAATTGATTTAAGTTCTGAATTTAACATAAACAGTTTAATTAGTAAATTTAACCATATTGAGACCGTATTGTAAATATTGTGAATATTGCCTGGTTCGATAGCAAAGGGGAAAAATACACAACGCTCGCTTGAATTGCGTTTGGGACTGTGATTGTAAAATGTTGTGATGTGGTTAAGCATACCATGTATATATTGACGTTCTTGTGGACTGTATTACTGGACCAATAAGAATGAGAATGATCGCTCGGGTACCGGGTAATTGATTTATGCTGTGTGTTGTTCAGGGTCACTGTTAAGGTAGGGTATACTTTGAGTCTGTAAAAAACAGGGTTTTTAATATAATATTATATTATTTTATTTTTAAGGCATTTCGCAGTGCCAGCCACTGATTATCGAAGTCGTGATTCATGTTACATTTTGCGTTGTATCTCTCGCATTCATACCTAAATTGAAGATCGCAAAGGAACGGGCGAAGCGACAGCTGTGTCGGTGTGAATTTGGTCCTATATATATATTGTTTCAACACTAGTAGGAAAAGGTTAATTTTTGAATATCTGTATTCATGGTCGATACCTATAATGATATTCTTTTTTGTTAGATCAATTGGAAATTGGTTGTTTCTTGTCCATGTTTTAATTTCTAGTATAAAGGTTTGGACGTGGGGACAATCCCAGAAAATATGAGATATGGTTTCCTGTACATTTTGACAGCGATTGCAAAAATCGTCGAGTCTAAGGTTAGCCATCTTCAGAAATTTATTGGTACTAATAATTCGTGTGTTTATTCTGAATTGGAGCCACTGTAATTTCGTATCCGTTGTCGTTTTAAAGGGCATGCTCAAATGTTCTTCCCAATTTTCTATCTTCTCGCCTATTTCGTATTCCCATTTTTGGCATGCATTCGGCATATTTGTCCCATTTGTTAGAGTTTTGTAAAATAATTGCCCGCCTTTTACGTCACGGAGTATCGGAGCGAGATTGTTGGGTAGGAATGGACATGGCATACGGATTAAGCGTTGATTAAGAGAACTTGCCAATGAGAAAATCTGACGCTTTATGTTGTTGATTGTTATGAAATCGACGCGGATGTTGAAAGTTGCATATAATGTGAATGGGGTATGGAATTTATTATCTGATTGGAATAGATCATTTATATAACATATTCCCGCCTCTTTCCACGACTTCAAGTTGATCGACGAACCTCCGATTTTTATGTTCGGATTATTCCAGATAGTTGAGGCCATAATATTATCATTTGCATTATTTAGTCGCATAAATTTACACCATGCGCGGAAGACGTCTCTCCAGAATGGATTTGCGAACTTGTCTGTTTGCTTTACAATATAATTTGCGTGGTATGTGAGAAAGAGTAGGTCGTTTAAGAGAGGGGTGGTATTGCATAGTGAAGCCCACTTCGATTGTTTGCAAATCAAACGTCGTATCCAGGTAATTTTCATGGCGGCATCAAAGTTTTCAACATTAATCATCTTCAAACCTCCGTACATATGGTCAGCACATAATTGTTTTCTTTTTATTCTATCGCGTTTGGAATTCCAAATGAAATTATATAGACAGGTATTTAGGGCTTTCAAAAAGGCTGTATCCGGACTTGGGAGAGCTATAAATAGGTGTGTCAATTTAGGTAAGATTAGTGATTTGATAACTGTTATTCTACCTAAAGGGGTCAGGAGTCTGTGTTTCCAAATTTTTGTGGTCCTACCAATATCTTCGAGTTTATAACTGTAGTTTATATTCATGTTTGTTAAATTAGTGTCGAAATGAATGCCTAGAAAATTAAAGGTGTTTACGGTAGACAGGTTTAATTCCGAAAGCACTTGTCGTATTTTATTTTGTGACTCAATCCCTATCCACGCTGCTTGACATTTTTCAGGATTTATGCGCAGACCCGATACCCGAGCAAATTCGTCCAGTGTTAAGTACGATTCGCGTAGACTATTTTCAGAACCATCAAGTATGAGCGTCGTGTCGTCCGCATATTGTGTTATTTTGTACTCTGAACCGCCGAGGAAAATCCCTTTAATTGTATTGTTTTGTCGTATCATTAGCCCTAAAACTTCGGCACAGAGGAGGAAGATATACGGGGATATTGGGTCACCCTGGCGGCAGCCTCTCCCTAACATGAAGCTCTGAGAAATATGGCCATTAATCAGAATAGATGAACTGGCATTCTCGTACAAAATTGATATCCATTTTTTTACTGCATCTCCAAAATTAAAAAGGTCAAGACATTTTCTTATAAATGACCAGGAAACAGTGTCAAAAGCTTTTTCAAAATCGATAAGGAATAGTAGGCCAGATTTATTTTCTTGCTTTGTCCTGTGAATTATGTCATATATAAGTCGGGTGTTGTCACCTATATACCTACCAGCTAGAAACCCAGTTTGATCGGAGTTGATTATAGATGGGAGCACACGTTTTATTCTGTCAGCTATGCATGACGAGGCTAGTTTGTAGGATGTATTCAAGAGGGTGATGGGACGCCAGTTTTTTATCATCTGCCTATTTTTATCCTTTTTTGGTATCAACGTTATAATGCCTTGTTTGTGTGTGATTGATAGCTCCCCCATTGAAAACGATTCATTGAGCGACTCTGTTAAGAAGGGGCCAAGGTCAGACCAAAAAAAATTAAAAAATTCATAAGTGTATCCGGATGGCCCTGGGCTTTTATTATTTTTGGTGGTCTTAAGCGCATCTGTTAATTCTTGCAAGGTTAAAGGTCCTTCAATACTCGAGGCCTGCATGGTGCTTAGTTTAGGAACGGTTCCATCGTTAAGAAGGGATTTTAAATCGCGATCGTCCATTGACCTATATGAGTATAAATTAAGATAAAAATTTCGGACTTCTTTCATGATATCGGTTTGTTTTGTGATTGTACTATCATTCGCCACTGTCAGGCTGGTCAGGGCTTTGGAAATGTAATTACGTTTTTCTAAATTTAGAAAATATTTTGTTGGTTTTTCGCCTTCCTCTATCCATTTTGCACGAGATCTAACCATGGTTCCGCGGATTGTTTCTCTTCGCATTGCTTCCATTTCGACTTCTACTTTTTCTAAGTCTTCCATTATTTTTTGCTTTTCTTCAGAGCTATATGATGGATGCTCAAGATCAGAAATAATTTTTGCCTTTTTTAATGTTAGATTTTTCTCAATTTTTATTCGCTCACGTTTTCGATTTGCAGAAAATCGTATAGTAGCGCCTCTGATATCAAGCAACACTGCGTCGAGAAATAGTCGTTTTCCAATGGAGCAATTTTTAATGCTTTTTTCCTCATTTGAGGAGTAAGAATATCTTATTTTGTTTTCAGCTATGATTCCTTTTACTAAGTCGACATATTCTCTACAGTATAACAGAGAATTATTAAATTTCCAAAAACCTGGACCAGTCTTGATGTCACTGACGTTTAATGGGAGTGAAATAATAGAATGATCTGTTTTGTATCCGGGTAAAATTGTCGGTCCTTTTCCCACTAGATTAAGGAGGTCCTCCGAAATTAAAAAGTAATCTAGCCTCGCCATTTTAATTGGGGATTTTCTTCTCCACGTATAGCGTCTTTCTTGTTTGTTAAATAATCTCCACACGTCAACTAGTTCGAGGCTGCCGGAAAGGTCCGCAACTTCATTTTGGGCGAGGGGGTTGTTTAAATGTTTGTAGTTATAAGTGTCTAAGTCTTGTTTCTGTACCAGATTCCAGTCTCCACACATGATTATTTGCGTGTTCCCAATCTGGGTAATTAATTTTTTTAGGTTAGAGTAAAATGCTGGATTATCTTCATTTGGCCCATACAAGTTCACCAAACTTAAACGTATATTTGCTATGGTTATGTCGAGTATAATAAAATTTCCACCAGAATCTTTATGTGTTTCGTGGATACTATATTCAAAGTTATTTCTAAATAGAATAGCTACACCTCTAGCCTGGGAAGTATAAGATGACATTATCGCTTTGCATCCCCATTCTGTTTCAATACACCTTTCCATGTGTTTAGTGAAATGTGTGTCTTGCAAGCAATATATCGAGCCCTCCATGTTACGAATGTGGTGAAAGACGTCTCGGCGTTTCTCGGCTTGGTTAAGTCCACGGCAGTTCAGAGACAAAATTTTAATAGTACTCATTGATATTATATGCGGACGCCCTAGCTGCCGAACCAGAAATGTGTACTATTTGGTAATGTATACGGTACATATATGCATATAACATTATGGTACATTTTGATGTCACATTCATTCGCACTAAGAAAAGAGACACATGCATAACAAAGGTAGAGTACAGAAATAGCAAAAACAAAGACAAATACATACCGGTTGAAGGTTGTTGTCAGCTTGGATGGACAACACTGACCACCGCGTCCATTGGAACTTAAGTCCAACGCCTTAACCACTCGGCCACCGTACTTTCGCAAAATTCCCCTCGCAAAACTGTTTTGTCAGGCATGTGGTATCAATGTGCGAAAATGAGGAAGTTTCGTTATTTTAAAGTCTTACATCCAAATGCTACCGTGATATATACTGAATGCACAGTCGCGTTATGGTGTGCCAATGCAAGAAAACAAATTGAACACAGCCAAAGTAAAGATCCGCATCTTCGCGCCACGTCATCATTAGGGGTTGTGGCGCAACGGATAACGCGTCTGACTACGGATCAGAAGATTCCAGGTTCGAATCCTGGCAACCTCGAAATACAGTAATTTTAAAATGCGCTCATTATGTATTTGCATGATTTTGTTAGTTTTGTGCGAATTTCCGACACCTCTCTTCCATGGGCAATGGAATTGCCATTGCAAAACAGTGAAATGTGTTAAATTTCTATTTCAAGAAAAAACCAAACTGTGGTAAAACAAGGGGACATCCGGGATCGAACCGGAGACCTCTCGATCTGCAGTCGAATGCTCTACCACTGAGCTATATCCCCGTCTGGTTTCAAACAGCTATCAGAATGTCGTTTCATTGAACAGTTCAGATGAGTGCATATATGGCGATAACACACACAGAAACAAAGTAAGAAAATGTTCCTTACACAAATAGGATGGTTATTGCATTAGGGCGTCATGACATATCGGTAATAATTATTTAACTCGCAAAAAGTTTATATTTTCAGACATGAAAACAGAATGTATGGTAATTTTGGTCATTCTTTCCGTCATATTTGTTCATTTCAACAGTCAGAATTATACTTAGTACGGGTGGGTTTCGAACCCACGCGGACATGCGTCCATTGGAACTTAAGTCCAACGCCTTAACCACTCGGCCACCGTACTTTCGCAAAATTCCCCTCGCAAAACTGTTTTGTCAGGCATGTGGTATCAATGTGCGAAAATGAGGAAGTTTCGTTATTTTAAAGTCTTACATCCAAATGCTACCGTGATATATACTGAATGCACAGTCGCGTTATGGTGTGCCAATGCAAGAAAACAAATTGAACACAGCCAAAGTAAAGATCCGCATCTTCGCGCCACGTCATCATTAGGGGTTGTGGCGCAACGGATAACGCGTCTGACTACGGATCAGAAGATTCCAGGTTCGAATCCTGGCAACCTCGAAATACAGTAATTTTAAAATGCGCTCATTATGTATTTGCATGATTTTGTTAGTTTTGTGCGAATTTCCGACACCTCTCTTCCATGGGCAATGGAATTGCCATTGCAAAACAGTGAAATGTGTTAAATTTCTATTTCAAGAAAAAACCAAACTGTGGTAAAACAAGGGGACATCCGGGATCGAACCGGAGACCTCTCGATCTGCAGTCGAATGCTCTACCACTGAGCTATATCCCCGTCTGGTTTCAAACAGCTATCAGAATGTCGTTTCATTGAACAGTTCAGATGAGTGCATATATGGCGATAACACACACAGAAACAAAGTAAGAAAATGTTCCTTACACAAATAGGATGGTTATTGCATTAGGGCGTCATGACATATCGGTAATAATTATTTAACTCGCAAAAAGTTTATATTTTCAGACATGAAAACAGAATGTATGGTAATTTTGGTCATTCTTTCCGTCATATTTGTTCATTTCAACAGTCAGAATTATACTTAGTACGGGTGGGTTTCGAACCCACGCGGACATGCGTCCATTGGAACTTAAGTCCAACGCCTTAACCACTCGGCCACCGTACTTTCGCAAAATTCCCCTCGCAAAACTGTTTTGTCAGGCATGTGGTATCAATGTGCGAAAATGAGGAAGTTTCGTTATTTTAAAGTCTTACATCCAAATGCTACCGTGATATATACTGAATGCACAGTCGCGTTATGGTGTGCCAATGCAAGAAAACAAATTGAACACAGCCAAAGTAAAGATCCGCATCTTCGCGCCACGTCATCATTAGGGGTTGTGGCGCAACGGATAACGCGTCTGACTACGGATCAGAAGATTCCAGGTTCGAATCCTGGCAACCTCGAAATACAGTAATTTTAAAATGCGCTCATTATGTATTTGCATGATTTTGTTAGTTTTGTGCGAATTTCCGACACCTCTCTTCCATGGGCAATGGAATTGCCATTGCAAAACAGTGAAATGTGTTAAATTTCTATTTCAAGTATAAACCAAACTGTGGTAAAACAAGGGGACATCCGGGATCGAACCGGAGACCTCTCGATCTGCAGTCGAATGCTCTACCACTGAGCTATATCCCCGTCTGGTTTCAAACAGCTATCAGAATGTCGTTTCATTGAACAGTTCAGATGAGTGCATATATGGCGATAACACACACAGAAACAAAGTAAGAAAATGTTCCTTACACAAATAGGATGGTTATTGCATTAGGGCGTCATGACATATCGGTAATAATTATTTAACTCGCAAAAAGTTTATATTTTCAGACATGAAAACAGAATGTATGGTAATTTTGGTCATTCTTTCCGTCATATTTGTTCATTTCAACAGTCAGAATTATACTTAGTACGGGTGGGTTTCGAACCCACGCGGACATGCGTCCATTGGAACTTAAGTCCAACGCCTTAACCACTCGGCCACCGTATTTTCGCAAAATTCCCCTCGCAAAACTGTTTTGTCAGGCATGTGGTATCAATGTGCGAAAATGAGGAAGTTTCGTTATTTTAAAGTCTTACATCCAAATGCTACCGTGATATATACTGAATGCACAGTCGCGTTATGGTGTGCCAATGCAAGAAAACAAATTGAACACAGCCAAAGTAAAGATCCGCATCTTCGCGCCACGTCATCATTAGGGGTTGTGGCGCAACCGATAACGCGTCTGACTACGAATCAGAAGATTCCAGGTTCGAATCCTGGCAACCTCGAAATACAGTAATTTTAAAATGCGCTCATTATGTATTTGCATGATTTTGTTAGTTGTGTGCGAATTTCCGACACCTCTCTTCCATGGGCAATGGAATTGCCATTGCAAAACAGTGAAATGTGTTAAATTTCTATTTCAAGTATAAACCAAACTGTGGTAAAACAAGGGGACATCCGGGATCGAACCGGAGACCTCTCGATCTGCAGTCGAATGCTCTACCACTGAGCTATATGCCCGTCTGGTTTCAAACAGCTATCAGAATGTCGTTTCATTGAACAGTTCAGATGAGTGCATATATGGCGATAACACACACAGAAACAAAGTAAGAAAATGTTCCTTACACAAATAGGATGGTTATTGCATTAGGGCGTCATGACATATCGGTAATAATTATTTAACTCGCAAAAAGTCTATATTTTCAGACATGAAAACAGAATGTATGGTAATTTTGGTCATTCTTTCCGTCATATTTGTTCATTTCAACAGTCAAAATTATACTTAGTACGGGTGGGGTTCGAACCCACGCGGACATGCGTCCATTGGAACTTAAGTCCAACGCCTTAACCACTCGGCCACCGTACTTTCGCAAAAATCCCCTCGCAAAACTGTTTTGTCAGGCATGTGGTATCAATGTGCGAAAATGAGGAAGTTTCGTTATTTTAAAGTCTTACATCCAAATGCTACCGTGATATATACTGAATGCACAGTCGCGTTATGGTGTGTCAATGCAAGAAAACAAATTGAACACAGCCAAAGTAAAGATCCGCATCTTCGCGCCACGTCATCATTAGGGGTTGTTGCGCAACGGATAACGCGTCTGACTACGGATCAGAAGATTCCAGGTTCGAATCCTGGCAACCTCGAAATACAGTAATTTTAAAATGCGCTCATTATGTATTTGCATGATTTTGTTAGTTTTGTGCGAATTTCCGACACCTCTCTTCCATGGGCAATGGAATTGCCATTGCAAAACAGTGAAATGTGTTAAATTTCTATTTCAAGTATAAACCAAACTGTGGTAAAACAAGGGGACATCCGGGATCGAACCGGAGACCTCTCGATCTGCAGTCGAATGCTCTACCACTGAGCTATATCCCCGTCTGGTTTCAAACAGCTATCAGAATGTCGTTTCATTGAACAGTTCAGATGAGTGCATATATGGCGATAACACACACAGAAACAAAGTAAGAAAATGTTCCTTACACAAAAAGAATGGTTATTGCATTAGGGCGTCATGACATATCGGTAATAATTATTTAACTCGCAAAAAGTTTATATTTTCAGACATGAAAACAGAATGTATGGTAATTTTTGTCATTCTTTCCGTCATATTTGTTCATTTCAACAGTCAAAATTATACTTAGTACGGGTGGGGTTCGAACCCACGCGGACATGCGTCCATTGGAACTTAAGTCCAACGCCTTAACCACTCGGCCACCGTACTTTCGCAAAATTCCCCTCGCAAAACTGTTTTGTCAGGCATGTGGTATCAATGTGCGAAAATGAGGAAGTTTCGTTATTTTAAAGTCTTACATCCAAATGCTACCGTGATATATACTGAATGCACAGTCGCGTTATGGTGTGCCAATGCAAGAAAACAAATTGAACACAGCCAAAGTAAAGATCCGCATCTTCGCGCCACGTCATCATTAGGGGTTGTGGCGCAACGGATAACGCGTCTGACTACGGATCAGAAGATTCCAGGTTCGAATCCTGGCAACCTCGAAATACAGTAATTTTAAAATGCGCTCATTATGTATTTGCATGATTTTGTTAGTTTTGTGCGAATTTCCGACACCTCTCTTCCATGGGCAATGGAATTGCCATTGCAAAACAGTGAAATGTGTTAAATTTCTATTTCAAGTATAAACCAAACTGTGGTAAAACAAGGGGACATCCGGGATCGAACCGGAGACCTCTCGATCTGCAGTCGAATGCTCTACCACTGAGCTATATCCCCGTCTGGTTTCAAACAGCTATCAGAATGTCGTTTCATTGAACAGTTCAGATGAGTGCATATATGGCGATAACACACACAGAAACAAAGTAAGAAAATGTTCCTTACACAAATAGAATGGTTATTGCATTAGGGCGTCATGACATATCGGTAATAATTATTTAACTCGCAAAAAGTTTATATTTTCAGACATGAAAACAGAATGTATGGTAATTTTGGTCATTCTTTCCGTCATATTTGTTCATTTCAACAGTCAAAATTATACTTAGTACGGGTGGGGTTCGAACCCACGCGGACATGCGTCCATTGGAACTTAAGTCCAACGCCTTAACCAGTCGGCCACCGTACTTTCGCAAAATTCCCCTCGCAAAACTGTTTTGTCAGGCGTGTGGTATCAATGTGCGAAAATGAGGAAGTTTCGTTATTTTAAAGTCTTACATCCAAATGCTACCGTGATATATACTGAATGCACAGTCGCGTTATGGTGTGCCAATGCAAGAAAACAAATTGAACACAGCCAAAGTAAAGATCCGCATCTTCGCGCCACGTCATCATTAGGGGTTGTGGCGCAACGGATAACGCGTCTGACTACGGATCAGAAGATTCCAGGTTCGAATCCTGGCAACCTCGAAATACAGTAATTTTAAAATGCGCTCATTATGTATTTGCATAATTTTGTTAGTTTTGTGCGAATTTCCGACACCTTTCTTCCATGGGCAATGGAATTGCCATTGCAAAACAGTGAAATATGTTAAATTTCTATTTCAAGTATAAACCAAACTGTGGTAAAACAAGGGGACATCCGGGATCGAACCGGAGACCTCTCGATCTGCAGTCGAATGCTCTACCACTGAGCTATATCCCCGTCTGGTTTCAAACAGCTATCAGAATGTCGTTTCATTGAACAGTTCAGATGAGTGCATATATGGCGATAACACACACAGAAACAAAGTAAGAAAATGTTCCTTACACAAATAGAATGGTTATTGCATTAGGGCGTCATGACATATCGGTAATAATTATTTAACTCGCAAAAAGTTTATATTTTCAGACATGAAAACAGAATGTATGGTAATTTTGGTCATTCTTTCCGTCATATTTGTTCATTTCAACAGTCAAAATTATACTTAGTACGGGTGGGGTTCGAACCCACGCGGACATGCGTCCATTGGAACTTAAGTCCAACGCCTTAACCAGTCGGCCACCGTACTTTCGCAAAATTCCCCTCGCAAAACTGTTTTGTCAGGCATGTGGTATCAATGTGCGAAAATGAGGAAGTTTCGTTATTTTAAAGTCTTACATCCAAATGCTACCGTGATATATACTGAATGCACAGTCGCGTTATGGTGTGCCAATGCAAGAAAACAAATTGAACACAGCCAAAGTAAAGATCCGCATCTTCGCGCCACGTCATCATTAGGGGTTGTGGCGCAACGGATAACGCGTCTGACTACGGATCAGAAGATTCCAGGTTCGAATCCTGGCAACCTCGAAATACAGTAATTTTAAAATGCGCTCATTATGTATTTGCATAATTTTGTTAGTTTTGTGCGAATTTCCGACACCTCTCTTCCATGGGCAATGGAATTGCCATTGCAAAACAGTGAAATGTGTTAAATTTCTATTTCAAGTATAAACCAAACTGTGGTAAAACAAGGGGACATCCGGGATCGAACCGGAGACCTCTCGATCTGCAGTCGAATGCTCTACCACTGAGCTATATCCCCGTCTGGTTTCAAACAGCTATCAGAATGTCGTTTCATTGAACAGTTCAGATGAGTGCATATATGGCGATAACACACACAGAAACAAAGTAAGAAAATGTTCCTTACACAAATAGAATGGTTATTGCATTAGGGCGTCATGACATATCGGTAATAATTATTTAACTCGCAAAAAGTTTATATTTTCAGACATGAAAACAGAATGTATGGTAATTTTGGTCATTCTTTCCGTCATATTTGTTCATTTCAACAGTCAAAATTATACTTAGTACGGGTGGGGTTCGAACCCACGCGGACATACGTCCATTGGAACTTAAGTCCAACGCCTTAACCACTCGGCCACCGTACTTTCGCAAAATTCCCCTCGCAAAACTGTTTTGTCAGGCATGTGGTATCAATGTGCGAAAATGAGGAAGTTTCGTTATTTTAAAGTCTTACATCCAAATGCTACCGTGATATATACTGAATGCACAGTCGCGTTATGGTGTGCCAATGCAAGAAAACAAATTGAACACAGCCAAAGTAAAGATCCGCATCTTCGCGCCACGTCATCATTAGGGGTTGTGGCGCAACGGATAACGCGTCTGACTACGGATCAGAAGATTCCAGGTTCGAATCCTGGCAACCTCGAAATACAGTAATTTTAAAATGCGCTCATTATGTATTTGCATGATTTTGTTAGTTTTGTGCGAATTTCCGACACCTCTCTTCCATGGGCAATGGAATTGCCATTGCAAAACAGTGAAATGTGTTAAATTTCTATTTCAAGTATAAACCAAACTGTGGTAAAACAAGGGGACATCCGGGATCGAACCGGAGACCTCTCGATCTGCAGTCGAATGCTCTACCACTGAGCTATATCCCCGTCTGGTTTCAAACAGCTATCAGAATGTCGTTTCATTGAACAGTTCAGATGAGTGCATATATGGCGATAACACACACAGAAACAAAGTAAGAAAATGTTCCTTACACAAATAGAATGGTTATTGCATTAGGGCGTCATGACATATCGGTAATAATTATTTAACTCGCAAAAAGTTTATATTTTCAGACATGAAAACAGAATGTATGGTACTTTTGGTCTTTCTTTCCGTCATATTTGTTCATTTCATCAGTCAAAATTATACTTAGTACGGGTGGGGTTCGAACCCACGCGGACATGCGTCCATTGGAACTTAAGTCCAACGCCTTAACCACTCGGCCACCGTACTTTCGCAAAATTCCCCTCGCAAAACTGTTTTGTCAGGCATGTGGTATCAATGTACGAAAATGAGGAAGTTTCGTTATTTTAAAGTCTTACATCCAAATGCTACCGTGATATATACTGAATGCACAGTCGCGTTATGGTGTGCCAATTCAAGAAAACAAATTGAACACAGCCAAAGTAAAGATCCGCATCTTCGCGCCACGTCATCATTAGGGGTTGTGGCGCAACGGATAACGCGTCTGACTACGGATCAGAAGATTCCAGGTTCGAATCCTGGCAACCTCGAAATACAGTAATTTTAAAATGCGCTCATTATGTATTTGCATGATTTTGTTAGTTTTGTGCGAATTTCCGACACCTCTCTTCCATGGGCAATGGAATTGCCATTGCAAAACAGTGAAATGTGTTAAATTTCTATTTCAAGTATAAACCAAACTGTGGTAAAACAAGGGGACATCCGGGATCGAACCGGAGACCTCTCGATCTGCAGTCGAATGCTCTACCACTGAGCTATATCCCCGTCTGGTTTCAAACAGCTATCAGAATGTCGTTTCATTGAACAGTTCAGATGAGTGCATATATGGCGATAACACACACAGAAACAAAGTAAGAAAATGTTCCTTACACAAATAGAATGGTTATTGCATTAGGGCGTCATGACATATCGGTAATAATTATTTAACTCGCAAAAAGTTTATATTTTCAGACATGAAAACAGAATGTATGGTAATTTTTGTCATTCTTTCCGTCATATTTGTTCATTTCAACAGTCAAAATTATACTTAGTACTGGTGGGGTTCGAACCCACGCGGACATGCGTCCATTGGAACTTAAGTCCAACGCCTTAACCACTCGGCCACCGTACTTTCGCAAAATTCCCCTCGCAAAACTGTTTTGTCAGGCATGTGGTATCAATGTGCGAAAATGAGGAAGTTTCGTTATTTTAAAGTCTTACATCCAAATGCTACCGTGATATATACTGAATGCACAGTCGCGTTATGGTGTGCCAATGCAAGAAAACAAATTGAACACAGCCAAAGTAAAGATCCGCATCTTCGCGCCACGTCGTCATTAGGGGTTGTGGCGCAACGGATAACGCGTCTGACTACGGATCAGAAGATTCCAGGTTCGAATCCTGGCAACCTCGAAATACAGTAATTTTAAAATGCGCTCATTATGTATTTGCATGATTTTGTTAGTTTTGTGCGAATTTCCGACACCTCTCTTCCATGGGCAATGGAATTGCCATTGCAAAACAGTGAAATGTGTTAAATTTCTATTTCAAGTATAAACCAAACTGTGGTAAAACAAGGGGACATCCGGGATCGAACCGGAGACCTCTCGATCTGCAGTCGAATGCTCTACCACTGAGCTATATCCCCGTCTGGTTTCAAACAGCTATCAGAATGTCGTTTCATTGAACAGTTCAGATGAGTGCATATATGGCGATAACACACACAGAAACAAAGTAAGAAAATGTTCCTTACACAAATAGAATGGTTATTGCATTAGGGCGTCATGACATATCGGTAATAATTATTTAACTCGCAAAAAGTTTATATTTTCAGACATGAAAACAGAATGTATGGTAATTTTGGTCATTCTTTCCGTCATATTTGTTCATTTCAACAGTCAAAATTATACTTAGTACGGGTGGGGTTCGAACCCACGCGGACATGCGTCCATTGGAACTTAAGTCCAACGACTTAACCAGTCGGCCACCGTACTTTCGCAAAATTCCCCTCGCAAAACTGTTTTGTCAGGCATGTGGTATCAATGTGCGAAAATGAGGAAGTTTCGTTATTTTAAAGTCTTACATCCAAATGCTACCGTGATATATACTGAATGCACAGTCGCGTTATGGTGTGCCAATGCAAGAAAACAAATTGAACACAGCCAAAGTAAAGATCCGCATCTTCGCGCCACGTCATCATTAGGGGTTGTGGCGCAACGGATAACGCGTCTGACTACGGATCAGAAGATTCCAGGTTCGAATCCTGGCAACCTCGAAATACAGTAATTTTAAAATGCGCTCATTATGTATTTGCATAATTTTGTTAGTTTTGTGCGAATTTCCGACACCTTTCTTCCATGGGCAATGGAATTGCCATTGCAAAACAGTGAAATATGTTAAATTTCTATTTCAAGTATAAACCAAACTGTGGTAAAACAAGGGGACATCCGGGATCGAACCGGAGACCTCTCGATCTGCAGTCGAATGCTCTACCACTGAGCTATATCCCCGTCTGGTTTCAAACAGCTATCAGAATGTCGTTTCATTGAACAGTTCAGATGAGTGCATATATGGCGATAACACACACAGAAACAAAGTAAGAAAATGTTCCTTACACAAATAGAATGGTTATTGCATTAGGGCGTCATGACATATCGGTAATAATTATTTAACTCGCAAAAAGTTTATATTTTCAGACATGAAAACAGAATGTATGGTAATTTTGGTCATTCTTTCCGTCATATTTGTTCATTTCAACAGTCAAAATTATACTTAGTACGGGTGGGGTTCGAACCCACGCGGACATGCGTCCATTGGAACTTAAGTCCAACGCCTTAACCAGTCGGCCACCGTACTTTCGCAAAATTCCCCTCGCAAAACTGTTTTGTCAGGCATGTGGTATCAATGTGCGAAAATGAGGAAGTTTCGTTATTTTAAAGTCTTACATCCAAATGCTACCGTGATATATACTGAATGCACAGTCGCGTTATGGTGTGCCAATGCAAGAAAACAAATTGAACACAGCCAAAGTAAAGATCCGCATCTTCGCGCCACGTCATCATTAGGGGTTGTGGCGCAACGGATAACGCGTCTGACTACGGATCAGAAGATTCCAGGTTCGAATCCTGGCAACCTCGAAATACAGTAATTTTAAAATGCGCTCATTATGTATTTGCATAATTTTGTTAGTTTTGTGCGAATTTCCGACACCTCTCTTCCATGGGCAATGGAATTGCCATTGCAAAACAGTGAAATGTGTTAAATTTCTATTTCAAGTATAAACCAAACTGTGGTAAAACAAGGGGACATCCGGGATCGAACCGGAGACCTCTCGATCTGCAGTCGAATGCTCTACCACTGAGCTATATCCCCGTCTGGTTTCAAACAGCTATCAGAATGTCGTTTCATTGAACAGTTCAGATGAGTGCATATATGGCGATAACACACACAGAAACAAAGTAAGAAAATGTTCCTTACACAAATAGAATGGTTATTGCATTAGGGCGTCATGACATATCGGTAATAATTATTTAACTCGCAAAAAGTTTATATTTTCAGACATGAAAACAGAATGTATGGTAATTTTGGTCATTCTTTCCGTCATATTTGTTCATTTCAACAGTCAAAATTATACTTAGTACGGGTGGGGTTCGAACCCACGCGGACATGCGTCCATTGGAACTTAAGTCCAACGCCTTAACCACTCGGCCACCGTACTTTCGCAAAATTCCCCTCGCAAAACTGTTTTGTCAGGCATGTGGTATCAATGTGCGAAAATGAGGAAGTTTCGTTATTTTAAAGTCTTACATCCAAATGCTACCGTGATATATACTGAATGCACAGTCGCGTTATGGTGTGCCAATGCAAGAAAACAAATTGAACACAGCCAAAGTAAAGATCCGCATCTTCGCGCCACGTCATCATTAGGGGTTGTGGCGCAACGGATAACGCGTCTGACTACGGATCAGAAGATTCCAGGTTCGAATCCTGGCAACCTCGAAATACAGTAATTTTAAAATGCGCTCATTATGTATTTGCATGATTTTGTTAGTTTTGTGCGAATTTCCGACACCTCTCTTCCATGGGCAATGGAATTGCCATTGCAAAACAGTGAAATGTGTTAAATTTCTATTTCAAGTATAAACCAAACTGTGGTAAAACAAGGGGACATCCGGGATCGAACCGGAGACCTCTCGATCTGCAGTCGAATGCTCTACCACTGAGCTATATCCCCGTCTGGTTTCAAACAGCTATCAGAATGTCGTTTCATTGAACAGTTCAGATGAGTGCATATATGGCGATAACACACACAGAAACAAAGTAAGAAAATGTTCCTTACACAAATAGAATGGTTATTGCATTAGGGCGTCATGACATATCGGTAATAATTATTTAACTCGCAAAAAGTTTATATTTTCAGACATGAAAACAGAATGTATGGTAATTTTGGTCATTCTTTCCGTCATATTTGTTCATTTCAACAGTCAAAATTATACTTAGTACGGGTGGGGTTCGAACCCACGCGGACATGCGTCCATTGGAACTTAAGTCCAACGCCTTAACCAGTCGGCCACCGTACTTTCGCAAAATTCCCCTCGCAAAACTGTTTTGTCAGGCATGTGGTATCAATGTGCGAAAATGAGGAAGTTTCGTTATTTTAAAGTCTTACATCCAAATGCTACCGTGATATATACTGAATGCACAGTCGCGTTATGGTGTGCCAATGCAAGAAAACAAATTGAACACAGCCAAAGTAAAGATCCGCATCTTCGCGCCACGTCATCATTAGGGGTTGTGGCGCAACGGATAACGCGTCTGACTACGGATCAGAAGATTCCAGGTTCGAATCCTGGCAACCTCGAAATACAGTAATTTTAAAATGCGCTCATTATGTATTTGCATAATTTTGTTAGTTTTGTGCGAATTTCCGACACCTCTCTTCCATGGGCAATGGAATTGCCATTGCAAAACAGTGAAATGTGTTAAATTTCTATTTCAAGTATAAACCAAACTGTGGTAAAACAAGGGGACATCCGGGATCGAACCGGAGACCTCTCGATCTGCAGTCGAATGCTCTACCACTGAGCTATATCCCCGTCTGGTTTCAAACAGCTATCAGAATGTCGTTTCATTGAACAGTTCAGATGAGTGCATATATGGCGATAACACACACAGAAACAAAGTAAGAAAATGTTCCTTACACAAATAGAATGGTTATTGCATTAGGGCGTCATGACATATCGGTAATAATTATTTAACTCGCAAAAAGTTTATATTTTCAGACATGAAAACAGAATGTATGGTAATTTTGGTCATTCTTTCCGTCATATTTGTTCATTTCAACAGTCAAAATTATACTTAGTACGGGTGGGGTTCGAACCCACGCGGACATGCGTCCATTGGAACTTAAGTCCAACGCCTTAACCACTCGGCCACCGTACTTTCGCAAAATTCCCCTCGCAAAACTGTTTTGTCAGGCATGTGGTATCAATGTGCGAAAATGAGGAAGTTTCGTTATTTTAAAGTCTTACATCCAAATGCTACCGTGATATATACTGAATGCACAGTCGCGTTATGGTGTGCCAATGCAAGAAAACAAATTGAACACAGCCAAAGTAAAGATCCGCATCTTCGCGCCACGTCATCATTAGGGGTTGTGGCGCAACGGATAACGCGTCTGACTACGGATCAGAAGATTCCAGGTTCGAATCCTGGCAACCTCGAAATACAGTAATTTTAAAATGCGCTCATTATGTATTTGCATGATTTTGTTAGTTTTGTGCGAATTTCCGACACCTCTCTTCCATGGGCAATGGAATTGCCATTGCAAAACAGTGAAATGTGTTAAATTTCTATTTCAAGTATAAACCAAACTGTGGTAAAACAAGGGGACATCCGGGATCGAACCGGAGACCTCTCGATCTGCAGTCGAATGCTCTACCACTGAGCTATATCCCCGTCTGGTTTCAAACAGCTATCAGAATGTCGTTTCATTGAACAGTTCAGATGAGTGCATATATGGCGATAACACACACAGAAACAAAGTAAGAAAATGTTCCTTACACAAATAGAATGGTTATTGCATTAGGGCGTCATGACATATCGGTAATAATTATTTAACTCGCAAAAAGTTTATATTTTCAGACATGAAAACAGAATGTATGGTAATTTTGGTCATTCTTTCCGTCATATTTGTTCATTTCAACAGTCAAAATTATACTTAGTACGGGTGGGGTTCGAACCCACGCGGACATGCGTCCATTGGAACTTAAGTCCAACGCCTTAACCACTCGGCCACCGTACTTTCGCAAAATTCCCCTCGCAAAACTGTTTTGTCAGGCATGTGGTATCAATGTGCGAAAATGAGGAAGTTTCGTTATTTTAAAGTCTTACATCCAAATGCTACCGTGATATATACTGAATGCACAGTCGCGTTATGGTGTGCCAATGCAAGAAAACAAATTGAACACAGCCAAAGTAAAGATCCGCATCTTCGCGCCACGTCATCATTAGGGGTTGTGGCGCAACGGATAACGCGTCTGACTACGGATCAGAAGATTCCAGGTTCGAATCCTGGCAACCTCGAAATACAGTAATTTTAAAATGCGCTCATTATGTATTTGCATGATTTTGTTAGTTTTGTGCGAATTTCCGACACCTCTCTTCCATGGGCAATGGAATTGCCATTGCAAAACAGTGAAATGTGTTAAATTTCTATTTCAAGTATAAACCAAACTGTGGTAAAACAAGGGGACATCCGGGATCGAACCGGAGACCTCTCGATCTGCAGTCGAATGCTCTACCACTGAGCTATATCCCCGTCTGGTTTCAAACAGCTATCAGAATGTCGTTTCATTGAACAGTTCAGATGAGTGCATATATGGCGATAACACACACAGAAACAAAGTAAGAAAATGTTCCTTACACAAATAGAATGGTTATTGCATTAGGGCGTCATGACATATCGGTAAAAATTATTTAACTCGCAAAAAGTTTATATTTTCAGACATGAAAACAGAATGTATGGTAATTTTGGTCATTCTTTCCGTCATATTTGTTCATTTCAACAGTCAAAATTATACTTAGTACGGGTGGGGTTCGAACCCACGCGGACATGCGTCCATTGGAACTTAAGTCCAACGCCTTAACCACTCGGCCACCGTACTTTCGCAAAATTCCCCTCGCAAAACTGTTTTGTCAGGCATGTGGTATCAATGTGCGAAAATGAGGAAGTTTCGTTATTTTAAAGTCTTACATCCAAATGCTACCGTGATATATACTGAATGCACAGTCGCGTTATGGTGTGCCAATGCAAGAAAACAAATTGAACACAGCCAAAGTAAAGATCCGCATCTTCGCGCCACGTCATCATTAGGGGTTGTGGCGCAACGGATAACGCGTCTGACTACGGATCAGAAGATTCCAGGTTCGAATCCTGGCAACCTCGAAATACAGTAATTTTAAAATGCGCTCATTATGTATTTGCATGATTTTGTTAGTTTTGTGCGAATTTCCGACACCTCTCTTCCATGGGCAATGGAATTGCCATTGCAAAACAGTGAAATGTGTTAAATTTCTATTTCAAGTATAAACCAAACTGTGGTAAAACAAGGGGACATCCGGGATCGAACCGGAGACCTCTCGATCTGCAGTCGAATGCTCTACCACTGAGCTATATCCCCGTCTGGTTTCAAACAGCTATCAGAATGTCGTTTCATTGAACAGTTCAGATGAGTGCATATATGGCGATAACACACACAGAAACAAAGTAAGAAAATGTTCCTTACACAAATAGAATGGTTATTGCATTAGGGCGTCATGACATATCGGTAAAAATTATTTAACTCCCAAAAAGTTTATATTTTCAGACATGAAAACAGAATGTATGGTAATTTTGGTCATTCTTTCCGTCATATTTGTTCATTTCAACAGTCAAAATTATACTTAGTACGGGTGGGGTTCGAACCCACGCGGACATGCGTCTATTGGAACTTAAGTCCAACGCCTTAACCACTCGGCCACCGTACTTTCGCAAAATTCCCGTCTCAAAACTGTTTTGTCAGGCATGTGGTATCAATGTGCGAAAATGAGGAAGTTTCGTTATTTTAAAGTCTTACATCCAAATGCTACCGTGATATATACTGAATGCACAGTCGCGTTATGGTGTGCCAATGCAAGAAAACAAATTGAACACAGCCAAAGTAAAGATCCGCATCTTCGCGCCACGTCATCATTAGGGGTTGTGGCGCAACGGATAACGCGTCTGACTACGGATCAGAAGATTCCAGGTTCGAATCCTGGCAACCTCGAAATACAGTAATTTTAAAATGCGCTCATTATGTATTTGCATGATTTTGTTAGTTTTGTGCGAATTTCCGACACCTCTCTTCCATGGGCAATGGAATTGCCATTGCAAAACAGTGAAATGTGTTAAATTTCTATTTCAAGTATAAACCAAACTGTGGTAAAACAAGGGGACATCCGGGATCGAACCGGAGACCTCTCGATCTGCAGTCGAATGCTCTACCACTGAGCTATATCCCCGTCTGGTTTCAAACAGCTATCAGAATGTCGTTTCATTGAACAGTTCAGATGAGTGCATATATGGCGATAACACACACAGAAACAAAGTAAGAAAATGTTCCTTACACAAATAGAATGGTTATTGCATTAGGGCGTCATGACATATCGGTAATAATTATTTAACTCGCAAAAAGTTTATATTTTCAGACATGAAAACAGAATGTATGGTAATTTTGGTCATTCTTTCCGTCATATTTGTTCATTTCAACAGTCAAAATTATACTTAGTACGGGTGGGGTTCGAACCCACGCGGACATGCGTCCATTGGAACTTAAGTCCAACGCCTTAACCACTCGGCCACCGTACTTTCGCAAAATTCCCCTCGCAAAACTGTTTTGTCAGGCATGTGGTATCAATGTGCGAAAATGAGGAAGTTTCGTTATTTTAAAGTCTTACATCCAAATGCTACCGTGATATATACTGAATGCACAGTCGCGTTATGGTGTGCCAATGCAAGAAAACAAATTGAACACAGCCAAAGTAAAGATCCGCATCTTCGCGCCACGTCACCATTAGGGGTTGTGGCGCAACGGATAACGCGTCTGACTACGGATCAGAAGATTCCAGGTTCGAATCCTGGCAACCTCGAAATACAGTAATTTTAAAATGCGCTCATTATGTATTTGCATGATTTTGTTAGTTTTGTGCGAATTTCCGACACCTCTCTTCCATGGGCAATGGAATTGCCATTGCAAAACAGTGAAATGTGTTAAATTTCTATTTCAAGTATAAACCAAACTGTGGTAAAACAAGGGGACATCCGGGATCGAACCGGAGACCTCTCGATCTGCAGTCGAATGCTCTACCACTGAGCTATATCCCCGTCTGGTTTCAAACAGCTATCAGAATGTCGTTTCATTGAACAGTTCAGATGAGTGCATATATGGCGATAACACACACAGAAACAAAGTAAGAAAATGTTCCTTACACAAATAGAATGGTTATTGCATTAGGGCGTCATGACATATCGGTAATAATTATTTAACTCGCAAAAAGTTTATATTTTCAGACATGAAAACAGAATGTATGGTAATTTTGGTCATTCTTTCCGTCATATTTGTTCATTTCAACAGTCAAAATTATACTTAGTACGGGTGGGGTTCGAACCCACGCGGACATGCGTCCATTGGAACTTAAGTCCAACGCCTTAACCACTCGGCCACCGTACTTTCGCAAAATTCCCCTCGCAAAACTGTTTTGTCAGGCATGTGGTATCAATGTGCGAAAATGAGGAAGTTTCGTTATTTTAAAGTCTTACATCCAAATGCTACCGTGATATATACTGAATGCACAGTCGCGTTATGGTGTGCCAATGCAAGAAAACAAATTGAACACAGCCAAAGTAAAGATCCGCATCTTCGCGCCACGTCATCATTAGGGGTTGTGGCGCAACGGATAACGCGTCTGACTACGGATCAGAAGATTCCAGGTTCGAATCCTGGCAACCTCGAAATACAGTAATTTTAAAATGCGCTCATTATGTATTTGCATGATTTTGTTAGTTTTGTGCGAATTTCCGACACCTCTCTTCCATGGGCAATGGAATTGCCATTGCAAAACAGTGAAATGTGTTAAATTTCTATTTCAAGTATAAACCAAACTGTGGTAAAACAAGGGGACATCCGGGATCGAACCGGAGACCTCTCGATCTGCAGTCGAATGCTCTACCACTGAGCTATATCCCCGTCTGGTTTCAAACAGCTATCAGAATGTCGTTTCATTGAACAGTTCAGATGAGTGCATATATGGCGATAACACACACAGAAACAAAGTAAGAAAATGTTCCTTACACAAATAGAATGGTTATTGCATTAGGGCGTCATGACATATCGGTAAAAATTATTTAACTCGCAAAAAGTTTATATTTTCAGACATGAAAACAGAATGTATGGTAATTTTGGTCATTCTTTCCGTCATATTTGTTCATTTCAACAGTCAAAATTATACTTAGTACGGGTGGGGTTCGAACCCACGCGGACATGCGTCCATTGGAACTTAAGTCCAACGCCTTAACCACTCGGCCACCGTACTTTCGCAAAATTCCCCTCGCAAAACTGTTTTGTCAGGCATGTGGTATCAATGTGCGAAAATGAGGAAGTTTCGTTATTTTAAAGTCTTACATCCAAATGCTACCGTGATATATACTGAATGCACAGTCGCGTTATATGGTGTGCCAATGCAAGAAAACAAATTGAACACAGCCAAAGTAAAGATCCGCATCTTCGCGCCACGTCACCATTAGGGGTTGTGGCGCAACGGATAACGCGTCTGACTACGGATCAGAAGATTCCAGGTTCGAATCCTGGCAACCTCGAAATACAGTAATTTTAAAATGCGCTCATTATGTATTTGCATGATTTTGTTAGTTTTGTGCGAATTTCCGACACCTCTCTTCCATGGGCAATGGAATTGCCATTGCAAAACAGTGAAATGTGTTAAATTTCTATTTCAAGTATAAACCAAACTGTGGTAAAACAAGGGGACATCCGGGATCGAACCGGAGACCTCTCGATCTGCAGTCGAATGCTCTACCACTGAGCTATATCCCCGTCTGGTTTCAAACAGCTATCAGAATGTCGTTTCATTGAACAGTTCAGATGAGTGCATATATGGCGATAACACACACAGAAACAAAGTAAGAAAATGTTCCTTACACAAATAGAATGGTTATTGCATTAGGGCGTCATGACATATCGGTAATAATTATTTAACTCGCAAAAAGTTTATATTTTCAGACATGAAAACAGAATGTATGGTAATTTTGGTCATTCTTTCCGTCATATTTGTTCATTTCAACAGTCAAAATTATACTTAGTACGGGTGGGGTTCGAACCCACGCGGACATGCGTCCATTGGAACTTAAGTCCAACGCCTTAACCACTCGGCCACCGTACTTTCGCAAAATTCCCCTCGCAAAACTGTTTTGTCAGGCATGTGGTATCAATGTGCGAAAATGAGGAAGTTTCGTTATTTTAAAGTCTTACATCCAAATGCTACCGTGATATATACTGAATGCACAGTCGCGTTATGGTGTGCCAATGCAAGAAAACAAATTGAACACAGCCAAAGTAAAGATCCGCATCTTCGCGCCACGTCATCATTAGGGGTTGTGGCGCAACGGATAACGCGTCTGACTACGGATCAGAAGATTCCAGGTTCGAATCCTGGCAACCTCGAAATACAGTAATTTTAAAATGCGCTCATTATGTATTTGCATGATTTTGTTAGTTTTGTGCGAATTTCCGACACCTCTCTTCCATGGGCAATGGAATTGCCATTGCAAAACAGTGAAATGTGTTAAATTTCTATTTCAAGTATAAACCAAACTGTGGTAAAACAAGGGGACATCCGGGATTGAACCGGAGACCTCTCGATCTGCAGTCGAATGCTCTACCACTGAGCTATATCCCCGTCTGGTTTCAAACAGCTATCAGAATGTCGTTTCATTGAACAGTTCAGATGAGTGCATATATGGCGATAACACACACAGAAACAAAGTAAGAAAATGTTCCTTACACAAATAGAATGGTTATTGCATTAGGGCGTCATGACATATCGGTAAAAATTATTTAACTCGCAAAAAGTTTATATTTTCAGACATGAAAACAGAATGTATGGTAATTTTGGTCATTCTTTCCGTCATATTTGTTCATTTCAACAGTCAAAATTATACTTAGTACGGGTGGGGTTCGAACCCACGCGGACATGCGTCCATTGGAACTTAAGTCCAACGCCTTAACCACTCGGCCACCGTACTTTCGCAAAATTCCCGTCGCAAAACTGTTTTGTCAGGCATGTGGTATCAATGTGCGAAAATGAGGAAGTTTCGTTATTTTAAAGTCTTACATCCAAATGCTACCGTGATATATACTGAATGCACAGTCGCGTTATGGTGTGCCAATGCAAGAAAACAAATTGAACACAGCCAAAGTAAAGATCCGCATCTTCGCGCCACGTCATCATTAGGGGTTGTGGCGCAACGGATAACGCGTCTGACTACGGATCAGAAGATTCCAGGTTCGAATCCTGGCAACCTCGAAATACAGTAATTTTAAAATGCGCTCATTATGTATTTGCATGATTTTGTTAGTTTTGTGCGAATTTCCGACACCTCTCTTCCATGGGCAATGGAATTGCCATTGCAAAACAGTGAAATGTGTTAAATTTCTATTTCAAGTATAAACCAAACTGTGGTAAAACAAGGGGACATCCGGGATCGAACCGGATACCTCTCGATCTGCAGTCGAATGCTCTACCACTGAGCTATATCCCCGTCTGGTTTCAAACAGCTATCAGAATGTCGTTTCATTGAACAGTTCAGATGAGTGCATATATGGCGATAACACACACAGAAACAAAGTAAGAAAATGTTCCTTACACAAATAGAATGGTTATTGCATTAGGGCGTCATGACATATCGGTAATAATTATTTAACTCGCAAAAAGTTTATATTTTCAGACATGAAAACAGAATGTATGGAAATTTTGGTCATTCTTTCCGTCATATTTGTTCATTTCAACAGTCAAAATTATACTTAGTACGGGTGGGGTTCGAACCCACGCGGACATGCGTTCATTGGAACTTAAGTCCAACGCCTTAACCAGTCGGCCACCGTACTTTCGCAAAATTCCCCTCGCAAAACTGTTTTGTCAGGCATGTGGTATCAATGTGCGAAAATGAGGAAGTTTCGTTATTTTAAAGTCTTACATCCAAATGCTACCGTGATATATACTGAATGCACAGTCGCGTTATGGTGTGCCAATGCAAGAAAACAAATTGAACACAGCCAAAGTAAAGATCCGCATCTTCGCGCCACGTCATCATTAGGGGTTGTGGCGCAACGGATAACGCGTCTGACTACGGATTAAGAAGATTCCAGGTTCGAATCCTGGCAACCTCGAAATACAGTAATTTTAAAATGCGCTCATTATGTATTTGCATGATTTTGTTAGTTTTGTGCGAATTTCCGACACCTCTCTTCCATGGGCAATGGAATTGCCATTGCAAAACAGTGAAATGTGTTAAATTTCTATTTCAAGTATAAACCAAACTGTGGTAAAACAAGGGGACATCCGGGATCGAACCGGAGACCTCTCGATCTGCAGTCGAATGCTCTACCACTGAGCTATATCCCCGTCTGGTTTCAAACAGCTATCAGAATGTCGTTTCATTGAACAGTTCAGATGAGTGCATATATGGCGATAACACACACAGAAACAAAGTAAGAAAATGTTCCTTACACAAATAGAATGGTTATTGCATTAGGGCGTCATGACATATCGGTAAAAATTATTTAACTCGCAAAAAGTTTATATTTTCAGACATGAAAACAGAATGTATGGTAATTTTGGTCATTCTTTCCGTCATATTTGTTCATTTCAACAGTCAAAATTATACTTAGTACGGGTGGGGTTCGAACCCACGCGGACATGCGTCCATTGGAACTTAAGTCCAACGCCTTAACCAGTCGGCCACCGTACTTTCGCAAAATTCCCCTCGCAAAACTGTTTTGTCAGGCATGTGGTATCAATGTGCGAAAATGAGGAAGTTTCGTTATTTTAAAGTCTTACATCCAAATGCTACCGTGATATATACTGAATGCACAGTCGCGTTATGGTGTGCCAATGCAAGAAAACAAATTGAACACAGCCAAAGTAATGATCCGCATCTTCGCGCCACGTCATCATTAGGGGTTGTGGCGCAACGGATAACGCGTCTGACTACGGATCAGAAGATTCCAGGTTCGAATCCTGGCAACCTCGAAATACAGTAATTTTAAAATGCGCTCATTATGTATTTGCATGATTTTGTTAGTTTTGTGCGAATTTCCGACACCTCTCTTCCATGGGCAATAGAATTGCCATTGCAAAACAGTGAAATGTGTTAAATTTTATTTCAAGTATAAACCAAACTGTGGTAAAACAAGGGGACATCCGGGATCGAACCGGAGACCTCTCGATCTGCAGTCGAATGCTCTACCACTGAGCTATATCCCCGTCTGGTTTCAAACAGCTATCAGAATGTCGTTTCATTGAACAGTTCAGATGAGTGCATATATGGCGATAACACACACAGAAACAAAGTAAGAAAATGTTCCTTACACAAATAGAATGGTTATTGCATTAGGGCGTCATGACATATCGGTAATAATTATTTAACTCGCAAAAAGTTTATATTTTCAGACATGAAAACAGAATGTATGGTAATTTTGGTCATTCTTTCCGTCATATTTGTTCATTTCAACAGTCAAAATTATACTTAGTACGGGTGGGGTTCGAACCCACGCGGACATGCGTCCATTGGAACTTAAGTCCAACGCCTTAACCACTCGGCCACCGTACTTTCGCAAAATTCCCCTCGCAAAACTGTTTTGTGCGAAAATGAGGAAGTTTCGTTATTTTAAAGTCTTACATCCAAATGCTACCGTGATATATACTGAATGCACAGTCGCGTTATGGTGTGCCAATGCAAGAAAACAAATTGAACACAGCCAAAGTAAAGATCCGCATCTTCGCGCCACGTCATCATTAGGGGTTGTGGCGCAACGGATAACGCGTCTGACTACGGATCAGAAGATTCCAGGTTCGAATCCTGGCAACCTCGAAATACAGTAATTTTAAAATGCGCTCATTATGTATTTGCATGATTTTGTTAGTTTTGTGCGAATTTCCGACACCTCTCTTCCATGGGCAATATGCATATATATGGCGATAACACACACAGAAACAAAGTAAGAAAATGTTCCTTACACAAATAGAATGGTTATTGCATTAGGGCGTCATGACATATCGGTAATAATTATTTAACTCGCAAAAAGTTTATATTTTCAGACATGAAAACAGAATGTATGGTAATTTTGGTCATTCTTTCCGTCATATTTGTTCATTTCAACAGTCAAAATTATACTTAGTACGGGTGGGGTTCGAACCCACGCGGACATGCGTCCATTGGAACTTAAGTCCAACGCCTTAACCACTCGGCCACCGTACTTTCGCAAAATTCCCCTCGCAAAACTGTTTTGTCAGGCATGTGGTATCAATGTGCGAAAATGAGGAAGTTTCGTTATTTTAAAGTCTTACATCCAAATGCTACCGTGATATATACTGAATGCACAGTCGCGTTATGGTGTGCCAATGCAAGAAAACAAATTGAACACAGCCAAAGTAAAGATCCGCATCTTCGCCCCACGTCATCATTAGGGGTTGTGGCGCAACGGATAACGCGTCTGACTACGGATCAGAAGATTCCAGGTTCGAATCCTGGCAACCTCGAAATACAGTAATTTTAAAATGCGCTCATTATGTATTTGCATGATTTTGTTAGTTTTGTGCGAATTTCCGACACCTCTCTTCCATGGGCAATGGAATTGCCATTGCAAAACAGTGAAATGTGTTAAATTTCTATTTCAAGTATAAACCAAACTGTGGTAAAACAAGGGGACATCCGGGATCGAACCGGAGACCTCTCGATCTGCAGTCGAATGCTCTACCACTGAGCTATATCCCCGTCTGGTTTCAAACAGCTATCAGAATGTCGTTTCATTGAACAGTTCAGATGAGTGCATATATGGCGATAACACACACAGAAACAAAGTAAGAAAATGTTCCTTACACAAATAGAATGGTTATTGCATTAGGGCGTCATGACATATCGGTAATAATTATTTAACTCGCAAAAAGTTTATATTTTCAGACATGAAAACAGAATGTATGGTAATTTTGGTCATTCTTTCCGTCATATTTGTTCATTTCAACAGTCAAAATTATACTTAGTACGGGTGGGGTTCGAACCCACGCGGACATGCGTCCATTGGAACTTAAGTCCAACGCCTTAACCACTCGGCCACCGTACTTTCGCAAAATTCCCCTCGCAAAACTGTTTTGTCAGGCATGTGGTATCAATGTGCGAAAATGAGGAAGTTTCGTTATTTTAAAGTCTTACATCCAAATGCTACCGTGATATATACTGAATGCACAGTCGCGTTATGGTGTGCCAATGCAAGAAAACAAATTGAACACAGCCAAAGTAAAGATCCGCATCTTCGCCCCACGTCATCATTAGGGGTTGTGGCGCAACGGATAACGCGTCTGACTACGGATCAGAAGATTCCAGGTTCGAATCCTGGCAACCTCGAAATACAGTAATTTTAAAATGCGCTCATTATGTATTTGCATGATTTTGTTAGTTTTGTGCGAATTTCCGACACCTCTCTTCCATGGGCAATGGAATTGCCATTGCAAAACAGTGAAATGTGTTAAATTTCTATTTCAAGTATAAACCAAACTGTGGTAAAACAAGGGGACATCCGGGATCGAACCGGAGACCTCTCGATCTGCAGTCGAATGCTCTACCACTGAGCTATATCCCCGTCTGGTTTCAAACAGCTATCAGAATGTCGTTTCATTGAACAGTTCAGATGAGTGCATATATGGCGATAACACACACAGAAACAAAGTAAGAAAATGTTCCTTACACAAATAGAATGGTTATTGCATTAGGGCGTCATGACATATCGGTAATAATTATTTAACTCGCAAAAAGTTTATATTTTCAGACATGAAAACAGAATGTATGGTAATTTTGGTCATTCTTTCCGTCATATTTGTTCATTTCAACAGTCAAAATTATACTTAGTACGGGTGGGGTTCGAACCCACGCGGACATGCGTCCATTGGAACTTAAGTCCAACGCCTTAACCACTCGGCCACCGTACTTTCGCAAAATTCCCCTCGCAAAACTGTTTTGTCCGGCATGTGGTATCAATGTGCGAAA
The DNA here is from genome assembly GCA_032622095.1 of Siphonodentalium dalli. Taxonomy (NCBI): domain Eukaryota; kingdom Metazoa; phylum Mollusca; class Scaphopoda; order Gadilida; family Siphonodentaliidae; genus Siphonodentalium; species Siphonodentalium dalli. The sequence goes on along the minus strand of CP136069.1, from coordinate 62,895,290 downwards.
ATGAGGAAGTTTCGTTATTTTAAAGTCTTACATCCAAATGCTACCGTGATATATACTGAATGCACAGTCGCGTTATGGTGTGCCAATGCAAGAAAACAAATTGAACACAGCCAAAGTAAAGATCCGCATCTTCGCGCCACGTCATCATTAGGGGTTGTGGCGCAACGGATAACGCGTCTGACTACGGATCAGAAGATTCCAGGTTCGAATCCTGGCAACCTCGAAATACAGTAATTTTAAAATGCGCTCATTATGTATTTGCATGATTTTGTTAGTTTTGTGCGAATTTCCGACACCTCTCTTCCATGGGTAATGGAATTGCCATTGCAAAACAGTGAAATGTGTTAAATTTCTATTTCAAGTATAAACCAAACTGTGGTAAAACAAGGGGACATCCGGGATCGAACCGGAGACCTCTCGATCTGCAGTCGAATGCTCTACCACTGAGCTATATCCCCGTCTGGTTTCAAACAGCTATCAGAATGTCGTTTCATTGAACAGTTCAGATGAGTGCATATATGGCGATAACACACACAGAAACAAAGTAAGAAAATGTTCCTTACACAAATAGAATGGTTATTGCATTAGGGCGTCATGACATATCGGTATTAATTATTTAACTCGCAAAAAGTTTATATTTTCAGACATGAAAACAGAATGTATGGTAATTTTGGTCATTCTTTCCGTCATATTTGTTCATTTCAACAGTCAAAATTATACTTAGTACGGGTGGGGTTCGAACCCACGCGGACATGCGTCCATTGGAACTTAAGTCCAACGCCTTAACCACTCGGCCACCGTACTTTCGCAAAATTCCCCTCGCAAAACTGTTTTGTCAGGCATGTGGTATCAATGTGCGAAAATGAGGAAGTTTCGTTATTTTAAAGTCTTACATCCAAATGCTACCGTGATATATACTGAATGCACAGTCGCGTTATGGTGTGCCAATGCAAGAAAACAAATTGAACACAGCCAAAGTAAAGATCCGCATCTTCGCGCCACGTCATCATTAGGGGTTGTGGCGCAACGGATAACGCGTCTGACTACGGATCAGAAGATTCCAGGTTCGAATCCTGGCAACCTCGAGATACAGTAATTTTAAAATGCGCTCATTATGTATTTGCATGATTTTGTTAGTTTTGTGCGAATTTCCGACACCTCTCTTCCATGGGCAATATGCATATATATGGCGATAACACACACAGAAACAAAGTAAGAAAATGTTCCTTACACAAATAGAATGGTTATTGCATTAGGGCGTCATGACATATCGGTAATAATTATTTAACTCGCAAAAAGTTTATATTTTCAGACATGAAAACAGAATGTATGGTAATTTTGGTCATTCTTTCCGTCATATTTGTTCATTTCAACAGTCAAAATTATACTTAGTACGGGTGGGGTTCGAACCCACGCGGACATGCGTCCATTGGAACTTAAGTCCAACGCCTTAACCACTCGGCCACCGTACTTTCGCAAAATTCCCCTCGCAAAACTGTTTTGTCAGGCATGTGGTATCAATGTGCGAAAATGAGGAAGTTTCGTTATTTTAAAGTCTTACATCCAAATGCTACCGTGATATATACTGAATGCACAGTCGCGTTATGGTGTGCCAATGCAAGAAAACAAATTGAACACAGCCAAAGTAAAGATCCGCATCTTCGCCCCACGTCATCATTAGGGGTTGTGGCGCAACGGATAACGCGTCTGACTACGGATCAGAAGATTCCAGGTTCGAATCCTGGCAACCTCGAAATACAGTAATTTTAAAATGCGCTCATTATGTATTTGCATGATTTTGTTAGTTTTGTGCGAATTTCCGACACGTCTCTTCCATGGGCAATGGAATTGCCATTGCAAAACAGTGAAATGTGTTAAATTTCTATTTCAAGTATAAACCAAACTGTGGTAAAACAAGGGGACATCCGGGATCGAACCGGAGACCTCTCGATCTGCAGTCGAATGCTCTACCACTGAGCTATATCCCCGTCTGGTTTCAAACAGCTATCAGAATGTCGTTTCATTGAACAGTTCAGATGAGTGCATATATGGCGATAACACACACAGAAACAAAGTAAGAAAATGTTCCTTACACAAATAGAATGGTTATTGCATTAGGGCGTCATGACATATCGGTAATAATTATTTAACTCGCAAAAAGTTTATATTTTCAGACATGAAAACAGAATGTATGGTAATTTTGGTCATTCTTTCCGTCATATTTGTTCATTTCAACAGTCAAAATTATACTTAGTACTGGTGGGGTTCGAACCCACGCGGACATGCGTCCATTGGAACTTAAGTCCAACGCCTTAACCACTCGGCCACCGTACTTTCGCAAAATTCCCCTCCCAAAACTGTTTTGTCAGGCATGTGGTATCAATGTGCGAAAATGAGGAAGTTTCGTTATTTTAAAGTCTTACATCCAAATGCTACCGTGATATATACTGAATGCACAGTCGCGTTATGGTGTGCCAATGCAAGAAAACAAATTGAACACAGCCAAAGTAAAGATCCGCATCTTCGCGCCACGTCATCATTAGGGGTTGTGGCGCAACGGATAACGCGTCTGACTACGGATCAGAAGATTCCAGGTTCGAATCCTGGCAACCTCGAAATACAGTAATTTTAAAATGCGCTCATTATGTATTTGCATGATTTTGTTAGTTTTGTGCGAATTTCCGACACCTCTCTTCCATGGGTAATGGAATTGCCATTGCAAAACAGTGAAATGTGTTAAATTTCTATTTCAAGTATAAACCAAACTGTGGTAAAACAAGGGGACATCCGGGATCGAACCGGAGACCTCTCGATCTGCAGTCGAATGCTCTACCACTGAGCTATATCCCCGTCTGGTTTCAAACAGCTATCAGAATGTCGTTTCATTGAACAGTTCAGATGAGTGCATATATGGCGATAACACACACAGAAACAAAGTAAGAAAATGTTCCTTACACAAATAGAATGGTTATTGCATTAGGGCGTCATGACATATCGGTATTAATTATTTAACTCGCAAAAAGTTTATATTTTCAGACATGAAAACAGAATGTATGGTAATTTTGGTCATTCTTTCCGTCATATTTGTTCATTTCAACAGTCAAAATTATACTTAGTACGGGTGGGGTTCAAACCCACGCGGACATGCGTCCATTGGAACTTAAGTCCAACGCCTTAACCACTCGGCCACCGTACTTTCGCAAAATTCCCCTCGCAAAACTGTTTTGTCAGGCATGTGGTATCAATGTGCGAAAATGAGGAAGTTTCGTTATTTTAAAGTCTTACATCCAAATGCTACCGTGATATATACTGAATGCACAGTCGCGTTATGGTGTGCCAATGCAAGAAAACAAATTGAACACAGCCAAAGTAAAGATCCGCATCTTCGCGCCACGTCATCATTAGGGGTTGTGGCGCAACGGATAACGCGTCTGACTACGGATCAGAAGATTCCAGGTTCGAATCCTGGCAACCTCGAAATACAGTAATTTTAAAATGCGCTCATTATGTATTTGCATGATTTTGTTAGTTTTGTGCGAATTTCCGACACCTCTCTTCCATGGGCAATGGAATTGCCATTGCAAAACAGTGAAATGTGTTAAATTTCTATTTCAAGTATAAACCAAACTGTGGTAAAACAAGGGGACATCCGGGATCGAACCGGAGACCTCTCGATCTGCAGTCGAATGCTCTACCACTGAGCTATATCCCCGTCTGGTTTCAAACAGCTATCAGAATGTCGTTTCATTGAACAGTTCAGATGAGTGCATATATGGCGATAACACACACAGAAACAAAGTAAGAAAATGTTCCTTACACAAATAGAATGGTTATTGCATTAGGGCGTCATGACATATCGGTATTAATTATTTAACTCGCAAAAAGTTTATATTTTCAGACATGAAAACAGAATGTATGGTAATTTTGGTCATTCTTTCCGTCATATTTGTTCATTTCAACAGTCAAAATTATACTTAGTACGGGTGGGGTTCAAACCCACGCGGACATGCGTCCATTGGAACTTAAGTCCAACGCCTTAACCACTCGGCCACCGTACTTTCGCAAAATTCCCCTCGCAAAACTGTTTTGTCAGGCATGTGGTATCAATGTGCGAAAATGAGGAAGTTTCGTTATTTTAAAGTCTTACATCCAAATGCTACCGTGATATATACTGAATGCACAGTCGCGTTATGGTGTGCCAATGCAAGAAAACAAATTGAACACAGCCAAAGTAAAGATCCGCATCTTCGCGCCACGTCATCATTAGGGGTTGTGGCGCAACGGATAACGCGTCTGACTACGGATCAGAAGATTCCAGGTTCGAATCCTGGCAACCTCGAAATACAGTAATTTTAAAATGCGCTCATTATGTATTTGCATGATTTTGTTAGTTTTGTGCGAATTTCCGACACCTCTCTTCCATGGGCAATGGAATTGCCATTGCAAAACAGTGAAATGTGTTAAATTTCTATTTCAAGTATAAACCAAACTGTGGTAAAACAAGGGGACATCCGGGATCGAACCGGAGACCTCTCGATCTGCAGTCGAATGCTCTACCACTGAGCTATATCCCCGTCTGGTTTCAAACAGCTATCAGAATGTCGTTTCATTGAACAGTTCAGATGAGTGCATATATGGCGATAACACACACAGAAACAAAGTAAGAAAATGTTCCTTACACAAATAGAATGGTTATTGCATTAGGGCGTCATGACATATCGGTAATAATTATTTAACTCGCAAAAAGTTTATATTTTCAGACATGAAAACAGAATGTATGGTAATTTTGGTCATTCTTTCCGTCATATTTGTTCATTTCAACAGTCAAAATTATACTTAGTACGGGTGGGGTTCGAACCCACGCGGACATGCGTCCATTGGAACTTAAGTCCAACGCCTTAACCACTCGGCCACCGTACTTTCGCAAAATTCCCCTCGCAAAACTGTTTTGTCCGGCATGTGGTATCAATGTGCGAAAATGAGGAAGTTTCGTTATTTTAAAGTCTTACATCCAAATGCTACCGTGATATATACTGAATGCACAGTCGCGTTATGGTGTGCCAATGCAAGAAAACAAATTGAACACAGCCAAAGTAAAGATCCGCATCTTCGCGCCACGTCATCATTAGGGGTTGTGGCGCAACGGATAACGCGTCTGACTACGGATCAGAAGATTCCAGGTTCGAATCCTGGCAACCTCGAAATACAGTAATTTTAAAATGCGCTCATTATGTATTTGCATGATTTTGTTAGTTTTGTGCGAATTTCCGACACCTCTCTTCCATGGGTAATGGAATTGCCATTGCAAAACAGTGAAATGTGTTAAATTTCTATTTCAAGTATAAACCAAACTGTGGTAAAACAAGGGGACATCCGGGATCGAACCGGAGACCTCTCGATCTGCAGTCGAATGCTCTACCACTGAGCTATATCCCCGTCTGGTTTCAAACAGCTATCAGAATGTCGTTTCATTGAACAGTTCAGATGAGTGCATATATGGCGATAACACACACAGAAACAAAGTAAGAAAATGTTCCTTACACAAATAGAATGGTTATTGCATTAGGGCGTCATGACATATCGGTAATAATTATTTAACTCGCAAAAAGTTTATATTTTCAGACATGAAAACAGAATGTATGGTAATTTTGGTCATTCTTTCCGTCATATTTGTTCATTTCAACAGTCAAAATTATACTTAGTACGGGTGGGGTTCGAACCCACGCGGACATGCGTCCATTGGAACTTAAGTCCAACGCCTTAACCACTCGGCCACCGTACTTTCGCAAAATTCCCCTCGCAAAACTGTTTTGTCAGGCATGTGGTATCAATGTGCGAAAATGAGGAAGTTTCGTTATTTTAAAGTCTTACATCCAAATGCTACCGTGATATATACTGAATGCACAGTCGCGTTATGGTGTGCCAATGCAAGAAAACAAATTGAACACAGCCAAAGTAAAGATCCGCATCTTCGCGCCACGTCATCATTAGGGGTTGTGGCGCAACGGATAACGCGTCTGACTACGGATCAGAAGATTCCAGGTTCGAATCCTGGCAACCTCGAAATACAGTAATTTTAAAATGCGCTCATTATGTATTTGCATGATTTTGTTAGTTTTGTGCGAATTTCCGACACCTCTCTTCCATGGGCAATGGAATTGCCATTGCAAAACAGTGAAATGTGTTAAATTTCTATTTCAAGTATAAACCAAACTGTGGTAAAACAAGGGGACATCCGGGATCGAACCGGAGACCTCTCGATCTGCAGTCGAATGCTTTACCACTGAGCTATATCCCCGTCTGGTTTCAAACAGCTATCAGAATGTCGTTTCATTGAACAATTCAGGTGAGTGCATATCTGGCGATAACACACACAGAAACAAAGTAAGAAAATGTCCCTTACACACATAGAATGGTTATTGCATTAGGGCGTCATGACATATCGGTAATAATTATTTAACTCGCAAAAAGTTTATATTTTCAGACATGAAAACAGAATGTATGGTAATTTTGGTCATTCTTTCCGTCATATTTGTTCATTTCAACAGTCAAAATTATACTTAGTACGGGAGGGGTTCGAACCCACGCGGACATGCGTCCATTGGAACTTAAGTCCAACGCCTTAACCACTCGGCCACCGTACTTTCGCAAAATTCCCCTCGCAAAACTGTTTTGTCAGGCATGTGGTATCAATGTGCGAAAATGAGGAAGTTTCGTTATTTTAAAGTGTTACATCCAAATGCTACCGTAATCTATACTGAATGCACAGTCGCGTTATGATGTGCCAATGCAAGAAAACAAATTGAACACAGCCACAAGTAAAGATCCGCATCTTCGCGCCATGTCATCATTAGGGGTTGTGGCGCAACGGATAACGCGTCTGACTACGGATCAGAAGATTCCAGATTCGAATCCTGGCAACCTCGAAATCCAGAAATTTTAAAATGCGCTCATTATGTATTTGCATGATTTTGTTAGTTTTGTGCGAATTACCGACACCTCTCTTCTATTGGCAATGGAATTGACATTGCAAAACAATGAAATGTGTTAAATTTCTATTTCAAGTATAAACCAAACTGTGGTAAAACAAGGGGACATCCGGGATCGAACCGGAGACCTCTCGATCTGCAGTCGAATGCTCTACCACTGAGCTATATCCCCGTCTGGTTTCAAACAGCTATCAGAATGTCGTTTCATTGAACAGTTCAGATGAGTGCATATATGGCGATAACACACACAGAAACAAAGTAAGAAAATGTTCCTTACACAAAAATAGAATGGTTGATTGATTGGGGTTTTTATGTCGCTTTAGCCACTAAGGCCATATCACGACATTGCCAGTTTTAATGGTGGAGGAAATCCGCACACTTACGGCTAATCTAACAGTGATTTCAATGGCTGATAAACTCGTCGACCATGTGCGGCAAACCACCGGCCATCGGCAAGTATTACTATCAGAATGTCGTTTCATTGAACAGTTCAAATGAGTGCATATATGGCGATAATACACACACCGTGGAATCGAATGGAAACACATAATTATGAACAAAGCAGAGGATACATTCAGGCGAACACGGTCAATGGGGAAAGTTACACGATGACGTTGTTCGTCGATTTTCGTTGAAATCGACACGGTGACACCTTTGAATGCAATGAACAGCTATGAAATGGACACGCTTCTCCGTATAGTATAGTATCTCCGCCGCAGTGTTCACCCAGCGTCAAGAAAAGAAATAAATTGGTTAAAATAATTAAAGATGTTCCCGTTCCCCTCTCGACAAGGTATAACTATTTTCACTTTGATGTTGGTACTAGTAGTTTATAACCATGAATAGTCAAGCTGTCGATCCAGAGTACCCGTTTATTTCACTGAAAAATTATCGCTTCCATTCATGTCCACTATCTTATTGCTTAGTTCTTTTCTCTTATCCCAATGATATCGATTAGCGTTGATCAATGTATCCCCAATATCCATCGAACCAATGAGTGCAGGTTGATTTATCGTCCCTCGGATAATATCACGAGTTAAGACAAGATGTTGTTCCCACTCTTAATTCTCATATCTCCCTTTTCTTGCAATACCAATTAACTTGACAAACGTTCTTCTTCCTGCACTCTATCCCTCTACCCCCTCCTTGAACAATATTTTTTCGGATATTTACCCTATATGGTATCTATTCTGATACCAAGGGTAAACTTCCTACTCCGAGGAAAAGACTTGATAAAAGCCTTTTAGGCTTGTTGTCTAATCCCCGTTTTGAACATTATTATTAATTATGTCAATTTGTTTGTATGTATTACATGTTCTGTTCGAAATTAAATATTGTTTACAGAGTACCCGGAAGTACGATCTACATAATTTATACTCGAAATTACGATTGGGTTCCATTCATTCGAAAAACCCAGAAAATATAGCCTTATGTTAATATTATTTGTATAGGGAATACCAGGGAATCTATAAACTGATTTTGATAAAAAGAAGAAAAAAGCCACAGCTAATCTCGTGTGAGTGATTTTGCTTTGGTTAGTTAATTACGCTAGTGTATACGATCATATTACGTTCAAGAGATTCCTCGTCTAGAGTTATATTCCTCTCTGGGAAGACAGTGTGAGGCATTTTTAACTCGGACCAGAATTTGTAGCGCCACATATTCATCATATGTGCTTATTGTCTCTGATGAGAAATCTATACAGTAATGCCCTAAATAATCTACTCCTTAACCACAGTAGAAATTATGGGTAACTTTTCAGGATTTAGTCGGAAATGTGGTTTGTTGTTATTCATCGAAAAGCTCTCACTGAGAGCTTTCAGATGAATGGCAACAAGCCATATTTCCAACTAAATCCTGAAAATTACCCATAATTATGATGTGGTTAAGGAGTCGATTATGTAGAGCATTACTGTAGCTCTCAGTTCTTTATCAAGTGAGTATAACAATTTTGACAGTTCATAAATGCTGACAGTTCATAAATTGCTGTCAGCACCAGTATTAGAGTGTTCAAGTGAGTCATATTGCTGTGCGTTTCTGTCATATTAGGGTTCGTCAAAAGATCAATCGAGGAAGTGATTAGACCTTCCATTATTCACAACAAAGAACTTTGATGAAAACTACAATCAGTTGTGTGTGTTGTTGATATCTTCACACTAGAGTAATTACGTTAAACAGTTATTCGACACTCGACCGATGACCATTGGTCAACACCGCTAAGGAATGTTTGTGCGTCGCTCATCACCACAGGTATATTAGGCACATTTTTTTTTTTAATTTAATAAAAATCTCGGAAAGTATCTATCTCATTTTTGGTAGAGGTCAGCATTTTTCTCTACAAAAGCAACATTTAAATTTTTATTAATCTGTAGTTGCAGCACTATGTGACAAAATAATCATAGTTTTCAAAAAAGTTTGGTTCGCCGTCGTATTTGAGATTAGTAAACATAGAAAAACATTTAAAGTTGATAAATCAAATTTATTTGGTTGGTACCCCGAAACGTCCGTCCAATGAAAAATAAAAAAATCAAACAATCCAACAATCCAACCCCTAAATCACCGAAATATATATTCTAATCATCAAACTAAATAGCCCTATTGTCAAACAGACGTTGTTTCACGAAGGGTAGCTAATTTGGGTGTGGTACTCAACATACATCGAGTTTAATAACGATTTTTGTCTTTTTTTCCCGTCAGTTTTACAGATTTGTTTTCGCGGGAGGCCATTTTTAAAGTGCGAAACAAACTCGAGAAACGCTGCAGTAAATGACTCCAAAATAAAATAATTTTACATCGATAAAAAAAAAATGTTTTATCTAATTCCTTATCTAGTGGGTATTATATATCCACCGCATGATTTATGTCATTAAGAATGCCGGATATCAATTAAAAGAGAGATATTAAAATAGTTAGTTTCGCTTTCAGTTTTTCAAAATGGACTCCCGCGAAAACAAATCTGTAAAACTGACGAAAAAAAAAGGACATAAATCGTTATTAAACTCGATGTATGTTGAGTACCACCCCCAAATTAGCTGTACTTCATGAAACAACGTCTGTTTGACAATAGGGCTATTTAGTTTGATGATAATATTATAGATTTCGGTGATTTACGGGTTGGATTATTTGATTCTTTGATTTTTCATTGGACGGACGTTTCGGGTACCAAAAAATAAATTTCATTGACAACTTCGAATGATTTTCTATGGTCACTTGTTTAAAGTACGACGGAAAGCTAAACTTTAACCAAAAATATGATTACTTGGGCACATAATGCTAGAATTCCAGATCAATTTGATAAACAAATTTGCTTTTGTGAGGATGATTTTTGACCTCCTATTTTCACTATCAGCCTTGATACTTACCTTTATATATATTGTTTTGTTTTTTTGGCCAATTTTTTTTTTGGCCAAATACCTGTGCTCATCACTCTCGTATGAAGTTGGCGGACTGAAACGATTGTTGTGGTTCGATTTTTGATGTTAGTTCGATTTGAATGCCTTGAACTTCCAAACAGGATGGCAAGGAGGGACTGTAGGATTCTGTGTGTCTCTCACACTTTTCGTACATTGACGATAAGTACCACTTGTTGCTATTTGGGAGCTCTTTATATAAATTTTGTTCAGTTTGGCAGAACATAAACAATCTATCCCAATATTAACAATTCGTGCAATCAAGAATGATACATATGCAGTCCGACAAGTCGAAATTTTCACAAAGTCAGCCCAATCGTAGTAAATGCCAGCCCAGGTTATACACAGGAACACACCGGCGAACTGTTGATGACATCCAGCAGAATGAAAAGTGCTCGGTCGTGCAAACAGATTAACGTTCCTATTCGATTAGTTCGCCTGTGGAGTCAATCGGCCATTACGGTAGGCCCCAATCGAAATCTAATCGTGTCTGGTTATTCTTGTTGAAAATTGAAAATTGATGACTCAAAATGGAACATAGCAGCCAATCACCGAAAATAATTAGAGACATTGATACACAAGAATACTTTGTGGAATCAACTAATGCCGATATTCAGTCTATTTCAATTGGAATCCCATTGGGAAACGTGGATGATCATAGTCAAAATCGAGAACTCAGTGATACAGTGGTAGATCAACATACATTTCCTTTACCCACATAACCTCTACACAAGCCTAAATATTCTGCTCACAGAAATGAACTCAACCGACTCAAATCAAGTTTCTCTCTGCATACTGGACGCCTTAAAATTTGTTAACTCAATCCCAAAAGAAGACTATATCAAATTCCTTAAAGAGGCAGGTCCTGAAGATGTGCTCGAAAAAATGCGACATTGTGTTTTCGATGAAGTGAAAAATTCTCGTTCTTTTCAATTTGATCAAAGTGTTAGCCTCAAAAAGCGAGTTCAACCAAAGTCATCGAATGGTCCAAGTATTGTGGAAAAACTTTGTGTCGACATATATAACTTGATGATATTCTTGGCTGACAGCGATCAGGAAGTTATATCAGATATGATCAGCACCAGTACGAAAAAGTCTACGAGTGTTGCTCTTTCTCAACAAAATGGTCAAATCAATCCCAGTGACTTCGGATCGCGTGCCCCAACAATGAATTCCTCTTTAATGGAATTGAGGAAGGATGTTCTAATTTTACAATCCGATCACAAAAGTCTAGATTCTGAACTTGACAAAATAGTTCCTGAACTAAATTCTTCGATCGCAAGCTTGAATGGTCGCGTCACTGCGATTGAACACAAATTATCAACCATTGAATCCGAGCATGCAGCGGAGCTATTAAAGATTTCTCATGTCGAACACACATTACAAGAATTGTGTACAAGAATGACGAACATCGACAGGTTGATAACAAGTGTCAAGGATGAAAGAATGAACGGCACTGCTAGTATTCGAGATGATATGCATAAGCTTTCGTGTGACATTGATGGTTTTCGACGCGGCATAGAGGTAAATTCATATAACATTAATGCCTTAAAATTCTCTTTTGCCGAAATTACCAACAAGATAAAGGATGCAGGCAGAGTGGACAAAATTCAAACCGATACAAGTACGCAGTATTTTGAACTTATCGAAAAGGCATTCACCAACCTCACTGACACTATGAGTGGCAAGCTTGAAACTATTGGATCTGAAGTGTCCGCCCTTAAGAACTCCGCTGTCACTTCTCCCAAAGTAAACAGGGTCTACACATCAACAGGGAAAAAGGGCAAATGTCATTGATTTCAGTCGATTTTCCGTTGATGAACCCTTTGCTACTTCACGTCACGACAATGAGAATGATCGCGGTCGCAGTGGACACAGAAACCGCGATGCGCGACGCAGGATATTTCCCAGAGACCGCTCAGTTGATAAACCGCGAAATCACCTTGATAACCATCAAAATCATCATAGGTCCAAACCATTTGACATACATTATCACCGCAATCCACGACGAATCTCTCCTCGCAGATTATTCGTCGACAATCTGAGCTACGACACTAAGGCAGTGGATATTGTTGATCACCTTATTGAAAATGATGTTCGATTCTCAGTAGTTAAAGTGATGTACAATGCACGGAAAAACAAAGCAACGTGCAGAGTAAACGCCGACGTCGGCCATGTTGATGTTGTAAAGGGGGATAATTTCTGGTGGGACGATGTTACCTGCGATGAATGGACCCCATTTGGAGATTCATACGAATTCGGTAGACCAATCAATTGGAATGACTACATTGACGATAAAAACAATGACAAAAATTCCAGTCATGCCAACAACAACAACAACAACAGCTACAATACATCCAGGTTTAACAACCTCCATAGCCCTAACACCGATCAGCACGTTTTCAGGCCGTGGGGACTATCAGATCGCGATGTGAGATCCAATCGTCGATAGCCAGCATTTAAACGACTGAGACATACATGTGCTGACTCCTCATATTCTGACAAAAGTATCTCATATTACCTGTAGTATGCGCTTTGCTGCTTATCTTTGTGTGTGTATTCTTTTGTTGCACTTTAACATGCTGTCATTTTTAGTTTGGAACGCAACCGGCATCATGTCAAGTGCTCGATACTTATCGCAAGCCCTTGATGTAATGCAAATTGATCTATGTGGAATCAGTGAACACTGGCTTAGACAGGCAGATGTCGAATTTCTAGATTCTATTAATTCCGAATATGGATCATATGCGGTATGTGACTATTCCATGCGCCTGCCAATGCAAAGAGGCAGAAACAAAGGAGGTGTAGCCTTTTAGTATAATAAGAATACATCGGGAAATCGAATATCGGTATTAGATATCCAAGATGATCGTATTTTAGGTGTTCAGATTGCCAAATCCAGTTCGGAATATTTGTATATTTTCCAGGTTTATCTGCCATCGACAAATTATACGGGAGAGTACTTTGAAGAATGTCTAACCACGCTGTCCATATTATGCAACAGTTATCGAAGCCTTGGACGAATTATCGTTAAGGGCGACTTTAATGCAACCCTATACAAAAATGATCATAGATGTAACAAGTTACACACTTTCTTCAAAGACCTTGAACTTATCCCATTAACCACTTCAGAAATATGTCGCAACCTAGAAAACACATTTGTATCTGCTTCTGGGGTGCATGGTTCCATCATAGATCACATTCTCATTCCTGAGTTTGATAGTCCAGAAATAGATTTTGTTTCAGTTTTGGACGACAACGCTCTAAATGTATCTAATCATCGTCCTATTTATGCGCGCCTTAACATATCCTTACTACCACTTGACGTTCGAGGAAATTAATTTAAAGACAGATCAAAATTTAACTGAAAACGATTTTCTGCTAACCCGACTCTTGTGACAACCTATCAAACTGAACTTTCCAGAACATTGCCAGAGACATCTATTCACGATGTAAGCAGTCTAGATATGTTTTACGACAAAATGATTGAATCAATTTCCAATTGTGCGCACACGTATGTACCCATAGTTCGACACCGACCGTTTCTGAAGTCTTTTTGGAACAAGCACCTGAACGAGTTACACAACGTCATGACTGAATGCAGAAAGCTTTGGATTTCTGTGGGCCGTCCTGCATATCCCACGAATACACAATATCGAAATTATAAGGATGCAAAATGCATATTTCGTAAAGAATATAGAAGCTACGCAAAACAATATATGTCATCTTTTAACGATGAAATTGATAGGTCAGCCGAAGTGGACCAAGACAGATTTTTCAAATTATTGAATGCGAAGCGCAAATCCAATGGTTCTAATGCCTGTTCCACTTTCATATACGAAAATCGCACTCTCCGGAATCCTCATGACATAGTCGATGGCTGAGCGTCGTACTACAAATCCATTTTTTCCACTCCACTAGGCGACGATAATTTTGACTCCAACCACTATTGTTCAACCAACTCCTTTATGAATTCTGAGTTGGACAAAGATAACTTATCGAATATAGATGCTCTGACCACATACACGGTTACGGGTTCTGAATTAATCAGTATAATAAACACTCTTCATCTTAACAAGGCCAGTGGTTGGGACGGCATGAGTTATGAACACATTGTATTTGGTGGTGACTCCCTTGCTAATTGTATTGCTGGCCTCTTTACGCATATGATCGAACTGGAACACATTCCAAACAATGCCAAGCGAGGGATAATATTTTCGCTCTATAAAGGTAATGGTAAGAGACGAAACTCGTTTGATAGTTATAGGGCAATTACGCTTTTGCCTAATATATACAAACTTTTCGAAAAAGTCCTATTGTCGCGACTTCAAACAAATTCTCCCAAATCTCTCATAGTTCATTCCTTGCAGAATGGCTTTCAAAAAAATGTCAGTTGCATGATGTCGTCGTATTTGGTGTCAGAATGTATTTCCTATACATCCGAGAGGCAAAGCAGATTATATGCCTGCTTCTTGGATGTATGGAAAGCGTTCGATACCGTCTGGATAAATGGTCTACTCATGAAACTGTACGAGCGCCACATTCGAGGTAGAACATTGCGACTATTCAACATGTTATTAACAGGTATATCATGTAGTGTACTGTATCAGAATACAGCTTCTGTGTGGTTCGAAGTATGTCACGGTACCCGGCAGGGAGGTACTGTCTCACCGTTCCTTTACAATATATTCGTTGACGATTTACTTCAGCAACTTGTCGAGTCGAAATGTGACCTGCGCGTTTACAACATAGATTGTGCCTGCTTGGCGCATGCCGACGATATGATGCTGCTTTCTCTCACTAGGTCTGGGCTTCAATCATTAATTGATATATGTTATCGTTATAGTACAAAATGGAGATATAGATGCAATGCAAAGAAAACAAATGTTGTTGTGTTCAATGAGACATTACACGCAGCTCGCGACCATAACATGGAAACTGGGTAACGAATCGATTTCCGAAACAGATAGAATTACCCATTTTGGTATACCATTGAGCTCCCAAAATTTCAGTAATTACTTTGTTGACATCATAATAGAAAAAATCCGATCGACGTACTTTATGCTCAGTAATGCTGGCCTCTACGCAGGAGGGATATCACCTATTAGTTCGGTCAAAATTTATGAATGCATTGTCCTTCCCCGTGGTTTGTACGGTGCATTATTACTGTTCAATATTAGCTCTCACAATGTTGTTCGCCTTGAGCGTGTTCATAGAATGTGCATAACAAATATTCAAGGACTTCCAACCAGGACCAAAACCGATATGGCACTTTCTTTAGTTGGTATCCCACCTCTTATGGCGTACATCGAAAAGAGAAAACTTTCAATATTTCGATCGTTATGCAGTCTCACCTTGCAAAAAACAGTCCGGGAAATTTTCGTGATGCGTTTGTTAGATGCTACTTTCGGTGGCTCGAACGCAACTTCATTTTCTTCTGAATTAATTCAAATTATTAGCGATCAACAGCTCTCTCATTACACCGAAACCTTTATTCACACTTCTCATTTTCCAGAGAAACTAGCATGGAAGCAAGCCTACAAACAAGCCTCCATCTTTCATTACAAAAATGAGTGGACTTCTCGTGTTACTTCAAATTCCGAGTTAAGCAGATTCATGCCGGTTCACGATATATATTCCATGTCCGACCTATGGAAAACTTGTGTGAAATATCCTGCTTAGAAAAGATTATTTATCTTAGTAGCTCAGATTATCTGTACTCTGCCCAGTTTGTCTAAAGGTGTGTGCACTCTATGTAGAACACGATGCCATGATTTGATAGCTCACATTATTATCGAGTGGCCAGCTCTGTACGAAATAGAATATGGTACACATTTATTGATTGTTTCGGTATCGATTGCTTTGTACACATTGATAATCTTCAACCTGACCAACAGCTACTATTATTTCTAGGGAAAAGGCCAGATTTCCTTCCACCTGGCTTACATTCTCATCAATGGATTAGATTCTTTGCAAAATCAACAAATTCCTTGTGGAATATGTATCTTTCACGGTCATCCCAAGATCTTATCACTTATACCTAATAAATTTCAGCTGTACAATATCTATGAAAATGCCTAATTTGATTTCTCAATAAATCATAACCAGACAGCCCTGATTGTCGTATACAGGGTTCAAACTTGCGCCACAGTTTGCGGTTTCGTGCTGTGGATCTACTGAGGGACTCTTGGTCTGTGTGGGCGTCTGTCCCGGAGGACAGCTAATTGCTTTGTCGTCTGGGTCGCTGCTCGCACAGCCAGAGTCAATGAGTGGGTTCACAGCATGGACCCTCAAACTCTGATCTCTATTGCATACTTGTAGATCAAGGCATGTCAATGTTTATATGACCTTTTATCTATGGTGCATGTTTTGTAGGTCTAGGCTGGGGAAGTGGGGCCATCTCGGTGGTCGCGTGACAAATGTGTAAATATGTTCTTTTCTACTGAATTGTTCTTTGTTCTATATGTATGTTATGTATTTGTGTTACATGTAACTCTTCATATGATGGAGGATAGAAATAAATATATATATATATATAGATACTTTACCACGCATGTCCATGCCATCATTACTGAAGCTCATGTCATCTAGCGTGATATAGAAGAATCTTGCACAGCCGACTTGGGGGATCCGGAATGTCCAGCCGATCCGCCATCTTGGCCAAAATTTTCAATTTTTTCTAAAATTAGCTAGACAACTCTAAACTGACAACTTCAAAAACAAAGTAACGGTGTATTTTCATAACCAAATCGTTTCGCTCTGACAGCATCATGTCAACTTAACAGGACCAAGCAACATGGTATCAAATAGCAGGACACAATTTAACAGTGGTGAGTAAGTAAGTTACCCCTGACATTATATACTGTCTCTCAAGATTCCTGTACCATTTTCCTATCAGTGTCATAAGAGCGAGGGTGTGATATGCTAACCCACTGCTTGAGCGATCCAGTTTGTGTGGAAATAGTGCTCAGTTCATAAGTCGCAAAACGGTTATGGGGTAAAACTAATTTATAGATTCATGTGAAGAACATCGTAGTCTAGCATGTAACCCCATACCAAGCCATGTACACATTTGTAAGAATTTTTGAATTATCTGATGTGGTGTAAACAGTTGTCTGTCTATATTATAACGCTAAACCTAAAGGCCGGATTCGCTATTTAAATCAATCCGACAAAGGGCATGTCTCTCAACATGAGTTTCACGTGCTGTTCATCACTTTGTTTTTGATAGCTTTTCTACTTTTGCCCACAAAGACCAAATTTGGTGTATTTACATGTATATCTGTATATATTAAAGGGTATAGGAGCTGTCTACCTGTACGTCCGTTTGTCTGTTCGCAACTACTCTCCCATACCCCTGGACAGCTTTCAACCTAACTAGATGTGGTGACTCGGGCAACCAGGCGGATGATATAACTGCGTTATGTTTTAAAACTTTTGATTTAAAGATAAGACAAATTTAATTTGAAATAAAAAAAAAAAAAATGTATTATTAAATTGGGTAAGGAGTTGAATCTAACAAGAAAACTGATATAAAATTTAAATTACTGTTTTAAATTAATAAAAAAAATTTAAATTAAAATGTTTAAATTATCAAAATGTGCGCAAAAGTGATGCAGGCTCCTATCGCCCAAAGGGTCCCAAGCCCCTCTGGCACTGGATAAAGGCTCCATAATCGAGTCAATCCTGGACCAAGAGGTCAGTCAAGCCAGGTAATTAGCTCCTGAGTGTACACCAGCGGCATGCAGATGGACAGTTTTTAATCAAGAAATATATTACATGCGTTGTTTTTTTTCAAAAAAATTCCCGTCATGCAGAAAATCAAAACGTTCCCAGGTTTTGAACTGGTGAACTATTATTGGACTTTATGGCATGATATTTGTGGCATGATCTACATCAAAATAAGTTATCAAAGTTTAGGATTGCAAACTATGTGTATATCATATCTGGTCATGCAGTAGCATCGTTTTGGTGTCAAAATTAAAACGTTGAACCCTTCAAATGAATTCGTAGAAAACACCAGTATTTGTGATAGCCACAAGCCAAAAAAACCCGCAATATAGATATCATTTTTCGCGTTGCAACGTATAGAGGAAAATTGCTGTCTTCACGGCAGATGAAGGTTAATGGAAAGCTTGTTCGACAGGCATATCGAGTAATCCGGCTGATTGTCCGGACGTTTCTGAGTGATTACTCGTTAAACAATTGAGTTGTGTTGGTCCGAATGTTTTCAGGTCAGTCTGGTGAACGCGCTCTTAAGTATTGATCGCCTGTTAAAAGCTATTTAAATGCATTTCAGTAGATGATTAAACAAATAAAATCATATGCATACAGAAATTTTGATAAGATAATTATGAATCGTATGCTTGTACGTTGGGTTTGCCATGATATTTTGATGCCATATTTACCATTGTTCGCAATGAGAAGCACGAGACATGGCAACAAATATCGAATCGTAGGATTCTTATGAATCGTAGGATTCTACTCGAATGCATATGTGGCATCACATATTCGAGTATAGCGTGGACGATATTCAGATATGTATATATGTTTGTTGAGACAGTGTATATATGTTTGTTGAAGTAGTATTTATGTCGTCACGGTATGCATATACACGTGAATGTTTTTTTCAGGGCCGTGAATGTTTAAATTGAATTAAAGTAAAGTTATATTTTATGATAATGCAGAGTTTGAAAAATTTTGGAGTAAGGTTGACGCATTTCGTCGAATATTTTTAAAGGTTTATCAGTTTTATTAGCATTGGGATAATTTATAATACCTGTCTATTTTGACAAAATTCATCGGAAAAAGGGTGGAGGACTCCGACTCCAAAACCCGGAGACCAACTGGTAGCATCGTTTCGGATGCCATAAAAGAAGTCATAAAAAGAGATGACAAAAAAAGATGTTTCCGGTTTTACCTGAGCGGCTCCCCGGTTTACGAAGGATGTCCTTTTTCCGATGAATACGATATTCTAAATCGCTAAACTTCAAATTGTGTGTGCATTAATTATGGATAAAGGGTAAATACATAAGAATACGCGGCTGTATCATTCATTCCATAGAGGTATATATAAGATAAGCGGCTCAGTTTGAATTATATACACGGAGTATACATGATGTATATAAATTACGGTATTAATATTTCATTTCATATGAATAAATATAGTTGGGATCGACCACCCAGCGCATATTAAAACCACTGAACTTGTGTTCGTGTTATTGTTTTCCCCATTATGCCGGGAATGTCGTGAAGACTTATAAAAATCATATCGAAGAAAGGTGTCCATATCTGAGCAAAGCTCACCTGCGGATGAATCACCTGTGATATGATAACACTAGTCGGCGGTCGCCACTTAGACACGCCCTCACTCGAGATTATTTACAAACTCCACCCTTTGACTGATTGTTTGACAATTCTAAACGGATACGTCATCTGAAGTTTAGCCTCGGTAAAGTTGGTTTATATATAATAATAAGGGTGCATTTACACTGATATACAACTGTATACAGATCTGTATGAAGTCACGTGTCGCGCATTACTGTGATCACAATATGATTACTAATAGTGAACGCGCGCTGATCAGTACTCTGGTAATTGACAATTCACTACGAGTCGTTTCAGTTTAGGCCAGACATAAAAATGGATCAACTATCAGCAGACAACATCGATTTGGTATGTGCCGCGTCAGCATCGTTGCTGATAGACTCAGCAGAGTCTAGGTGAAGCAGGATATGGTGGGCCCGGCCGTGGGCTACTGCCACAGAAAGAGAGCGCACCGGATTTTCTGACAATTGTCTAAATCGAATGAGGGAAACTGACGGAGAAAGTTTCGAGGCGTACATGAGGTGAGTTCTTTACTTTGGTACACAAAGCACAACATGGCCCCACCCAATGGATGTGTTGATACATGTCAGATGTCCGTATATTATGTTTATTATTGATCCCTTGTATCTCTTCGATCGCGCATACACGAACATCACAATCATGCTATATCGGATATCAATGATATCAGGATAGCATAACCGCAATAACCGTATGTCCACTCTAGAGTTATCGTTCTTAGTTTATCCGAAAACGTTTATACATGGTACGTCACGTATACTATATGCTATGCTATTTTGATAGGTTACATATATATGTGTATCGGGTGGTATAACCAATTTCCTGTGTTTTCACTTTAAAACCTTGCATATATATCAGGGACGGGATGCATCTCATACATGGGCTGACCCTAACCCCACGAATTTATCCTAACGTTTAATCGGTACGCGATGATAACATTGCAAAACATATGTCGTATAAATGTTTTGTTTAATCTTTTGCAGGATGACAGGGCCAAATTTTGACGATCTACTTGAGCGGGTAACACCATTGATAATGAAACGCGACAATTTCGGAAAGCGTTGACACCGTATGAAAAACTTTGTGTCACTCTGCGATACTTGGCTTCTGGGACATCGTACAAAGAGTTGCGGACAGAATTTCTTATTTCTGATTCTGAAATATGCATATTTGTCCCAGATGTATGCTCGGCCATATATCAAGTACTTAAAGTCGACCACCTCCGAAAACCAACTGATGCAATGGATAAGCTTGAAATCGCGCGAGGATTCGAAGAGAGATGACAGTTTCCTCGCTGTTTTGGGGCCATCGATGGTAAGCATGTGAACAACGTGGCGCCAGCGCGAAGTGGTTCTTTATATTGTTGGCCTCTGAGGCGTAAAGAATGACGAAGGAAATCTGTCGAAAATCGACATTTCGGGCAAGCGGCGCGAAACAGGCGGTCCGAGGCAAGCAACCGCCCTCGCGTCCGCGGTTTCCCACTCTTTGGGCGAAAAGCGGGAACGAGAAATCTCCCGTCGGGTAGTGAGAATAGTAAAACTTTGACATTTCGGCCTCTAAAGGCGAAACGCATAAGAAGAAACGACACTCCATAGTATTGCTTGCTGTCGCGGACTCTGATGCACGGATCGTCGCGTTCGACATCGGTTCACCAGGCAGCCAATCAGATTCAACGAATTTTAACTATGGACCTCTGAAATCTTTGGTAGATGCCTCCGGATTGCCACCACCCTCTAAACTCCCCGGCTGAACTATAATGCTCACTGTTCCCATTTTCTAAAACTCTCTGTTGTAAGTTAACGTAGATAACATGTTATGGAATTGCACCAGTTGCAGAGAAAACAGATCCAATCCTGTTGAAATTCATTCAAACATTATTTATATAGACAACAATAACAGGGAAAACATTACACACATGTTCAGAAAGTCACTGGTTGCTGGATGGAGGGAGAAATGCCATGGGTTGAAGAGGCACATCCTTGGCAAGAAAAATTGCAGTTTGATTGTTGTACATCAGGCGCGCTCGTTTTGCAGGGTCGGTGATTGATCTCACACCAAACGCGACAGTTTTCCCGAACACGTCACATTCATCATCTGCAAGTTCTGGCTGTTGTCTGTTGGACGCTAACGTTACAATTGCATCAGCAGTCCTTTCTTGCCAGTTTGCTTTCCTCTTCCCACTGGCTGATGTACCCGTAGAACAATAAAACGAGGTGGT
This sequence comes from Siphonodentalium dalli, assembly GCA_032622095.1. Lineage (NCBI taxonomy): Eukaryota > Metazoa > Mollusca > Scaphopoda > Gadilida > Siphonodentaliidae > Siphonodentalium > Siphonodentalium dalli. The sequence goes on along the minus strand of CP136069.1, from coordinate 62,873,328 downwards.
CCGTATTAGGAAAGTACGATTAATTATCCCGACGGTATAGAGACACTACTGCTAAACCACTGGTCTGGGTGGTCCAGGTTTAAACCAGAGATGACGAATGCGTCACATAGACCTGCGGGCTCGGGTTTAAACCACGGATTGTCCTGACTCACGGCGTTGTAAACCTAGAGGATTACGTAGACCAGGTTTAAACCTGAGATGACGAACCAGGCCAAAGAGTAATTGCTTATGTTGCGTTCCCTTGACTTCGGTAGGTATATTCTTTATGCATAAATCTGTATATTAGTATTCCTTTTATTTATATATCGATCTATTTAGATCACCGGAACATGACAAAAAGTATTACCCCGCATGTTATACCTGAAGATTATGAGTTGCTTTGTAACTCTGTATTTCCGCTAGAAGTCGGGTGTTTCCGCTAGACCTAGTCTTCACGGTTCACAAGAGCTTGGGATATCGGTTGGGATGGTGCTGTCTATCAACCCAAGCGAGATCACACGCAGTTGTAGACCGAGTAGACTTGGTTTATGTATCCGCCAAAAATCGGAAGCTGATATCGATCGGCCGGCAGCTGAAAGCTAATATAGATTCAACAAATGGGTTGAACGCTTCTAATAGGCCACGTTGGTGTGATATTGAGTCCATGGCAAACATGTTAACTTGTTAGTTAAGCGACTCAGCAAACAGAAAGCGGTGTTGTATTACCATCTCTTCTGACACACTGTACAATATGTCAGAATATTCGAGAGAAGCATCATTAATTTCGTGCATTTCCATTTCTAATGTTCAGCAGTATTATTTGGCAGGATTGGTAAATTTGTTCGGAATAATTTAGGCATATGGTCTATTGTCGGTGGCCTGGTCGTACGTGTCTTGTAGTTGTAGTATAAAAGCGAATCCCTTTCTGGCTGATAAATCATGACGGACGTAAAGGAAGTAGTACACAGTGATAAAGACAGATCGCCAAAGTTAGTTGACCGTTTTGATGAATTCGATGTCGTCGTGAGTGGAGCTAAAGCTGTTTGTTGCCTGTTATGTTACCCTGACAGAAAACATCTTCTGTCGTTACTGAAATATCTTGGCTGTATTGGTCTGTGGATTGTATTCTGGTGTGAGTTGGTATTGTTGCTAAGAGATGAGATACGATACTCCCTAGCTTTTAATCCCAATGGGGAAATGGCTTATCTTATTCTGACCGTGAGTAAAACTCTGTATATGTGTCTACACACTATTTTCTATAGTTTTGGGATAATAGGTAGCGCTGAGCGAGCTGAACAATTTCTACAAGCAACATCAATATATCGTTCAGATTTCCTGTCCAACAGGATTCTCAAAACCAGGCAGAAAAAGATAGTAGCTCTTATGATTTTGGTGAACATAATTGTTACAGTGTTTATTATTGGAGGGGCGAGTGCATGGCGAGCATTTTTGGAGGAAACAGCTACTCATAATATAACGTGGCAAATATTCACGGACTCAACACCGCTCGAGAAAACGATCCTCATTGCACACCTGTTTGTCACCGTAGTTGGAATCGTCCAGGTCAACACAATGTTCCTGATGTATTGCAGTGTGCTGCGTATTTTGAACCAGGAGTTCAAGGACGTGGATACGGAAATCGAAAAGATCAGGCGTCAACCCGGAGTGTCAAAGTTGAGCAGCGCTTTAACATCCAACAGATTGAGGTTTGAATCATTGACGGAGATTGTGAATAAGTTCGACAGGTTGATGTCACATTTCGTAGCGGCTGCTTTCGTCGTTGGTCTGATGACGATTTGCTTGGTCTCATACGCTTTGGTGAACAAAGGCCCAGAGCAGGAGTCCTTCAAGTCTTCATTTATAATGGCCATTACTGTAGGAGTGTTCCTGTTTGGACACACGTATCGGGCAATGGAACTAAACGCTCAGGTAATTAGTTTGTAAACTTCAGCTGATGATTGAAGATCATATCGAAAAATTTGCCTCATTTTCAACTCCTTGGCCGATCAGTTTCACTTTTATTTTTAGCTTCATTAAAAATCATATTTGACTGTTATACCTTGTCCAAAATTCCATTAAATCCGACCAAGCATCCTGCTGTCAATTTCACTATATATGTCACGAGAAAGAGAAACAATATATCTACGAAAAACTTCCACTTTGGTCAGAATAACCACAGCATTTGTTTTTATATGCACCGCAGACATCATACCCTTTATTGTATCAACATATGACATATAGGTTTCAAGCCATTATTTTTTTGTTAATAAACCTAAGTTAGCAAACGGAAATACATTAGAACGCCAGACAGTAACTTCTTACTCGTCGACCATGTGCGTCAAACCAGTTAGTAACTGACAACTCCGCCAATTACGATTTCGAATTAAGCACAAGTGGATTTGAACCCTTATCGCCAGCGCTGGAGGACGGGACGGCTTGGAGTTGTACCCCTATATACAACCGATTGAACCACCCAGGCCCCGACCTCGTTTATATCACAGAACCACAAGCCAATCACTTTGAAACACAAATGTGAGAAGACAGTTAGGGGGAACTGCATCGAGTCGAGACCGGTTATGTCCATTGGTCTTTGCATCTAGGTTGGTGGTCAGTTCGTTCTTGAAATCTAAGTCTTGTTTTGGATGATCGATGTTGGAACCCCAGTTTTGGTAACTGTTGAATAGTTTGTGAATACTTCCTCGACGAACGGCCCAGTGTGGACCGGGGTATACTATGTCCACCACCCAACTGCGAGGGTTAAACATCCAATAAAGTTTAACCCTGCTTTACCTCAGGGTGCACCCGTGGGTGCTCTGTATAAGTACATCGATCTGCTAGTACGACTCAGCTCATAGTGCACTGGGTCCTACGGCTTCTCCATGACGGGTGATTGAGTTGGAACCGGCGCAATCAATCGGCCAGTCATGCCTCTCCACGGTATTTCAACCTAAATTTAATTCATTTATTTTATTCTACGTCACGGACCAGCGAATTAAGGAGCTAAGTGGAAGTCCATCTATGATATTCCAACTACACCCCTCCCTTTAAACCTGGCTAATATTCCAAGTTCGTGCAATAGCCACTTGAAGCAGACTAAACTACCAACTTCGAGTAACACCATTTACTTGAAATATCAGAACTGGCACGTCACATCCTTGACTTTAGTTAATATTAATGAATATTAGTCCTTGACTGACGGCTGTGGAGGGAATAGGGCCCACTGGTCCACAGTACTAGTATTGGATGTGGTTGCATTCTGTTATATACGTATTGATGCATGGCATACAACTCATCTCAGTCCAATTTCTGACTGACCAACATGCATGCCATGGGGATTCTGAAATACGGAACAGGATTATTGCATTAATAATAATGCTATACCTCTATTGTTCTTTCATGTTCGTCTATTCTATAAATCAAAAATTTTGTTAATTTCGAAACGTAGTTTACCTCGGAAAACAGAATTCAACTTTGACGGCATTAAGCTTGAAGTAGTGAAACAGTTCAACTACTTGGGCATTATCCACACAAAATCGGGTTCATATTCTGAAGCAAAACAAACCCTTGCCACAAAAGCTACACAAGCCATGTACTCTGTTATAAAACGATCAAGAACAAATTGTCTTTCATTAGCTAACCAACTCGATTTATTTGACTCCCAGGTGCTACCGATTTTATTGTATGGCTGCGAGGTGTGGGGTTATGGTGACAACCAGGTGCTCGAAAATGTCCACCGCAAATTTCTAAAGCATGTCATGAATTTGAAACCATCAACCCCCAATTTTATGATATATGGTGAATCTGGAAGATATCCACTAGAAATCACAATAAAACTGAGAATACTGAAATATTGGACGAAAATTAAAAATATGACTGACGAACGTTATGGAAAAATACTATATGAGTTGTCACTAAGACTTCTGAGTGAAGCAGATGCATGTCGTTTTAAATGGATAAGACACATTAAAGAAATTTTATTTGTGTGTGGGCAATCACAATTAATGACCTCTGGAAAAATATTATGTGTGAGCCAATTTATCGATTGTGTTAAATGTAGTCTTATCAGGGATTTCAAGACAAAGTGGGAGTCCGAAAGAGACAAATCAAGTAGAGGCAAGATTTATCGCATATTTAAACACGATATAACTTTTGAAAAATATCTGGAAATCTTAGAAAGGAAAAATCGAATAGAATTATGTAGGATCCGAACAGCTAACCACAACCTCCCAATCGAGACAGGGAGGTGTAATGGGACAAGTCAAAAAGACAGAAAATGCCCCTTATGTAACACTAGCATGATCGCTGATGAGTTCCACTATTTACTCGAATGCAAAGAATTTCAAAATATAAGGGAGAAATTTATTCCAGAAGAATACCGCGGAAAAGCGAACATTATAATCATGGACGAAATTTTGAATTCACATGACCGCGCAATCCTTAACCAAGTATGCATACTTTTTAGGAAAGTCCACATTGAACTCTCAAATGTACATGTACGCATGCCCTGATGAATTATACATTCCTATTCTTCACTATGTTATTATTTTCATTATTAGTTTGTACAGCGTGTCGATATTTTGCATGGACAACTGTAAGCTGCGACATTCTGCATCATACAGATGGTAGTTATACTAATTCACTCCGTGTGATGTACGATGTAGCACTTCCATTTGACAATGCATAATATAAAATTTATTGCACGCCGCAGACATGACAATGTTCTCACGTTCTGTTGGCTACACATGTATAGCGATATAAATTATATTGATTATATTATACAATTATATAAGCTTATATATATATGTATGCTGTTGATTGTGCTCATTCAAACTGTGTCATTTCGCAGGGAGATGATATAACTCAACTCTGCGCAGAACAAGCCCGCAAACTGGTCAGACAAAACCAGCACCCACCCACCCCACTAGATTTAATAAGCAACTGTTAATTAGTATATATAGAATTATCCGGCGACATAATCAATAATTTAAAATTTACCATTACACCGCTGAAATTGAAGGTCATTCTGATACAAGTTGCATGTTATATACCAACTCAGTAATTTGTGGCGGCATGTTCAGGTGATGAACTCAATAAAGCGAACATTTTGGATGTTTGTTGAGATCATTTTCCGAACATTCCCAGTGTAAATCAAACTTCAGCAGTCCACAGTTCAGGTCAGTGATAGTGATAGTAATATTTATTTTCCGTTACAAACATCGACAATCTTCGTTATTAGACTACCTGTTTACTTTCCACACAATCAGCGACATTCCGCTTACAAGTGCTTCTGTTTTCATTAGGTTAGATAAAAAAAAACGTACTTGACATCTTCGTACACTAAGATAAAACGATTAACCCATGACGGGTGAAATATTTCCCCATTGCACCGGAGACATGTATATAATATGTATATACCCTATCATAATATTTATATTATCTTCTGTAAATACTCTTTGTAATTCTCTATATATTCATATGAATTCGAGAATAAATCATCATCGACAGATCCTAACAACACCTTAGTTACTTGTTGTTTGTATTTCTCGATAAAGATGTAAGGGGCCGAGTCACCTCGGAATAGGAATTTGGGAAGGGCATTCGCTTGGTGCGACGTTGGCTCAGAGGCAATGTCAGCTCTTCAACATAATTATGTCTATATCAGATTATCCACATTTCTTCAAGTTCGCTTCTCTCTCCAACATTTCTCCCTAATTCCCCTACTGATATAATATTAATACCAACGTGAACCGCACATTTTCTGAAACACACCCCACTCAAATCGATCAAACCATAACCGGAGAAGACGCCAAAATTCTATTAGCTTGTCTATTCCATACCATAATTGTTTATTATAACGTAATTAATTTGTTATGAATTATATGGATTACATACTATTTACACTAACATTCGCCCGAGTTGATTGTCCCGGGGCGAATTTATCTCGAGTGTTAATGGTGTGTCATTGGTTATCGATCCTTTCACGGTGAATTGAAAGTATTCGCTCCAAAGTAAAACTGATCGCTTTGTTGATTTCTTTTTATAAAATAAAGATGCCAAACAATAATCTATCTCCACATTGTTGCCAAATAACATGGCTATGATGATAACTGGCTTCACCTTTAACAATTCGAAGTTAACTGCCTACTGCGAATCAGCAAACTTCAAATTCAATTGCAGAATTTCAATGCTTTATTCAGATTCACTTCAAATTCATATACTATCTTCTTCTTTTTTTCCAATTCGAAAAGTGATTTTAATGACACGATTCTTAGTTGTCCACCCGCGTCAGTTTCATTTTATTTATGTTCAAGTCGAATTTGACTTGAGCGGCCTTGAACTTCTTTTATCGCGCATTTTCATCGTTGGCAAAATTAGCCAATACCATTTCATCCAATCGTTCGAACTGGATACTCGACTAACGGAAATTGTGATTTTTGACAGACATATATGATAAAATGCTTTCTAGAAATGTTGTAGAAATTGACGTGCCGGGGCGTAATTATTAGTAATCAACGTATTTCTGTTGCAGTTATGGGCTTATAAAATTGTGGCCGAACAACACACTTGGTATAATTTCGGTTCGAGAATTTATACAATATGGTGTGCGGCCACTTACAATTTTATAAGCCCATACAATGCAACAAAAATACGTTGATTTGGTTATATGTTGCTGTAGCCAGAAGTCTGGATCAACGAATATATATTCAATCCAATACGACGCACTGTCAACGCTAAAAGTCGGAAGACCATACCGGGGAACAAAAGCGGAATAACTCTGAATTAGATTATACTTATCTTGCCGAAACAGACACTAGGGTTACCATTAAAATCGTTTGATTGCTAACAATTTATATTGACCCAACTAATGATTCAAAAGCTCGGAATTGTCTGGCAATTAGGCACTCTATTATTGGAGGCAAACAATACGATATGCCTCTCAATTGCGAGTATACCCAAACGTATGCATTTCCATATCTAGTACGATGAGTTACTTCAATGCCGGATGCAACATAAGAGGTGACATTGGATTACTATTTCAGAGTGCACGTTTAAATATTCATGTAAAACCATTGTTCGTGCCTTGACATTCGTATAGTGTAACTCTCCATGTCACAAGTACATGAAGCATTAGTTTGAGCGATTTCACACATGAGATCAAACATCCTCCGGCTGTGATTAAGACGTATCAGAGCGGATTGCGGATCTTGTTGATGAATCATGACAGACTTGGAAAGCCGGGAAGAAAAATTGTATTCTAGTGTGACTCAGCCTTATTTCTGAGAGACCGTATAAACTGGTACCTGGCGTTCGATACCGATGATAGAATAGCAGAACTAACTTTGACTATTAGTCAGATACTTTATATGTGGCTGCATGCTATTTTCTACAGTTTAGCATTGTTGGAACTTGGAAGCTCTGGGCGAACCGAACAATTTATACATGCTGGGTCTACTTATCGTTCTGATTTCGTATTCCATGGGAATAACATAACACGGAAGAAAATGTTAATATCCCAAATAGTTTTGGTGCCTATAATTGCTCGTGTTCATGTATGGACAGTCAGTGATATTTGCAGCGCTTTCTGATTAAATGCGATATGATAATACAACTACCCAACTGTTCATGGACAAATATATGTTTAAAAAGATTATTTACAATTCAAGCATGATTATCCAACTTATCCTCGCGGAAATACGCACATAATCGACTGAAATAAGCAGATAATGGACTCTCGCCTTTTCGTTTTATAATGGACTCCCTTGTATCGTTTTATGGGCGGGCCACAGTGAAAACACATGTTAAAGAGCGTACACATAAAAAGTCGTGGGTTGGCTCATTTGTCTCATTGTCCGTACATAATCTGCTTGGAATCGCCTCATTATGAGTCGATAAGAAGTTCTCATTTTCAGCACATTATCAACTGAAAATTAGACGATTCTTAGCAAATTATCTACCTAAATTAGTTCTATTATAAGCAGACAATGTGCTGGTTTTCGGGAGAACAGCCTGGATTATCACCTATATAGGACTTGTCCAAGTCAATACTATGTTCGTCGTGTTTTGTGGTGTGCTATACGTATTTGCAAACAGGAATTCAAAGACGTAAATAGAGTCATTGAAAAGCCCAGGCGTCAACGCGGAGAATTAAAGTAGTGATGCGTTATAACATCCCAAAAGATTGAGGTTCGAATCATTGACGAATGTTGTAAGTAAGTTCGACCAGTTGATGGATCATTTCGCATCGTCTGCATTCGTCATTGGTCTGGTGATCGTCTGTTTGTTCTCGTACGCTTTGGTGAACAAAGGCCCTTCAGTCGGCATTGTTCAATATATTTCATTTCGCGCTCCGCGTGTATACTAATGTAGAGATTCTTGTTTCGCCTGGGCGCTGTGGGTTTTATTTATAGAAATGGGAGGCCGAGTCCGGTAAAAGTTGTAGTTGGGAATTTCAATTTCGTTTATTGTCCTTTACATTATAATGTCAATAATGTTGATTTTTGGTTCGTGACAAGCTATGTCAATTACAAATAAAAGAAATGAAAAAGATAATTTGTAAGTCTTATATTTCAACTTTTATAGACATTTTTCGTTCTGCAGCCCAATGGGGGTTGTGGTCGGAGACGGTCGAGTCGGCCGCCGTTTCGTTAATTAAGTGCTTGTTGTTATTGTTATTTTAACGGAATTCTGAGTACGTCATTCGCGAAACCAATATATTTTATATTCTATAATTAAAATCATGGGTACAAAATATATAATCTTGATCGCGTTACCATTTCTGACATTGATTTTCTTGTTTATTATGGCCGTCACCGTAGGAGTAAACCTAGTAATCTCCACCATAGTTGTCTATCTTACCAATATTCACCTTTGGCACCGCAGTGATTAAAATGGTCTGCTATTAAAGTAATATAATAATATAAACGAGTTAATGCGTGAAACATGCAACTCGTGTCATATAAAATATCAGTAGTCTCTGTTTCACATGTCGATGCAATGAGTTATGAGTTGTAATGAATGTCACGGTATAGGTAGCCAAAATAGTCACGCAAATCTACCAATGTTTGGGAAACTCATCACTTATGGACCTGTTTGAGCACGATTATGGTAGTATATGATCAATCTGCAATGTACATGTAGCTGTCGAAATCCTTGGTGTATACTCTTAAAACACTCAAAAACTGAGTTTTGAATCTTGTCGTATATATTGAACCCATTTTGATTCTTGTCAAAACCAACCAGATCTTCAGAGCATTATTGTTTTTATCAGAACCACATTGTTACATATATGTGACAAAACAAGTTCAAAACCAAATGTGGCTTGAGCATTGGGTTTTTATTAGAAACAAATTGATTATATATCTGTGACAAAGAGCTCTTTGTCAGAGATACGTAATCCATTTGGTTCTGATAAAAACCTAAGGCTCAAAGCAAATTTGGTTTTTATCACTTATTCGAGTGATTTCTAGAGCGCACTTTCATGAGCATTGTTCAGTTCAGTATATTCGTGTCAAAGTTACTTCTACCAAAATGAACATTACTAAATGAATACAATATGTTTATTTTATTTTATTAGTAACAAAATTGTCACAAAGGAAAGCAATAGACGTGTGCTCACAGCATACATGACAATAAATGAATTCATATGCGTAGATGGTGTTATTAACACACCTTTTCGGGTCGATATTATAATAAAAGAACACATTTAGGCACCTTGTACCATAAATTACAGTCTACCTATCTTTGTTTCTCCAGTTAAAGAATATTGACAACTGCGATATTGTCGGTCCCAATTGTGACACAGTGTGTACTATCCAGACACATCTTAGCCAATTCTACTTATGTGATCATATGTGGGCTTATTGGAGACATTGTCAAAATTCGTTACAGACAGACATACACTTGGCTTTTATATAGTACGAGTAACGATGCAATGCCGTTGATTTGCTATTTCGTAAACAATATTTGCTGGCAATTTTACTCGAAATGTTGTCGGGTAATGTATAATTTCGAGTAAAAATGCCAATGAAGTTTTGTTAACATATATTAAAATCACCGATGGGCCTGGTCAAAATACGCCCATGTGTTGTCTAAAATGTGGCATAAATAACTAGTCGCATTATGAAGAAAATAATACGTCCATTGGGTTTCAGGATATAAGGAGTCACTGTATTTTGTTTGCATGACTGCGAATCGTGACCGCATGCAATGTAATGTAACCAATGTACGCGCGATGTTGAAACGCTAACCTTACCGCGCTGTTGGAGGTTACGATTGTATCTTGTGGTTGAAAGCTGACGTTTCTGAGTGAAATATAGCCCACATTTAGAAATATTTAATATGAAACTAGATCCATTTACCAATGGAGAGTGGATAAATCAGTTTCTCCAATCATTTACCAGTGAGTCCATGTCTGAAAATTCCAACCCAAGAGGTGCAACTCGAAGCTCACTTTTGTTGGACTTTTCGGGACTGGCCAACCGAAATAGTGTTACCTAAAGAGGCACTCTAAGTCACGACCCCTTCGCCACATCACCGCACATATAAGGTGATGGTTCACATACGTACTGTAGTTCCTGTTAGTAAATCCACATGTGTACACAATTTCATCACATAATATAACATATAGCCCACCCAAATACAGTTGTGTTACATGCGGAGTCGCAAAAAGTTACTAAATGTTAATAAGAATACCTTATTATAGACAGAGTATATAAGTTCAATGGCGTGACAGCGTACAGCGACTGGCGAATGGGGTGTCGAAATAAATAGTCTCTACTTTCAGATTGTGAACACACCAGAACCCATGTAATGTCAATATAAGATGAAAACATAACGGCATTTTCGTTGCGCTTTTGCGTGAAAATTCTTTTCTGAAGTGATTAAAGACCGTTTATCAACAAAAGGAGTCGTTCGCTCAAATGAGATCCGCTTGGGACCGGCAAATGTGTATGTGCTCGTTTCTATTGTTGGTAATTCGTTTGTCCAGTCAGAAAACGTATGTATGTTGTTGTTTTTGTTATTCTGAAATATTTTGATCTAGAATAGAATTTTGACAAAACGTTCTCAAAACACACACATCGATCGAATTCTTCAGAAAAAAATGGCCGAGCCAGGATCACAACAGGGTAATTCACCAGACGAGTGTGTTCTTCATTCGAGTTACTTCCACTTCACCCACCCATTCACCATGATCGTCTCGGGGCCAACGATGTCAGGAAAATAATATGTCGTCATGAATCCATATACTACAGCAGAACGCTAGTAAAATAAATCCAACAGACCAAAGAATCGTTATTTTGTACAAAATATGGCAAAGGTTGTATTAGAGCCACTGTGACACATAATCGTGAGTTTATTCAAGGAAGTACATAGAAAATGGATTGTCATATTTAGAAGTGATGTGATTAAGCCGATGCGAAGTTGGAGTTTATGTAGATGCAATATTTTATTGCAAAATTTTCGAGATTTATTCGGTTTTTACTTCATGGTTACTACAGCATGGTTCAGTTCATACCAAAATTGTGGATGTTGTGTATACTGTTATATTCAGAGGTGGCAATGAACAACGTGCTATAGCATTGGTTATCAAGATGAGTAAACACTTACTAGAATATTATTGCTATCACAATGAAGACGAAGCTGAAACAGACGCAGGTGAACATACCGAAACAGACTCCGATTAGAGTACTGGTGGTACACTAAGAGGGTGCTAAGACAACTGGGCCGGGTTTTTTTCTGTTATTGTCTTTAATATGGGTAAATTAGGTGTACCCACTCACTCATTCTACGTAAATGTTAGTTATGATAATGATCAGCTCCTCAGTAAATGTCACACGAGGAGATAGACCGGAAAGTGATTGACTTATACCCTACATTTGAAGACATATGTTGGTCTAGTATATGTTGAAAAGTGGAGAAAACATTTTAAAGACATGGTTGGTATGAATATAACGCCAGATGCGAAGAGTCGGTACATACTGGACAACACTCAAAGAAGTGGCAGAGGAAAAGACGTTCTAAAACCACACATTAAAGTGGTGACGCCCTTAGCACAGACAGTAGAAATGGCTGACCGGAGTTGCCGAAAATATGCTAATTGACACCAGTAAGCACCGAAAACAGTTAAGAGGACATTTTCTGGAAGCCTTACTCTCAGTCAGCATAAGAAATGGATGAAGAAAAAGAGACTGATTTTCGACTAGATATCAGTATAGAATAGAATATAATTTATTAAGCAAAATACGTCCCTGGGTTGGGACAGGTTGCCATACATAGATATAATATTAATGTGGTACATGAACACACATAAACTGTATAATATTAACATCACTCAGACATGTAACTTAATATGCATTATATAATAATATTTATGTATTGTTCAATCTGCACTCGAAAAACCTCCTGACTATGTTGCAAACTTTCGCAATATGTTGTGTAAGGTCATTATATAATATATGCTTTAGTTGGTCCCATCTACTCATCAGTCGAAAATTAATAAAACTTCCCTCCATTAGTTTTAGTAATTCACTACGCTGGGTGGAATAATGGGGCAGTCAATTAAGAAGTGTCTTTCGTCTTCGACGATTTTGTCTTCACAGAAGACACACAGCCGTAATGGTAAAGGTGTCTTTTTCGGTTCTGTATGTCTACCTTTTTCAATAGCAAGAGAATGATTACTTATTCTCAGTCGCGTAAACATTGTACGGTCAGTTTGGGAAGCTGTGTGAATAAGGTAGGGTTCTAACTCAAAATTTCATTTGAAACGCCTATATGTTCTTAGCTTGTTTTTGTCTGATTTAGAAGCGCTATCAAGCATACTGACTCGAAAATCTATAACATGGTTTTTCTGAAGCTGTCGTTTGAACAAAATCAGACTACTCAGAAGGACGCTACTACTCTCATCTCTATTTATAGTAAACCCATACGATTCTAAACTTTTGAAGATGGAACTACCAGTTTTTCCGTTAAGTTCAATAACTGCGTCTTGCAATAACTTGCTCGTGCAACGTGGGGTAATTTTAACCGCGTAGGTAGCCATTCTATACAATGCATCAATATATAACGGATAGCTTCCTAGTTCAGCTCGAACAGCAGAATTAGATGCATATTTTCCAACTCCGAGAATATGTTTGCAATGTGATACATGAACTTTTTCACACGAATAAGGATCATAATTTTGTTTAGTTATTCATGTTGCCCAAATTTCACTTCCGTATAAGATGATGGGTTTAATTAATTTGTCAAATAGTTTAAGGGACGTTTTCAGAGGGAGTGGTGCTTTATTATCACATGCATGTGTTATTGAAAAGAGAGCCTTTCGCCCTTTGAATTTTCCCGTGTTTGCAAAGGTAATTCCAAGATATGTGTATTCGTTAACAATTTCCAATTGATTTCAAGCAAGGAAGAAGTTTTTGTTATAGTTTGGTTTTCTAGTTCGAAAAATCATGCATTTGGTCTTATCAGGATTGACTGAGAGAGCGTTCATGTTTGTGTAAGACTGTAAGCTATCTAATGACCGCTGAAGTCCCTCCGGACTTTCTGACAATAGCACTAAATCATCCGCAAATAATAAGTGATTTAGTTTGCTAGACCCGATAGACAATGTGTCACATTTATCATCAAAGATGCCATCAATGTCATCAATAAATATCTTGAATAATAGAGGGGATAATACCTATCCTTGTCGGACTCCAATTGTTGAGAGGTGAGGTGGGCCAAGTCCCTTACTTGTGTTAGTAATATAAATACTTGAATCATATAGTGATTTTACAATCTGCATTGTCCTGCCGGTAATTCCAATTAACTCCATTTTCTTAAAAAAGTATTTGTCGATCGACTGTATTGAATGCTTTCCGAAAATGTACAAACGTTGCATATACTGTTTTTTTTTAGCAGTGATATATTTTTGAATAGACGCATGTAGAACGAAGGCGCTGTCAGTTGTACTTTTGCCAGCACTAAAACCGAATTGATTTTCGCTTATAACGTTATTAATCTCCATAAATTTAGCCAATCTATGATTAATTACTTTACTGAACAATTTGCCCACTGATGAGCTAAGGGCTATAGCCCTATAATTATTCGGATCGTCCTTAGCTCCCTTTTTGTGTATCAAACTGAGAATTGACTTACTCCATTCTGGTGGGTAATACCCTGTTTTAAATATTATATTAAAAATATGTACAAACTGATCAATCATTAAAGGCACAGCGCACTTGATAAATTCATTGGTAATTTGATCTGGGCTTACAGCTTTTTTTGTTTTGAGTTCACGCACTACCTCTAAAATTTCCATTGCCGTGATCGGGTCATTATTGAGGGATATGTCACGTGGTATAGGTGTTCGATCGATTGACGATGAATATACAATGCATGGCTTTATAGGACTATACAGATTTTGAAAAAAATCAACAGCTGTATCTGAGTTGATATCGTCACTGGATTTTCTATTTTTATCTTTGTTATTGCGGAGGCCATCTATTATGCGCCAATACTGTTTGGGGTTGTTTGTTTCTAATTCATCTAAATTATTATGAAGATCCGCGTAGAACGTTTTTCTTTTGCGTTTTAGTTCCTTTTTATATGATTTTTTTGCAGTGAAAAGCTTGACTTTTAACTTTATATCAAACGAATCATTTCTTACATCCTTTACGATCATGTCGAATGTTCTCTTTCATTCGTTACACCTGTTGTCAAACCACTTTCTTTTGCGGGCAGGTTTGATCCTCTTAGGAACAACAGAGCAAGCGAGACTATTTATCTTGTTAATTACCGCCATTATGTCATCTAAGGCCCGAGCTGCTCCCTGCTGGTCATTGGAGTAGTCGCGATATTGATACTGTAGCAATTGATAGCTTATTTCGGGGGAAGTAATTTTATCTATGGTTTTTTGTTTACTGGAACTGTTCCATTTAAATCTGGGTTTTGGTTTTTCGTATGTAAATGTAGAATGTTCTACATTCCGGTTGATGCATGGATATTCAAAATGGAGAACTAATTGACAATGGTCTGAGTACTCTGATGGGAGTTTAATACAGAAAAACTCCACACGAGAGAGGAAGCGGTCAGTTAGTATCATGTAATCGACAACAATCGTGCCGTTATACTGACAGCTCGTGAAATGCCCTATTCGATCATCCGGTGTCCTCCCATTAACAATTACAATGCTTGCACCTTGACACAATTCAGGTAGTTGCCTGCCATACGTATTAACGACACTGTTCATACTTGATCGTGACTTATCGGTATCTAATGTATAATCTATAGGGAGATGTACATGCCCATTATCAGAATCTATTGCAACGTAGTCCGGCAGTTCACCAGTTCGTGAGTTCAAATTCCCGCCGAGAATAATCAGATCGTCGGTACTATATTTTGCAAGGGAATTTTGAATTAGCTTAAATGGACGTTCGTCTTTGTTTTCCCGTTTCCAGAAAGATGATTTTCTAGGCGGTATATAACTAGAAATGAATACAACTTCAGTTGATAAATTCAACATTTTACCATAGAACACGGCGCATATAGCATATTCATTAATGGTGTGGCTTTCTTTAAAAAACGATTTAAATGACGATCGGTAATAAAACACAATGCCACCCTGTTCGTTCTTACCGCCTTCGCGGGATAATTGTATGCATTCATAGCCTGGTATTTGTATCTCATCTAGTTCTTGGTGCCAAGTTTCTACTAGTGTAATGAAATCATATTTCGATAGCTGATTTATAAATTCGGGATCTGTCAATTTATGACATACACCTTGGACATTCCACGATGTATATCTAATAATGGAATGATCTTTTTTGTTGTTGCGTATCATTCTATATTGTATATATGGCTTTCGGAGTTAGGTTTATTTTGCCAAATTTTGCAAGTCATTAACTGATGACAATGCAGCGTTTTTATAGAGAGACAGAGATGGTATTTAGCGATCGGCTGTTTGTGTTTGGGCTGGGCAAGCACGAATGCAGTCGGGCTATGTAGACTTAATTGTTTATATACGTGATTATCCAGCCAGTCAAACACAGCGGGACGCTGGCCAAAACGCCGTGAGTCCATCCATGTAGTAATGGGCGGTCATACATTTTGGCGTAAAGCTGCTAACGTAATTGTTGACTAAATATATCAAACACAGTTGTCTTTCACTTCAAATTAATTGCCGGTAATTAATCAGTCACATGTTCATTTGAATCATGGATCTGAGGGCCGACAGTTCGTCGTTGGTGAACATAAAGTTAGAAGCCACATGGGCTGCATGGCTTGAGTTAAATCCATTCGCCTTGGTATCACGCCACTGTTTACCGTTCCTTTGAGAATTAGGGGTCACGAACTTGTAGCTATCGCGGCCTCCTTGTGGTGATCTCGGACCATTTGGCGTTGCTATCCTTCTTCTTGTCGTTCCGTTTCGCAAGTTTGCGCCAAGAATTTCAACTCCGCTGCGATTTGGATGCCAAGCGTCATGGAATAGACTAACAATTGATGTCGAACCATCCGTCTCCAGAAAATCGGAATCATTATTAATAAACGCACAGCCTTTCCTTGAACATACCTGCTCGTAGCATGTGTTCGTATCATATATGAGGCTATTTGTCCCCGATCTGTTTGGTGTAGGAAGTACAGATGAAATGATTATCTTTGCAGCTGGATAGGTTTGGCGGATCGCATCAATAGTGTTACTCAAATCACCAGAGTCGGTTTTGTAACCCCTTCTACATGAGTTTATTCCTACATGAACTGTCACTCTGTGCACGTACGAGTCTACTTTGTTCCCTTCGTCCTCGAACCATCGTCGCACTCCAATGAGGTTCAGACTTCCTATTGACATTTTTTTAATATATTCATTAGTTAGTGCCAATCTACGCGAGCTGATAAACCTCAACACAGAGTCGCCGATAACAATATGCACTTTATTTGCATTCATTTGGTGAGACTTTGTAACTATTCCACGTTCTGGTGTTTTAAGTGTTTGTTGAGTTTTGCCTATCTGTTCAACTTCAATCTCGTAAGTCTCTGGTTCACCACTTCCTGTATCCATGAGATCCGTGTTTGTCGAAGTGTCAGAAAGTGCTTGTAACTTATTTTGCGTTTCGATGCACACAAAAGTTTTTAATTCAACATCTTCAACATCTTTATCTTGTCTTTCGATATCCACGGTGGTCTTTTTATTTTCACTACAAGTTGAAGTTGACTTTGTGATTATTTTTGAATGTGCTATTCGCAAGCTAGCATTTTCTTTCTTTAGAAGAGATACATCATTTTCTAATTGAGATATTCTGGTATTAAGGTGTTCTTCTGTGTCCGCTTGTTTCACTTTTATGTCTTCGAGCATATCTTGCAACTCTGACAATGTCAATTTTATTTTAAAGTTTGATACTTTGTCATTATAATTTATATTAACATTTTCAATATGTCTCTTTAAAACAGGCGTTCGATAACTGGCAGTCACCTTAGGCGGTTTTATTTTTATCTGCGTCACTGGTGTTGTTTGAATCAATGATTCATCAAGTTCACGTGTGTACAGGTACATGAGGTCCTACCTTGATCTGTCGGTCTGAGAATCCTACAGAATACACAATCGGAAGTTCCCTGTCCTGCCACCATTTCACATTTCCCTTTGATCCTTGAACAACGAGCCTCTGTTTTGTCCGGTATACATGAAGCACTACCTTTCCTCCTTTGCCGGATACGTTCCTCGCCACTTCAATCTTGTCGTCGACCACTATATGCTTTTAATCCTTTCCTGCGATCAAAGTGGCGTTGTTTATTTCGGTGCCACTTCCTAAATCCCAGTATCGTTCCTGTAATCCTTTAACGTATTTTTCGAAAGTGTGATGACTGAGTGCGATGCATTTTCCGCCATCTTTAATTTCAGCATTTTGTACGACTGTTTGCATTTCGCATTCCTTCCTTCTGTTTATCTTTTCTGAATTTAAAACAAAGTTCTTTTGTCGAGCATCTGTGCCAATGTGTAATACTGCTACATTTTGTGTGTATTCTTTAGCATCCACAATTTCGAACGTATCATCAAAGTCCGAGTCATTCACATTAATATCCATGTTGGATCTTTCTATATTCTAATTAAAACACTCACTAACCCATATATAAATGTACCTGGGTAAATCTTGGTGTTTACCTAGGTATACCCCTGATGAACCCCGGTACATGTAGGTTTTACCCTGGTTACACCCAGGTCACACCAGGTTACACCCAGGTAAATCAGGGCTTTATAAAGATTTACCCTGGTGTTTTCTATATATGTTAGGTTAAACCCCAGTTTACCCGGGTTTTTACGGATATAATTTAGAAAAACGCTGTCACACCCGGGTATTTAGACCCAGGTTATCCGGAGTATTTACGCCCAGGTATTTACACCAGGTTTTCGCCCAGGTATTTACTACAGTGTTCACCCGGATATATACACCTGTGGTATTTTGTTAAACTGTATAATCTGCACTTGAAGTTACCGTATTAACCCGTTCTATATTACAGCATCATTGGCGTGTAGTTACCTTATTAACCATTCTATATTAAAGCATTAATTGACAGGTAGTTACCTTATTAACCCTTTCTATAGTAAGTAACATTGGTGAGTAGTTACAGTATTAACCCATTCTATATTAAAGCATCATTGACGTGAAGTTACCTTATTAACCCTTTCTGTATTAAAGTATCATTGATGTGTAGTTACCTTATTAACCCTTTCTATATTAAAACATAATTGATGTGTAGTTACCATGTTAACCCTTTCTATATTATAGCATCATTGACGGGTAGTTGCCTTATTAACTCTGTATATACCAAATTATCATTGTCGTGTATAATTATCTTATCCATTTATATACTAAGTACCATTGGCGTGTAGTTACCTTATTAACCCTTTCTATATTAAAGCATTAATTGACAGGTAGTTACCTTATTAACCCTTTCTATACTTAATATTATTTGTGAGTAGTTGCATTATTAACCCTTTCTATATTAAATAGCCATTGACGGGTAGTTACCTTATTAACAATTTTTGTATTAAAGCATCATTGACGTGTAGTTACCTTATTATAACCATTTCTATATTAAAGCATCATTGACGTGTAGTTACCATATTAACCATTTCTATATTAAAGAATTATTGCCGGGTAGTTACATTATTAACCCGTTCTATAAAAGTATCATTGGTGATTAGTTACCATATTAACCCTTCCTATATTAAAGCATCATTGACGTGAAGTTACCTTATTAACCCTTTCTATTTTAAAGCACCATTGATGTGTAGTTACCTTATTAACCCTTTCTATATTAAAACATCATTGACGTGTAGTTACCATGTTAACCCTTTCAATATTAAAGCACCATTGACGGATAGTTGCCTTATTAACCCTGTATATACTAAAGTACCATTGTCGTGTAGTTACCTTATTAACCCTTCCTATACATTGACATGTAGTTACCTTATTAACCCTTTCTATATTAAAGCATTAATTGACAGGCAGTTACCTTATTAACCCTTTCTATTCTAAGTATCATTGGCATGTAGTTACCTTATTAACCCTTTCTATATTAAAGCATTAATTGACAGGTAGTTACCTTAAACAACCCTTTCTATACTAAGTAGCATAGGTGAGTAGTTACATTATTAACCATTTCTATACTAAAGCGCCATTGACGGGTAATTACCTTATTAACCAGTTTTGTATCAAAGCATCGTTGACGTGCAGTACCATATTATAACCCTTTCTATATTAAAGCATCATTGACGGATAGTTACCATATTAACCCTTTCTATATTAAAGCACCATTGGCGTGTAATTACCTTATTAACCCTTTCTATATTGAAGCAATAATTGACAGGTAGGCCATAGTTACCTTATTAACCCTTTCTATAATAAGTGTCATTGGTGATTAGTTACATTATTAACCCTCTCTACAATAAAGCATCATTGACATGAAGTTACCGTATTAACCATTTCTGTATTAAAGAATTATTGACGTGTAGTTACCTTATTAACCTTTTCTATATTAAGACATCATTTACGTGTAGTTACCATGTTAACCCTTTCTATATTAAAGTATCATTGACGGGTAGTTGCCTTATTAACCATGTATATACCTACGTATCAGCGTCGTGTAGTTACCTTATTAACCCTTTCTATACTAAGTATCATTGACGTGTAGTTACCTTATTAACCCTTTCTATATAAAAGCACCATTGATGGGTTGTTACCTTATTAACCATTTTTTGTATTGAAGCATCATTGGCGTGTAATTACCTTATTAACCCTTTCTATATTGAAGCAATAATTGACAGGTAGGCCCTAGTTACCTTATTAACCCTTTCTATAATAAGTGTCATTGGTGATTAGTTACCTTATTAACCCTTTCTATATTGAGACATCATTTACGTGTAATTACCATGTTAACCCTTTCTATATTAATTAAAGTATCATTGACGGGTAGTTGCCTTGTTAACCCTGTATATACCTACTAGTAAGTATCAGTGTCGTGTAGTTACCTTATTAACCCTTTCTATACTAAGTATCATTGTCGGTTAGTTACCTTATTAACCCGTTATATACTAAGTATCATTGACGTGTAGTTACCTTATTAACCCTTTCTATATAAAAGCACCATTGATGGGTAGTTACATTATTAACCATTTTTGTATTGAAGCATCATTGGCGTGTATATACCTTATTAACCCTTTCTATATTGAAGCATCATTGACATGTAGTTATCATATTAGCCAGTTCTATATTAAAGCATCATTGACGATAGTTACCATATTAACCCTTTCTATATTAAAGCACCATTGGCGTGTAATTACCATATTAACCCTTTCTATATTAAAACATCATTGTCGTGTAGTTACCCTATTAGCTCTTTCTATATTAAAGCATCATTGACGTGTAGAACTTTATCTTATTAACCCTTTCTTTATTAAAGCATTATTGACATGTAGTTACCTTATTAACCCTTTCTATATTAAAGCATCATTGACAAGAAGTTAAATTATTAACCTTTCTATACTAAGTATCATTGCCGTGTAGTTAGTTACATTATTAACCCTTTCTATATTAAGACGTCGGTCATTGACAGGTAGTTACCGTATTAACCATTTCTGTATTCAAGCATCATTGGCGAGTAGTTACCTTATTACTTGAAGTTTATTATGACAGTATGACAATACACTACCCCGGACAAATGAAGCAATATCACACTTTATCTAACAGCCTAGCTATAACTAGTGAACATTAAACTGACAAACAGACAATTTTCAGGGCCATTACCGGTATTTAATAGTAAAGGGATACAAAATAAAAATATTTCTAATTATCAGTAAGAATTATTCTCTAAGTGATACTTATTATTTCAAATAAATGATTGCGTATACAATAGTAGAGCATATACCAACAGGAAAATATTAGTGAATACAATTATTGTGTTTCAAAATTCGTTTCGTTTCGTTTCTGCAGCCAAATTACAATCTTAACTTTTAGTTACCGTTACTTCGAAAAGAAGCGCCGATAATTCCTTGTGGTGTTTTGAGTTAATGTTGTCGCGAATCAACGCGGAATGACAGAAGGAAATGGTGTATTGGCTACAAACGGATAAACTGTGGACTTCTATATAAGATTCGCCGATTTTGTCCGCATGGATGTGCGAAAATATAGAAAAAGACTGAATTTCATGTGACAAAAAATATTTCAATTCCCGGAACAGTAAGAATTAAGCTACGATAACGAAACGGATCAACTATAGTATTGAACGGCCATCTGCCCATAACCAGAATATTCCCGCTGACACATCTGTATGACCTGGAATATTTGTATCACATGAAAACCACTGACAGTGGACATAGTGCATTGGGATTGAATTGAAAAGTAATACATGTACAGTACATTGTAATTATTTGTAATTGTCACGCTACGACAATACGCAAAATTTAATTTGTGGTACCGGTACAAGCATGATGCAGTGGCAGTGGCCTGATCATGCACCTGTCCAGAAGAAAATTGAGAAGTTTGATCTGCGATAGTAAGGGGTCTGCACTACTGTACATGTGGCCATAGACTCATACGGTACTGATAGTGTTAAGCCTGCTGTTACAATAATACTACTTTTGCTGTTTTACTGGTCTTACTGTGTCAATGTGACATTGTTAATTCAGTTCCACTCTAATGTACATTAACTGGCAATGATGCATCACTATTAAAAGCACCGGTAATCCCTAAATACCAGGAGGACGCGGCATTGAAACTTGGTACACGTTACACGACAAAGAAAATTATCAACAAGTTCATGGTAACAATTGTTACAATTTACAAATATTTAAGGATTATACTAATGTCAATTTGATGAGTAGATGCGTGACTGATAAAAGAATTTGAGACTCCATATTTACTCAAAAGATAACAGTATACGATGCCATACAGTTATTCCATAACACCTCAACCTTTGGTGGATAACAGCAAACTAATGAAAATGATGAAACCCAGACTCAACATCAAGACTACATGTGCATGCATAAGTGACGGTTCAATGATTTTGACTCCCATCAGTTGATATTTAGCCGACACCAATTTTTAAGTCTGGTTTACGATAATGTGGGGAGAAAAAAAGTAGATGCAGGACAGTGCAGGAGGGGAAAAAATAAAAAAGATTGTCCCCCCAATTTATATCAAGTAAATTGTGGAATTTCACATAAAGTTTACAAAAATTGTGAAAGAATGTTTTTGAATAAAATTCTGAACCAAACAAGACATATCTTGTCATGAAATACATGAAAATATGGATATGTAAATGATCATAAGCAGAACCGGATGCGACAACACATGAAAATCGGTACGCATGTAAAATATTTTGGGAGAAAACATTTTTATTTTTGTTCATGAAATGGACAAAAAGTTGTAGGAGGTGTTTGTAAACCAGACTTAAAAATTGGTGTCGCCTTAGGCTCATGTTAACACAGGTTCACATATTCTCAAAATAATTGTCTCCCTCAACCGTACTAGTATTTATATCTGATAGAACCTCAGTGAGACCGTGTTGAAAATTACCATCAATACTGTTCCAGTGTTGATGCAAGTTACATGCAACGTGGTCATGTTACTTCAAACCAGTTGCAATGTTCCTTAGTGAAAATAAATGTCAATGCAACTTACTCTCGGGCTCCAAATAAAAGTGCAGGCCCAAATAATAGTGCAGGGGGGGGGGGAATTCCATTGAAATTTATTAAATAAAAGTACAGACCCAAATAATAGTGCAGGGGGAACTCTGAGCAAAACATCAACTGTGGTTGACCAAATAATTTTATGTATGTATCATGTGGTGTTTTGGTATGCCATATACTTGAATATGTACTCTTGAGTGCCTAATAAACATACATGTACGATTATTAAAATCGAGGTAAAATTCCCACCTGTACGATCGTTATTTGGTCCTGTACGTTTATTAAATTAACCAAAAGAAATAATTCACCAATCTTAAATTGTGTTATTCATAGATAAATGAACTCTGATTGTTGACAGTGATCAGCACACTGTAGATTCACAGACCTGGCTATCAATCAAAACTATTTCTGTCACATGGCATCAGTATATAAACCAGTCAGATGGTGCGTTTTGTTGGGATGTATGGTACTAATAGTTCCAGTCTGTACGTTTATTCCGCCCTGTACTATTATTCAGTTACACGACATTTTCCAACCTGTACTAGTCTATTATTCCACCCTGTACTTTTATTAGGCACTCAAGAGTAATGTTTGCAACAGCGATGTTGTCGATTAATCAAAATAACGTAAATACTATGAGGCATTTCTGCGGTCAGCGGCATTGTAATTGAATGTGGTTGAACAGTCAAATACCGGTGGTCAATCTTGTTGCGGGGTGGGGTCATTTAATTAGGACATAGCTATATTTATGTTAAACTAATCTCTTGTGTAGTTTGGGTTACTATTAATAAGATATTTAATGAATGTTTGGAATGTATGGTAGCATTCTTACTAGTACCTGGATAAACATATGCCATGCACAACGCTGGTCATCATATCATCACCACTGTGGGCAATAAACCCCGGCGGGCATCAGTAAACCGCTCACCGGGCTATATAAATTAGAGTTTTCCATATCAGGGTTAGTCTAATCAATTAAAATTGGTCAATTTAGAGGTTATACCAACCAGTGGAAGACGTACATGTTTATTCAGATATCTATCAGTTTTCGAGAAAAACCCCATCTTAGTCGAGCAGACTTAGAATATCGGGGTAAACTTTAATTTCATTCAGCAAAACTTTCACGGCAGAATAAAAAAATAGTACATTATAATCACTTACTACATGTAGCCCAGGTGCAGTGCTAGCCTATATACTACCAAAACTTTTGGTCGGTTTCTCGATGTCTGACACTTGTAAACGCTTGAACGGGTATATAGTACATGTATGTGAATTAAAGATCTTATTAGTGACACAACACTTCACAAGAGGCTAGACATACATTTGTAACTACAGTAATGCTCCAATTAATCGACTCCTTAACCACAGCAGAATTATGGGTAACTCGGGGAGAGCTTTCCGATGAATGACAACAAGCCATATTTCCGACTAAATCCTGAAATGTTACACATAATTCTGCTGTGGTTAAGGGGTCGATTACTTAGGACATTACTGTATCTGTTTTAGTGCACATCAAATTGATTTGTTGTATTTCCTCTTGTAATTTGTCTTTGATTGTGTTCGCCATTTCGATGGACTACATGTACTGACATCAATGACTGAAGTGAGTCAAAATTTAGCAGTGCAGCCAATTATATAGATAAACAGAATTAAATAGCATCCAAATTCCAAATGACCATAAATGATAAAACAAACTTTATTGAGCACATTTTTAATACTAGTAATTACAGCTACAATGAAAGCATACAGTTTGAGCTTCTTTATAATACCACTGAGTTAGGTGATGTTTTGATATTTTGGTTTTGGCACCTAATAAAAATTATAAGTATGGTAAAACTGTCTGTATACAAAGTTTATCTGACCGTGATGAATAAAACCTATAAATGGGATCATATACATGTATGTTAGATATCATTACATGATTATTTGAAAACACTTATCCGTATGGAAAACAAACTATTTGACCACTGGCCAAGTGGTCCTGCTAATATGATATGATGCTGGTGGTCCTGCTGAATTGCTATGATGCGGGTAGCGCAATTCATAGCAATTCAGCAGGACCCAACCGCATATCATAGCACATTAGCAGGAACACTTGAACAGGGGTATATTTACAGTGTCAAATCGAATGGGCATCTTTTAACAATATTTTTTAACAATTTCCTAGAAGTGTTTGAAAATTGAGAACTGAATTTATATTTTTTTTTATGAGGTTTCGATTGAAAAATTTCTAACATAGCACATCAGGATTAACAGACTACCGGTATGTTTGGTATATTTTTCTGTAATCGACACCTGCTGAGGTGGGGAAATATCATCCATTTTCGCACAGCTATATTCTCTTTCCCAACAAAGTCCATAGAACATACATGTAAAATTACAGCTTTGCTTTAATTAATCAACTCGCCTTATAAAGGTTGACCATCGGGTATTACTGCAGTATTCAGGCGTGTTCATGTGATCAACCGCAGTCAGTTATACCGCTGCAGAATGTGGTCAACCTCACATTTGCAGTTAGGTTGTATTTTTCATGCGATGTTTAAATGAATTATTTTTTTAAGTTGACATTGTAACCACACCAGAATTTGTTTTTATTGTTTCAAAATGTCTAGATAGAATTCAGAATTTTAGTGGTAAAACAATTAACTTGGTTATCACAGACATATTACTGTGGTAAGATTACTAGCGGATACCGCATGTCAACAGGGACTGCATGCTCTAATTATTATCAGGTTTAACATGTTTATATTGGATACAGTTCATCGAGACTTAATAGTGGCCCAGAAAAATTTGACGAGCCGACGGTCTCAGACCAAATTGCAGATGAAGATGGATAACTCTAAAATCAAGAGGCTTTGTGTTGATAATAAGGCCAAACTTCATAGAACAGCATGTTGATATTAAAATATAATGTATCGGGCAATTTTATACTATACATGCAGTTGACAGTGGTTAGTATTATTTTTGGGCAATTAATCGATTCTGATAACTGAAGCAGCATTTCTAAAAAAAAGGTTGTTGGAATCTGATTATATGGGGACCATCGAATCTGATTGAGCACCTTTAATAGTTAACTATATGAGCTAAATACACATAAGGCGACACCAATTTTTAAGTCCGGTTTACGAACACCTCCTACAACTTTTTTTCCATTTCATGAACCCAAAGAATTTACACGCATAATAGGCATTTAAACTTTGAAAATTGCAGGTTTTGCTCTAAATTTACATATTCCCATCTTAAAAAATTATTTGATTTCCTGTATCGCAATACACATGATATCATGATATGCGTATCATTGATAGTGTATCCCAATACAATGCATGAATTCGCTATGAATCATTACAGTCCCACAAAAAATGGGAACTGCAGTTATCTCTCATTGATTTTAACTCAATAACCACATGTCGCGGAAATGTGTGTTGTCGATTAGTCTACTTCGACTTGATTTTTTACTGTCGATTAGTCAACTATGAAAAACCCAAGCCATTTCAATACTAATGCAGTATCTGCTGGTATTAAATCTTACTGCAGTAATATTTTTGTTGTAACCAAGTGAATTACTGCAGTGTTTCAACCACGGTAAACCGCATTAATTTTTCTCATGACCGCCTTTCAGCCAGATCATTCTTTACAGTACTTACCATGTACATGTACCATATGTTATATTTGGGGATAGACCATGATATGTCACTCTGTGGGTTTAGTTTATAGAATTGGTGCAGTTGCACACTGCATCACTGCCTAACTCATTGCAAATGGAGGTCTCTTAATACATTTACATGTGTATAGTTTCTCAGTGCAATTTGGCTTTTTGGATGAAAACCAAAACTCGATAAGTCCATACAATAGGAACAATTTGATTGAAATTTAAAGCAGAAATATAGCTTGGAGCAATTCATAGGGTCACATAACCATTACCGCAATTATGTATATTATTACATGTACCTCAATCATATTTATGATGATTCAATGACAGTGCGTTAGACCGAGTGGTCATTACTAGTAGTCCGATGGGTTCGATTGTCAAGAAGTTCAATAGTTTGAGGGTTCAATAGTCCACAGGTTCAATGGTAACCGCGTTGAGAGTATCAATTACTGTACCGTAGTACAAAGTTATTTACTTGAGACATAACATGTATTGTCGATATACATGTACACAATGAATGTTTTATCCATTTGATATTTTATGAATACATCTGCTCACAAGCCCCTGGAGAAAAGTACAATAATACCAATATGGACTATACCAGTGACTGGTATACTCACTGTATAGTCTATATTGGTATTTCAGTTTTTTCCCCAGGGGCCTGTGTATGTAGATGTACTGATAGATGCTTTGGGGGAGATATTTTGTGTATAATTGGGTGTCTACTATGTTACCTAATTGTACATGTAACTGTCACTATAAACTGGGCATGAAGATTACAATTTGGGAGACTATTATTATTGCGGCCTCATTGCAAATGGGGGCCTCTTGGACGGTACATTTGTATACTAGTAGTTCTTCGTTGCAATTTGGATGAAAAATCAGTGTCGATACAATTGGGACAATTTAAAGGACATTTACTAGTAAAGCAGAAAAATTACTTGGACCAATTCCTGAGGTCACATAAACCATTAACTCAATCATGTACATTGCATTAGTCAGAGTGTTCATTACTAGTACATGTAGTTCGATGGGTTCGATTGTCAGGAAGTTCAATAGTTTGAGGGTTCAAATGGTCCAAGGTTCAATTGATGGTACATAGGTTTGAAAGAATCGATTGTGTTTTACAACACATTAATTTAGTCAGTTATATACATGTACATGTATGGTAATAGTATTACCCTCATACAAAATAAATTACCCGAGACATAACATGTATTACCCATGAAAATATACACAAATTAATGCAATATTTATGCAATTTATAGTTTACGCATACATGTACTGATGCTTTGGGGGAATATTTTGTGTGTAAATGGGTGGCTATAATTAGACCTAACATGACTGTCTCGCTATAAAATGGGCATGAAGATTACAAATTTTGAGACAATGTACACTCTATAATAACCAAACACCCAGGTTATCAGACTCTCGGACTAATGCACAGTACTCATGATTTCCGCTTGGATCTCACATATTTGAAAATAAAAAAAATTGTTAGGTGAATCAGCTACATGTACTTGTACAGGTACATGTACTTGTAAAACTAAATGAAGTAAATTGAAAACATTGATGCACAATTTTCAAGTGGCATGCATGATTCATTCCCCTCTGCTAATTTGGTAGTCGGGATTCATTTGCGCAGTTTAACCGGTATTCAGGATTCAACAAAAAGGCTGGTTCGCAGCTTTTCTAGCACAAAATTAATTTTGTTTTACTATTTTCAAGCCCAAATGACATTTATGATGTAATTGTCCCCCGAAAATTTCGGGGGACTATTAAAATAGCCGGTGTCCGTCCGTCCGTCTGTCCGGAAATGGTTTCCAGATGATAACTTTAGTTTCGGTTATTAGATCAAAAGCAAATTTGGTATGTGTGTTTATCAGACCAAAATAAAGATCAAGTTCGAATACGGGTTTGCTCTGCCGATTTTTGCGAGAGTTATGGCCCTTTTTTAACTTAGAATTTTGTAATTTTCTGGTTTCCGGATGATAACTTCAGTTTGTGTGATCATATCTGAAACAAATGTGGTATGTAAGTTTATCAGACCAAAATACAGGTCAAGTTCGAATATGGGTGTGCTCCGCCCATTTTTGCGAGAGTTATGGCCCTTTTTTACTTAGAATTTTGTAATTTTCTGGTTTCCGGATGATAACTTCAGTTTGTGTGATCATATCTGAACCAAATTTGGTATGTGAGTTTATCAGCCCTATTAACAGGTCAAGTTCGAATATGGGTTTACCCATATTTGCGAGAGTTATGGTCCTTTTTCGACTTAGAATCGTGCTAATTTCAGGTTTCCGGATCATAATTTTAGTTTGTGTGATCATATCTGAATCAAATTTAGTATGATAGTTTATTATTCACCATTTGTTGGGACACTGGTTGGATTGTTCTGAAATGTAGTATCAGATTTAGGGTCCTTGATATTTTTTCAGACAAGCTGATGCCCCAATGAAGCCACTTTTTCGGGGGACACTGCGGCCGGACGTCCTTTTATTCAATCTATTATCTATAGGTATGTAGAAGTTATGGATACAACTTCAGCAAATACAGGTACATGTATATGAAAACTATATTATTAGTGTAATATTAGTTTTCATTCAATATTTCCTTACTTGTAACTGGTACGCATAATTCAACCTTTTACATTAACTGGTATTGGGGCCAGGGAGGTGGGGGTGGTGACACCTTCCATACTGGTGTATTCAATTGTGAGTGGCCTTTAAGAGGGTGTTACCCCTCCTATCACCCATGAATACTGAATACCAGTTCACAGTTTTCTCACATTTGCTGAAATAGTATCCAAAACATCAACATATCAAGAGGTATTAGACTGAATTAGATAAAAATATATCACTTGGGTCTGTTTAGGCTGGAAAATACTCAAAATTTGTATAATTTTCTGCTACCGGTATTATATCTGCATACTAGCCTTTTTACTGAATCATGAATGCCGGTTATATTACCGTGTGAAATCCTGGTACCAGATAACATTGGGTATGTATATAGCATACCACCTGAAAATGGCCTGAATATCGCATGCCAAAGCGGGGTGGGGGTGTGTGTGACACCCTCCTTGATCATAGTCTGTATTCTAAAGGGTATGTTAACTGTTTCGAGTTGGTGCAATTAATGTGATTGTTTAATCTCTACCATCTGAAATCTATTTTTTATAGCATATTTTGCTATCTGATGAATTGCTACTGATATAAAAAAGGATAAAGATGGTGTGTCTCTTTCCCAAATGTTCTGCTTACATGTACATTTGGGGGTTTATGAGTCAAATAATAATAGACAATAATAATGTCTTTCTAACACTAAGAAATAATGTGTTCTTATGAACCAGGACAAAATATGACTATTTCTGGAGCATTACAGCACACTATTACAAATATATATTTGTAAGCAGTGAGATAATGACAGGAAACATGTCCTTAGACTAAAAAAATATTTTTTGGTGTGTATTTCACATCACAGCTCATTTGTATACTCACATTAGTTTATGTCATTCAAAGGGAGAAACCCATTTAGAAAGTTTAAATGAGACAAAACTACCTCACTGTAGATGTAGTTGCAAGGTAAAACATGTACATGTATACTGGTAAATGACATTGGAACTAAAATAATGAGTTTTGTGTCCACCGGTATGTCATGTACCGGTATACATTGCAACTACATGTACATGTAACTTGCCTAACACACCATATACATGTATGTAGAGGGAATTTGCAAGTGTTTTTTAATCAAACATTTTACCCAACTCTTGTTGTCAGTAAGTTTTAACCCATGCAGTTTAATGAGTTTATATATTTATGTATTACATGTGTTTCTATACATGTATTTTATCTTTAGTTAGTTTGTTGTCCTTGAATAAACTTGCTGCACAATCAGTTTCCTTAATGTTCTATTATACTAAAACAACTCCATTGATAACAATACCCCTGCATCCCATCCAAATCTACTTCATTGCCATCATCATTTCACTTTGGATCCCCACCCAGGTGTACCTTGGTGTTATTCACCCAGGTGTTCCTTGGTGTTTCCTACCCATGTGTACCTTGGTGTTTCCGACCCAGTTGTACCTTGGTGTTTTCTTACCCAGGTGTACCTTGGTGTTTTCTTACCCAGGTGTACCTTGGTGTTTTCCTACCCAGGTGTACCTTGGTGTTTCCTTACCTGTGTGTACCTTGGTGTTTTCTAACCAGGTGCATCTCAGTGGGAAATCCACCTGGGTAAGAAAACACCAAGGTACACCGGCGTAAGAAAACACAAAGGTACATCTGGGTTGGAAACATCAAGGTACACCTGGGTGGGGAACACCCAGGTAGGAAACATCAGGGTTCACCTGGGTGAATAACACCAAGGTACACCTGGGTGGGAAACACCCAGGTAGGAAACATCAGGGTACACCTGGGTGAATAACACCATGGTACACCTGGGTGGGGAAACACCTGGGTGAATAACACCATGGCACACCTGGTGGGGGAAACACCCAGGTAGGAAACACCAGGGTACACCTGGGTGGGAAACACACAGGTAGGGTACACCTGGGTGTGGTCACCTGGGTAAATACACCCAGGTTTATCCATACCAGGGTTTTTATCCAGTTTCAGGTGGGTAAATCATGGTAAAACCCAGGTTTCCGGGGGTCTTGATGGTTGGTGGATATCTTGGTAGATAGATTTACCTGGGTTTCGGCCCAAAAAACCTGGGTGGATTTACCCAGGTACATTTTTATATGGGAAACACCAGCAGTCAGATGCTCGTAGCCCGTTTATGTATAATCATGGGTATATGCGAAAAATACACAACGAAAACACACTCCACAGTTTGGATCGACAAGTCTTGCCCTGTGTATTTTGATGTTGAATTTTTTGACAATCGGTCTTCCGTATCATTTCTACAACACAATTACTTGCAGCACGACTTTATCGTGTGATCGTCACGGAAGCGTTTTATTTCAGAGTATGGTTAATACATTGCCGCCGGTGAAGTGTATTATCGGATAAGAAACAAATAAGCCAATGCCGAGGGCAGAAACTAAAGTTGCGAGAGGCACCCCTGGTTAAGTGTGGGATATTTGGCACTCGAGACTTGGTTAGAGGGTTTTCGTTGGGGGGGGGGGTCTCCACCTTGGAATTTCCAACTGCACCCCACCCCATTGAACCACACCAAACTAATAAGTTTGCGTAAATCAATTTGCACCCCCTTTGATTTTTCCCAAATGTTCCCTCACAGACTACCAGATGGTAGACTATTACAAATGAACCAGTAATATTGTGGCCACTTGTCGTGCGGGGGGGGGGGGTGAAAAAGATGGTTCGGCCCAGTATGAGATTAAAACATCTTAACATCTAGTGGTATAACACCACACAAATTTACACCCCGATCTATTTTGTTTAAAATTAATTAGCGAGTAACTACTGGCAAGGACACAGAACACACGGGTCGGCCGATGGTTAGGCCCGATGTGGGAACATTTTTTAAATATGAACATGAACATTTGACAATCCTATAGCATAGACCGGCCTCAAGTTTTCCAATTCTGGGAAATTATTAACATGACTCACCCATAGGTTTAAAAATTGCAAATGAAAGGGAAAATACAAATGTTGGTCTAAAAGCAACGAATTCGTCACTAAGAAAGTGTTGGAAAATCAAACTACGAGAACAATTTCAACCTAATTTTGGTGTGAATTTTCCAATTAATTTCGCTCGGGGTATTAGGTATGACTACAATTGTGGGTAAGACCCCTGCATAACCACCCCTGTCGACAAGTCCCTACTTGACACCCCATTCTAAATAATCGATACTAAGTTATGTTGGGTGGCACCGGGGGGAGTCAGGGTCTACATCCCAGCTCTGTCGGGGAGTCATAGCCACCCCCGTCGGTGAGTTATGTAATTGTCAACCCGGCAGCTAAAGCCCGCCCGCCCCTGTCGGGGATATCCTGGTGCCACCCCTGTTTGAAATGATATAAAACTTTTAAAGAAGAAGAACACATATTGAACAGACATCAGGGGGAAATGAGCTCTCGTAACCACATAAGTGCACGAAAGACATCCCAATAAATCCAAATTTGATGCAACCGCATTTTGTATATATATGGTATCGTTCTGTTTGCCTCTCTATATATCCAGGGACGTGGCTATATGGTTTCCGTTAGGGGGTGTCCACCATGGGAAATTCCAACTGCACCCCCTTGAATCAGAATCACCCCAAACACAAATTCCATTTGTACCACCCCCCTTACATCAGTGCTCACGCCTAATATCCTAATATATTTAAAAAAACCTATATTCCAGGTTTGAAAATTCAGATAGTTTAACCTGAACAATTGCATAAATCATAACATCTAATGGTCTAACTCCAGACAAATTCCCACGGCTACGGCCAAGAGGCGGGGACACACCGGGTTGACCATGTGGTTCTTCGGCCCGGTGTGAGAAAATATTTAAAACTATGAAAGAAAATATTAAATCCTAGCATGCATCTAGACTGGCCTCAATTTAAATCTTCCTCGTGTTGGAAATTTCAAACCTCATACCCCCCTCAGGTTGGAAAACTCTCCAACTGATGACCAAATGAAGTAAAATATTGTTTTGCAGTTTTGTATTGGCCACGGGGGAATGGACAATGACAACGATAGTCGGCAAATTGTTTTTAATCTTAACAAGAAAATCTAAAAATCCTAGCATCTAGACTAGCCTCAAACCGTCCTAGAGTTGGACATTTCAAACCTGACACCCCACTTAGGTTGGAAAATTTCAACTGATGACAATGCCAATGACAATATTTACCAAATGCATGACAATATTGTTTTCTTAAATTAACTAGCAGTTTTTTGACTGGCCACGAGGGAGGGACCAGGACACAAACTGTCCAAGTGTTGGAAATTTCCAACCTGTCACCCTCCTAAGGTTTGAAATTTCCGACTGATGACCATTTCAGTCCAAAATATTTACCAAAAATAGGAAAATATGCAAATAAATTGTTTGAAAATAAAACTACAATAACATTTTCAACTTAATGTTGGTGTGAAATTTCCAACTAAATGTTTTGGCAGGTATGAAATTTCCAACTGTTGAACATTTTGACCAAAGTTGGGGGGGGGTGAGACATCACAACCCCCACCCCTGTCGCCACGTCTCTGTCTATATCATATAAATACTTTTTCTAGAAACCCTTAAACCAACTCGACGTGCAATTTCCCTGCGCTCCTGTTGCGCAAATTCTAGTATAAAAAGTGCGTCTATTTCAGACAAAGTTCAAACAGTAAATGTGACCAGACAAGACATAGAAACCGCTAATATCATATTAACAATCTGACAACAATAGTCGAACATGATTACCTTTCAAAGCAATAACACCGGGCACCATGTTACGGACAACCACAGGCACGCACACCATGGATAAATACACGGTGAAAAGAACGGCGTTTTTTTTTTGTACGGTTATATCTGACATATACCCATGGTTATATATAAACGGGCTACGAGCATCTGACTGCGGTATTTTGAGACATCACTATATAATCCATTGTAACTAATAATACATCTACATAATAACACATCTATTATCGAATCCAGTGCATCCTAACTCCGATATAGCCAAAGAGTAACTAGCCACGCATCATTAATTGCGGGAGCAACGAGAAGCACGTCTGGTCACTACCACGGTCAGCTATCATGAATGAACACCGCGAGTGCATAGTGACAATCATAATTAAGGTTGGTGTGTACAATCTTATATGTAGAGGTGGCAATGATTGACGTTCTATGTCATTGGCTATCAAGATGAATGATTGTACTCCAATGCATGTTTCAAATTAATTATATACCAATGTATTCATATATGTGTTATCAGATTACAACTTCAGTAAAAAATGTAATCTTTTTCAGTCAAGCTGCAAAACCAAATAACTATAGCCTATATATACCGTACTATAGCCAATATGCAGACTAATTCCAATGCATCATGCCGACTTTTGCTTCATTACTCACTCTATTTTCAAATTTTTTTGTGAAAAGAGTATTCTGGATGCCGTCTCCCTGTTATGGAGTATTCCGGATACCGGTGTAAGTTTTAAGCCGGATGCCGGATTCCAGGGGGAGGGGGTCGTCACCCTCATGAATACACGCTTGCTAGCAGTTTATTTTTACGACAGTGAAGAATTGAAACAGCCTCCGATGAACATATTGAAACAAACTCCGATTAGAGTACTAGTGGCACTGAAGAGGATGCTAAGATCCATGGTTGTATTTTTCGCTGGTATTGTCTCTAATAATTTGCATTATTCGTTAAATAATAAAGGAATTGTACTTTATCTCAGTTTCCTTTGTCTATAATCACCAATTCGACAGTTTTCACATAAGTCAGATAAACGCTCTTTATTAAAATCATATGAACAATAGAATACCCAACAGGAAATTTGGCGATCGCTCATAAAATTAGAAGCTTTAACTGTTTGAATTTGTTTTAAATTTTAAAACTTTTTGAAGCTTTTTTTTTAAATTTCGAAAGTACTATTAAATACAAATATAATCGGAAAATTGGAATGTTTTTAAATTGTTTTTTATTTTTTAAACTTGAACAAATATTTTTTAATTTCGAAAACACAATTGGATGAAAAATAAATCGAAAAATACTACATAATAAGAGGGCAGCATACGATTGAAACATGTATTCCCCCAATCTATGTACAAATGTTTGCACATAATTCCGATAAAATCAGTATGTTTACACATAATTCAGATAAAATCAGTAATTTCACAGTTATGTTTATTCATATCATTGGACAAATAGATTACACAACGGGGAATTTGGACATTGGCCATTACCCGCTTGAACACAGTTGGGATAGCAATACGAAAATTACGTGTATGACGAGGTTGCGACATGTGCCATACCGATGGGAGTCTACACTAATTATTATAATAACCGAGCTGAAGGATTAAATCATACAATGACACTATGTCAAAAAATAAGACAATGCGTTTTTTCTTGTACTCGTCCAGGTTGTGGTGAAAAGTCAGTATGGCCGAGACGCGTAGCCTGGACGTGTACAAGAAAAAACATACTGTACACAACATTGTATAATGACATTTTTAGTATCCATCTGTATGTTTATCCAAATGATGTTTCCCGGAATCCCGATATTTTTTTTATAAAAGTCATATTGGACTCCAATCCATTCGAGTCCAATATGGCTTTCGGGAGTCCAATATGACATTCGGAAGTCTAATATGACTTTTCCGCGGATTATCATGCGACGGTTTTTGTCCACTCAGAAATAGTGGTAGTTAAGGGATGGATAATAATATATTTTATTAGACTGTAATGGCTGTGAAAACTATATTGCATTACAATGGCAACATAATTTTAAATGAATATAAACTCATTTGACCGCGCGAATTTAGTAATATTTCGGGTATTATCTAGATGTAAATAAAACATATCATATCTAATTATGCGGCATTATGTTCATAAGTTAACACAACAGTTAAGTTATTATACATCAGTATGCCTGTCAGTTAACACAACAGTTATATTATTATACATCAGTATGACTGTCAGTTAACACAACATTTAAATTGTTATACATCAGTATGACTGTCAGTTAACACAACAGTTAAATTATTATACATCAATAGTCAGTTAACACACAGCTAAATTATTATACTTCAATATGACTGTCAGTTAACACAACAGTTATATTATTATACATCAGTATGACGGTCAGTTAACACAACATTTAAATTATTATACATCAGCATGCCTGTCAGTTAACACAACAGTTAAATTATTATACATCAGTATGACTGTCAGTTAACACAACATTTAAAGTGTTATATATCAGTATGACTGTCAGTTAACACAACAGGTAAATTATTATACATCAGTATGACTGTCAGTTAACACACCAGTTAAATTGTTATACATCAGTATGACTGTCAGTTAACACAACAGTTAAATTGTTATACATCAGTATGACTGCCAGTTAACACAACAGTTAAATTATTATACATCAATATGACTGTCAGTTAACACAACAGTTAAATTATTATACATCAATAGTCAGTTAACACACAGCTAAATTATTATACTTCAGTATGACTGTCAGTTAACACAACAGTTAAATTATTATACTGTCAGTTAACTCGTACTGATAACTATAGCATGATATCTTGTTTTTTTATGATACAGTTGATTAAAGTCGGCGAAAAATCCCGTCACCTGACCTAGGCGTAAAATCCGCTATAGAAGAGTACGACAACCGTGCTTCGACCTATACCGGTGTTATCCTTACCGATGCCACGTCGACAAGTTTCTGGTGTGTGTGTGAGGGAGGGTGGGGTGTGTGTGTGTGAGGGTGTGTGAGAGGGAGGGTGTGTGTGTGTGTGTGAGAGAGAGAGAGGGTGTGTGTGTGTGTTACTGCCATGGTTCTTTTTGTGGCTTTAGAAGTTGTTACTGTACTATCATCGGCACAGAGAGGTAGGTTCTATTTCAAAACATAGCATCAACAGATAAACGTATATCGCGGTCTATTAAAGAATAAGTAATGGTAATTGACAACGCGCAATTTGTAATTTCTAAGTTGTTACCACATGGAACCATAACTTGGAGCGATGCATCAGGGTACCATTAGTGCCAGTCTGATACATAGCAATATCAACCCAGATAATTGTTCGAAGGTATCAAACGGACCGGCTGTCGCTCTATTTGCCGATACATAATATGTGGCGATTACTAAGACTATAATTCCGGACACAACGTAAGGGTGGCGGTGGATTACGGTTCATACGGACCTGTTTGAGGAATTATGACGGAACTGGAAGCAGCAATAAGTGATGATGATATCTCGCCAATCTTGAAATATCATATTGATGACTTCAACACTCTCATCAGTGGAGCTAAAGCTGTTTGTTGTCTGTTTTGTTACCCTCGTAGAAAACGTCTGCTTTCATTTCTGAAATCGCTTGGCTGTATTGTCTTGTGGATTGCTTTCTGGTGTGATGCTGCTCTTTTACTGAGAGACCTCATAAGATGGCATGCGGCATATAAATCCGATGACAGGACGGGGGATATAATTTTGGCTTTCAGTCAGGCACTTTATATGTGGCTGCATACGATTTTCTATAGCTTGGGCCTTTTCGGGAGTTCTGGGCGAGTTGAGCAGTTTTTACATGCAGTTGCTATTTGTTTTCCGGATTTCGTTTGCAACAGGATTCCCAAATGCAGGAGAAAACATATTATAGCCCAATTAATTATAATGCCTATTGCTTGGATTGTCTTCATGTGTGGAATGCTGATGGGATGGCCCGTACTTTTGGGCGAGACACCAAACTATAACCTAACATTGCATATATATACAGACTCGCCCCCATTGGAGAGAGCTATTAACATCGGGCATATCTTTTTCGCGAATGTTGGACTCGTCCAAATCAACACAATGTTCGTCTTGTTTTATGGTGTGCTGCGCATATTGAAACACGAATTTAAGGACGTGAGTTTGGAAATCGAAAAGAGAAAGAACCAGTCTGGAGATACAAAAATGAGCAGCGAGTTGACGTCACAAAGATTGAGGTTCGAATCCTTGACAAATATTGTAAATAAATTCGACCGGTTGATGTCGCATTTCGTAGCGGTGGCTTTCGTCGTTGGTCTTGTGATCGTCTGCTTGGTCTCGTACGCTTTGGCAAACAAGGGTCCGCAATCGCAACCCTTCCTGACATCGGTTATAATGGCCATCTTCGTCGGAGTCTACCTCGCTGGATACACGTACCAAGCAATGGATCTCAACACACATGTAATGTCATACCTCAGCACCTCAAAATAAAACCCCTGGTTAAGAAGAGGTCCTGTTGAATTATCTATGATACCGGTGTACCCGTATACGTGTACAATAGATGGTTGTATCAAGTAGATCAGTCATCTACATCAGAAAGAAACCACAACCCGTTATCTATTACAAATTCACAAATCAAATCAAAAAGGTCACATAGAATACCACAGTGTTTCAATTTATGTATTAACCTGATATGCCACTCCTTCGAACGCTTTTGATATGTCACAAAATATGGAACATGTTGCCATCGTATTATCGAGAGATTCACACAATGAACGATGCCCATGTATGTCAACAAGTTGATACGGTGTAGAGTGACCATGTATGAAACCAGACTGATGTTTGTTTAGAAATTATTACATGTACTATCAAAATGTTTCATTATTTTGCTCAAAATTATGTTCTCGAATACTTTAGATAAACATGATAACATATATATAGGTATTTATTATATACTTGCCCATGAATTATATGGTTTTAGCAGTGAGATATAAGTGATATCCCACTCTATTATGATATCCCACTTGTGAGTGATATCAGCTTGAACTTTCTTATGTATTGACATTCATTGGGGGCCATAGGCAAGTAACTAAAGTATATAATAAACAGAATATCCACACTTTTTCAGTGGATATGGGTTAAATCTCATTCGTGATGACAAAACATTTGAATTTCCACTCGTGGCTAAAGCCACTCGTGGAAATTCAATGTTTTGTTATCACTCATGAGATATAACCCATTTCCACTGAAACAGTGTGGATATCCTCTATGTACATGTATTTACCGGATCGGAATGATCGTCTTTTTGTGAATGGCTGTAGCATATGTTTTTATTCCACTCTGATGGGATTGTCTTACACGAGAGCGAGATATCGAAAACTATGTTGAGAGGAACTGCCACGGTATACGATGTCTCGTAAATCGTGGTACTTAATCAACTATGGTCATAGCTTTTCCTACCTTTAAACTATGTATGGCGGCAATAATGTCTACCTCGTTTATATCTAATTTAGATAGTTTGTTGCAACATTTGTATATGCAGTTTAGAAGAGTACAATTTGAGCTGCATGGTGGTAATTCCGTTATAGTTTTATGTTCATCAATGTGGGACTATAATACAAATAAGAGGAATCTTTCACCGTGACTGCGTAATGATTGGTCAGACATGTTTCTGGATATTAGTTCCTACATTGTTTCCTTTATACTGGTGTCATATCAATTAATTCAGAGCCGAGGGACAATTTATTTCAACATAAAAGCTCACACTATTCAATTATATATATTGTGGTTCTGCGGAGTCAGTATGGTAAAATGCTGTTCTGAATGAATAAATATGAATAAATGGTGGTAGCTTGTTTGCTGTGTGTTACACTTAGATTAATTGGAATGGAATCCCAAACAATTAACAAGAGTCCCTGTCGACCATGCTAGATAAATATACATAATAATCAACAAATATAAGCAACATTAGCACCACTAATACTGTATATATATAGGTATCTAACATGGTAGTCAACGAGTGTGCAAGCAACTTTTCGATAAACAGTCATGACGCACACATGTGGATTGGACGCTATGAATGAAATATTCAAAGACTGTTTTACAATAAACGTATGATGTCTGATACAACCCCCGTACTGGGTGTGGACAAACTCGGCCACCGTGTCCCAACAACGTCGACACGTATGTGCGTCATGTTCAGGTCACTTGCATGTAACTCAATAACAATGATTTTGATTCACAATGAATGGCATGGTCATGTCATCGTTCGTGGTCTATTGAATGGTCAACATCGTGTCCATTAATTATGTAGCAGGTTAAACTGGGGATGTGTTTTGGAATCAAGAACATTTTTGGTGAAATTATCACATCGTATTGTTTAATTCAAATTGACACATAAAAGTCTTCCTTGACCTTAATTTTTAGTCTAACATTAAAGCGTAAATTTATGCGCAAAGACGGCTATATGTATTGGTATCGAACGGTTTAGGGCCCAGTGTACATAATCAGTTTTATCCAGTTGAGTACAGTAATGAGTATAGTAATTACATACAAGTCTAACAACCTGATCCGATGTGATGCGTCCAGTGGTAAATAAGTGGCGTGACGAGTTGGTAGGACTTTTGACTGTGATATTGCAATATCAAGCATTCAATGATGACAGCAACAATATTATATATAGCTGGAAGTAGTAAGTAAAGTTGACAACTGTTTAAATTTGGAAATCGCATGGTAAAAACACATGTGTATACTCCGAAGAGCAATTCCCCACACAGCTGTTGATAACTCGTTCTTAAATCTCGGAAAGGCCTTGAGTTCTCAAGTCACAAGGGTTTGTATCAGCTGATTGGAATCTGTCTGTGAATGTCAGTAAATACCAGCTTACGATAGTTATTCGCACTAATTGTGCTGGTACTAGGCAGAGGAAGACAAATTAATATTATATACTAAGACATTCCAGCTGGCCAAATATCTAAGGATAAAATATACGGACATTTAGTAACGCAAATTCCGTGCGTGTTTCATTCATTGAGCGTGTTTCCCTCAGGGCTGTTACCATTGGTGGGGTATCATGTATCAAAATATTGGACAAGGATTTGACTGAGCTGTTCAGTCCAGTTCTATAGCTATTTGATGTGTTGGCGTCTAAACAGTGGCCCGCCGGCCCGCTGGGAAATATTTAGCAAACAGCCACTGGGGTCATTCGGCCGAAAAACATGGATTTTACTCTGTGCATGACTAAATCATTTGGCACGGGCGACATATCGTGTCTTTGGTCGGATCATCATGAAATTTGTCATGGATGTTAACATAGACATGTATATCAGAACGAGCTATTTTGGGTAATTCGGCCATGAAGCATGTCCGACAACAGCCATCGTGGATTTTACTCTTTGGGTGACTAAATCATGTGGCTTGGGCTACAAATCTTAGATTTGGTCGGATCATTATTGGATTGTAAAATTATTATACCAGATTTTATGCATGAAGGTTAGGAGTTGGTTCAGAACGCTGTGTTTCCGCAAGAATCGGAAGCTCATATCGACAGCCGGAAGTAAGTACTCTGCATTAAATAATTAAATGGCCAGTTCATTGATGACGCAAACACCCGGTTGCCATGACTATTTTGAAAGCTATTATCGATCCAACTAATGGGTCGAAAGCTTTCAATGCCGGGCCCCATGAGGTTCTAGATTAATTGTGTTCAGGGGCGATCTCCTCGGACGTATATGTTCAAATATTCTAGAGAACAGCACCATCAGTTTTGTGCATTTCCATTTTCTAAAATTCAACACTGTTATTTCGCAAGAATCGTAAATACGTTTGGAATATTTTTAGCACAAAGCATATCGTCCACGCACCTGTTGTACGTTTGAATTACTTGCAGTATAAGGCGGTTCCTGCTTCTGGATGACAAATCATGACGGAATTAAAGGAGGCGTTGCGTAGTGATGAAGACAGTTCATCAAGGCTGGTGGACCGTTTTGATGAATTAAAAATCTTCATCAACGGAGCGAAAGCTGTCGGCTGTCTGTTATGTTACCCGGAGAGAAAGCATCTCGCTCCGTTGTTGAAATATATTGGCTGTATTGTTCTGTGGATTGTATTATGGTGTGAGTCTGTATTGTTGCTAAGAGATGAGATAAGATACTATCTAGATTTTAATCCCGATGAGGAGTTTGCCTATCTTATACTGATCATCAGTAAAATTCTTTATGTGTGGCTGCACACTGTTTTCTACAGTTTTGGGCTAATTGGGAGCGCTGGGCGAGCTGAACAATTTCTTCAAGCAGCATCTGCGCATCGTTCTGATTTCCTGTCCAACAGGATACACAAAACCAGGAAGAAAATATTAGTAGCTCGAATGATTTTGTTGCCCC
Organism: Siphonodentalium dalli; assembly: GCA_032622095.1. Lineage (NCBI taxonomy): Eukaryota > Metazoa > Mollusca > Scaphopoda > Gadilida > Siphonodentaliidae > Siphonodentalium > Siphonodentalium dalli. Next base: position 62,830,809 of record CP136069.1, on the reverse strand, counting down.
TTATTGTCACACTGTTTATTTATGGAGCGGTGATTGCATGGACAGCGCTTTTGAAGGAGACACCAACACATAATCTAGCAATAAAAATATATGCGGAATCAACACTTCTCGAGAAAACTATCTGGATTGCACACGTGGTTGTCGGCGTATTTGGAAACATTCATGTCAGCACAATGTTCCTGTTCTACTGTGGTGTTATCGGTATTTTGAAACAGGAATTCAAGGACGTGAATACGGAAATCGAAAAGATCAGGCGTCAGCCCGGAGTTTCAAAGTTGAGCAACGCTTTAACATTCCAAAGATTGAGGTTTGAATCAATGACGGAGATTGTACATAAGTTCGACCGGTTGATGTCACATTTCGTAGCGGCTGCATTCGTCATTGGTCTGGTGACCATTTGCTTGGTTTCATACGCCTTGGTGAACAAAGGCCCACAACAGGAATCTTTCAAGTCTTCATTTATAATGGCAATCATCGTAGGAGTGTTCCTGTTTGGACACACGTACCAGGCAATGGAACTAAACTCTCAGGTAAATAGTGTAGCTTAATGTTTGTAAACTGTAGCTGATAATTGGTGATCATATATAGAAACAAAATGGCACAATTTGCAACTCCTTGGACGATCAGTTTCTATATTGTCTCATATTTATCTATTTATTTATTTTAAATTATATGTTATAAATTCGTTTAAAAAAAATTCTATTAACCCTTTATATAATAAATACTCATTGACGAGTAGTTCACTTAGCAAATGTTCAGATAATAAGTTCCACAGTCATTTGTTGAACTTATTATCTGAACATTTCCCATCAATTATTAGTTAGCCTTCTGTACTTCTGTACCACGTTATTCGAAAACTTACTCCCCTCAAGGCCATGATATGTAGATTTACTATTAGAATATACAATTAAATTAGGTGAATAATAATTGTACCCACACAGGTTGATACTTTGAAGTATATTCTCAAGTCCCATTAATTAATGTGCCGGTTTAAATCTGTATCAATGGTACTGTATAGATGTTTATATTTCATTATGTATACCGGTAAAAAAATAAAATAAATGTATGTGCCACGCACTGTTACAGACACCATGTCATTTGGACCTTGTTGGTTAAAGGCACGGATGGCCTTCGTTATAGGTTATAATTTAGAAATAACAGTTACCAAATTATAACATGTTGTCAAGGATATACCAATAGTATATTATAATGATAGTATGAATGCCGTATTATCCTCAAAACACACATTGGGTGAGTCGAGCGTTTGTTTATATACAGCATGTAAAGCGTGAGCTATAAGCACAACACTCAACACCGTGGAAATGTTTTAGCAGAGTGATTCAAGGTGACCCATTCAACACAGAAATCTTGAAAGGTGAGGGTTAGCCAGCGCTATATACTGATACGTTATAAACAATTTGGTTGTATTTCTAACCAAAGTTCACATAAAGGTACTCAATCCGATTTAACGCTCCTAAATTACTATTTCGTTGGCTTCTGGGGTTACAATATTTGATTTTAGTCGAGGTACCCACCCATCAAAGCTCAGATTGATCAGATATCGCTTTCTGAAGTTTGTTATTTCAATTGTTTGTGGCCAGAAACGCGCCGTCAAATAGATGGTCTCGGTCAAAATTGCGGATGAAGATGGATAACTCTAAAAACAAGTGATAATACGGCCAAATTTTGTGAATACTCAAGTGATAATATGGCCATATTTCGTTGAACAAAATGTTGATGCCAGCACGTTTTGGGAAATTTGATACCATAGTTGACAGTGGTTAGCATTATTTTCTTTCAATTCTATCGATTCTGATAACTAAAGCGTATTTTGAAGAAATGTTGTTGTTGGATCTTGATGAAATGTGGATACTCTGATTGGATTGAGTACATTTAATGCATGTGGTATCCAAGGCGATGAGTGTTTTGCTTATCGCATACACTTTACTCGCTTTTGTTACATAAAATGGGGTTTATTTACATGACTTAGAAATAGCATTTAAAGGTATTCAATCCGATCAGATGGTATCAAATTTCCCAAAACTTGTATTTATCAACATTTTGTTCAACAAAATATGAACGTGTTATCCATTATCACTTACTAGTAAGTATCACAACATTTGGCCATATTACCACTTGATGTTAGAGTTATCCATCTTCATCCGAAATTTTGTCCGAGACTGTCCGTTTGACCACGTGTTTCTGGCCACATATAATTGCACATCTCGAGAAATAAAAAACTTAAAAAATCAATATTTGATCACTCTGAGCTGTGATGGGTGGTTTCCTCGACTCGAATCAAATATTTTTACCCCCGAAGCCAAAGAAATAGTAATTTAGGAGCGTTAATTCAGATACTGTAGCTTTAATACAACTAGTAGTTATTTAAGTCCAGCATTTAGGTTAATTGTACCTGAGCACATCTGGTGGGCTAAGTTCTCATTTTGGAAGATTCGTCAGAAGAACAATATGAGTCAGGACCCTATCTCAACCATTTATTAACTCTGAAATGATTGTACAATTAAATACAAAGTGATCCAGATAGACTGATGGACAAAACCAAAACACTGCCACTAATGGTTATTTAAACCAAATTTCCGGCTACCACCTTTGACCAAAGAATCTTAACCAAATATGTACCATGCAAATTTCCACTGTGAGCTGTTTCTGAATACTGAATAGAACTTTGTATAAAATTGTCTACAATGAGGGTTTACGAGCAAATAAGTTTACCCATTCACAATACAAACCTTAAATAACACCATGCATACATGGCCTCAATATCTCGAAGACGAGTGTGACTCGCCACACAGTAGTATTTCAATCAGGCTCTACTCATGAGCCATTCCATGAACTGGGTATTACATGCACACTTCTGGTACGATATGATTGGTAGTGCTATTTGTGCTGACGATAGGATATTCATATGCATACCGCGATTAAATTTAGACTTGACACAATTATTGAAATTTCAACACAGTGACGAATGGTGGCCTGGTATAATGATAATTTTGTTTCTTATTTAAAATAGCATGCCACTCCATGCCTAAGCTAGAATAGCCACTCTTTAACAAATGAATCTGGTATCTGGAGAAGTTGGGACACAGTAGTATTTCAACCAGGCTCTACTCATGAGCCATTCCATGAACTGGATATTACATGCACACTTCTGGTACGATATGATAGGTAGTGCTATTTGTGCTGACGATAGGATATTCATATGCATACCGCGATTAAATTTAGACTTGACACAATTATTGAAATTTCAACACAGTGGCGAATGGTGGCCTGGTATAATGATAATTTTGTTTCTTATTTAAAATAGCATGCCACTCCATGCCTAAGCTAGAACAGCCACTCTTTAACGAATGAATCTGGTATATGGAGAAGTTGGGACCAATATTAGCTCAGAATATTCATTGCATGTACGCAGCATAATACATTTCAAATAATTTGAAGTGTAGGTATAAATTCGGTATTAAATTAGGCAGAAATGCAGAAATTACAGTCAGTTTGCACAGCCGTCCCCCGATGCACCATGCGATTTGCCCGAACGTTCCACCATTTCACCCAAAAATTGCCCAATTTTATGCTTACAAATTGTTCGGGCAGGGGGTGAAGCCCCTGGCCCATATTGTCATGTAAATGCCGAAAACAATTAATGCAGCCGTAGAATTTACACTAGCGAGTAGAGACGCGTAAATATAAAATTTAAACCAACGACATCCGATACTGCATGGTATCCTGAATAATTCCAAACTAATTTATGTCATTTATGTCGCGAAAACTCTGTCTAAATGTTGATAATTGACTCGCAAGTCAGAACAATCACTTCACTAAATATAAAGTGGGCACTATTAGTCTGACCGTATTTCGGGGTACGACAGTGAACTGAGTATATATACCATCATAATTCATTTCAAACTAACAGTAACATATATATTAATAACACATAATATTAAACAATTGTACAATTTTAACATACTGCGCACTAGCCCGTAAACCTGACATGTAGACAGTCAGATTGCTCTGATTTAGAATGGCCGGGTTGACAGACTAATTGCTCACATGTCAGCATTTTGATAGTAATTGTCAATACGACATGAGTCATATTGACAACTGTGCAGTAGGTTTACATGTAATCATGACAAAAAACATCAGCATCCATTCCAACTTACTTCTTACGTGTGTGTCGATCCATCGTTCATACGCAGAACAACCAAGTCTCCCTGTATTTATGGATCCACATCCACACCACACCGATATATGAAATGCCCTTTTCATCCTCATCACCACATATATACACTACATACAGCTGTGTGTGTTCCACAACCATAATAACTGAAGAGAGAAAACTCTTAATACACCATCACCTGAAATTTTGACAGGAAATTTTGCCGCCAACTCGTGGATCATTGCCCACGGTATAGGGTTCGTTATCGTGCTGATATTGTTGTACACGGGACAGCCATTTACGTCCCCACCTGATGGGACCGCTTGATCAAACCAGTGTCATCGAGGCATACACAGTACTTTATATAGGCAACCTCGTTGAATTCACGATGTGTAACACGGTATTCAACGGCAATCTGGTATTAGAATCCGATAATTTTGAACTAATGGTAAACACCAGTTGGAAAGTCAGAATAATTCCTCACTTCCAAGATGAAGCCTAATTTAGTAATTACCACTATACTACTTTACTACTACTAGTACTACTAAACAATTCTACTTGTGTTGACTGATAAAGACAAACACGTGCCCCTTACCTGATAAAAATCCTCTTTTTCATTTCAATTTCAATGATTTTCTTCGGTTTTGTTTTGGGAAATGTCCCGACCTCGGAGGTACAACCGGAAATGTGCATCGATTTGTTTTTTCGCTCTTCGCTAATGATAACTGTTGTTAATCTTTGGAGTTGGAACAGAGACTGCGGAGAATTGATAAATTAGACTCCTTTTTGCGATTGAATTCATTCAGTTGATGGCACCTATGATCTAGATATCTAGCCAAGTTAACTTACAGTAAATCATTCATTGAAACATGAACGACAATAACAAAGACTCAGAGTTTTAGATTGTCAGTTCAAACAGAAACTTGACCAAGTCAAAGAACTGAAGTCTCAAATCAGAGTAAAAGAATTGTTTTTGGTGAATTTTGTTCCGTCCAAAACCAGATAAGAAGTACTATTTTATTTAAATCACTCACCTGCTATGCATACAGCTTTCATCCCATCATTTTGTTGTGTGGTAATGGGTAATTTGTGGAAATAATAACGACGAGGTGGTGGTTTCTGTATTTGAACTACAAGGCTTAGCAACAACCATATCTATATATGCTACGTCAAATATGATTGGTTAAAATACGGAAACCGTTTTTATTGCGCCTTTACCTAACGAGAACGCCACTTTACGTTACGTTAAGCGCGTGCTCTGATACTATTTTTAGGTAACGTGACCTATATATAGAACACAATAATACAGCTTCATAGGTATACGGATCTCATGCGCGTTAACTTCATGAAAACTTTCAGATTTCGCTTCACGAAATCTGATTAAGTTTTCTATAATATGTATTCATTGGTTGGGATTCAGTTTAATACATGTGCCTCACGTCAATGGTTGTTCATAGTTACTGGACATAAAGTCCCAAACATAAGGTTTTATTTGAAGTTATAAATCGGTATACTGACATAAGGAACTAAAGTTATGAAAGAATTACCAAATGGCCTGACAAACATATCCCAGATACAAGCGCAAAACCCAAAACACCGGGCATATGTCGCCTGTTTCCTATAAATAACATACTCAGCCACAACTCTGCAGCGATAAAATCGTTCGGGACGCCAAATTAACGGAGTTTAAAACATTTTACACCATTAGCGACGAGTGACTCGTCGCCATCCATGTTTCAATGTTTCGTATACTTATTCAATTATTTCTTAACATTGTGTGAAGGGAACCAGTGTTCTGAAAAAAAGTGCATGTGTTCCGAGATACTATTTGTTGCAGAACACCGGTCTTTCCAATTACCGATGGAATAAGCATATGATTGAAGCTATATTTATTGTGTCTCCCAATATATACAGTATTGACAATTAAATGATGATGTGGAGGTAATGAATGACGGAGAAACCACTGGGGATTGGAGCACAATTTATGCAACTTAGATTATAAAGCTCCTCTCCCCATATTATATCGTCTATACGTATAAGTTTGTAAATGAATTTGTAGATGGTGCCACGTTTGGCGGTCCTTATAATTTGATGTGGGAGGAGTGGGTAGTTTATGCAACATGAGTTGTGGGAATGTATTGTACATGGTAAGCCGTGGTGCTTGGTCGGGGGACACTGGAAGATGTGTATCAACTCGGGGTCATGAAACCCGTTCAGATTGTGAAATGTATGATTGAACTATTTCGAAGAGTCTAGCATTACTATCATCGTCTAGAGTATGATCTCCAAAGAGAATGTTCTGGATTGAAATTATGGTAATGTTTAAACTTCTAAGGCGGTCGACCATTGTAGATCTAATGTTATTATATTTCGGACAGAGTAAAAAGTAATGGGACGCATCTTCTAGTGGATATCCGCATGTGCATTGAGTAGTGGTTGATATATAGTTAACGTATTTATCAAAGTTTAAGTCGCTGCAGTTATTGCGCAAACGGCAATGTAAAATATTGAGAATTCTCCGGTCATCTAATATATATTTTGGGACTTCTGTTTGTTTGTTTGTCTGTTAGCTATGGCCGGGAAAACGGCTGGACCGATTGAGCTCAAACTTCCAATCTAAGGTTAAAAATCCACGGGCAGTGTTTACCGCCGTTTGGAGAAGCTCAGAGCACACATTATCCACTCCCAGTCACAAAAATGACCGTCATGGCACTGTGGGTTTAATCGAGTTGATAGTTAAAGAGCGTTCGTATCCGCAGTGTCGTTGATAAAGAGCGTATGCGTGTAGTGTGATTCTTATGCCGGGGCCAGACGTGAGTGTGTCTGTATCCAGACATGAGCGTGTTCTTATTTCTGTCTTCGTACTTAGAGGTTCCAAGGAACGGGGGATATTTTCATTGGGTAAGTTTTTCCGCCCGAGGTGATCTTCACCTTGAAACGGGTACCATCACGGGACGGGTACCATCATTTCTCTTGATTTAAAAGGCAGTATTAACTCAAATTAAATTAAAAAACGGATTTCGACGAAATTTGATACATAGGGATACTTTTGTCGGGGGAGTGTTTTCGACGGGTCAAATCGTGACCCCGACCTGACCTTGACCTTCAAAATGGTCAATTCCAGGTCAAAGCCCGGACGAAGTCGGGTCACCTGCTAGTTATTATAATATAAAGGAGGTTTTTGTATATTTTGCTGTTCCATATAAGACACATTCATGGCCCTTATAATGTCATCTTTCTTAGCTTTGGGTGGGAGCGACTTGTATATTCCGTTCCATTCAGTTGCCATGGTAGGGATGAAAGTATTTTCCAAATGTTTCGTTTTATATAAGTTGAGTCTATATCGCAATGGGTATCTAACAGAATATTCAATTTCATCCTGTACCGTTTGAGGCAGAAGATCGTTAACAAATGCTGGTGCTTTGTTGTTGATTACTCGTAGCCAAGTACGTGCTTTATGATATTTTCTTCTTTTTGATAAGCGTTGCCATCCAAGTTTACTTAGAATTTGATCATCGGGCACCGAACGTGTTAACCCTGTGACTATTCTACCTGCATCAATGTGAAGACGGTCCATCTTCTTTAAAAGTTTGTCAGGGGCGTTGTCCCAGACTACATCACCATAGTCCATCAATGGGAGAATATAAATTTTAAATATATTTTCAAGTCTTTTGCGGTTGACTTTAAACTTGAGTTTACGTAGCTGCGATAGGCGATTTGCGACTCTGTTACAAATCTCCGTGATATGTGAGTCCCAACTAAGATTTGATTGAATCGAGACCCCAAGATGTTTATGACTAGTGACTTGTTCTATGGAATATTCGTCTAGTTTAAAATCTAAGGTTATTGGTGTTGAAGCTTTATGAGAAGACGCTTATGGGAAATAGTATCGAATGATTGTTGAAGTCGTTATCGGTTACGTACGTCAGTTGATTGCTGCATCTAGTTTGTGGTCAGCTCGTTCTTAAAATATAAGTGTTGTTGTACATTATCAATCGTTGCAGCATCCGTTTTGGTATCTCACGAAAAGAAAAGTGAGTACTACTTTAAAGAATGGCCCTGTGTTGTCCCGGGATAGAATATTTCCATCGCCCCACTGCGAGGGACAGACTCCCTAAAATTAGGTCCCCTCTCATGATATTAAGATGTTATGGCTACATACACTGATATTGTGAACAAAACAAAAATAATTGTTGCAGAAGTTCCTGGTATCTTTCTGATAACAGTAAAATTTGAAGATATGTTCATGTCACAATTTTATAGTCTCGTAGAATTTACAACTGACTGATTCATAAAGCACATGTTTTAAATTAAAAACAATTTTCAGACATATTTTAAGCAAATAGATTTTTAAATGTCAAGAATTTTAAGTAAAATGTGCGCCTACGCAATAGGTAGGTAGCAACACAATGTCACGGGTTGTATGAGGGCTGAAAAAATAGCACAAATTAGTATCTGGGGTGTGCATATCTGCCAGTGAGGCTTGTGTTAAATGTGACATTAATAGTTATATGGTTTAATTATTTCACAATAAACTGAAATTTTTTATTTGTAACATGACTTTCGTATTCAGTTCAGGCCAACTATGTGTGTTCGGTTATATATGAAAACAACACGATTTCTCTCCGAATTTTGTCATCTCCACATGCAAGACAATACATTGCTATGATAACTGTTATTCTATTTCAAATACTGATAAGTTATACTGTAGCTCTAGCATGTAGAATCAGCCTATTTATTGACTTTCGCTCTGTCGTGGTCTGCTTTTGGGTTGAAAATGGTCAATTCTAGTCTAATTAGATAAATACTGTTGTAACTAGGAAGCCGGAATGTCGACAATATTTTAATGCACTGCAAACTAGCGTTGCTAAACGGAAGCTCACATTGGGAATGCAACCGGGTGCACTCTGGATGAAATGGCATTTACCTTGCTGAAACAAACAGCCGGGTTACCATTAAAATCGTCTGGATGTCGTCAGCTAACAATTGATATCGACCGAACTAATGCTTCCACATCTGGGAATTGACTGACACAATTATAGGCGCTCTATTAATCAAGACAAACAATGTAGTCCCATTGCGATAGCGATCAGACCAACACGCTGGTTAGCATTTTAATATTCAATGCGATGAGTTGTTATAGTGCCGGATAAAACAGAAAATGTGACATTGGATTGCTAATTCAGAGGTCGTATATATACTTTTAAATACCCAAGACAATCCATTCTCTTCATGCATTTACACTTGTGTATCCTTATTTGGAGGAACTCATAACAAGATAAAACACCTACCAGTTGTGTTTGAGACTTATTAAGGCGCGTTGCGGCTCTAGTTGATGAATCATGGCAGACTTGGAAGCCGGGAATATTGATGAAGAAAACTCGTCGAAGTTGGTTGACAAGTTTGATGAATTCAGTATCCTCATTAATGGAGCGAAAGTTGTCGGCGCATTTTTCTGTTTCCCTAAGACAAAGGATATAGTTTCGTTGCTGAAAGCGCTTGGTTCTATTGTTCTCTTGGTTGCATTCTTTTGTCAATCAGCATTTTTTATGACGGACCGTATAAACTGGTACCTGACGTTCAATTCCGAGGAGAGGATTGCAGAACTAACTTTGACAATCAGTCATATACTTTTTGTGTGCCTGAACACCATTTTCTACAGTTTTGGCATTGTTGGAAGCTCCGGGCGAACCGAACAATTTCTACACGCTGTGTCAGCATATCGTTCTGATTTCGTATCCCATAGGAATACCATAACACGGAAGAAACTATTAATAGCCCAAATGGTTGTGGTGCCTATAGTTATTTTTGCAGTCATATATGGAGAGTTAATGGTATTTATAGAACTTTCGGGCGAAACGCCAAAGGAAGTTATGTTCATGGCATCGACTCTTTTCGCAAAAATTAGTTACATCGCAAATATAATTCTCATTCATATTCGATCTATCCAAATCAATACGATGTTCATCGTGTTTTATGGTATGCTGCGTATTTTCAAACAGGAATTCAAAGACATCAACAGGGAACTCGAAACTGTCAGGCGCCAACCCGGAGTTTCAAACTTGAGCAGCGTTTTAACAACCCAGAGATTGAGGTTTGAATCATTAACAGAACTTGTAAATAAGTTCGACCAATTGATGTCACATTTCGTAGCGGCTGCTTTCGTCATTTGTCTGGCGGTCATCTGCTTGGTCTCGTACGCTTTGGTAAACAAAGGCCCGCGATCAGAATCATTCAACGGTTCAGTTGTGATAGCCATCGGCGTTTTAGTTTACCTGGTTGGACACACGTACCAAGCAATAGAACTTAACTCCCAGGTAAATATACCGTATAACCGTGTATCTCTACAGAGTTGTCTGTCTTACCAATATTCATCACCTCTGTCACAGCAGACTAAAATGATGTCTCCTATTAAATTAATCTAATACTACCACCCAGTCAATTCGCGAAACATGAACTCGTAGTCACTGTTAATGCTATGCATAAGTTTTCTCCCTGAAATGAGTTATTCACATGTATAATACCACGGTATAAGTATGTAAAATAATATGCAATTTGGCAATTATTTGGGAAACTAATCACTAATGAACCGCTTTAATGAACTGGTATGACGTAATCAGTCTGTTTTGTAGCTGTCGCAATCCTTGAGGTAAATGTATTTTTGTGAACGTGAACCTTGTACAAATCTGTGCTGTGACAGAGGTTAATATCCGTAAGATAGACAACGCTGGTAGAGATTGATACCGCAGATTTGGATGAATTTTTTCAATAATCACCGCTTAGTAATATATACATAATCATTATGGATGGATAACGCGACGTTTTAATCCACATGGCGGTTTGCTCTCCAGAATACACATAATATTCGCTATGAATTTTTGTCGAAATATGTCAATAAATACTGAACTACCTTTCTACGAGCATTATATGTCACAGAAAGACGCATTGAAGTCATAACAAAATAATACTTCGCGAACATAATGTACGGGTCCCGTACACAAATGGTGTCATTTCTATTCATTGGAATTCTTGAATCGGAAATGCAATGTTCGGATAATGTATTTTGCGCTTTTTTATTATTATTTTTACAGTGAATAGCTGATTATTCCCATGTATACTGTTATAACTCAGTGAGAGAATCCATTTAGTGCAGACAGATTTTAACCGATTCAGCTTCATGCTTTCCACTTCAAAGTTTATGTCATGATGAAAAATTTGTCTCTAGCGAATTGCTACCTTGGTCATAATAACCATAACATAACCATAGCATAACCATAGGCAGAACACAACGTACATCTTAATCGAGAATATTGTATCGAATGAGTTGCGGATCGCGCAAGGATATATTTCACGAGAGCGTAGCTCGAGAGAAATGTAAATGTGCGCCGTCCGTAACTAGTTCGATAAATGATTCGAGGTTTTGATGCAAGTTGTGTTCTGTATTTATTCTACACCGATGTGTCAGTTAACTTCAATCCATGCTGCCACCTTCATTGATACTATATTTCCCTTTATTGTGATGTAAGTCTTATGAATAACAAGTAATGATCGTAGTTGACGTAATATATATAATTATAATGTACGTCATTTTTCTTGACGACAACGTCAACTAGAATAGGTCGGCTTGTATTCCAATAGATGTATACAATAATATGTATTCAATGGCTGGGATTCCGTTGAATACATGTACCTCACGACAATGTACAATATCTGTAATATCTCCTGCATACATCATACCCTGTATCATGTCATCTTATATGACGAATATGTTTCAAACCATTATGTCTTTATTAAGCCTAAGTTGACAATCGGAAAGCCACCATGGCGTCAGCCAATACCTCATTCTGACGTCTTATTGCCATTATGGGGTTGAACATGTCAAATATGTCACCTGTGCAGTCTCTTACGTACACCCAATGCTTACATATAAATTGTCTCGTACACTCGGAATTGGAATCACTCAAACTTTCAGTTATACTAACCATCGTCGTAAGAGACTACTTGATTGTATTTACTCACCAAGCAATGGAATTAATTGCCAGTTAAATATACCATACATGTATATTCGGAGGGACGATGACTACGTGGTCCACTCATCAACAGTATAGAAACATAGAACATTGAGTGACGCACCCATTGATACTCATCATTCCATCATAATTTATGAACATATTTTAATACATCACGCATGTAAAGACAGTCTATATCGGTATCGTTGGTAGTCATGTTTTATGCTATATAAGCTTGCATATAGTCCATTTTTAAAGTCGTCAAGCATTTCAGCTTCAACGACGAAGTCCGACAGCGAATCCCATGTATTTGTCATGGTATTGCTAAGGAAGAGTTTTTGTAATTCCGTACGACAAAACATCGTCCGGCAGTATGATTATCCACTGGTACGATCGTCATGTACTCACCCAAAGAGTGCATCGCATCGAACATGACGTTACAAAGAATACTCGCCGTTTAATAGACATTAAGCCGTACAGCAACCATGCATGTTTTATAGCGGTAATATTTTAGTTATGGTACAAGTTTTGTTCATCCTTGTGATCTTTCTATTGTTTCTTGTGGAGTGGACTCAGATAGTATTTCGGCATTCGATAATTGATCGCACTATCGTCGAGTTTATTTTAGCAAACGTGTATATATATATTTGTATGCAAGCTATTTTGATTATCTTCGTAATTTTGCAGCTTTCAGTGGTTACATTAATATGTTAATCGAATTAGAGGGTTTTTTATACCTATATAGTTCTTAGTCTGGGGAGGACATTTCTAATTTCCCCTGAATATCATCATACAGTAGTCTTTGATATGGCTGTGGTACCATAATGCAATAGGTGTAGTTTCATGGAGGAGTGTCTTTCAGTTGTGTCATCAGCTGAGATTCCACGACTGCCTGCCATGTAATTTGAAAGGTCGTGCATGTAGATAAGCGATAGCACAGACCCAACAATATTGCCTTGAGGGACTCGACTGGTTACGAATTGCATAGTGAAGCACATATCGTTATCTCTTATCTAAATAATTGTATATCCAATTGATGAGGGATCCGTTGATTGCATATGATTGAAGCTTTGTGAGAAGACGGTTATGGGAAATAGTATCGAATGATTGTTGAAGTCGTTATCGGTTACGTCACTTGATTGCTGCATCTATAATTTGACTACCAGTTTTCTGATCTTAGCTACAAATAATTTATACCTCAATCGATCAATCAATCATGTTTCAATTTTTTATTAAGGATTTTCCAGACATAGATGGAGAAAATCCATTTTTAAATATCAAGAATTGCAGGCAAAATGTGCTTCTAAGCCATAACTGGGACAAATATAATTCTTCTGAACGAGGTATTTTCAGACATATACATTTGTCTGTTTGGCTATGAACTCTTTCCTTTGTTGAACTTATGCTGATGGTGATGCAATTTTGAGTCGATAAGTTGACGTTGTGACATTACATTTTGAAGAGCGAATCTACTCTCTTCTTAGATGTAGGTTTTTATGTGATGAATTAGAACATACGCAATTATTGTAGCATCAACTTTACCATAATCATGACTCACGCTCAAACGAGGTCGATGTCGACGGGAGAACTTGAAAAAGAATACGAGTGTAAAAACTTCGCGGACATAAGTACGTGTTTCGCCAAAAATGCCTGGATCATTGATACACAGACTAGAAGCTGTTGAAACTAAAGTTGAAGACTTAACCACAAAAGTAAATTCTGTGGAAAAGAAATCAAAAACAGCCACAAAAGAGGTAAACAAAATTCAAGGAAGTTGAAATAAAGGACAATTGGGACAAACTTCGTACCTTAGAAGCTTCTGTAGCAGAACATTGTTTACTATTGGAAGAATTAGTAGAAACGACAGATGACATTCAGTTCTGCCAGGGCACTCTTGAGGAAAATTTGAATGATGTAACCCAGAAACATGAAAAATTAATGGCATCGCACCTCAAGATTGATCTCTGGGGACGGAAATGGAACTTAGTTGTGAAAGGAGTAAAAGGGACAACTAAGGAAACATCAGATGAAACAGAGAGAAAATTAAGAGATTCTTTCGCCAAATCACTGTCTATAGCACGTCCGGAGGTAAAAGAGATGAAGTTTGCAGCACGCCACCGTCTTCCGACTGGTCAGGACAATCAACCAGACATTATAGTTAGATTTGTATCGTTATCTGACATAGACAATATTCTAAAGAAAGCAAAAAAGTTAACAGCAGGATGTGGGTATGGAGTTTCTGTAGATCTGCCTCCCAGCTTAAATAAACTTAGGAAAAAGCTTCTGAAGGAAAGATACGAATTACCGATTGAAGATATGAAGAAGATGACCTTAGTGTACCTGAAAACCGAACCTTTCCTGAAATTGGTGAGAAAAAGAGATGGAAAATGATTCTGTTCGTAAAAAAAACAATAAAACACTGAACATAAGCGTCATGTTGATCTAAATAAAAAAGTGTGGTATAAAATAACATTTAGTTTATATAAATACATGCAGCTACATGTATTGTTTGAGAAACATTCCACTTTCCTTACAAAGTATTATTGTGTACATGTATTCATCTACGCGTGTGTTTCGAAATATTCCATATTCCTTACAAAGTATTATTTTATACATATCTGTAGGTGCACGGTACATGTATGGGTAAAACATTCCACATTCCATATAAAGGATGATTATTATTTTACTTTACAAGTACAAATGCATATATGTGCACCAATGTGCTGTGTATTTTTTTTATACACAACATAATGTAAAGGTGATATATAGTGCCACACAATGAAATGCTTTGATATTTTCCTGATTAATTGTTAATATATGTGTGTCCTTGCTATCCGGATAAAAACCAAATACGAGCGAGGGTATGTGAGTAAATCTTCATCCTTTGGGAAAAATGAGCTTTCAACTGGTATATGTCAACAATACACCCGTAAAGTAGAACTTGGGATTTATTTATAATTACTGTTTGCTGTTTGTTCTATATGAAATGTTTTGCCAATTAACAAAAATTAATTTATAATTAATCATAATTTTATACTAAATTAAATATCTAATCAGTTGTCAGAAAATAAAGATTAAAAAGCTAATAGATAATCAATAATAAGTAATCACATTTCACCACATATTTGCTAAGCTGAACATAAACAACAAGCCTCACCAAATCTTGTAAAATCTTTCAGCCTAATAATCTTTTCTATCAGGAAGCAGAGACACACATATTAAAAGTAGAGATGACAAATTGACAATAGGAGCTCGGCACAAGCAATACACAAGAGTGGAAAAGAGTAGAACAAATGACACTTATATACATGTATATAGTGCTAGTTGTTCTATCTCTGTTGATGGGAAATTGGCTTCTGCAAGCCAATGACAGAGTAAGTGCACCAGTGCCAATTAATTGGAGGTTAACTGTTATTACATGTATTGTTACCGTTATTAGAAACAAAAGGTCTAAATGTGAAAATGTAAATGCATACTTTCCAATCAAAATCTTTGCAGCAAATTATTGGTATAAAGTAATCAGGGGATATTATTATTATGTCTAATTTTACCATAGGTTTCATTAAATGTCTATATCGCAATTTCATCCTGTACCGCTTGAGGCAGAAGATCGTTAACAAATGCTGGTGCTTTGTTGTTGATTACTCGTAGCCAAGTACGCGCTTTATGATATTTTCTTCTTTTTGATAAGCGTTGCCATCCAAGTTCACTTAGAATGTGATCATCGGGCACCGAACGTGTTAACCCTGTGACTATTCTATGGGCATCAATGTGAAGACGGTCCATCTTCTTTAAAAGTTTGTCAGGGGCGTTGTCCCAGACTACATCACCATAGTCCATCAATGGGAGAATATAAATTTTAAATATATTTTCAAGTCTTTTGCGGTTGACTTTAAACTTGAGTTTACGTAGCTGCGATAGGCGACTTGCGACTCTGTTACAAATCTCCGTGATATGTGAGTCCCAGCTAAGATTTGATTGAATCGAGACCCCAAGATGTTTATGACTTGTTCAATGGAATATTCGTCTAGTTTAAAATCTAGGTTATTGGTGTTGAAGCTTTATGAGAAGACGCTTATGGGAAATAGTATCGAATGATTGTTGAAGTCGTTATCGGTTACGTACGTCAGTTGATTGCTGCATCTAGTTTGTGGTCAGCTCGTTCTTAAAATCTAAGTGTTGTTGTACATTATCAATCGTTGCAGCATCCGTTTTGGTATCTCACGAAAAGAAAAGTGAGTACTACTTTAAAGAATGGCCCTGTGTTGTCCCGGGATAGAATATTTCCATCGCCCCACTGCGAGGGACAGACTCCCTAAAATTAGGTCCCCTCTCATGACATTAAGATGTTATGGCTACATACACTGATATTGTGAACAAAACAAAAATAATTGTTGCAGAAGTTCCTGGTATCTTTCTGATAACAGTAAAATTTGAAGATATGTTCATGTCACAATTTTATAGTCTCGTAGAATTTACAACTGACTGATTCATAAAGCACATGTTTCAAATTAAAAACAATTTTCAGACATATTTTAAGCAAATAGATTTTTAAATGTCAAGAATTTTAAGTAAAATGTGCGCCTACGCAATAGGTAGGTAGCAACACAATTTCACGGGTTGTATGAGGGTTGAAAAAATAGCACAAATTAGTATCTGGGGTGTGCATATCTGCCAGTGAGGCTTGTGTTAAATGTGACATTAATAGTTATATGGTTTAATTATTTCACAATAAACTGAATTTTTTTATTTGTAACATGACTTTCGTATTCAGTTCAGGCCAACTATGTGTGTTCGGTTATATATGAAAATAACACGATTTCTCTCCGAATTTTGTCATCTCCACATGCAAGACAATACATTGCTATGATAACTGTTATTCTATTTCAAATACTGATAAGTTATACCGTAGCTCTAGCATGTAGAATCAGCCTATTTATTGACTTTCGCTCTGTCATGGTCTGCTTTTGGGTTGAAAATGGTCAATTCTAGTCTAATTAGATAAATATTGTTGTAACTAGGAAGCCGGAATGTCGACAATATTTTAATGCACTGCAAACTAGCGTTGCTAAACGGAAGCTCACATTGGGAATGCAACCGGGTGCACTCTGGATGAAATGGCATTTACCTTGCTGAAACAAACATCCGGGTTACCATTAAAATCGTCTGGATGTCGTCAGCTAACAATTGATATCGACCCAACTAATGCTTCCACATCTGGGAATTGACTGACATAATTATAGGCGCTCTATTAATCAAGACAAACAATATAGTCCATTGAGATTGCGATCAGACTAACACGCTGGTTAACATTTTAATATGCAATGCGATGAGTTGCTATAGTGCCGGATATAACAGAAAATGTGACATTGGATTGCTATTTCAGAGGGCGTATACATACTTTTAACTATCCAAGACAACCCATTCTCTTCATGCATTTACACTTATGTATCCTTATTTGGAGGAATCATAACAAGATAAAACACCTACCAGTTGTGTTTTAGACTTATTAAGGCGCATTGCGGCTCTGGTTGATGAATCATGGCAGACTTGGAAGCCGGGAATATTGATGAAAAAAACTCGTCGAAGTTGGTTGACAATTTTGATGAATTCAGTATCCTCATTAATGGAGCGAAAGTTGTCGGCGCATTTTTCTGTTTCCCTAAGACAAATGGTCTAGTTTCGTTGCTGAAAGCGCTTGGTTGTATTGTTCTCTTGGTTGCATTCTTTTGTCAATCAGCATTGTTTATGACGGACCGTATAAACTGGTACCTGACGTTCAATTCCGAGGAGAGAATTGCAGAACTAACTTTGATCATCAGTCAGATACTTTTTGTGTGCCTGAACAGCATTTTCTACAGTTTTGGCATTGTTGGAAGCTCCGGGCGAACCGAAATATTTCTACACGCTGTGTCAGCATATCGTTCTAATTTCGTATCCCATAGGAATACCATGACACGGAAGAAACTATTAATAGCCCAAATGGTTGTGGTGCCTATAGTTAGTTTTGCAGTCATATATGGAGAGTTAATGGTATTTATAGAACTTTCGGGCGAAACGCCAAAGGATGTTATGTTCGTGGCATCGACTTTTTTCGCAAAATTTATTTACATTGCAAATATAATTTTCATTCATATTCGATCTATCCAAATCAATACGATGTTCATCGTGTTTTATGGTGTGCTGCGTATTTTCAAACAGGAATTCAAAGACATCAACAGGGAAATCGAAAATATCAGGCGCCAACCCGGAGTTTCAAACTTTAGCAGCGTTTTAACTACCCAGAGATTGAGGTTTGAATCATTAACAGAACTTGTAAATAAGTTCGATCAATTGATGTCACATTTCGTAGCGGCTGCTTTCGTCATTTGTCTGGTGGTCGTCTGCTTGGTCTCGTACGCTTTGGTAAACAAAGGCCCGCGATCAGAATCATTCAACGGTTCAGTTGTGATAGCCATCGGCGTTTTAGTTTACCTGGTTGGATACACGTACCAAGCAATAGAACTTAACTCCCAGGTAAATATACCGTATAACCGTGTATCTCTACAGAGTTGTCTGTCATACCGATATTCATCACCTCTGTCACAGCAGACTAAAATGGTGTCTGCTATTAAATTAATCTAATACTACCACCGAGTCAATTCGCGAAACATGCAACTCGTATTCACTGTTAATGCTATGCATAAGTTTTCTCTCACATGTATAAATCCACGGTATAAGTATGTAAAATAATCTGCAATATGGCAATTATTTGGGAAACTAATCATTAATGAACCGCTTTAATGAACTGGTATGACGTAATCAGTCTGTGTTGTAGCTGTCGCAATCCTTGGGGTAAATGTATTTATGTGTACGTGAACCTTGTTCAAATCAGTGTTGTGACAGAGGTTAATATATGTAAGATAGACAATGCTGGTATAGATTGATACCGTAGATTTGGATGAATTTTTTCAATAAACATCGCTTAATAATATATATATATATATATAATAATTATGGATGAATAACGCAACGTTTAAATCAACATGGCGGTTTGCGCTCCAAAATACACATAATATTCGCTTTGAATTTTTGTCGAAATATGTCAATAAATACCTGAACTACGTTTCTACGAGCATTATATATCACAGAAAGACGCATTGAAGTCATATAAGGATTAACTGTCATGTGGACTGTTTTTATGGAGATGTAACGGTGAGGTAAGTGGACATAACTTGTGTAAAACCCGAAGGGTTTTACATACAAGTTATGTCCACTTACCTCACCGATACATCTCCATAAAAATAGTACACATGACAGTTAATCCTTATATTTATATACATTTAGCGAAAAAGCCACTTTTGTAAATATATTTAAATCGAAAAGTGTATCGTGACAAGATCAGCCCAAAATACCCTATAGCACCCTTGGCAAACGTTAATAGGAACAATTTCTCTTCATGTTGAAACCCGATGATGTATTAAGTCAATCCTGCGCCAGTCAAAATGCGCCCAAAGCATTACGCGTTCGTCTTTCCAAACCTAATGACGTATCGATGGTGTTATTAGCTTGGTGTTATGAGGCGTTACGCATTCACCGAGAAATAACTGCAACTAGCCACGTGGGCGCCGACCAATCAGAATGCTGGATTTAGTGATGACAACACTTAGTGTGTACATATAACAAAATAATACTTCGCGAACATAATGTACGCGGACCCCGTACACAAAAACGGTGTCATTTCTATTCATTTAAATTCTGGAATCGGAAATGCAATGTTCGAAAAATGTATTTTACGTTATTTTATTATTATTTGTACAGTGAATATAGCTGATTATTCCCATGTATACTGTTATAACTCAGTGAGAGAATCCATTTAGTGCAGACAGGGTTTAACCGATCCAGCTTCATGCTTTCCACTTCAAAGTTTATGTCATGAGGAACAATTTGTCTCAAGCGAATTGCTACCTTGGTCATAATAACCATAGCATAACCATAGCATAACCATAGCATAACCATAGGCAGAACACAACGTACACCTTAATCTAGAATATTGTATGGAATGAGTTGCGGATCGCGCAAGGATATATTTCACTCGAGCATAGCTCGAGAGAAATGTAAATGTGCGCGTCCGTAACTAGTTCGATAAATGATTCGAGGTTTTGATGCAAGTTGTGTTCTGTATTTATTCTACACCGATGTGTCAGTTAACTTCAATCCATGACTGCCACCTTCATTGATACTATATTTCCCTTTATTGTGATGTAAGTCTTATGAATAACAAGTAATGATCGTAGTTGACGTAATATATATAATTATAATGTACGTCATTTTTCTTGACGACAACGTCAACTAGAATAGTTCGGCTTGTATTCCAATAGATGTATACAATAATATGTATTCAATGGCTGGGATTCCGTTGAATACATGTACCTCACGACAATGTACAATATCTGTAATATCTCCTGCATACATCATACCCTGTATCATGTCATCTTATATGACGAATATGTTTCAAACCATTATGTCTTTATTAAGCCTAAGTTGACAATCGGAAAGCCACCATGGCGTCAGCCAATACCTCATTCTGACGTCTTATTGCCATTATGGGGTTGAACATGTCAAATATGTCACCTGTGCAGTCTCTTACGTACACCCAATGCTTACATATAAATTGTCTCGTACACTCGGAATTGGAATCACTCAAAATTTCAGTTATACTAACCATCGTCGTAAGAGACTACTTGATTGTATTTACTCACCAAGCAATGGAATTAATTGCCAGTTAAATATACCATACATGTATATTCGGAGGGACGATGACTACGTGGTCCACTCATCAACAGTATAGAAACATAGAACATTGGTTGACGCACCCATTGATACTCATCATTCCATCATAATTTATGAACATATTTTAATACATCACGCATGTAAAGACAGTCTATATCGGTATCGTTGGTAGTCATGTTTTATGCTATATAAGCTTGCATATAGTCCATTTTTAAAGTCGTCAAGCATTTCAGCTTCAACGACGAAGTCCGACAGCGAATCCCATGTATTTGTCATGGTATTGCTAAGGAAGAGTTTTTGTAATTCCGTACGACAAAACATCGTCCGGCAGTATGATTATCCACTGGTACGATCGTCATGTACTCACCCAAAGAGTGCATCGCATCGAACATGACGTTACAAAGAATACTCGCCGTTTAATAGACATTAAGCCGTACAGCAACCATGCATGTTTTATAGCGGTAATATTTTAGTTATGGTACAAGTTTTGTTCATCCTTGTGATCTTTCTATTGTTTCTTGTGGAGTGGACTCAGATAGTATTTCGGCATTCGATAATTGATCGCACTATCGTCGAGTTTATTTTAGCAAACGTGTATATATATATTTGTATGCAAGCTATTTTGATTATCTTCGTAATTTTGCAGCTTTCAGTGGTTACATTAATATGTTAATCGAATTAGAGGTTTTTTTATACCTATATAGTTCTTAGTCTGGGGAGGACATTTCTAATTTCCCCTGAATATCATCATACAGTAGTCTTTGATATGGCTGTGGTACCATAATGCAATAGGTGTAGTTTCGTGGAGGAGTGTCTTTCAGTTGTGTCATCAGCTGAGATTCCACGACTGCCTGCCGTGTAATTTGAAAGGTCGTGCATGTAGATAAGCGATAGCACAGACCCAACAATATTGCCATGTGTGACTCGACTGGTTACGAATTGCATAGTGAAGCACATATCGTTATCTCTTATCTAAATAATTGTATATCCAATTGATGAGGGATCCGTTGATTGCATATGATTGAAGCTTTGTGAGAAGACGGTTATGGGAAATAGTATCGAATGATTGTTGAAGTCGTTATCGGTTACGTCACTTGATTGCTGCATCTATAATTTGACTACCAGTTTTCTGATCTTAGCTACAAATAATTTATACCTCAATCGATCAATCAATCATGTTTCAATTTTTTATTAAGGATTTTCCAGACATAGATGGAGAAAATCCATTTTTAAATATCAAGAATTGCAGGCAAAATGTGCTTCTAAGCCATAACTGGGACAAATATAATTCTTCTGAACGAGGTATTTTCAGACATATACATTTGTCTGTTTGGCTATGAACTCTTTCCTTTGTTGAACTTATGCTGATGGTGATGCAATTTTGAGTCGATAAGTTGACGTTGTGACATTACATTTTGAAGAGCGAATCTACTCTCTTCTTAGATGTAGGTTTTTATGTGATGAATTAGAACATACGCAATTATTGTAGCATCAACTTTACCATAATCATGACTCACGCTCAAACGAGGTCGATGTCGACGGGAGAACTTGAAAAAGAATACGAGTGTAAAAACTTCGCTGACATAAGTACGTGTTTCGCCAAAAATGCCTGGATCATTGATACACAGACTAGAAGCTGTTGAAACTAAAGTTGAAGACTTAACCACAAAAGTAAATTCTGTGGAAAAGAAATCAAAAACAGCCACAAAAGAGGTAAACAAAATTCAAGGAAGTTGAAATAAAGGACATTTGGGACAAACTTCGTACCTTAGAAGCTTCTGTAGCAGAAAATTGTTTACTATTGGAAGAATTAGTAGAAACGACAGATGACATTCAGTTCTGCCAGGGCACTCTTGAGGAAAATTTGAATGATGTAACCCAGAAACATGAAGAATTAATGGCATCGCACCTCAAGATTGATCTCTGGGGACGGAAATGGAACTTAGTTGTGAAAGGAGTAAAAGGGACAACTAAGGAAACATCAGATGAAACAGAGAGAAAATTAAGAGATTCTTTCGCCAAATCACTGTCTATAGCACGTCCGGAGGTAAAAGAGATGAAGTTTGCAGCATGCCACCGTCTTCCGACTGGTCAGGACAATCAACCAGACATTATAGTTAGATTTGTATCGTTATCTGACATAGACAATATTCTAAAGAAAGCAAAAAAGTTAACAGCAGGATGTGGGTATGGAGTTTCTGTAGATCTGCCTCCCAGCTTAAATAAACTTAGGAAAAAGCTTCTGAAGGAAAGATACGAATTACCGATTGAAGATATGAAGAAGATGACCTTAGTGTACCTGAAAACCGAACCTTTCCTGAAATTGGTGAGAAAAAGAGATGGAAAATGATTCTGTTCGTAAAAAAAACAATAAAACACTGAACATAAGCGTCATGTTGATCTAAATAAAAAAGTGTGGTATAAAATAACATTTAGTTTATATAAATACATGCAGCTACATGTATTGTTTGAGAAACATTCCACTTTCCTTACAAAGTATTATTGTGTACATGTATTCATCTACGCGTGTGTTTCGAAATATTCCATATTCCTTACAAAGTATTATTTTATACATATCTGTAGGTGCACGGTACATGTATGGGTAAAACATTCCACATTCCATATAAAGGATGATTATTATTTTACTTTACAAGTACAAATGCATATATGTGCACCAATGTGCTGTGTATTTTTTTTATACACAACATAATGTAAAGGTGATATATAGTGCCACACAATGAAATGCTTTGATATTTTCCTGATTAATTGTTAATATATGTGTGTCCTTGCTATCCGGATAAAAACCAAATACAAGTGAGGGTATGTGAGTAAATCTTCATCCTTTGGGAAAAATGAGCTTTCAACTGGTATATGTCAACAATACATCCGTAAAGTAGAACTTGGGATTTATTTATAATTACTGTTTGCTGTTTGTTCTATATGAAATGTTTTGCCAATTAACAAAAATTAATTTATAATTAATCATAATTTTATACTAAATTAAATATCTAATCAGTTGTCAGAAAATAAAGATTAAAAAGCTAATAGATAATCAGTAATAAGTAATCACATTTCACCACATATTTGCTAAGCTGAACATAAACAACAAGCCTCACCAAATCTTGTAAAATCTTTCAGCCTAATAATCTTTTCTATCAGGAAGCAGAGACACACTTATTAAAAGTAGAGATGACAAATTGACAATAGGAGCTCGGCACAAGCAATACACAAGAGTGGAAAAGAGTAGAACAAATGACACTTATATACATGTATATAGTGCTAGTTGTTCTATCTCTGTTGATGGGAAATTGGCTTCTGCAAGCCAATGACAGAGTAAGTGCACCAGTGCCAATTAATTGGAGGTTAACTGTTATTACATGTATTGTTACCGTTATTAGAAACAAAAGGTCTAAATGTGAAAATGTAAATGCATACTTTCCAATCAAAATCTTTGCAGCAAATTATTGGTATAAAGTAATCAGGGGATATTATTATTATGTCTAATTTTACCATAGGTTTCATTAAATGTCTATATCGCAATTTCATCCTGTACCGCTTGAGGCAGAAGATCGTTAACAAATGCTGGTGCTTTGTTGTTGATTACTCGTAGTCAAGTACGCGCTTTATGATATTTTCTTCTTTTTGATAAGCGTTGCCATCCAAGTTCACTTAGAATGTGATCATCGGGCACCGAACGTGTTAACCCTGTGACTATTCTATGGGCATCAATGTGAAGACGGTCCATCTTCTTTAAAAGTTTGTCAGGGGCGTTGTCCCAGACTACATCACCATAGTCCATCAATGGGAGAATATAAATTTTAAATATATTTTCAAGTCTTTTGCGGTTGACTTTAAACTTGAGTTTACGTAGCTGCGATAGGCGACTTGCGACTCTGTTACAAATCTCCGTGATATGTGAGTCCCAGCTAAGATTTGATTGAATCGAGACCCCAAGATGTTTATGACTTGTTCAATGGAATATTCGTCTAGTTTAAAATCTAGGTTATTGGTGTTGAAGCTTTATGAGAAGACGCTTATGGGAAATAGTATCGAATGATTGTTGAAGTCGTTATCGGTTACGTACGTCAGTTGATTGCTGCATCTAGTTTGTGGTCAGCTCGTTCTTAAAATCTAAGTGTTGTTGTACATTATCAATCGTTGCAGCATCCGTTTTGGTATCTCACGAAAAGAAAAGTGAGTACTACTTTAAAGAATGGCCCTGTGTTGTCCCGGGATAGAATATTTCCATCGCCCCACTGCGAGGGACAGACTCCCTAAAATTAGGTCCCCTCTCATGACATTAAGATGTTATGGCTACATACACTGATATTGTGAACAAAACAAAAATAATTGTTGCAGAAGTTCCTGGTATCTTTCTGATAACAGTAAAATTTGAAGATATGTTCATGTCACAATTTTATAGTCTCGTAGAATTTACAACTGACTGATTCATAAAGCACATGTTTCAAATTAAAAACAATTTTCAGACATATTTTAAGCAAATAGATTTTTAAATGTCAAGAATTTTAAGTAAAATGTGCGCCTACGCAATAGGTAGGTAGCAACACAATTTCACGGGTTGTATGAGGGTTGAAAAAATAGCACAAATTAGTATCTGGGGTGTGCATATCTGCCAGTGAGGCTTGTGTTAAATGTGACATTAATAGTTATATGGTTTAATTATTTCACAATAAACTGAATTTTTTTATTTGTAACATGACTTTCGTATTCAGTTCAGGCCAACTATGTGTGTTCGGTTATATATGAAAATAACACGATTTCTCTCCGAATTTTGTCATCTCCACATGCAAGACAATACATTGCTATGATAACTGTTATTCTATTTCAAATACTGATAAGTTATACCGTAGCTCTAGCATGTAGAATCAGCCTATTTATTGACTTTCGCTCTGTCATGGTCTGCTTTTGGGTTGAAAATGGTCAATTCTAGTCTAATTAGATAAATATTGTTGTAACTAGGAAGCCGGAATGTCGACAATATTTTAATGCACTGCAAACTAGCGTTGCTAAACGGAAGCTCACATTGGGAATGCAACCGGGTGCACTCTGGATGAAATGGCATTTACCTTGCTGAAACAAACATCCGGGTTACCATTAAAATCGTCTGGATGTCGTCAGCTAACAATTGATATCGACCCAACTAATGCTTCCACATCTGGGAATTGACTGACATAATTATAGGCGCTCTATTAATCAAGACAAACAATATAGTCCATTGAGATTGCGATCAGACTAACACGCTGGTTAACATTTTAATATGCAATGCGATGAGTTGCTATAGTGCCGGATATAACAGAACATGTGACATTGGATTGCTATTTCAGAGGGCGTATACATACTTTTAACTATCCAAGACAATCCATTCTCTTCATGCATTTACACTTATGTATCCTTATTTGGAGGAATCATAACAAGATAAAACACCTACCAGTTGTGTTTTAGACTTATTAAGGCGCATTGCGGCTCTGGTTGATGAATCATGGCAGACTTGGAAGCCGGGAATATTGATGAAAAAAACTCGTCGAAGTTGGTTGACAATTTTGATGAATTCAGTATCCTCATTAATGGAGCGAAAGTTGTCGGCGCATTTTTCTGTTTCCCTAAGACAAATGGTCTAGTTTCGTTGCTGAAAGCGCTTGGTTGTATTGTTCTCTTGGTTGCATTCTTTTGTCAATCAGCATTGTTTATGACGGACCGTATAAACTGGTACCTGACGTTCAATTCCGAGGAGAGAATTGCAGAACTAACTTTGATCATCAGTCAGATACTTTTTGTGTGCCTGAACAGCATTTTCTACAGTTTTGGCATTGTTGGAAGCTCCGGGCGAACCGAAATATTTCTACACGCTGTGTCAGCATATCGTTCTAATTTCGTATCCCATAGGAATACCATGACACGGAAGAAACTATTAATAGCCCAAATGGTTGTGGTGCCTATAGTTAGTTTTGCAGTCATATATGGAGAGTTAATGGTATTTATAGAACTTTCGGGCGAAACGCCAAAGGATGTTATGTTCGTGGCATCGACTTTTTTCGCAAAATTTATTTACATTGCAAATATAATTTTCATTCATATTCGATCTATCCAAATCAATACGATGTTCATCGTGTTTTATGGTGTGCTGCGTATTTTCAAACAGGAATTCAAAGACATCAACAGGGAAATCGAAAATATCAGGCGCCAACCCGGAGTTTCAAACTTTAGCAGCGTTTTAACTACCCAGAGATTGAGGTTTGAATCATTAACAGAACTTGTAAATAAGTTCGATCAATTGATGTCACATTTCGTAGCGGCTGCTTTCGTCATTTGTCTGGTGGTCGTCTGCTTGGTCTCGTACGCTTTGGTAAACAAAGGCCCGCGATCAGAATCATTCAACGGTTCAGTTGTGATAGCCATCGGCGTTTTAGTTTACCTGGTTGGATACACGTACCAAGCAATAGAACTTAACTCCCAGGTAAATATACCGTATAACCGTGTATCTCTACAGAGTTGTCTGTCATACCGATATTCATCACCTCTGTCACAGCAGACTAAAATGGTGTCTGCTATTAAATTAATCTAATACTACCACCGAGTCAATTCGCGAAACATGCAACTCGTATTCACTGTTAATGCTATGCATAAGTTTTCTCTCACATGTATAAATCCACGGTATAAGTATGTAAAATAATCTGCAATATGGCAATTATTTGGGAAACTAATCATTAATGAACCGCTTTAATGAACTGGTATGACGTAATCAGTCTGTGTTGTAGCTGTCGCAATCCTTGGGGTAAATGTATTTATGTGTACGTGAACCTTGTTCAAATCAGTGTTGTGACAGAGGTTAATATATGTAAGATAGACAATGCTGGTATAGATTGATACCGTAGATTTGGATGAATTTTTTCAATAAACATCGCTTAATAATATATATATATATATATATAATAATTATGGATGAATAACGCAACGTTTAAATCAACATGGCGGTTTGCGCTCCAAAATACACATAATATTCGCTTTGAATTTTTGTCGAAATATGTCAATAAATACCTGAACTACGTTTCTACGAGCATTATATATCACAGAAAGACGCATTGAAGTCATATAAGGATTAACTGTCATGTGGACTGTTTTTATGGAGATGTAACGGTGAGGTAAGTGGACATAACTTGTGTAAAACCCGAAGGGTTTTACATACAAGTTATGTCCACTTACCTCACCGATACATCTCCATAAAAATAGTACACATGACAGTTAATCCTTATATTTATATACATTTAGCGAAAAAGCCACTTTTGTAAATATATTTAAATCGATAAGTGTATCGTGACAAGATCAGCCCAAAATACCCTATAGCACCCTTGGCAAACGTTAATAGGAACAATTTCTCTTCATGTTGAAACCCGATGATGTATTAAGTCAATCCTGCGCCAGTCAAAATGCGCCCAAAGCATTACGCGTTCGTCTTTCCAAACCTAATGACGTATCGATGGTGTTATTAGCTTGGTGTTATGAGGCGTTACGCATTCACCGAGAAATAACTGCAACTAGCCACGTGGGCGCCGACCAATCAGAATGCTGGATTTAGTGATGACAACACTTAGTGTGTACATATAACAAAATAATACTTCGCGAACATAATGTACGCGGACCCCGTACACAAAAACGGTGTCATTTCTATTCATTTAAATTCTGGAATCGGAAATGCAATGTTCGAAAAATGTATTTTACGTTATTTTATTATTATTTGTACAGTGAATATAGCTGATTATTCCCATGTATACTGTTATAACTCAGTGAGAGAATCCATTTAGTGCAGACAGGGTTTAACCGATCCAGCTTCATGCTTTCCACTTCAAAGTTTATGTCATGAGGAACAATTTGTCTCAAGCGAATTGCTACCTTGGTCATAATAACCATAGCATAACCATAGCATAACCATAGCATAACCATAGGCAGAACACAACGTACACCTTAATCTAGAATATTGTATGGAATGAGTTGCGGATCGCGCAAGGATATATTTCACTCGAGCATAGCTCGAGAGAAATGTAAATGTGCGCGTCCGTAACTAGTTCGATAAATGATTCGAGGTTTTGATGCAAGTTGTGTTCTGTATTTATTCTACACCGATGTGTCAGTTAACTTCAATCCATGACTGCCACCTTCATTGATACTATATTTCCCTTTATTGTGATGTAAGTCTTATGAATAACAAGTAATGATCGTAGTTGACGTAATATATATAATTATAATGTACGTCATTTTTCTTGACGACAACGTCAACTAGAATAGTTCGGCTTGTATTCCAATAGATGTATACAATAATATGTATTCAATGGCTGGGATTCCGTTGAATACATGTACCTCACGACAATGTACAATATCTGTAATATCTCCTGCATACATCATACCCTGTATCATGTCATCTTATATGACGAATATGTTTCAAACCAATATGTCTTTATTAAGCCTAAGTTGACAATCGGAAAGCCACCATGGCGTCAGCCAATACCTCATTCTGACGTCTTATTGCCATTATGGGGTTGAACATGTCAAATATGTCACCTGTGCAGTCTCTTACGTACACCCAATGCTTACATATAAATTGTCTCGTACACTCGGAATTGGAATCACTCAAAATTTCAGTTATACTAACCATCGTCGTAAGAGACTACTTGATTGTATTTACTCACCAAGCAATGGAATTAATTGCCAGTTAAATATACCATACATGTATATTCGGAGGGACGATGACTACGTGGTCCACTCATCAACAGTATAGAAACATAGAACATTGGTTGACGCACCCATTGATACTCATCATTCCATCATAATTTATGAACATATTTTAATACATCACGCATGTAAAGACAGTCTATATCGGTATCGTTGGTAGTCATGTTTTATGCTATATAAGCTTGCATATAGTCCATTTTTAAAGTCGTCAAGCATTTCAGCTTCAACGACGAAGTCCGACAGCGAATCCCATGTATTTGTCATGGTATTGCTAAGGAAGAGTTTTTGTAATTCCGTACGACAAAACATCGTCCGGCAGTATGATTATCCACTGGTACGATCGTCATGTACTCACCCAAAGAGTGCATCGCATCGAACATGACGTTACAAAGAATACTCGCCGTTTAATAGACATTAAGCCGTACAGCAACCATGCATGTTTTATAGCGGTAATATTTTAGTTATGGTACAAGTTTTGTTCATCCTTGTGATCTTTCTATTGTTTCTTGTGGAGTGGACTCAGATAGTATTTCGGCATTCGATAATTGATCGCACTATCGTCGAGTTTATTTTAGCAAACGTGTATATATATATTTGTATGCAAGCTATTTTGATTATCTTCGTAATTTTGCAGCTTTCAGTGGTTACATTAATATGTTAATCGAATTAGAGGTTTTTTTATACCTATATAGTTCTTAGTCTGGGGAGGACATTTCTAATTTCCCCTGAATATCATCATACAGTAGTCTTTGATATGGCTGTGGTACCATAATGCAATAGGTGTAGTTTCGTGGAGGAGTGTCTTTCAGTTGTGTCATCAGCTGAGATTCCACGACTGCCTGCCATGTAATTTGAAAGGTCGTGCATGTAGATAAGCGATAGCACAGACCCAACAATATTGCCATGTGTGACTCGACTGGTTACGAATTGCATAGTGAAGCACATATCGTTATCTCTTATCTAAATAATTGTATATCCAATTGATGAGGGATCCGTTGATTGCATATGATTGAAGCTTTGTGAGAAGACGGTTATGGGAAATAGTATCGAATGATTGTTGAAGTCGTTATCGGTTACGTCACTTGATTGCTGCATCTATAATTTGACTACCAGTTTTCTGATCTTAGCTACAAATAATTTATACCTCAATCGATCAATCAATCATGTTTCAATTTTTTATTAAGGATTTTCCAGACATAGATGGAGAAAATCCATTTTTAAATATCAAGAATTGCAGGCAAAATGTGCTTCTAAGCCATAACTGGGACAAATATAATTCTTCTGAACGAGGTATTTTCAGACATATACATTTGTCTGTTTGGCTATGAACTCTTTCCTTTGTTGAACTTATGCTGATGGTGATGCAATTTTGAGTCGATAAGTTGACGTTGTGACATTACATTTTGAAGAGCGAATCTACTCTCTTCTTAGATGTAGGTTTTTATGTGATGAATTAGAACATACGCAATTATTGTAGCATCAACTTTACCATAATCATGACTCACGCTCAAACGAGGTCGATGTCGACGGGAGAACTTGAAAAAGAATACGAGTGTAAAAACTTCGCTGACATAAGTACGTGTTTCGCCAAAAATGCCTGGATCATTGATACACAGACTAGAAGCTGTTGAAACTAAAGTTGAAGACTTAACCACAAAAGTAAATTCTGTGGAAAAGAAATCAAAAACAGCCACAAAAGAGGTAAACAAAATTCAAGGAAGTTGAAATAAAGGACATTTGGGACAAACTTCGTACCTTAGAAGCTTCTGTAGCAGAAAATTGTTTACTATTGGAAGAATTAGTAGAAACGACAGATGACATTCAGTTCTGCCAGGGCACTCTTGAGGAAAATTTGAATGATGTAACCCAGAAACATGAAGAATTAATGGCATCGCACCTCAAGATTGATCTCTGGGGACGGAAATGGAACTTAGTTGTGAAAGGAGTAAAAGGGACAACTAAGGAAACATCAGATGAAACAGAGAGAAAATTAAGAGATTCTTTCGCCAAATCACTGTCTATAGCACGTCCGGAGGTAAAAGAGATGAAGTTTGCAGCATGCCACCGTCTTCCGACTGGTCAGGACAATCAACCAGACATTATAGTTAGATTTGTATCGTTATCTGACATAGACAATATTCTAAAGAAAGCAAAAAAGTTAACAGCAGGATGTGGGTATGGAGTTTCTGTAGATCTGCCTCCCAGCTTAAATAAACTTAGGAAAAAGCTTCTGAAGGAAAGATACGAATTACCGATTGAAGATATGAAGAAGATGACCTTAGTGTACCTGAAAACCGAACCTTTCCTGAAATTGGTGAGAAAAAGAGATGGAAAATGATTCTGTTCGTAAAAAAAACAATAAAACACTGAACATAAGCGTCATGTTGATCTAAATAAAAAAGTGTGGTATAAAATAACATTTAGTTTATATAAATACATGCAGCTACATGTATTGTTTGAGAAACATTCCACGTTCCTTACAAAGTATTATTGTGTACATGTATTCATCTACGCGTGTGTTTCGAAATATTCCATATTCCTTACAAAGTATTATTTTATACATATCTGTAGGTGCACGGTACATGTATGGGTAAAACATTCCACATTCCATATAAAGGATGATTATTATTTTACTTTACAAGTACAAATGCATATATGTGCACCAATGTGCTGTGTATTTTTTTTATACACAACATAATGTAAAGGTGATATATAGTGCCACACAATGAAATGCTTTGATATTTTCCTGATTAATTGTTAATATATGTGTGTCCTTGCTATCCGGATAAAAACCAAATACAAGTGAGGGTATGTGAGTAAATCTTCATCCTTTGGGAAAAATGAGCTTTCAACTGGTATATGTCAACAATACATCCGTAAAGTAGAACTTGGGATTTATTTATAATTACTGTTTGCTGTTTGTTCTATATGAAATGTTTTGCCAATTAACAAAAATTAATTTATAATTAATCATAATTTTATACTAAATTAAATATCTAATCAGTTGTCAGAAAATGAAGATTAAAAAGCTAATAGATAATCAATAATAAGTAATCACATTTCACCACATATTTGCTAAGCTGAACATAAACAACAAGCCTCACCAAATCTTGTAAAATCTTTCAGCCTAATAATCTTTTCTATCAGGAAGCAGAGACACACATATTAAAAGTAGAGATGACAAATTGACAATAGGAGCTCGGCACAAGCAATACACAAGAGTGGAAAAGAGTAGAACAAATGACACTTATATACATGTATATAGTGCTAGTTGTTCTATCTCTGTTGATGGGAAATTGGCTTCTGCAAGCCAATGACAGAGTAAGTGCACCAGTGCCAATTAATTGGAGGTTAACTGTTATTACATGTATTGTTACCGTTATTAGAAACAAAAGGTCTAAATGTGAAAATGTAAATGCATACTTTCCAATCAAAATCTTTGCAGCAAATTATTGGTATAAAGTAATCAGGAGATATTATTATTATGTCTAATTTTACCATAGGTTTCATTAAATGTCTATATCGCAATTTCATCCTGTACCGCTTGAGGCAGAAGATCGTTAACAAATGCTGGTGCTTTGTTGTTGATTACTCGTAGCCAAGTACGCGCTTTATGATATTTTCTTCTTTTTGATAAGCGTTGCCATCCAAGTTCACTTAGAATGTGATCATCGGGCACCGAACGTGTTAACCCTGTGACTATTCTATGGGCATCAATGTGAAGACGGTCCATCTTCTTTAAAAGTTTGTCAGGGGCGTTGTCCCAGACTACATCACCATAGTCCATCAATGGGAGAATATAAATTTTAAATATATTTTCAAGTCTTTTGCGGTTGACTTTAAACTTGAGTTTACGTAGCTGCGATAGGCGACTTGCGACTCTGTTACAAATCTCCGTGATATGTGAGTCCCAGCTAATATTTGATTGAATCGAGACCCCAAGATGTTTATGACTTGTTCAATGGAATATTCGTCTAGTTTAAAATCTAGGTTATTGGTGTTGAAGCTTTATGAGAAGACGCTTATGGGAAATAGTATCGAATGATTGTTGAAGTCGTTATCGGTTACGTACGTCAGTTGATTGCTGCATCTAGTTTGTGGTCAGCTCGTTCTTAAAATCTAAGTGTTGTTGTACATTATCAATCGTTGCAGCATCCGTTTTGGTATCTCACGAAAAGAAAAGTGAGTACTACTTTAAAGAATGGCCCTGTGTTGTCCCGGGATAGAATATTTCCATCGCCCCACTGCGAGGGACAGACTCCCTAAAATTAGGTCCCCTCTCATGACATTAAGATGTTATGGCTACATACACTGATATTGTGAACAAAACAAAAATAATTGTTGCAGAAGTTCCTGGTATCTTTCTGATAACAGTAAAATTTGAAGATATGTTCATGTCACAATTTTATAGTCTCGTAGAATTTACAACTGACTGATTCATAAAGCACATGTTTCAAATTAAAAACAATTTTCAGACATATTTTAAGCAAATAGATTTTTAAATGTCAAGAATTTTAAGTAAAATGTGCGCCTACGCAATAGGTAGGTAGCAACACAATTTCACGGGTTGTATGAGGGTTGAAAAAATAGCACAAATTAGTATCTGGGGTGTGCATATCTGCCAGTGAGGCTTGTGTT
Organism: Siphonodentalium dalli; assembly: GCA_032622095.1. Lineage (NCBI taxonomy): Eukaryota > Metazoa > Mollusca > Scaphopoda > Gadilida > Siphonodentaliidae > Siphonodentalium > Siphonodentalium dalli. Next base: position 62,796,471 of record CP136069.1, on the reverse strand, counting down.
AAATGTGACATTAATAGTTATATGGTTTAATTATTTCACAATAAACTGAATTTTTTTATTTGTAACATGACTTTCGTATTCAGTTCAGGCCAACTATGTGTGTTCGGTTATATATGAAAATAACACGATTTCTCTCCGAATTTTGTCATCTCCACATGCAAGACAATACATTGCTATGATAACTGTTATTCTATTTCAAATACTGATAAGTTATACCGTAGCTCTAGCATGTAGAATCAGCCTATTTATTGACTTTCGCTCTGTCATGGTCTGCTTTTGGGTTGAAAATGGTCAATTCTAGTCTAATTAGATAAATATTGTTGTAACTAGGAAGCCGGAATGTCGACAATATTTTAATGCACTGCAAACTAGCGTTGCTAAACGGAAGCTCACATTGGGAATGCAACCGGGTGCACTCTGGATGAAATGGCATTTACCTTGCTGAAACAAACATCCGGGTTACCATTAAAATCGTCTGGATGTCGTCAGCTAACAATTGATATCGACCCAACTAATGCTTCCACATCTGGGAATTGACTGACATAATTATAGGCGCTCTATTAATCAAGACAAACAATATAGTCCATTGAGATTGCGATCAGACTAACACGCTGGTTAACATTTTAATATGCAATGCGATGAGTTGCTATAGTGCCGGATATAACAGAACATGTGACATTGGATTGCTATTTCAGAGGGCGTATACATACTTTTAACTATCCAAGACAATCCATTCTCTTCATGCATTTACACTTATGTATCCTTATTTGGAGGAATCATAACAAGATAAAACACCTACCAGTTGTGTTTTAGACTTATTAAGGCGCATTGCGGCTCTGGTTGATGAATCATGGCAGACTTGGAAGCCGGGAATATTGATGAAAAAAACTCGTCGAAGTTGGTTGACAATTTTGATGAATTCAGTATCCTCATTAATGGAGCGAAAGTTGTCGGCGCATTTTTCTGTTTCCCTAAGACAAAGGGTCTAGTTTCGTTGCTGAAAGCGCTTGGTTGTATTGTTCTCTTGGTTGCATTCTTTTGTCAATCAGCATTGTTTATGACGGACCGTATAAACTGGTACCTGACGTTCAATTCCGAGGAGAGGATTGCAGAACTAACTTTGATCATCAGTCAGATACTTTTTGTGTGCCTGAACAGCATTTTCTACAATTTTGGCATTGTTGGAAGCTCCGGGCGAACCGAAAAATGTCTACACGCTGTGTCAGCATATCGTTCTGATTTCGTATCCCATAGGAATACCATAACACGGAAGAAACTATTAATAGCCCAAATGGTTGTGGTGCCTATAGTTAGTTTTGCAGTCATATATGGAGAGTTAATGGTATTTATAGAACTTTCGGGCGAAACGCCAAAGGATGTTATGTTCGTGGCATCGACTCTTTTCGCAAAATTTATTTACATTGCCAATATAATTTTCATTCATATTCGATCTATCCAAATCAATACGATGTTCATCGTGTTTTATGGTGTGCTGCGTATTTTCAAACAGGAATTCAAAGACATCAACAGGGAAATCGAAAATTTCAGGCGCCAACCCGGAGTTTCAAACTTTAGCAGCGTTTTAACAACCCAGAGATTGAGGTTTGAATCATTAACAGAACTTGTAAATAAGTTCGATCAATTGATGTCACATTTCGTAGCGGCTGCTTTCGTCATTTGTCTGGTGGTCGTCTGCTTGGTCTCGTACGCTTTGGTAAACAAAGGCCCGCGATCAGAATCATTCAACGGTTCAGTTGTGATAGCCATCGGCGTTTTAGTTTACCTGGTTGGACACACGTACCAAGCAATAGAACTTAACTCCCAGGTAAATATACCGTATAACCGTGTATCTCTACAGAGTTGTCTGTCATACCGATATTCATCACCTCTGTCACAGCAGACTAAATGGTGTCTGCTATTAAATTAATCTAATACTACCACCGAGTCAATTCGCGAAACATGCAACTCGTATTCACTGTTAATGCTATGCACAAGTTTTCTCTCACATGTATAATACCACGGTATAAGTATGTAAAATAATCTGCAATATGGCAATTATTTGGGAAACTAATCATTAATGAACCGCTTTAATGAACTGGTATGACGTAATCAGTCTGTGTTGTAGCTGTCGCAATCCTTGGGGTAAATGTATTTATGTGTACGTGAACCTTGTTCAAATCAGTGTTGTGACAGAGGTTAATATATTTAAGATAGACAATGCTGGTATAGATTGATACCGTAGATTTGGATGATTTTTTTCAATAAACATCGCTTAATAATATATATATATATATAATAATTATGGACGAATAACGCAACGTTTTAATCCACATGGCGGTTTGCGCTCCAAAATACACATAATATTCGCTTTGAATTTTTGTCGAAATATGTCAATAAATACCTGAACTACGTTTCTACGAGCATTATATATCACAGAAAGACGCATTGAAGTCATACAAAAATAATACTTCGCGAACATAATGTACGCGGACCCCGAAGGGTTTTACATACAAGTTATGTCCACTTACCTCACCGATACAGCTCCATAAAAATAGTCCACATGACAGTTAATCCTTATATTTATATACATTTAGCGAAAAAGCCACTTTTGTAAATATATTTAAATCGAAAAGTGTATCGTGACAAGATCAGCCCAAAATACCCTATAGCACCCTTGGCAAACGTTAATAGGAACAATTTCTCTTCATGTTGAAACCCGATGATGTATTAAGTCAATCCTGCGCCAGTCAAAATGCGCCCAAAGCATTACGCGTTCGTCTTTCCAAACCTAATGACGTATCGATGGTGTTATTAGCTTGGTGTTATGAGGCGTTACGCATTCACCGAGAAATAACTGCAACTAGCCACGTGGGCGCCGACCAATCAGAATGCTGGATTTAGTGATGACAACACTTAGTGTGTACATATAACAAAATAATACTTCGCGAACATAATGTACGCGGACCCCGTACACAAAAACGGTGTCATTTCTATTCATTTAAATTCTGGAATCGGAAATGCAATGTTCGAAAAATGTATTTTACGTTATTTTATTATTATTTTTACAGTGAATATAGCTGATTATTCCCATGTATACTGTTATAACTCAGTGAGAGAATCCATTTAGTGCAGACAGGGTTTCACCGATCCAGCTTCATGCTTTCCACTTCGAAGTTTATGTCATGAGGAACAATTTGTCTCAAGCGAATTGCTACCTTGGTCATAATAACCATAGCATAACCATAGCATAACTATAGCATAACCATAGGCAGAACACAATGTACACCTTAATCTAGAATATTGTATCGAATGAGTTGCGGATCGCGCAAGGATATATTTCACGAGAGCGTAGCTCGAGAGAAATGTAAATGTGCGCCGTCCGTAACTAGTTCGATAAATGATTCGAGGTTTTCATGCAAGTTGTGTTCTGTATTTACTCTACACCGATGTGTCAGTTAACTTCAATCCATGACTGCCACCTTCATTGATACTATATTTCCCTTTATTGTGATGTAAGACTTATGAATAACAAGTAATGATCGTAGTTGACATAATATATATAATTATAATGTACGTCATTTTTCTTGACGACAACTAGAATAGTTCGGCTTGTATTCCAATAGATGTATACAATAATATGTATTCAATGGCTGGGATTCCGTTGAATACATGTACCTCACGACAATGTACAATATCTGTAATATCTCCTGCATACATCATACCCTGTATCATGTCATCTTATATGACGAATATGTTTCAAACCATTATGTCTTTATTAAACCTAAGTTGACAATCGGAAAGCCACCATGGCGTCAGCCAATACCTCATTCTGACGTCTTATTGTCATTATGGGGTTGAACATGTCAAATATGTCACCTGGGCAATCTCCTACGTACACCAAATGCTTACATATAAATTGTCTCGTACACTCGGAATTGGAATCACTCAAAATTTCAGTTATACTAACCATCGTCGTAAGAGACTACTTGATTGTATATACTCACCAAGCAATGGAATTAATTGCCAGTTAAATATACCATACATGTATATTCGGAGGGACGATGACTACGTGGTCCACTCATCAACAGTATAGAAACATAGAACATTGGTTGACGCACCCATTGATACTCATCATTCCATCACCATTTATGAACATATTTTAATACATCACGCATGTAAAGACAGTCTATATCGGTATCGTTGGTCGTCATTTTTTATGCTATATAAGCTTGCATCTAGTCTATTTTTAAAGTCATCAAGCATTTCAGCTTCAACGACGAAGTCCGACAGCGAATCCCATGTATTTGTCATGGTATTGCTAAGGAAGAGTTTTTGTAATTCCGTACGACAAAACATCGCCCGGCAGTATGATTATCCACTGGTACGATCGTCATGTACTCACCCAAAGAGTGCATAGCATCGAGCATGACGTTACAAAGAATACTCACCGTTTAATAGACATTAAGCCGTACAGCAACCATGCATGTTTTATAGCGGTAATATTTTAGTTATGGTACAAGTTTTGTTCATCCTTGTGATCTTTCTATTGTTTCTTGTGGAGTGGACTCAGATAGTATTTCGGCATTCGATAATTGATCGCACTATCGTCGAGTTTATTTTAGCAAACGTTTATATATATATTTGTATGCAAGCTATTTTGATTATCTTCGTAATTTTGCAGCTTTCAGTGGTTACATTAATATGTTAATCGAATGAGAGTTTTTTTGATACCTATATAGTTCTTAGTCTGGAGAGGACATTTCTAATTTCCCCTGAATATCATCATACAGTAGTCTTTGATATGGCTGTGGTACCATAATGCAATAGGTGTAGTTTCGTGGAGGAGTGTCTTTCAGTTGTGTCATCAGCTGAGATTCCACGACTGCCTGCCATGTAATTTGAAAGGTCGTGCATGTAGATAAGCGATAGCACAGACCCAACAATATTGCCTTGTGGGACTCGACTGGTTACGAATTGCATAGTGAAGCACATATCGTTATCTCTTATCTAAATAATTGTATATCCAATTGATGAGGGATCCGTTGATTGCATATGATTGAAGCTTTGTGAGAAGACGGTTATGGGAAATAGTATCGAATGATTGTTGAAGTCGTTATCGGTTACGTCACTTGATTGCTGCATCTATAATTTGACTACCAGTTTTCTGATCTTAGCGACCACAAATAATTTATACCTCAATCGATCAATCAATCATGTTTCAATTTTTTATTAAGGATTTTCCAGACATAGTTGGAGAAAATCCATTTTTAAATATCAAGAATTGCAGGCAAAATGTGCTTCTAAGCCATAACTGGGACAAATATAATTCTTCTGAACGAGGTATTTTCAGACATATACATTTGTCTGTTTGGCTATGAACTCTTTCCTTTGTTGAACTTATGCTGATGGTGATGCAATTTTGAGTCGATAAGTTGACGTTGTGACATTACATTTTGAAGAGCGAATCTACTCTCTTCTTAGATGTAGGTTTTTATGTGATGAATTAGAACATACGCAATTATTGTAGCATCAACTTTACCATAATCATGACTCACGCTCAAACGAGGTCGATGTCGACGGAAGAACTTGAAAAAGAATACGAGTGTAAAAACTTCGCGGACATAAGTACGTGTTTCGCCAAAAATGCATGGATCATTGATACACAGACTAGACGCTGTTGAAACTAAAGTTGAAGACTTAACCACAAAAGTAAATTCTGTGGAAAAGAAATCAAAAACAGCCACAAAAGAGATAAACAAAATTCAAGGAAGTTGAAATAAAGGACATTTGGGACAAACTTCGTACCTTAGAAGCTTCTGTAGCAGAAAATCGTTTACTATTTGAAGAATTAGTAGAAACGACAGATGACATTCAGTTCTGCCAGGGCACTCTTGAGGAAAATTTGAATGATGTAACCCAGAAACATGAAGAATTAATGGCATCGCACCTCAAGATTTATCTCTGGGGACGGAAATGGAACTTAGTTGTGAAAGGAGTAAAAGGGACAACTAAGGAAACATCAGATGAAACAGAGAGAAAATTAAGAGATTCTTTCGCCAAATCACTGTCTATAGCACGTCCGGAGGTAAAAGAGATGAAGTTCGCAGAATGCCACCGTCTTCCGACTGGTCAGGACAATCAACCAGACATTATAGTTAGATTTGTATCGTTATCTGACATAGACAATATTCTAAAGAAAGCAAAAAAGTTAACAGCAGGATGTGGGTATGGAGTTTCTGTAGATCTGCATCCCAGCTTAAATAAACTTAGGAAAAAGCTTCTGAAGGAAAGATACGAATTACCGATTGAAGATAGGAAGAAGATGACCTTAGTGTACCTGAAAACCGAACCTTTCCTGAAATTGGTGAGAAAAAGAGATGGAAAATGATTCTGTTCGTAACAAAAACAAAAAAACACTGAACATAAGCGTCATGTTGATCTAAATAAAAAAGTGCGGTATAAAATAACATTTAGTTTATATAAATACATGCAGCTACATGTATTTTTTGAGAAACATTCCACTTTCCTTACAAAGTATTATTGTGTACATGTATTCATCTACGCGTGTGTTTCGAAATATTCCATATTCCTTACAAAGTATTATTTTATACATATCTGTAGGTGCACGGTACATGTATGGGTAAAACATTCCACATTCCATATAAAGGATGATTATTATTTTACTTTACAAGTACAAATGCATATATGTGCACCAATGTGCTGTGTCTTTTTTTTATACACAACATAATGTAAAGGTGATATATAGTGCCACACAATGAAATGCTTTGATATTTTCCTGATTAATTGTTAATATATGTATGTGTGTCCTTGCTATCCGGATAAAAACCAAATACAAGTGAGGGTATGTGAGTAAGTCTTCATCCTTTGGGAAAAATGAGCTTTCAACTGGTATATGTCAACAATACATCCATAAAGTAGAACTTGGGATTTATTTATAATTACTGTTTGCTGTTTGTTCTATATGAAATGTTTTGCCAATTAACAAAAATTAATTTATAATTAATCATAATTGTATACTAAATTAAATATCTAATCAGTTGTCAGAAAATAAAGATTAAAAAGCTAATAGATAATCAATAATAAGTAATCACATTTCACCAGATATTTGCTAAGCTGAACTTCGTACCAACATGTACATGTACTACTTTATATAGTACATCTACATAAACAACAAGCCTCACCAAATCTTGTAAAATCTTTCAGCCTAATAATATTTTCTATCAGGAAGCAGAGACACACATATTAAAAGTAGAGATGACAAATTGACAATAGGAGCACGGCACAAGCAATACACAAGAGTGGAAAAGAGTAGAACAAATGACACTTATATACATGTATATAGTGCTAGTTGTTCTATCTCTGTTGATGGGAAATTGTCTTCTGCAAGCCAATGACAGAGTAAGTGCACCAGTGCCAATTAATTGGAGGTTAACTGTTATTACATGTATTTTTACTGTTATTAAAAACAAAAGGTCTAAATGTGAAAATATAAATGCATACTTTCCAATCAAAATTTTTGCAGCAAATTATTGGTATAAAGTAATCAGGGGATATTATTATTATGTCTAATTTCACCATAGGTTTCCTTAACTGTCGTGGGCTTGCCTCTGACAAAGTGAAGCGTCGTGACCTTTTTCAAAAATGCAGAGAGCAATATGATATATCAATTCTTGTAGACACACACTCATCGAAAAAAGTAGAAGAAATATGGAAAACAGAATGGGGATATAAAGCAATATTTAATTCATTCACAAGCCCCAGCAGAGGAATAGCAATTTTATTCAGAAATACTATAGACTTTCAGTTGCACGATACTATACGGGATCAAGGTGGAAACTACCTGATCATGGACATAACCATTCAAAATCAAAGATTATCGTTATGTGCCATTTATGGACCAAACGATGATGATCCAAAATTTTATCAGGACTTTTTTTCAAAAATTGAATTATTGGATAATGCAACTATTCTAATAGGTGGTGACTGGAATGTACCCCAAGAGTATGATTTGGACACAACCAAGTATAAACACAGGAATAATGTCAAATCAAATGAAAAAATCCACGTGGCCAAAGAAACACTAGATTTACACGATGTATGGAGATTAAATAACCCAGATAAAAAGCGTTTCACATGGAAGGGACCTGGAAATAAAATGGCCAGGCTAGATTACTTTCTTGTATCATCTGACCTCCAACATTTCATAACAAATACAGATATACTCAACAGATATAAATCTGATCATAATCCTATATGCATAAGTTTTCAATTTATTGACCATCCAAGAGGAAGAGGTTTTTGGAAATTCAATGACAGTCTATTAAGGGATGAAGAATATATAAATATAGTTAAAAGAACAATACATGAAGCTGTATGCCAATATTTCCCTGAAAGTAATGAAGGATAGCAAAACAATAAGTGATCAGTTATTCTGGGAAACACTTAAAATAATGATTCGGGGAGAAACCATAGCTTACTCATCTAAACAAAAGAAATTGAGAGATAAAAGAGAAAGAAAAATAAACAAAGTCATAGCAGAATTAAACTTAAAACTTGACAATGGCGATTTATCTGTAGAATCTAAATTAGATACACTCCAAAATGAAATTGAATCCATTAGAAATAAAAAAAATACAAGGTATAATATTACGAAAAAAGGCCAAATGGAAATTGGAATGCAAAAAAGCCACAAAATACTTCTGTAACTTAGAAAAACGGCATTATACAGAAAATCTTATTTCAAAAATCATCAATCCCGATGGTTATGAAATTACTGACTTCATTGAAATACTTAACGAACAAGAAAAGTTTTATAAAAATCTTTATAAATCTACTTTAGAAAATGAAGAAAATGAAGCAAATGAATTTTGGGATGAAAAAAACCCATTCTTAAACTTTCTAGAAAAAATAGACTCTGATGCAATGGAAGGTAAATTATCAAATTTGGAATGTGCAACAGCCTTAAAATTAATGAAAAACGACCGTTCCCCTGGAAGAGATGGTTTCACAGCCAGTTTTTATAAAAAAAATTTGGAATGATCTGGGACAGTATGTGATAAATTCAATAAACTATGGGTATTCCAACCATGAATTGTCAACCACACAAAGGTGTGGTGTAATTACATGCATACCAAAGCCTAATAAGAATAAATTTCTTCTAAAAAAAACTGGAGGCCGATTACACTCCTAAACGTGGACTTTAAAATAGCATCAGCCGCAATAGCGAACCGAATAAAAAATCGTCTTTCAACGTTGATATCTAGCTCACAACTAGGTTTCATGTCAGGGCGGTACATTGGAGAGTCTTCCAGACTAATTTTTGATCTGATTCAACAATGTGATAAAAGAGATATCTCTGGCATTCTTGCAATCCTTGATTTTGAAAAAGCATTTGACTCTCTGGAATGGAATTTCATTGAAAAATGTCTCAAATTCTTCAAATTTGGGCCATGTATGATCAGCTGGGTCAAAACCTTTTATTCTAACATATACAGCTACGTTGTCAATAATGGTAATACATCCAAACAAATCAACAATAATCGGGGTGTAAGACAAGGCGGCCCTCTCTCGCCTTACTTATTTATACTCTGTGTTGAAATACTTAGTGCTCATCTAAAGTTTAATCCAGATATAAAGGGTATCAATATAAATGACTCTGAATTTACGCTGACACAGTATGCAGATGACCTAACCTCTTCCTCCAGGATGATAAGAAATCGCTTAATATTACCCTGAACACATTCGATTCCTTTGCATCAATGTCTGGTTTAAAGGTAAATTTTGACAGAACACAACTTTTATGGATTGGTGCAAAACGGGGTTGTGGCGAAGAATTAGCTACCGACAAAAATATCACATGGAACCATAGTCAATCAGTGACCATACTGGGGATTGAACTAGACCTATTCAGTGACAATTATATAAGAAAAAACTATCAAAACAAGTTGAAGAAAATGGAAAACTTGCTCAATGATTGGTCTTTCAGAAACTTAAGCCTATATGGAAAAACTGCAGTAGTGAAAACACTTACCTTACCAATATTAACCTACTGTCTTTCAGTGTCCTCACCCACACCAGAAATGTCCAAAAAAATTCAAAAAATACTATTTAAATTTTTATGGTCTGGAAAACCAGACAAAATAAAAAGAGATGTAATGATAAATAGTTTGGAAAATGGGGGACTAAAATTCCCCCATGTAGATTATTTCAGTAAAGCCCTAAAAATGTCGTGGATCAAAAAACTGTTGGACCCTCAAACAGAGGCTAGCTGGAAAACATTAATTATAGATGAACTAGAACCTTTAGGGGGTCATAAATTATGGAATCTTCATAAAGAAGGACTAATGGTAGTGAGCAAAAAACTAAATCCTTTCTGGAAGGATGTATTATATGCATGGTCATGCTTTGACCAAAAACCCGCCACAACCCCTGAAGAGCTTTTAAATGAACCAATTTTTTACAACCCAAATATTTTAATAAACCGACAAATGTTTATAAATAAAACGTGGATTAAACATGGCATATATTTTTTGAATGATCTCAAAGATGAAACCATGAACCTTATGAAATATGAAGACTTCTGTAGACGATTTAATCTCTGTACTCCATTCACCACCTATCAAGGATTAATTTCAGCATTACCACACTCATGGAAACTAGGTATTATAGGCAACCGGGCAATAGGGACCATGACCACAGAACATATCGAAAAGCTTAAAAAATGTGATAAATCCTGTAAAATGTTCTATCCATTATTACTGGGACAGTACACACAAACTCCTTCCTTGTCACAGAAGAAATGGGAGGATAGACTCGAGAGAAGCTTTACCGTAGAAGATTGGAAAAATAATTACACCAAAACAGCTAAAAGCACAAATGACACAAATCTTTTATCATTTCAATATAAAATTAATCATGATATTCTGTACACAAATACAAAACTCTTCAAATGCAAACTATCAGAAACTGAAATGTGCTCTCTCTGTTTCACAGGGAGAGAAACAATTTTATATCTGTTTTTCGAATGCTCTGTCACTAAATCGATATTGCTAGAACTCCAGCAGTTATTGAAAAATAAATGTAACCTCGACTTGAAAATCACTTCGGACAAAATAATCTTTGGTAGTAACTCAGTACATACAGTAACTGAAAATGTAATGGATATTTGTATCCTATTATTTTAAAAATGTATCTATTCCAGTAAAATACGGGGAAATGAGCCAAACATTAAAGGCCTGTTAGCATGGATCAAGAGCTACATATCTTTGGAAACATATACAAGAACAAAATGTCTTGGCATATCAAAAAAGGCAAAACTCTTTCATAGTAGATGGCTAAAAGTCGAAGATCTTTTTACTAACTAGTGGTCACGGTGCAAAAAGGTGCTTAACTACAAATTCAATTTAAAAACAAAACAACATAAACCGAATGCCTTAGAAGCTGCCCATCTACATTTAACAGATTATTGTATTTCTCAATGTAACTGCACAGATGTGAGGTGAACTTTGACAAATGTTGTGACCACGAAGGGTTCATAAGAAATTTGTCTATTTTTTTTTCTTCACATCCATGTAGTAGCATTGAGAATGACATTCATTTGTTATATTTACATTCCCACATGTACATATTCCTTACAAATTAAAGGACTGATTGAAATTTTAATTGCAAAATATTCCGCCTTGTTTTATATTTTTATATGCATATCATCACATTGGGGGAACTAATTAGATGCACATTGTGTACAATAAAGATTATAAATTATATTTTATATACCATAGTGTCATACAGGAGAGTTCACGACAGTTAATATACCACACAAAACAAACAATGTGGTTAAAATGGGGAAAACACTTTATTCAAAATAAATAATCTGGCCCCTTTAACCCCTCTAAACATAAGACGAATTGAAAAAGTTTTATTCACCACCAATTGCAATTTGTGACAACCCTTATAATATGTATGTTATATTTCCATGTGTATGACCGAATAAAAATTATTAAACAAAAAACAAAAAACTTTACCATAATCAATTTCTGCGATTTGGCATTCATATGCCAACTTCTTATGGCACGCATGACTTATCCCTTTCTTGACAAGAGCTGCACTGAAGCAATACTGAAGATCCTTTGCCAGTGCATTCTCTTATATATTCGAGTCTCCCATATGAGACTCGCATATATACCAGAAAGCACTCCCTATGCGAATATAAGGGAATTCATTGACACTGGGTTTTCGCTAAATTTCAGGAAGTTCCAGTCATGGAAGACTTAAAGTATATTTTAATAGGACAAAGGCAATAATGCTTTAAATTAGATTGTATTAAATATTTATATTGTTATGACTGAGCGTTTAGAACAGTAAATATATGATCATGAGCATACGGTAATTCCACCTAACCATTCGCGTCTATGTCAGGGGTCACAATGGAAAACACCCTAAATACCACTGATACTGCATACGGTATGTGTATCTGACGTCAAATTATCTCAATGCCTAGACACACGTTATCATAAGAACAGGAACGAACTTCATGGCTTTTTCGCAAAAGAATTAACATGCTAACCGGTGAAACCCATTGCATTTCACACATTATCTCCATCTTATATAGCATGTATTAAGACTTGGTGTTATTAAGAGAAAACCCAAGAATTGGAGTTTGATACATTTGAGAAATTGTACATTGTTTTGTTGTACACTTTTTGGTGGTACCAGGAACTGCTAGAATAACCACTACTTTCAAAACCAAGCGAACCCCTGAATACACTACATTGTGGTCTATATGCGATGTATTCGTATCAAGTTAACATATTTGTTTTAATTACATGATGTAATATCATAACCTCACTCATTACAAAGTAGAATAAAGCAACCATATACAAGCACAATGGAATTTCGGTCACGGCCCAGTGATGCAATGAGACAAGTGAATGAAAGGTTTGTGTTTGATACGGAGCCCTTTAGTTATAGTCACCTCAGCCAAATTTCCCACTGACCAATATACATGGAAATGGCATTTTCGTGTATATAAAAATATTTACGGGTGGTTGTAATTGTAAATGACAATAACGATTCTCAATGAGATTTCTCAAATAAAGGATAATTAGGTGCCCTCTCATGATATTCAGATGTTATGGCTATACATGCACTGATATTGTGAACAAAACCATGTCGCAGAAATTTCTTGTATCTGTCTGATAATTGTAAAATTTTATTGTATGTTAATGTCACAATTGTATAGTGTCATATAATTTAAAACTGACTGATTCATAAAGCACATGTTTCAAATTAGAAACTTATTTTGGGCAAATAGATTTTTAAATGTGTCACGAATTTTAAGCAAAATATGCGCCTACTCATTAGGTAGCAACACACAATTTCACGGGTTGTAGGAGGGCTGAAAAATAGCACAAATTAGTATCTGGGGCGTGCATAACTGCCAAAGAGGCTTGAGTTAAATGTGACATTACTAGTTTAATGGTTTAATTATTTCACAATAAACTGAAACTGTTTATTCGTAACATGACTGTTCAGTCCAACTATGTGTGTTTGGTTATATATGAAAATAACCATATTTCTCTCTGAATTTTGTCATCTCCGCATGCAAGACAATATCTTGGAAGTTGCTACGATAATTGTTATTCTATTTCAAATACTGATAAGTTCTACCGTAGCTCTAGAATGTAGAATCAGCCTATTTATTGACTTTCGTTCTGTCGTGGTCTGCTTTTGGGTTGAAAATAGTCAATTCTAGTCTACATATATAAATATTGTTGTAACTAAGAGGCCGGAATGTCGACAATATTTTAATGCACTGCAAACTAGCTTTGCTAAAAGACGGAAGCTCATATTAGGAACGCAACTTTTTAGTTTACCTGGTTGGACACACGTACCAAGCAATAGAACTTAACTCCCAGGTAAATACACCGTATAACCGAGTATCTCTACAGCTTTCTATGTTACCGATATTCATCACCTCTGTCAAAACAGACCAAAATTATGTCTGCTATTATATTAATATAATACTGCCACCGAGTCAATTCACGAAACATGCAACTCGTATCGTAAAACAATTTATTGAATTCACTGTTAATAATGCTATGCATCAGTTCTCTCCCTGAAATGTGTTATTCACATATATAATACCATGGGTCAAGATGTCACGCCATCCGTACAGCTAATGAACGAATGGATAAGGCCGAACGCATTGTACAACTCAGGTGTCCTGACCAATTTCGGGTTAATCTATTCTGATAAGAGGCACGCGTCAAACAAATGGACGGCAATGTTTTAATTCAGATAATAGCTTCAAACTGTAGATTATTTCCTACGGCCTCGATCGATCCATTCCCTGAAATAATGTACAGTTTTCAGCCATTATCCTATACGTACTACTCTTGGCATACATCATATCCTGTATCATGTCAACTTATATTACGTCCCCTCTCGTGATATTCAGATGATATGGCTGCATGCACTGATATTGTGAACAAAACAATGTCACATAAGTTCCTGGTATCTGTCTGATAACAGTAAAATTTGAAGATATGTTTTTATCACAATTGTATAGTGTGATAGAACTGAATGATTCATAAAGCACATGTTTCAAACTAGAAACAATTTCCATACAACTTTTGAGCAAATAGATATTTTAAATGTCAAGAATTTTAATACAAATGTGCGCCTACGCATTAGGTAGCAACACACACTTTCACGGGTTGTAGGAGGCAGGAGGGCTGAAAAATAGCACAGATTAGTATCTGGGGCGTGCATAACTGCCATAGTGGCTTGAGTTAAATGTGACATTACTAGTTTGATGGTTTAATTATTTCCCAATAAACTGAAACTTTTGATGCGTAACATGAGTTTCGCATTCAGTTCAGGCCAACTATGAGTGTTTTGTTATAAGAAAATAAACCCGATTTCTCTCCCCTGAATTTTGTCATCTCCGCATGCAAGACAATATCTTGGAAATTGCTATGATAATTGTTATTCTATTTCAAATATTCATAAGTTCTATCATAGCTTTATAAAGTAGAAAGGTACATCTACTGACATTCGCTATGTCGTGGTCTGCTTTTGGGTTGAAAACGGTCAATTTTAGTCCACATATATAACTATTTTTGTTACTAGGAGGCCGGAATGTCGACACTATTTTAATGCACTGCAAACTAGCGTTGCTGTGAGACGGAACCTCACATGGGGAACACAACCGAAAGCACTCTGAATGAAATGGCATTTACCTTGCTGAAACAAACAGCCGGGTTACCATTAAAATCGTCTGGATGTCGTCAGCTAACAATTGATATCGACCCAACTAATGCTTCCACATCTCGGAATTGACTGACATTTAGGCACTCTATTAATCAAGATAAACAGTGCAGTGTCATTGCATTGTGATCAGATCCACAAGTTGGTTTGCATTTTAATATCCAATGCAATGAGCTTATATAGTGTCGGATAAAACAGAAAGTGTGACATTTGATTGCTATTTCGGAGGTCTTATATGTACGTTTCAATATCCAAGACAGTCAATTATCTACATGCGTTTGCACTTGTGTAGTGCAAATATCCATGCCACAAGTGTCATTACTTTGAAGGAATTCAAACATAAGACAAAACACCCACCAACTGTGTTTGAAACTATTTAAGACGTATTTCGGCTCTGGTTGATGAATCACGACAGACTTGGAAGCCGGGAATATTAATGAAGAAAACGCGTCGAAGTTGGTTGACAATTTTGATGAATTCAATATCCTCATTAATGGAGCGAAAGTTGTCAGCGCACTATTCTGTTTCCCTAATACAAAGGATCTAGTTTCGTTGCTTAAAGCGCTTGGTGCTATTGTTCTGTTGGTTGCATTCTTTTGTCAATCAGCCTTTTTTATGAGAGACCGTATAAACTGGTACCTGGACTTTAATTCCGAGGAGAGGATAGCAGAACTAACTTTGATCATCAGTCAGATACTTTATGCGTGCCTGAACACCATATTCTACAGTTTTGGCATTGTTGGAAGCTCCGGGCGAACCGAACAATTTTTACACAATCTATCAACATATCGTTCTGATTTTATATCCCACAGGAAAAACATAACACGTAAGAGATTATTAATAGCCCAAATGGTTGTGGTGCCTACAATTGTAATTGCATTCATATATGGAGAGTTAATGATATTTATAGAACTGTCAGGAGAAACGCCAAATGATGTTCTGTTCATGGCCACGACTCTTTTCGCAAAAATTATATACATCGCAAACATATGTCTCATTCATATTTGATTTATCCAAATCAATACGATGTTCATCGTGTTTTGTGGTGTGCTGCGTATTTTCAAACAGGAATTCAAAGACGTGAATAGGGAAATCGAAAATATCAGGCATCTACCCGGTGTCTCAAACTTGAGCAGCGTTTTAACAACCCAGAGATTGAGGTTTGAATCATTAACAGAACTTGTAAATAAGTTCGACCAATTGATGTCACATTTCGTTGCGGCTGCTTTCGTCATTTGTCTGGTGGTCGTCTGCTTGGTCTCGTACGCTTTGGTCAACAAAGGCCCGCGATCAGAATCATTCAACGGTTCAGCTGTGATAGCCATCGGCGTTTTAGTTTACCTGGTTGGACACACGTACCAAGCAATAGAGCTTAACACCCAGGTAAATACACCCTATAACCGAGTAACTCTACAGAGTTGTCTGTCTTACCGATTTTCATCACTTCTGTCAAAGCAGACTAAAATTATGTCTGCTATTACATTAATCTAATACTGCCACCGAGTCAATTCGCGAAACATGCAACTTGGATCGTAAAACAATTTTTTGAATACTATGCATCAGTTTCCTCCCCGAAATGTGTTATTCACATTTTTAAGTATATAAAATATTCTGCAATTTGTCAATTATTTGTGAAACTCATCATTAATGAACCTCTTTAATGAACTGGTATTACGTAATCAGTCTGTGTTTTAGCTTTCGAAGTCATTGAGGTACGTGTATTTATGTGTTCGTGAACCTTGTAAAAATCAGTGCCGTGACGGAGGTTAATATTTGTAAGATATTCAACGCTGGTAGAGATTGCTACCGTAGATTTGGATGATTTTTTTCTATAATCATCTCTTAAAATATATATAATCATTATTACGTTTTAAATCAACATGGCGGTTTGCGCTCCAAAATACACATACTATTCGCTTTTACATTTTGTCGATATATATGTCAATAAATACCTGAACTACGTTTCTACGAGCATTATATATCACAGAAAGACGCATTGAAGTCATAACAAAATAATACTTCGCGAACATAATGTACGCGGACCCCGTACACAAAAACGGTGTCATTTCTATTCATTTAAATTCTGGAATCGGAAATGCAATGTTCGAAAAATGTATTTTACGTTATTTTATTATTATTATTATTATTATTATTATTACTGTGCCGTCCGTAACTAGTTCGATAAAAGATTCGAGGTTTTGATGTAAGTTGTGTTCTGTATTTATTATCCAGTGATGTGTCAGTTAAGTTCAATCCATGACTGCCATCTTCATTGATACTATAGTTCCCTTTATTGTGATGTAAGTCTTATGAATAACAAGTAATGCTCGGGGATCACCGACGTAGTTGACGTAATATATATAATTATAATGTACGCCGTTTTTCTTGACTACAACGTCAACTAGAATAGTTCCGGCTTGTTTCCACTAAATGCATGCAATAATATGTATTCAATGGTTGGGATTCCGTTGAATACTTGTACATTTGCCGCTCGACAATGGGTGTGGAATATCCCCTCCATACATCATACCCTGTATCATGTCAACTTATATGACGAATATCTTTCAAGCCATTATGTCTTTACTAAGCCTAAGTTGACAATCGGAAAGCCAGCATGACGTTAGCCAGTACATCATTCCGAAGAGTTATTGCCATTATGGAGGTTGAACATGTCATATGTGGTACCTGGGCAGGTTCCTACTTACATGCAATGCTTACATACAATTGGTCTCGTACACTTTAGTGAACAAAGCCCCGCAATCGTAATCACTCGAGATTTCATTGTACTCACCATCGTCGTAAGAGACTACTTGATTGTATATGCACAAACAAGCAATGGAATTGTATTCCGAGTTAAATATCCCATTCATGTATATTCGGATGGACGTTGACTACGTTGTCCACTCATCAACAATATGATGTGCCTGTCAGTTTGCGAACAAACATAGACCATAAGTTGACGCACCCATTGATGCTCATCATTCCATCATTACGGATACACATCTGTGAATACATCACGCATGTAAAGACTATATCGATATTCGTCGCAGTCATGTTTTTGTTATATAAGCTTTCATCGAGTCTATTTTTAAAGTCATCAAGCTTTTCAGCCTCTACGACGAAGTCCGACAGCGAATCCCATGCATTTACCAAACTTTTGCTAAAGAAGTATTTCATAATTCCGTGCGACAAAACATTGTTCGACATTATGATTATACGCTGGTGCGATCGTCACTCAAAGAGTGCATCGCATCCAGCATGTCGTTACAAAGATTACTCCACGTTTAATAGACATTAATCGTGTAACAACTATGCATGTTTTGTGGCGGTAGTATTTTAATTATGGTACAAGTTTTGTTCACCCTCGCCATCTTTCTGTTGTTTCTCGTAGAGTGAACTCCAGATATTATTTCGGCCTTCGATAATTGATCGCACCACAGTCGAGTATATTTTAACAATCGTTTTTCTTTATATTTGTGTGCACGTCGTTTTGATTATCTTCATCATGATTGCAGCTTTCAGTGGTTTACTTAATATGTTAATCGAATGAGAGTTTTTGTCAATTTTTATACCTAGATCTTTCTTAGTCTGAAGAAGAAAATTCTAATTTCTCCTGAACATCATCAAGTAGTAGTCTACCTTAATGCAATAGGAGTATTTTCGTGGAGTTGAATCTTAGTTGCAACTACAGTGACCGCATAAGAACAGAACGGATGTTATTTTGAAAGTTGTTGTTCGGATGTGTCATCAGCTGAGTATCCACGACTGACTGGCATGTAATTGGGAAGGTTATACATGTATAAAAGACACAGCACAGACCCAACAATATTGCCTTGTGGGACTCGACTGGTTACGAATTGCATACTTAAGCATAACTCGTTATCGCTTCTCTAAATAATTGTATATCCAATTGATGAGAGATCCGTTGATTGCAAATGATTGAAGCTTTGTGAGAAGAGGATTATGGGAAATTATCTATAAAGTCGTTATCGGTTACGTCAATTGATTCCTGCATTTAGTTTGGTGGTCAGCTCGTTCTTAGAATAGAATATTTCCATCGCCCCACTGCGAGGGATAGACACCCTAAAAATAGGTCCCCTCTCGTGATATTCAGATGTTATGGCTACATATACTGATGTTGTGAACAAAACAATGTTGCAGAAGTTCCTGGTATCTGTCTGATAACAGTAAAATTTGTGTTCATGTCACAATTGTATAGTGTCATAGAATTTACAACTGACTGATTCATAAAGCACATGTTTCAAATTACAAACAACTTTCAGACATTTTTTGAGCAAATAGATTTTAAGCAAAATGTGCGCCTACGCAATAGGTAGCAACACAATTTCACGGGTTGTAGGAGGGCTGAAAATAGCACAAATTAGTATCTGAGTCGAGCATAACTGCCAGTGAGGCTTGTGTTAAATGTGACATTAATAGTTTGATGGTTTAATTATTTCACAAAAAACTGAAATTGTTGTTGCGTAACATTACTTTCGTATTCAGTTCAGGCCAACTATGAGTGTTTTGTTACAAGAAAATAACCCGATTTCTCTCTGAATTTTGACATCTCCGCATGCAAGATAATATATTGGATATTGCTATAATAATTGTTATTCTATTATCAAATATTGATAAGTTCTGTCATAGCTTTATAATATAGAAAAAACATATTTACTGACATTCGCTCTGTCGTGGTCTGCTTTTGGGTTGAAAATGGTCAAATCTAGTCCACATAGATAAATATTGTTGTAACTGTAAGGTCGGAATGTCGACAATATATTAATGTACTGCAAACAAGCGTTGCTAAAAGACGGAAGCCCATATTGGGAACGCAGCGGATGCACTCTGAATGAAATGGCATTTACCTTGTTGAAAAAAAACATCCGGGTTACCATTAAAATCGTCTGGAAGTCGTCAGCTAAGAATTGATATCGACCCAACTAATGCTTCCACATCTCGGAATTAACTGACATTTAGGCGCTCTGTTAATCAAGATAAACAGTATAGTCATTGTATTGTGACCAGACCCACGCGTTGGTTTGCATTTTAATATCCAATGCGATTCGTTGCTATAGTGCCGGATAAAACCGAAAATGTGACATTGGATTGCTATCTCAGAGGTCGTAAATATATGTTTAAATATCCAAGACATTCCATTCTCTTCATGCATTTCCACTTGTGCATCCCTATTTGGAGGAATTCATAATAAGATAAAACACCTACTAGTTGTGTTTGAGACTTATTAAGGCAAATTGCGGCTCTGGTTGATGAATCATGACAGACTTGGAAGCCGGGAATATTGATGAAGAAATCTCGTCGAAGTTGGTTGACAATTTTGATGAATTCAGTATCCTCATTAATGGAGCGAAAATTGTCGGCGCATTTTTCTGTTTCCCTAAGACAAAGGATCTAATTTCGTTGCTGAAAGCGCTTGGTTGTATTGTTCTGTTGGTTGCATTCTTTTGTCAATCAGCCCTTTTTATGACGGACCGTATAAACTGGTACATGACGTTCAATTCCGAGGAGAGGATTGCAGAACTAACTTTGACAATCAGTAATATACTTTATGTGTGTCTGAACACCATTTTCTACAGTTTTGGCATTGTTCGAAGCTCCAGGCGAACCGAACAATTTCTACACGCTGTGTCATCATATCGTTCTGCTATCGTATCCCATAGGAATAACATAACACAGAAGAAAATATTAATAGCCCAAATGGTTGTGGTGCCTATAATTATTTTTGCATTCACATATGGAGAGCAAATGGCATTTATAGAACTTTCGGGCGAAACGCCAGATGATGTTCTGCTCATGGCATCGACTCTTTTCACAAAAGGTGTTTACATTGCAAACATAATTCTCATTCATATTCGATCTATCCAGATCAATACGATGTTCATCGTGTTTTGTGGTGTGCTGCGTATTTTCAAACAGGAATTCAAAGACGTGAACAGGGAGATCGAAATTGTCAGGCGCCAACCCGGACTTTCAAACTTGAGCAGCGTTTTAACAACCCAAAGATTGAGGTTTGAATCATTAGCAGAACTTGTAAATAAGTTCGACCAATTGATGTCACATTTCGTAGCGGCTGCTTTCGTCGTTCGTCTGGTAGTCATCTGCTTGGTCTCGTACGCTTTGGTAAACAAAGGCCCGCGATCAGAATCATTCAACGCTTCAGTTGTGACAGCCATCGGCGTTGGAGTGTACCTGGTTGGACACACATACCAAGCAATAGAACTTAACTCCCAGGTAAATATACCGTATAACCGTGTATCTCTACAGAGTTGTCTGTCATACCGATATTCATCACCTCTGTCACAGCAGACTAAAATGGTGTCTCCTATTAAATTAATCTAATACTACCACCGAGTCAGTACATGCAATTCGAAACATGCAATTCGTATCGTAAAATAATTTATTGAAATGAATTAATAATGCTATGCATCAGTTTTCTCCCTGAAATGTGTTATTCACATGTATAATACCACGGTATAAGTATGCAAAATAGTCTGTAATTTGGCAGCTATATTTGGGAAACTCATCATTATTGAACCGCATTAATGAACCTGTATTACATAATCAGTCTGTGTTGTAGCTGTCGAAATCCTTGAGGTACGTGTATTAATGTGAACGTGAACCTTGTATAAATCAGTGTCGTGATAGAGGTTAATATTTGTAAGATTGACAACGCTGGTGAAAGATTGATACCGCAGATTTGGATGAATTTTTCTCGATAATCATCGCTTAATAATATATATATATAATCATTATGGACGGATAACGCGACGTTTTAAATCCACATGGCGGTTTGTGCTCCAAAACAAACAATATATTCGCTTTTTAATTTTTGTCAAAAAATATTAATAAATACCAGTACCACCTTTCTACGAGCATTCTATGTCACAGAAAGACGCATTGAAGTCATAACAAAATAAATCTTCGCGATACATAGTGTACGGGCCCAGTATAAAACCGTGTCATTTCTGTTCATCGGAATCAGAAACGCAATGTTCGGAAAATGTATTTTGCCTTATTTTATAATTAACACGAAACTGTTTTTAAAATAACGCACGCACTGCTTTTTCTTCATGTTAATCGTCAAAATTATGTAGTACCATAAACGTTTTAGTGCGGTAAAGCTCTAGATTTTCTTCCCATGGAATACAGTTGTAATTTTTACGCGACCGCTGACTAAACAAATTGATCCGTCACAAACGAAACAATCTCAAATATATTGAAAAATAAAATAAACAAAACACGCATTGCCAGCGCAATGTCGATGAGTTCGTTCGGAACTCTCTGCGTATATATAGGTATGTTATGAGATAACTCTTACTTAATTTTGCATACATACACTTTGGGGTTCAAATGGGTCATGTCCGCTTAAAGCTAATAGCTGCACCAAAATGTTGTTTTGGCAATTGGAAGTGTATCCTTTCGTGATGCAGTCACCCGATCCACCTACATAGTATATGCATAAAACATAAATATGTTGGGTGCTAACAGGGAATCTTGTGTAGATAACAAAGGCATACGATAGCTAATATTGCTAACAGACAGTTTCCCAGAAAGGTTTATTTTCTGAAAGCTGTGTATGGTATGTCAGCTCGCATAGAACGTACTTTTTGGGGTGTGATCAATTTCAAACAAATGTTTTTTAATTGTTTTTAATTCCCAAAACTCTCCGTTATTTAGTAGATATTATCATTCCCAAACTATGGAATATTTCTGAAATAGCTATGTCGAAAAAAATATCGTTCGAAAAACGTAATCGACTAAATAACGGAGATTTGTTTTAAACAGTTTACCACACCACAAGTGATCAACTTCGGTCCCGAATAAGTAAAATTCTATATTAGGGCGGGTAGGTTTATTGGAGGTTTGGGCCGCACTTTAAAAACACTTCCGTAAGTGAATTGTGGGTTGCAGCCCACAAGTCACAGAACACCCAACAAGTCGCTCTCGTCGGTCGGACGCACGGACATAGTAGAAGGTATCAGGATTCTTATTACCCTAACACATTTACGATTTAGAGCGACTTGGCGTTTTGAGGTTCCAAAATACACTAAATTGTATTCGCTTTTAAATTTTTCTCTGTATCAAAATAGCTGTATCTACCTTTCTATGAGCATTATATGTCACAGGAAAACGCAATAAAGTCATAGAAAATACAACTTTGAACACGGTGTTTGGGTCCCAAATAAAAACAGCCATTTCAACGATATGTCTTTTCCTGATATAGTAGAAATGAAGAGCGTTTGTTTCACTTCGGTGCGAACAATTGAAAACAGCTTTAAAAATGGCTGACTGTGGAATTTTTTGTTTTTTTTAGAGCATAATTCGGTATATCAACATCTCGTGTATCTGTCAACCTATCTTATACCTCCTTTTAAATTACGTAGACATAATTAGGAATGAGCTATGTCCTTTTAAGCTATAACATACGAGATGACCAGGCGATGGCGTGGATATTCCAAAATAACACCGTGAACATGACTAGCACGCCCACACTTAACTTCAGTTGACTTGATACCTGAGATTAGCAAATATGCCTGGTGTCTCCAACACAGGTCGACTCTACCATGAATATAACTACCGCCTGTTACAGCTATGATATCTAGAAACGATGAAATTGGAAAGCAAAGACTGTCGATGAATACCTGTTCTAACAATTAAGGTACTCTTCAATTCGGCGACCGAATTATGGCCATGTGGGCGTTTTATTGGGACTGTTACACAGCGAGAGAGGCGATATATAACACTATAGTACAATCGAGAATATGTACTCTCAATTGGAAACATAGGATTGAAACCGAGCGTGGACGCGAATAGTCTGGCTTGACGTGTGATAGGACAAAACGCGGATATGATACTAATTCAGTTACTGAACGGCTGATAGCGCAGCGGGTGTGAAGAGCACCTCAATTAGGTATACACTTGCATAGTTCAACAACGTCATACTTAAAAACAAAGCTCGCCAAGCCACACGTTCCCTGAATAAGATGGCTTTATTATGCAGCTAGGCCACATGAACTCGGAATAGTGTAGCTATGTTATGCCGTTAGGACACACGCCAACCGCATACTGTTGCTTTATGAAGCCGCTAGGCCACACGCCTCGCCCCGAATAAGGTGGATTTATTAGACCACGACACCACAGGTCACCCGAACATAGTAGCTTTAGGTCACTATAGGCCAAATGTCACCCAAATAAAGTAGCTTTATTAGGCCACTAGACCACACGTCTCCCCAAGTAAGGTAGTGCATTGGGTCGCTAGATCCCATGTCCCCCGAACATGGTAGCTTTAGGTCACTAGGCCAAATGTCACACGAATAAAGTAGCCTTATTAGGCCGCTAGACCCCACGTCCCCGGAAAAGGGTAGCTGTAGATGGATAGGCCAAATGTAACCGGAATAATGTAGCTTTATAATGCGCTGGACCACACGTCTCCCGAATAAGGTAGCTGTGTTGTGCCACTAGACAACACGTCCCACGAACAATGTAGCTTTAGGTCGCTAGGCCAAATGTCAACCAAACGAAGTAGCTTTATTAGGTCGCTAGACCACACGTCCCCCACCCCGAGTAAGGTATATGTATTGGGCCGCTAGACCACACGTCCCACGAACAAGGTAGCTTTAGGTCGCTAGGCCAAATGTCAACCAAACGAAGTAGCTGTATTAGGTCGCTAGAGCACACGTCTCCCCGAGTAAGGTAGCTGTATAAGGCCGCTGGACCACAGTCCCCCGAACAAGGTAGGTTTGGGTCGCTAGGCCAAATGTCACCAGAATAAAGTAGCTTTATTATTAGACCGCTAGACCACACGTCCCCCGAATAAGGTGGCTTTATTAAAAAAAATTATTCTGGCAACACTCGTTGAACCAAATCAACTGTCTATGTTGTCTATATTTGATAAGATACCAGAATAATAACAGGCTAATAAGAAAAATGGTAGAACGCCTTCAGAATTTGTCGGACGGAACCCATCGTCGAACTTGACCTGTATGTGCATGTGGTTAATGCACATAATTAATCTTAAATCTATCGGATAACCATAACTTGAGTTATCACCCAGACAGCAAAATAGTCAGCAAATTCTAAGCCGACAAGGGTTATAACTCTGCCAGAAATGGTCGTATAGGATCCAAATTCGAACTTGATCGTTACTTTCTATATTTGTGCCGCAAACTCAGTTTAATCAAATTATGTCGAATACTATTCAGGATAGCATCCGGACAACAAAATAGTCGACAAATTTCTAATTAGAAAAAAACGGCCATAACTCCGACACAAATGGTCATACCGGATCCAAATTCGAACGTGATCGGGACATTCTCATATGAAAGCCACATTCCAAGCTTCAACAAAGTTTGTCGAATACTATTCAAGTTATCGTCCTAACAACACACGTTTCGGTCCGACCAATAGGGACACAGGACAAAAACAGAATCTAAACTAAACAAATTAGCGGGACCCAGAAACAAAGTATCAGTAAAACTGGAACAATTAACTACGACTGAATACGAGAGCAATCCAATGCGCCTTGTTGACTTCAGTGGCTCAAAAAAGCTTTCATTTCGATAATTGGTCCGCAAAGCCACGATCGGCGGTGTCAATAGCAAGCCGTTGTTAATGATGCCATTTTGTAAAATAAACACGAAGACCATGATCACTAATGGCTTCTAAAATGACCACCATCGATCAGGATAACAACAATATGAGATATAATGCGAGTATTTGTAACTCAACTGTCTAAAGAAAGCAAACATAAATGGGTGCTGCATCTGCGTTTCTTTTTTACCAGAAACAGGATTAATAGACTTCTGTTTTCACACAGCAGTAAAATTATATAAAGTCAACATAATTTATACTAAAACGCAGCGGAATATCACTAAACGCAATAGCAAACAAAGTGTTCGTTTGCGTGTTCTCGAATGGAGAAATCCACTTATTTCTTACTTAAGTTCAACTCGCAATAGTACGATACATATATAATCTTGAAATATGACAACGTTCGGCTCTTTATTGTTTTGACAGAATTGATGTTACATTCAATACTATTCTAAAATGAACACAAGTCCTTCCCAATTAGTATGTGTAGAAAATAATAAACTCTGTGAAATCACCATATCAAGAAGAACATAAAAAGTAGAATGTGTTCTTATTCTCACCATTAATAATTGCCCAATAACTAGAGATTGCATTTTGAAACCATTGGTATGTATATATTAACTGTAACATTGTTATGTATATATTAACTGTAACAGTGTTATATATATATTAACTGGAACATTATTATACATAGTACCTGTTACATTTTATCATTAAACAAACAACAGCGATGGCAATTGTGATTCAAATATTGAGTTGAAAATCTGTTTTGCAAATATATTATTTCAAAGTCTACTTATTTTCCATGTTCTAAGTGGTCGTGATTTGATTTAAAACATGTTTTTACTTTTCACATTAACTAATTGCGAGTGCATTAAGTCCCGTTTAGCGGATCGGGGAACAAAATCTTCGTAAAGATGCTATATCCCTTACAGACAGCAACACCAGCAGTAACACAATTCCTATGGAACTCATTTTATGGAACGTTTCAACTTTGCGTACGGTTACGAAAAACTAAAAAAAACAAACATATAGTGTTGCACAGTTTTTCACCCAAGAGTGTTTAAAGGGTTGATTTCTGATAAAAATTGTTGTAGTATTCTAAAAAAAAAATAGCCACATTTTCTGTCTCTGTTCATAGAAACCAATCGGGGGAAACAAGTATTGGTGAGAGCAGCTCTTGTTACATGCTATATCTGCCTCAAATTTAATATTGTATACACCCCAAATGTATGCAGAAATCATTATATCATGCCCATGTACGTAGTGACGTCTTTTGTCTCATAAAGAATAACAAATTACTCTTCCTCCGAAGCTTTCGGTCGTCGCGGCCTTTATCAACGGTATAACGATATAATATACTACAGATATAGTTGGCAACCCATAAGTGTATGCATAGACACCAGTTGACGCGTTATTGAAAAGATCAATAATGTTACAGGAAAGGAGTAGCGTCTGCTTACGTCAAAATGCCCACTCATGCCCTAATACCACAACACTTCTGACTGACTGCTGACTCTTGAATTCATTCCGTTAGAAAACATGGTTTCAAACTTTCTCGCCCAACATTCTTCTTTTACCAACCGCAACTGATATACAGAAAGTTCAGGGACGAGAAACACCATCTTTAAACAATACAGACAGTGTGGATATACGTTATTCGCCCTTTTATTTTTATTTAATGCTTATTTGGGTGTTTATTTTTGTTATACAGATGCATGCTCCTCTGGATCATCTTCACGCTATTGACATCAGCAAGTTAAACGAGAAAGAAGTCCAGGAGGTAAGACTGAGAAAAAGTTACACATAACTCAGGTAAGATCTTATCAGCACTAATCGTTTAGCGATAACAATAGTCTTAATTCTGCCCCAGGTAAGACCATATCAGCATTAATCATTTAGCGATAAAAATAGTATTCATTCTGCCCGGATAAGATCATATCAGCATTAATCTTTTAGCGATAACACTAATTCATTCTGCCCGGGTAAGATCATATCAGCATTACTCGTTTAGCGATAAAAATAGTCTTCATACTTCCCCAGGTTAGACCATATCAGCATTGTTCGTTTAGCGATAACAATAGTCTTCAGTCTGCCCCGGGTAAGATCATATCAGCGTTAACCGGTTAGCGATAACAATAGTCTTCATACTGCCCGGGTAAGATCATATCAGCATTAACCGTTTAGTGATAACAATAGTCTTCATACTACACAGGTAAAATCATATCAGTATTAATCTTTTAGCAAATAACAATAGGCTTCATACTGCCCCATGTAAGACTATGTCAACATTAATCGTTTAGCGATAATAATACTCTTCATACTGCCCCAGGTTAGATCATATCAGCATTAATCCATTGGCGATAACAATAGTCTTGATATTGCCCGGGTATGAGGCGTGCTTCGAACTCATATCGCTGTGATGACAGCGAAGACAATTCCGACGCGCTAACCACTGGACCACGGAGCTCCATATAAAATAATAGGATAATATAAAGGTCCAATCTAGCAGAAATGAGGGAGAAAGGGTATCAAAATAATACAATTTTTTATCCGTTAAAATCCAATAACTGCAATCGGTTCCTGAAATGACCGTACTTAGACGGTCGGACACGAACGACCCGTATACTACATGCATTGTTATTCATCACAATTGGAATAAACTGTTGTCAACAGAAATTTATGTTGGTCGGGTGTAAGAATTAAGATATTACTATAGTACAGTCTTATTTTTTTTTCTTTTGTCGAGAATCATCGTGGTCATGGGATTCACCGTTATAAAATTCAGAAAAATCTGTTGAATGTTTCTCGCAGTTAAAATCCCATAACCACGACTAATTTGCCGTTCATTTCTTAACATACTGTATATTTCGTATAACTGTTTCAGGTGTCCCTCTTTATATCTCGTCTGTCAGGTCAGTCTCTCGGCATCAGTGTCTATGGCATGTTTATTATCGACAGATCATCTGTTCTTATGGTATGTATATATCGGGGGGGAGGGGCCAACATTTATGGTATCTCAAACTGAGTCAACAATGTCAGCCACATATTGCCCAAAATAAGCACAATTTTGACATGTATGGCTTTTACATAGGATCCAGTAGTTAGGGACATACAACTTTGTCGGAATCCAGCACACGCAAAAAAACTTTCGACGGAACAATGTTTAATCAATATGAGAATGATACACGAAGGTCGTGGATACACATAGTCAGTTGCAATAGATACTCATTTCTCCCACCCCCTACACATTTTAGCACAGGCAGCCCGCGTAGGATAGCTGGGTGAGATTTCCCTTTCTCACCAACACGTGACCAGCTGTCTCACCCTACACACGTGACTGGTTTACCTATTTAATTAAGAGCCGGAACAAATTCAACAATCCGGTATCATGTTTTGTGTGAACTAAAACATTGGCGACCGACCAGTTATGCTTCACATTTAAAGTAAATAAATACGGACGAATTCGTAGACGTAATACAAATGGAGATAAACCTCAAACATGTCAGTCACGAAGAACCTTCAACATAACCTCACTTGCAGACACAGAGTTGCACATGCAATATAAACGACTAATGGTGCGAACACATTCCATCAAACAGAAGGCCCAAAGCGAAAGTGGCATTACTTGCACATTTCGTAACACGAAAACAATAGCCGCTTTACAGATGACGAACGAAATAGTTCCACATTCGAACAGTTGTCGTCGTTGCAATAAATCGTCGAACACGTCTAACTAACATTTGTCTGTCATATATATACTACACATGTTTCCTTTTCTAGTGGTACCGATATGGACATTTCCCACGACAAACACGATTAGCCTAGTTGTTTATACTTGATATCAGATATCAATATGCGCGTTTCTCGGAATCTATGCAGGTGCAACAGTGTGACGTATTCATTTCGATTTCACAAGACCATGTCTATTTCACTCTAACGTATTAACCCTGAGCGCCCGGATAGCGCGCTTTGTCTTTACAGTATATACCGATGGTATATGGTATATACCGAAATCATCCAAGATAATCACGAATATCGTATCAGATTTCTCCCCAGATGTACCGTTACGAAGCTACTGGAATATGCCAAAGATTGGTATAAAACAAAAAAATCGGAATGAGGCTCTTGGGTTGGGAGAAAAATGATCCATCATGACCTGGGATGTGGGCATGGAAAAATCTCACCCTCTGTGCCAGATATTTGGTCCGGACACTCGGCAAGCCTCGTGTCGGGCCCAAATATATGGCCCATCGGGTGAGATTTTTCCATCCCACACCCCAGGTCATGATGGATAATATTAATATAAACGATTTGAAGTTACGAATACTATTTTGGGCCTTTCGAATGATGATTAAATATCGACATTGCGAAATTGTCTAATACGAATTTTGGTCTAAAAATTGTCATCAGTTGCCAAGAGTGCAAATGGTATTTTGTGAACTTGTGACAGTTTGAGGTAGGGAGTGCTGTTGGAAGTTTCAAGGTATACTTCCCGGGGCTCCTATAGCCACATCCCTGTCTGGAGCTGCATGTGTTTCTCCAGAAGGCATATATGGCCAGCTTTGTCAGTGTTAAATAATGGAATTATCGAATGCATTACCTAAATCTCAGACGAGCGGTTCGATTTATTTAAAACATGTATGATTCCATGTTATCCGCCTGTTCCCCAGGCATGTTTATCCACTTTATCATATGATATCATCTTTATCCACCTAATCAAATGATATCATATATATCTACCTGTTCATGTTATATCATCTTTATCCACTTGTGCATATGATACCATGTTTACCCACATGTGCCGTCCCTATATATGCGTCTGCTTTACGTTAATGGTAGTATACTGGCGACCAGATAAACAGTAGAATTCCCCCGATTTACCATCATTCTAAAATCTTACAAATTGAGCACGTTATATCCGAACAATGGCATCGATGCCGCCGTGTGTGTGTCGGTGAAGGATTCGTATTTCAAGTAATACCACAAACACCCCTCAATTCTATTGCTATCCATATTTTGTTTACCACCGACTATCGTGTCCCAAGACGCCAAATATCCAGGTTGGTCCTGCTCAAACGATGCGGCGATCTGTTTTCGATAATCCACCACATCCAGCTTAGTATAATTAAAAATCGATCAAACAATCAACTAAGACATCTAGCGTGCAGTGCCCAGGTCCCTTGGGAAACTTAACAAAAATACCAATATAGACTATACCAGTTACAAGGTTCAAATGATTGATTTTGGCTAAAACCACGCCAACTATTAACACCCTAGTGAATTCTAGAAATCGATAATTGCTGCCAAAATATCCTCAGGTGTGTCTTATTGGAAATAAAATTCCCTTTCATTTGACATATAAATCGGCGAAATTTAACGAAGCAAAGTCGAGATATCGTATCGGGAACTACCGATATCTACCGAAGAAATCGTCATCATGCATAATAGAGTTACTGTTCTTCTTCTGTGCAGAACAATATCAATTTGATACTTTGCGAATCAAAACTATCCTAAAATGCATTCGTATCCATAATACACACAATTGCGTCGACAATATATATTACGCATATATACTACCGTACTACGTTATATTTACAGCAAAAATAAATATTTGTGAATAAATGTTTGTGTAGTTTCGAACAATGATATACCGGGCAGCTGTATAATACATATACAATTATTATCACGGCATATAACCCACGTGCAACCACCACTCAACACGAATTGTGTCTATGGTCGTGGTTTTGTTCTCAGTCGATGAATATTTTGTATACATAAAACGTTCTTATGTGTCGCATTTTATCGAGATTTATGTTTTAAGCTAATGGACTCGCGACTTGACTGTCAAGTCTTGACACAAGTAAACTAAATGGTCTCGGGCTACTCCCTCGATCATCTAGTTTACGAATGTCCAGTAGCTCGCCCATTAACCCTGACATAATGAGCTGAATTGGGTTGGTTTTCGGGTGAATTGTATCGTTCTCTAGTATACTACATTTAATGTAAAGTAGGTGCGAATGTAGGGACGGCGCGTGGAGGCAGTTCAAATGGCCGGGGCAGCGGTATGCGTTACAAGTCCCTCTGATCTGAATCCCCAGAACATGCTAAAAGCGAATACTTTCTAGCTATGCATGGAACTGGTGTGCAGCTTTAAAACCAACATATAAGATGCAATCGGACTTCTCTGTTTCAGCTTGCGGGTACGATACTCACATATGGAGTGATTGTCCTTCAGCTCAACCCAGGATCGGAGCTAGAAACAATCAGACACATGATAGAAAACTTGAATAATTCTCATGCGAGTTGCTGAAAGGAAGTTGCCGAATTGTTTGTGCCATACGTATCACAGCTACCATTTCAGGGTAAACCGGAATGCATGCGTCATGGATTATATGCTACATGTATCCAAACAAATAACACATGGCTGGAGGCGCGTGTATTTACTATGGATGATTTAGATTAGGTCTATACAACATATGATAGCTTTGCTATTCTTAGTTTTTGCGTAATATCTTCAACACATATCAGGAACATATATATTTCTCCCGAATCACTTGGTATGTTGCCGCGTTTATTTGGAGCAAGCATCCAAATCAATTGAGGATCTGGGATAATCATGCATATATTATATAAATATTGCACGGCTTGTCGGTGACTATGCCAAAATAGTGGTCCGAGGGGACTATTCCTCCACCGAGGACCACATTTTGGCATAGTCACCGACAAGCCGTGCAATATTTATTATATTTTATCGAACATTCTTCATTCTGTCCCAGGACCCCATAATGTCAAACAATTTCCTATTCATTGCAGAATGATTTCAAAATTTTCAGTGCAAGTTGGTTGCTTCTTTATTTTTTGTTTTTTTGCTTGTCAAATTTTCTCTTCAATAAATTGCCTGGCTTCAAATTGGGCAAATCCTTAATTTTTTTCCTCAGGAATTATTTTTTTGCCATTTTGAATTGCAAAGGAAAGCAAACGTCATCGTTGTTGTTGTTAAACAATGATGTCAGTTCAAAACAATACTTTTTTTTTCACCGAAAACAAACTGAAGATTCGTTTAGAAAATTTAGTAGCGCGAACTAAGGAAATTGACAGAAATATCGAAGCGATGTGATCAGCAGAGAAAGGAATATGATAAATCGCCACATCAAACATGGGTAAAACATCACAAATAACAAAATAATTTGCTTACGATCATTTATTGTGTTCTATTTGTCGATTACAAAGACATTTCGGACAAAAACATGTTGAACTTTTGCAGCGAGGCGGAGATGACTTTCAAATACCTCCCCGGGACAGTGGGCATGATGAAAATAGATTTCTCGATTTTCCAAGCGATAGTGTTTGTGCTAACATTAGGAGGCTCACTATCGTGTCGTGGACGACACTATCGATAATAGTGAATGTTAAGCTACCAATCACAAGCGCGGATAGTCACGTGAGATAAATATATCATAATATAAAGTTATTACACAATGTTGTGTGCAGTATGTATACTCGTCCAGGTTGAGAAAAGTCATATTGGACGAGACCCGCGTTGATTTATATAGCTGCCACGACCACTTTTGTAACAAGAAAACTAAGATGCATGCATCAGATCGCCCGTGAACTATTTATCATAGAATTCCTGTAGCTATCGATTATACATTTTGGAATATCTGTCTGCATGTATGTGTGTATGAATACACGTATGTATGTGTGTTATAGACTCGCACACTGCTCGACCGATCCGACTCGGATTTGGTATTTAACGTGTCAACCTGACCTCGCTCATAGGCATGTTTATGGACCTTGACCGATCCGACTAAAATTTGTGTGTAGGACTACTTCGATCCCGGGAGCAATATGGACGGGTCCAATTTCACGTGCGACCATGTCATCGAACGTGCTGATATAGGCATGTTTCTGGACCAATTGAAAAATAGTTTGTCCAGATGCTGTATATACCGGGTACTGCCCAGGTGAAGGCAATCACAAAGAAATCCCTAAATAGCCCGAACGAAGTCGAGTACATCAGCTAGTCTACAATATATTTTGAGACTTCCGTACATATGTGTATATATATATATATATATGTGTGTGTGGGTACTTTATAGAATCGAAAACGACTGGTCGGATCGAGCTCAAACTTCGTATATAAGTGTAAAAACGCACGGGGATCGTCCACGTCGCATTTTGGACAAGCTCAGAGCACCGCTTCTCCCTTCCCAATCATCAAAATCACCGCAAACGCCACTTCGGGGGTTAAGGCATCAACGATCTTTATATTGACCATATTCGGAGGTGTTAAGGATCAACGCTCTTTATTACAATCGAAGCTGCTAAACGGCTACCCATGCGTAAAATACGGATGCAAAACGAAACGCGGAATGCAATTATCTAGATTAAAAAGGCAGAATGGGTTGTTGTGTCATATATGTCCTAGGAACAGGGGAATTTTTCATCGGGTCAGTCTTTGAGGGACGGGTACCGTGAATTAATTCATGAAAAACCAAAAAATGCGTGTTGTGTTGTCTTTCATAGGAAGGGAAGCGGGGAATTCATCGGATCAGTTTTTCCGCCCGATTACAATCGAAGCTGCTAAACGGCTACCCATGCGTAAAATACGGATGCAAACCGAAACGCGGAATGCAATTATCTCGATTAAAAAGGCAGAATGGGTTATTGTGTCATATATGTCCTAGGACCAGGGGAATTTTTCATCGGGTCAGTTTTTGAGGGACGGGTACCATGAATTAATTCATGAAAAACAAAAAATGCGTGTTGTTCTGTCGTTCATAGGAAGGGAAGGGGGATTTCATCGTGTCAGTTTTTCCGCCCGATAACAATCGAAGCTGCTAAACGGCTACCCATGCGTAAAATACGGATGCAAAACGAAACGCGGAATGAATGAATTCATGAAGAAGAAAAAAATGCGTGTTGTGCTGTCGTTCGTAGGAAGGGAAGGGGGGATTTCATCGGGTCAGTTTTTCCGCCCGAAAAAAACTAAATTAAATACAAACAAAATAATTTTTAAAATGTCATGCTTCTGACCAACCACGCCAGTGGTGGGCTAACCTGCTAGTCTACTAAATATTTTGAGACTTCCGTATATATGTATATATATA
Organism: Siphonodentalium dalli; assembly: GCA_032622095.1. NCBI lineage: Eukaryota > Metazoa > Mollusca > Scaphopoda > Gadilida > Siphonodentaliidae > Siphonodentalium > Siphonodentalium dalli. Next base: position 62,761,459 of record CP136069.1, on the reverse strand, counting down.
TGTGTGTATATGTGTATGTGGGTACTTCATAGAATCGAAAACGGCTGGTCGGATCGAGCTCAAATTTCTTATATAAGTGTAAAAACCCACGGGGATCGTCCACGTCGCGTTTTAGACAAGCTCAGAGCACCGCTTATCCCTTCCCAGTCACAAAAAATAGCACCGTGGGGATTAACACACCAACGCTCCTTTTATCTTCCATATTGGGAGATGTAACAGGTTAATGCTCTTTATAGTCATCGACGTATTGATCTAAGAGGCGTAACTCTACATTATTTATTAGTTTTCGCAATGTGATTCTTACGTCTGGGTCTACAGACATGAGCGTGTTGTGTGATTCTTACGTACTCAATGCTTTCTAGGAACGCGGATCGAGTCAGTTTTTCCGCCCTAGGTGATTATCACCTTGAAACGGGTACCCACAAATTATATATATGCGTGTTGTATAATTCTTACGTACTTGGGGCTTCCTATGAACGCGGATCGGGTCAGTTTTTCCGCCCTAGGTGATTTTCACCTCGAAACGGGTACCCACAAATTATATATATGTGTGCATGTGTCCTTTATAGACTCGAACCGATTGCGCTCACACTTGCTACATACGGGAAGTGTCATGGACGGGTTAAATTGTGACCCCGACCTGACCTTGACCTTGAAAATGATCAATTCAAGATCAAAATGCACAATTAACTCATGTTATAAACAAAAAATGAATATTAACTCATTGAAAAACAAAAAAATTAATTAAAAAATTAATTCAAAAAATTAACTCAAAAAATTAATTAAAAAAATTAAAAATTGTCATGTTTCTGACGAACGCCGCCAGTGGCGGGCTAACATGCTAGTATTATATATTTCTAGATTTAGTTACAAACTTTATACCTGTATATTGTACAAAGAAATGTTTGACAAATGTATCTATATCAATATTACCATAGGGGTCATTAAAAATTAGATACGACGAAAAAAAATTTTGAAGGGTGCATGTGATTCTGAGGAATAATAAGATCATAGGGAAATTTTATTTATGGACGCTTGTTAATTTTCATTGGACTACATGTATCAGGTAATTTTTTATATTTCAAATGATGACAGGAATGTGGAAAGTTGAACTACCCAAGTAATACTGGCTATCCGCACGAAGAGATATACATGTATATAAAAAGCAAAATAGAAGATGCTGCTGGCGACCATGTTTTCCAAAGAAATTCAAATCATTTGATAGCTCCCATCTAGTGGTCACCCCGAAGATCAATATGAAGTTTGGTGACTATCAGATGGGGGATGTGGTCTGTAGAGGTGCTAAAGAAAAGAATTCAGTCATACAAAGAGTAAGATACAAAATTGCTGCCTGTTTTCATATTTTTAACGAAATTCGGAAAAAAATAGATCACTCTCATCCTGGTTATCCAGAAGATCATTGTGGAATCTGGTGACGATCGGACAATGTATGTCGTCTGTAGGATCAACCAAATTATTTAGCCATAAAAATAGTAAAACTCAAGATCACCGCTGGCAGTGATGTTTTCACAAGGAAATTTTGAGAAAAAAATATGGTTCCCATCTAGTGGTGACCCAAAATATCCACATTAGAAACAGTTCTCCAATAAATGCTGGCTGCAGGGTGCGCCAATTGATTCAAATTTGAAATTTGGCAGGGTGTACTGCTGGTGGCCATGTTTCCCCCGCAAATTTGATAGACTAATGAACAAAACCACTGAATCAGTTGAATCAATATACATATACACACATATATATATATATGCATTGTTATCCACACTACTGGTATATAAAGTTACTGAAAATGACTATATTATACTAGTATATACAAAATAAACCATATATTATGGCTATGGGTTCTAATATCCGAACATGACAGCTGAGAACTTGGTGTGAATTGAAGAGTAGTGGGGTCTCAAGAATATCTACTCCTCCACGTTAGAAACATGCCATTAAATAGCATAAGTATAATCTAGCTCGAAGACAGAAGTGATCCATCAAACCGCTCTTAATTCAACCAGGTCATCACACCCCCGGTATGGTCGATCACATGATGATCTAGGTGGAATCGGGCTTATCAAAGTACCGCCGGTACCACACATGCTGGTACCGGTATCGATACTTTGCTAGTATCGTGGTTCCTGTACCGGTACTGGCAAGCCATTTTATAGTTCTAGGAATATCTGGAGGTAATACAGTGCTGAAAATCACAAGCCACGAACTCTATTATTAACATGAACTAATGATAATTTGATATCAGAATAAAGAAACTATTTCGGGATATTAGATACCATTTTGGAATATACTAACAAGCTTTCCCGTAGAGTTTAGTGATGCGCAAATGACAACATAGACAATTCAATCAACCAAAATAGAACTATTCGTTGCACACGTTTTGTGGTTTTAACTTATTGTTCTTCTGTGTTTGATAAACTGATAGAAAGTAACGCGACACGCGTCGGTGGTTTTCACTTCACAATATTCAATCAGATTAAATGTATTTGCAAAGTCGCGCGGTCGGCCATTTTAAATCCAAACAATAATGAGTAAAGTTAGGCAACAATTTCTCTCCACGAGTTCCTATACCAAATATGAACTATCATGTCTATTCAGCAAATTACATGTACACTGTGCACGGTTCGTGGATATTCGTTCCCGATTTTATTATATAACTGGAGGTTCCATGAGTCCCATTTAAATTCAAAATGGTCTACCTTATATATGCAAACTGATACGACATGTGACGGGTACGTGTGTATGTGATTAATCAAAACGTGTGGGCCATACTTGTGGGTGGTGTCGTTGGTGAATACATGATAAGAAATTGTAACTGTATAATTGCCACAACTGGGCAAAAATAAAGGCAAAAATATAAGTTGCAATCACAAGTTCCCAACACAAAATAATCTTTGAAAATTAAAACAATATCACAAGGCCGTGCTTTCAAAGAATTGGAATTCAACCATTGAAGAGTTATAATAGACACATAAAAACCAGGAACCACCCTTCCGTGACCGACCTCTCACGCCATGAATACAATCACGATCGATGTGCATCGCGTGTAGTTTAAAGAGCGATACTTGATACTACTGTATTTTGCCAGACAGCCTGCTAATCTACGAACGTGCATATATGCAACCACAGTACCGAGTACCGGCGGATCTGCACACCAGCACCGTTACCGCAAAAAAATGCCCGAGTACGCGGTACTGGTACTGCGTACCGTTAAGAAACCTGGGTGGAATTGTTGTATAAAAAACAGCACTAAATGTAAATATTTAATAAAACAGTGCTACATCTTATTACAGACTATTTCCAGATATATTCAGTGACTACAGGCAGTCTAACAAAATAAAGTTTCAGTGACACTCGATCCGAAGAGGGGGATAATTTCATCTGTTACAGTCAATGGAGCGATTATGAATCTGGAAAGCTGAAATTTCTAAGTAATACTAGATATAGATATGACGAGTATAGTGTGTTTCAGAACGAAAAAGTTGAATAAAATCAACACATTTGTAAATTTTAAAACAGTTCAAACGTTATTTTATTCCATGTCCCAGCCCGGACATATACACCAAATTTCAATAATATTCATTGAGAAACAACGGACCAAACGCCATATAACACCCCGTATACATCTTTTATTCCGAGCCGGCCTTTTATTCCGAGTTGGAACACATCGACTGGGGCGAGTTAGCTCTGGGGCGAGTAGGCCGATTCCGGCACCTTCTATAAAATGCAGCAGGTATCCGTTTACACTAGTTTACGCGTAATTTAATTTAGAAAGTTCCCCAATTAGTATCGTAAATAGAGCGACTGTATTTGACAGAGACTGCCTCTGTTATTGATTATCATGTTGTTATAATTAAAAAACGACAAATGCTCATGCCGTTCAAACGTAGTAGTCTATTTTCCCCATGTTAAATGACATCCGCAAAAAACAAATAACGCTAACCTACTGCAAATGTTTTACACGACAACTGTTAACATATTTGGGCTGAATTCATCTGATGTGGTACGATTCCTCAAAATAAACAACAAACCATCGTTACTTGGAAATGTAGTTTGGGCTAACATTTACACAAATCCTCCAGCTCCCCTATCCTGACACACACGTCAGATGAAAAACAGCCATCAGATTACCGCCCAAATTGGGAGAAATAATTGTCCGTATCTGTAATATGGAACTTGTAAACTACACTCGATTACCGTCTAAACTGCATGGCAAGAAAAAACTCTGTTATTTGACTTATTCTGAAACTATGATACCGTGCTTGGTATTGTTGTTAGTATTTATAAATATATTGGTAATAAACTAGTTTGGATAACTCCATCGGCGTTTGATGAAACTCCGTTCTTGTAACTCGAAAAAAAAAGTATTTTGATAACTGTTGCAGTGGTGTTTCTCTCTGCATGGGAGTGAATGTTGGTTGATATTTGACCACTGTTCACATAGAAGTGACAGATTGTCGATATATAGTCTGGCTCATCAACACGAATACATATAACCATAAGATTTACATATGATCTGAGATCGTAGTCGCTCAACAATACAGGTTAGTACTAATGTGTTATGTGGAGAATAGTTTAACAGTGTACCAGCATTTTGGGGTATCTTGCTTCGGGTATTATTTTGTTTATATAAAAATAGGAATTATCGAGTGTCGCATTGCGTATTTCGAAAGATAGTGTTTCACATCACTTTAAATTGTATCGTATCCTGTTAATATAGAATGCACATGATCTCAGTTATCCTGAGATAACAGTTAACTAGATATGATACACTCTTTAATGATCCAATTGATGCAGATCGATGCATATGTTCAATGTCCAATGCCTTATTAGTGATCCAAAGCCAGGTATAATCAATAAATTTTCTACAGCAGAATATAACAGGGTATAATACTCTATCTAAATATGCACCCATTGCGTGGCTATCAGAATAGGGCGGCCAAATACATGCAGATGTACAAGTTAGATGTATTTTATTCCACTTTGAAATTATATATAAAAACACACAAGATAGAACAAACACATGGGCGGGCACCGTGGGTTTTGTGCAAATAATTGTTACTATATACCGCTCGAAATCATCAAAGGTGTACCCATTCAATTTGAATACAAATTATAGGTGCAAATTAAGAAAGTCATCTAAGACATGCAGGTATACGCTGTCAGTGCATCACTGAGATATTTTTTAAATAAACTAATCAGCATTAAGGGTGATGCCTAAATATTCCAAATGTCTAAAGACAACCGTTGGGAGTTATTTCATTTAAAAAAGCAGCTATAAATGTAAGGGGGTTTTGGGGGGTGGTGGGTCCCCGGTTGGGTGGAATTTTTTTTCTCACCTGTGAACGGATTTTTTTTCAGACTCTGTTTTCGAGTAAACCTGCGGAGAATTCTCATGTTTTCGAGCATAATGCGGAATTTCCCCGTCCTGCATGGGCAGAGGGGTGTGGAATGTGTGATATATTATAAAAGTAGTTTTTCTGTGATAATTAAGATTCATTTTTGGATCATGGTGTAATATAGTGCCTGTAGTTCTTAATGACGCAAACGATTCCTAGCTGGCCACGCATCACTACATTTTCCATGGCCCTCAGGGGGTGGAAATGTCACTAAATGTAATATGATCTACAACCAACGAGTCCACAGTTTATAGCAAAATTTTCAAAACGAGTCCAGTAAATTAGGTTTGGGCCGAACCTTTGGCGAGAGAACCTTATTTACTGGATGAATTTTGTAAATTCGATATAAACTATAGGGACGAGTTATAGATTATATTTATTACTTGAGCTAAACCCTCCATAAAGCATACTTAAATCAATAAATGGGACATGAGGCTAACTGATGATTCTATAAGACCTGCGATGACATAACTGGGATCACGTAATTATGCGTTGTTTGTCCGCGTAAAGAAATAGTTACAGATAAATAAGACTCTTTGATGTATTTAATGGCGTAAATTTAATCAGATATTTGTTCAAACTAAATCAACAATAGTCACACACATCGATTTAGCGTACGTACGGAATGTGAACAGTCGGAAATCAAAGGCCATGTTTGCGCAACAATAGTAAATATGGGTACACCTGGCACTACTTCCTGTTATACAATGACCGTTGTGTCTCTTTATTATATAATGGGTTTAATGAATGGAATAAGGTCGGATCATGTAATACTATACAATTATCGCATTGTTTCGAGGTTGACACGATGAATTGTCAACCCGAGGAAGTCAATATTCACCAGGGCCGTAGGCTGAGGTGAATATTGACTTCCAAGGGCTGACAATTCCAAGAAACAGAGCGATAATAACTTAATTTATTATAGAACGGACATTTGTCAGAAACTTCCAATATGAGGCATTAGGCAATCCTGCAGCCACTAGTGGTATTTTATAACCACAATTATCAATATAACAATCGAAGACAAATACACTATAATTTCGAGATTTTAATCACACAACAGTGTACAATAGGTGTTATATATGTAAACACAAATTCCGTTACAACAATGTCAATGGAAACCATTCGCATAATGAGATACTACTGAATTTATAATAGTGTACTACGTCACTAGAATTTGTGTTATTTCTATCAGTTGTTGTTTTGCCCTAGCTGTAGATACGATTACGGTTTCGAGAAGCCAAGAATGGACACGCGACCTTTGCATGCAATCATTGAGCCTACCAATGACTATTACCTAATAGCAATAAATTAAGTACAAATTATTACACCAAACTGAACGATATCACCTTACTGTAATAGGCAAGAAGTTTGAAGTGCAACATTTCTGACACATGGATTCGTAGTTTCAACTCAGCAAATAGGTTTTTGGACTGACTATAAGATATGTATAATTTTTATCAGTAGTAGTTCATTGTGCGAAAGATGTCAATTTCCTTGTATAGTCGAGTTGATTTTTCCTTGTATAGCCGGGTTGATTTTTCCTTGTATAGTCGGGTTGATATTTCCTTGTGTAGTCGGCTTGATTTTTCCTTGTATAGTCGGGTTGATTTTTCCGTGTATAGTCGGGTTGATTTTTCCTTGAATAGTCTTGTTGATTTTCTCTGTTGGTGTTATCTTTTTCCCGGGCGTGACGACGAAGGTTGAGAACAGAGGGTGTCTCACAATTGAAACATATAATGCCATAATCAACGGCATTTGAAATTGCAGACATTGTTCTGATAATTCAAATTTCAAATCAATATTTAGTGTAAATCATCATTTTGTTTTTATACAAAAAGTTAAATATTTTACTCAGTCAAATTTTAGGCTTAGATCGCTCTCTATTTGAACATTTCCAAACATATGGGTGTTAGTTATAATTTTCACACAGTTGAAAAGTTTGAGGTACATTTACCAGCTGGAAAGTTCTAGCCTAAAAGTGGGGTAAAATTTACGATGACTAATTGTCTTGGTTCAAATGGAGGTAATTCTAAATTTGATGTAGGACACCCTCAAACGAAGACCACGTGGTCACGTCCTTGTATCTACCGCTTCCTCGAGCGCCTACTTCGAGTTGTTTTTACCTCTGTTGTTACCTTTGCCGCCGCCATTTCCGCCTCCAACACCGTTGTTATCACCATCCCCGCCATCTGCAACAACATAAAACAAGAAAAAACATAGTCAGAAATGGTATCGCCGAAAGCACTGCGGTGTCCAAAGTCACCCCAGTTTGCGGTACTTCAGCAAAGTTACCTGTTATATTAGCTGAAGGTGTTATCTTCGTATATTTTTTCAAGAGTTACCTATCCTGGAAACGGGCTAACCTATACGAGATAACCATATGCACCTTCCCGCGCGCAATTTGTTTAACTGTAAGTATGTTTATTCTGTCTGTACCTCATTGATGATATTTGTATTGTTTTGTTTTTGTATACGCAAATATAATGGGAAATATTAAATAAAACGCGCGCGGAATGGCGCAGACGGTTATCTCATAGGTTATATAGCTCGTTTCCAGGACAGATAACTCTTGAAAAACCTACGAAGACAAAACTTTTAGCGTTATATTATGCACTGTGTTCCCGCCATACAATCTTCAAGAGTGGTCCAGCCATTGTTCACACCTACATATCGAAAGCAAATATAACGCGGTCATAAACGTTACATACTGCAACAATGAGTCATCCACGAAGATACATCCGCGAATATACATACATCCTGCAAAAAAGTCTAACCGGTACGGAAATAACCAGAACGTTTTTAATCACATTTCTATAAATAAAATCACCTTAGCTCCTATGACATCACCAGAACTACCTCGCAATATACACCCTATATATAGGGCGCACTGAAGTGCAATTACAGTTACATGTAGTATGCACATAGGTGACGTATTTCGTGTGTATCTGGTGTTGGACACATCGCAAATTCACGATAACCAAGCATAATAACTCTGAAAAACATAGACTCGATTACGTCGCACTCGAAACATCGACAGACTATAGTGCAAATATATAGGAAATTAGCCCAATCTTTGGTACAGCCTTGAAGTGCTTGGCATACCGCGTCCTATAAAATCGATTTTTTGAGAGATCGGAAGGGACTAGGACCCAATGCTCGAATGATCAGTTAATACTAAATAAAGTCACATTTCTTAGCCAGTTCCATACAGAATAAACTGATCTAGAAGACATTAGTAATAAAAACGTCATATTTTTAAATTCCGGCGGCCATTTTGGTTGCTATCTTGGATGGTAAGTTTCAATTTTGCCCTATAAAAGTGGCATTATGTCTTAGCTTCACGAAAATATATACATTTGTATACATTTTCCTAGATTTTGCCGCTATACTTTGCATCAAACTGACTTAGGGCCTACTCTGAAAAACGGCGGCCATGAATGGCCATATATGGCCGAAATCGGCAACCTGCAAACAGACCTCCCCCGTAAGTTCTCCGTATATAACAGAGTTTATATGTTTAAACTGTGTAACTCCAATACAAAGTATATTGTACTGTAGAATATAGAAATGTATTAACACTTTCTATGCTACAGATTCATTGATGAGTAGTTATATCACACGAAATGTTCAGATAATAAGTTAACCCTTACTATACTAAAGCATAATTAATTAGAAGTTTCTCATAGGAAATATTCAGATGATAAGTTTTCTATACTAAAGCATCATTGATGAGTAGTTATCTCATAGGAAATGTTCAGATAATAAGTTTAACCCTTTCTATACTAAAGCATCATTGATAAGTAGTTATCTCATAGGAAATGCTCAGATAATAAGTTTAACCCTCTCTATACAAAAGCATCATTAATGAGTAGTTAATTCATAGGAAATGTTCAGATAATAAGTTTTAACTCTTTCTATACTAAAGCATCATTGATGAACAGTTATCTCATTGGGAATGTTGAGATAATAACTTAAACACTTCTATACAAAAGCATCATTGGTCAGTAGTTATCTCATATAATATACCATTCCGATTTACTCACTGGGAGAATCCATTTAATACAGAAAGTGTTTATCCGCGCGCTATTTTTTATCTTATATTTTTTATCTTGTATTTTTATCTTGTATTTGTCAAATTCGTGTGGTGATCTCTGTAGCTTTTATAACTCATGTAAGATCTGAATAACACATTAAGTGCAGTAAGAATCTCATTATAGAGTTAGGAATAAAACACGCTCACTATTTGAAGGGAATCGACATAATGGTAGTGTTCAATCGAGTGTAGAGAGGGAGATAACTCTATCGTGTAGTTTGGCATTCGTCATGCATTTGCCAATATGCCGCCTGTATTGTCCGGTGTCGGTCGGCTGCTGGCAAATAACCCGGCATGACGATGCTAGTATTTTAGGCCAATGCATTCTCTTATATATGCGAGGCGACCTATGGTCGACTCGCATATATAAGAGAATGCATTGGCACAGGGTAAAAAAAATCACGACTTACGACTGGATTTGATATGGCGGGTCACATATTTCAAATAACGTTACCTCATGGTGATTTACACTGAAATAACATCATTCTAAAATCGCTAATGTGAGTCCTCAACCACCAAAACTGACTTCTAACTATTTGGTTACCTCGGACGCAGAATGTCTTCTTTTTGTTGACTACTTCCCTGTAGTCGTCTGGGCATGCGCAGATCAAACTTATGCATATGGCGTTCTTTGCCGTACAATCATCGTCGTCCACACACGCCTCCCCATTGTCAGCCGCATACGCGCACGCTGTCATGGACAGCACAACCTGTAAACACGGAAAATATATTCAGGGAGCTGGCGTTGTGATCTCAGATAGTTCCTGGCTCAGTAGCTCCACCCACTGCTCCGGGCAACTCCGTGACGTAACGTTTCTTGTCCGAGCGTTACCCCTTAGCTCCAAGGTACAGCGAATTTTTATTGTATACCCCCAATTACACAGTCAATCTTATACACGAAACGCCTATTATATCATTAAAGAAGCTATTACATATTTCCTTATCTCTCACTAGTTACATATCACATGGAATCGCGCCAACAAAATGACCGCGCGTCTTTGCAGTGATTCATGTGGATTAATAATATTTCGAAAAGCCGCGCATGACACCAACAGCTGGCAATGCAAACTGATTGCTTCGTTCATTAAAGTTAAATTCTTGTCCAACTTCGTTGCAATAAGGAACATAGACACAAAATCAAAGAGGCAAATTGGGAGACTATATTTTCCGTCGCCCGCCACAGAGCACGTAATATGGTCGTGAAGCATCTCGGCCAACGCTGTAAATGTATGTATTTTGCAGCTTATTTTAAGGATTTTGATTTGTTAAAAAGGCATAAATTTCCAGGTTTTTTTTCATGTGATATACAAGATCTTCAACTCGTTATGTTGGGATATAAGATTTTATGAAACTCGTATGATAAATTTGATTCACAACTCGTCTACGACTCGTGAACAATTTATCAAACTCGTTTCATAATATCTTATATGGGATTATCCCAACATAACTCGTTGCAGATCCTCTATATATGCAGTCATTTACATTCGTCCGAGTTGAGAACTAAATATTTATAATTGCGCGTACTTCAGACGTTATATTTTACAGATGCATAATCCGAATTAACCCTCGCAAATTACTATTTCCTTGGCTTCGGGGGCAATATATTTGAGTGATCAGATATCGATTTTTGTAATCTATTATTTTTCACCACTGATAATATTAAGTGGCCCAGTAAACAGTCGACGAGAAGAGAGTCTTTGACCAAATTGCGGATAAAGATGAATAACTCTAAAATCAAGTGGCTTATTTGTGTCAGATATTTGACAAACCGGCAAAATTTCGTTGAACAAAATGTTGATAAATAACAGGTTTTGGGCAATTTTATACTATAGGTTAGCATTATTTTTTGGCAATTAATCGATTCTGATAACTGAAGCGGCATTTAAAAAAATGTTGTTGTTGGAATCTGATGATATGGGGGACCATCGAATCGGATTGAGTACCTTTAAATATGAGTCAATCGACGTGGTTGGAATTCTTAGTAGTAGTAGATTATTGTCATATTCTTTCAGATTGGACAAAGCCTCACTCATTAAGTTGATTCACTAATGAACATGAAGCTGACATCTTCTATTTCATATGATATGTAATTTTTCAGTTTGTCAAAATGCCGAAAAATAAATTAAACTAAACACAATCTGGTCAAGATCGCTCCTGTATAAATAGACACACAATATGTCATTAAAAAGTAACCAAACATGTGCTATGGTTTTCAATTGGAATTTTTTTTTTTATCAATGTAGGTGTCGCAACCCCATCCCTAACTTAGAGGGCCAACTTTTTCTTCATTTTGGTGCCCCTCTCCCCACCCCTATCTATAAAGGAACCGATTTGGAATCTTTAAAGAAAACCATTATATTCCCCATATCATGGAGTTAATTATACATGTATATACATTTGGTGGAAATCGGCGACAAAAACGTTCATCGATGTTGTTGCCCATCCCCTTTTTCTGAACTTGATCCCGACAGCGTCATTGTAGAAATGTTTAAGTAAAATATTCCTGTTATGCCCCTTTGATCCCTCCGATTAGTCCCCTGTTAATATATATATATATCGGACAGACAGACAGACAGTCGCAAATATAGACAGATACTTGCCAACGCCACAAGAAGAATTTGATTGTAGTATCGCATTGTTAATATGAAATATTGGCGTGCGAATTCCACTCTGAAAACTTCTCGGCGGTCTTATATCGTGTTGATAACTTATCACGTGATCTCCCAGGGTTACAACATCGCATTCGGACGCAAACACCATAAAAATAATTAAAATAAATAAAAGTGGTTCTTACACGCAATAATCCACACATTGTCCCATATTAAATTGAATGTGTTCTTATAGGGTGTTACTGAATATAAAATACTCATTGCTGTTCTCGAAGTTCTACTTTATAATTTAGTAGATGAATATCGATGTAAATCAAACTTTGTGAACCGAAACAATTACCGATGCAAGCAAGAACACGATGATTACATATATAATATATAATACACGCATAGGGGGAAGTCCACGTGTCCTCTGACGTGAAATCGGTTGGGATAATTACGTGCGCTCGCGCAACAGTATGGCGATCAGACAGATTCGTAGGTTGGTGTCACTCTACTCCGTTTCACTCCATGACGTCACCAAAAACGACGTAAAACCTCGTGGCGTTCTGACATTTTTACTGTGCCGCGTTTTTGCTATGTTTATTTTATGTGTTGCTTTCGATTATTTGTTTGTCGCCGATATCGCCATTTGTCGGGATTCCATGTTTCTATATTTAAAACTGGCATGCTCGCATTAAGCCTCTATTTCGATTTTTTCTCCCAGGTCAAAATACGTCAGAGTTATGACAAAAATAGATAGACATACATTTTCTCCATCAGAACTCTACATCAAAGAGTCTATAGACTCCTTAGGGACCTACATAGACTCCTTCATTTTGGTATGTTTACTTATAATTGGGAAGTTTTATCATTTTTGGTTCGTGCGAAGACCTCTTTTTATCGTGCGGGAAAAAGAGAGACATTCAAAACGCGATTTCGTAATTCGACGCAATAGGCTGAATAGCCTAACCTTCAGTCGAGTTCCGGGTCAAATACGACGAATGAGGTAACACAAAACAAAACGCATTTGTTGACACAAACACCGTTTGAAGAGTTTATTATTACATAAAATGATCGTTATTGATTAATTATTGATATTTATTGTTGCATATTGGCTGCTATTTCTTATAATTGCTCCTTTGGTCAACTTTGACTATCGGAAAATGAAAATGAAAATATGCCGCTGAAAAAAATGTAATCGATATTAAAAGTACGGTTGGCCTTGGCGGTGGGTATCCTGTGAAAATATTTCCAACCGTCAAAAACCGCCACAAACAGAAAGAACATCAAAATGTAGACAGACTTTGTCCGTATACAAATAAGAAATATCGCATAAACAGTATGTTATTGTCATATGGTTGACCATTGTTATGTAAACAAACGCATAAAAAGTTACTTTTCTGATGTTTGTTTATATTATGATGGTAAACATAAAGAGCGTTCTTTGTGGGTGAATTCCTGATATGGAACTAATAAAGAGCGTTTATGCCATTTGTGTGTGATTAGCCAGTAGCATTGTGCTGTCTTCTGTAACACAATCAGGCTCTTGCTTAGGTACAATATAGTAGGTCTTTATGATAACATGCTGTTTACGCGATGGTCATGGTATATATGAACGAAACTGTATGCGTTTTACTGTTTTTTCTGTTTACGGTGATTGGACAACTAAGGCCTCACGTGCCTTTAAAGTCTCATCCTTTCGGCAACATGGAATTGGTTTTAATTACTTAAATGATTAATATAGTAATTTGCCTTTTATCTGTGATGAAATGAGAAATGGTAATTGTCTTTTTTTGCTAACATTAAATTAAATTTAATAAATTAAGTAAAATACAGTGAAAGTATTTGTTTAATTATTTGTTATTACATTTTTGCGCACGTTGGCGTCTCTCTGAGTGCATTCTAGTTCTGTTTTACGTCGACGCCACTTGTATAATTATGTCTCTCTATTTATATCGGGGCTTAGCGTAAACTCAATGCAGCGCCCTCTACGTTATCACTGCGATATATCACTGCCGGAAGGATGGTACTTTGCGGACCGATACATCTATTTTTTACGTATCGTCGGAAATATATTTTGTCATCTATTATCTTATTTTGACCACAAAAAGTTTGCAATAATGGTCATTCTTTCGGTATTGATAAGAACAGTATGAACTGAGCAAGACATAGACAATTTTAATCTTAAAACATAAGAACTAACATGTAAGAAATCCTTACTAAATGTCCTTATGGGATTGGTATCTCAGCGGAGCGATGGGAGATAACTCTGCCTGGAGTTTGGGCTTAGCGTTGTTACCCGCTCACCTAAAATTCCCAATAACTGTAATAATATGTCACAACTGTGACCGTAAACCGGTTTAATCCATAGACATACTATATTCGGTCTGAACCCCACAAGAGTTGACAACTGAAAGTTGTATTGTAAATTGTAATGTGATCATATATTTTATCACATTGTTAACATAAATACGAACTCATTCGACTCCGCGAAGTGACAGAGTGAATTAAATTTGTAAACAAATCGATGTTACTCGTAAGTACGCGGCATTTATATACGCAATTTAACATGAAAGTTAGGTTATAATACATCATTATGAATTTATGACCGTAAGATGTCACTCTTTCCGATGTATATAGCATCATGTATTTATTTGTAGGGTAAAATCGATTACAACTGATAAAAATTCCCGTCACTGGATCTGGGCATAAAGCTTTCTATAGAAATACATATGCACGGGTATAGTAAACAGCATTGTCCTAACCTATTTCACTAGCCGGTTTACGTCGAAGGAACATTGGATTAACATCAGGGAAACTAAAATATGCCAATTAAAGGTACTCAATCCGATTCGATGGTCCACGTATCATCAGATCCCAACAACAACAACAATATTTTTTGAAATGTTGCTTCAGTAATCAGAATCGAGTAATTGCCCAAAAAATAATACTAACCACAGTCAACTATATTATAAAATTGCCCAAAACCTGTTATTTATCAACTATTTTATTCAACGAAATTTTGCCGGTTTGTCAAATATCTGACACAAAAAAGCCACTTGATTTTAGAGTTATCCATCTTCATCCGCAATTTGTTCCGAGACGGTCTTCTCGTCGACTGTTTACAGGGCCACCTAATATTATCAGTGGTGAAAAATAATTAATATAAAAAATCGATATCTGATCACTATGAGCTTTGGTGGGTGGGTTCCTCGACTCGAATCAAATATCAGTTATCTCCGAAGCCAAGGAAATAGCAATTTGCAAGCGTTAATTAGGATTATGCATCTTTAAGGGCGACGCGACATTGGTTGATTGTGATTCGTCTCCCAACTTTGGGCAACCTGTTGAACAATTGGAAACGACATGCACGAAACCAGCAACCGGTGGGGTTTTGAGACTGGTGAATAAGTTGCGTTGATAATTTGAATTTACAACTATTATTCAGTGTAAAGTATGTTGTCCCGTGCAACAGATAGTAGTCCAGCCCAGAGGTACTTCATCGTGATCCAATAAATAACAACACAACACTCGCACCAGTCTCTTTAACAAGCCGACGAAAATCCTATATCTGATGTACGTCTCTAGAACTCTCTATTAAAATTAGGTTCTGTATTAACAGGATTCCCTCCGTTTAATTGGAGAGTGGCACAGACTGCGCGCGATTTCATTGGTGTATGGCAAAACAGATCACTTCGGAGATCAGAGGTCAATGTTGACAAGTTTCCCACGCTTTGTCAAATTCGATTGTTGTTGGAAAACTGAATACAGACGATATAGCCATAACTCATTTTACTCATCGCGATATAGGAGACATCATGTTCGAGTTTTTATCAGTCAACAATATTCTTGACTGATTATTCTTTCGCATCTTGTTGTATTTATAACTATTTCTAAATAATACGATTCTCACAAACATTTGCTACGCAGGAATGCACTCCATATAATTTGGAAAAAGTTTATTACGTCATGTTGGGAATGCCGCGTCGTTGTAGAAATGAAATTTAGTGGACACTTCTAGAGACGTACATCGTCGTCTTTTTATTTAATGAGACTGCAGAAATTATTCTGAAGTGCATCTCTTACACCGATAATAATTCTACTATGCCAATTGATATTTCAATATCAATCCGGGTTCACTCTAATATACAAATTCTTAGACATTTATAATTCTTTAGGGTAACTCTTAGTGAAAAATTCAACATTGCCGCAATTGTTTTGTCCTAAGCATTTGAACGTACAATGTATATAGCACACTGATTTGTTATTTAAGTTAATGCAATATCTAGGATAACATGACCCACTGTTATGGATTAAATGATTTAACCAACATATCACAACGTGCATTGCTTGGGATTTCGTGTTCTAACCACGCTATACAATTGAACTGGTGTGCCCGAAGGGTAAGTATATATTGCATGGGCCCTTCCACCTTTTTAACTTACATTAACAACATATCAAACACCATCGGATCTCTCACGGGTATGTATATGCTGATGATGAATCTGTTTTTCAGTGCTAAAGATCCACTTAATTTTCGAATGCCCAGATCACATTATATACAATATATTCCATATTATATACTCTTTGGAAGAGGAACCAAATATATATATATTCTAGATGAATACTGAACAGCTGTAACCTAGGAGCGTCAACTAAGTGATAGAGATTCTAAGATTAACCCCAGGACTCCCCCCGTTAGTTAGCTCAGAATGCATCACAATTCACAGCTAAGAGATATAGTTATTCCCCTTCCATTGAGAATAATAAACTGGCATTACACTTACAGACCAGATTGAAAATAAGCACAGAACACACGTCGGTACCTGAACACACGTCGGTACCTTGACAAAAACAACATGCTCACAATTTATTCGACCGGATTAGTTCTGCTGCATGGTGACCAAATCTTTAACATCCTACTTTATTTATTGATATGCTGCTTGGACAGACATGAAGACTGCACGGCTATAGTGTGCTATGTCTATCAAAGACATAGTGCCTGAAGTTATTGTCATATATTTGTTTTATATTTTCATTTCAGGTTGTATTTCATTTTATAATTAATATTTCAGGGTGTATGTTGTTGTGTTATTTGGGCATTTTATAAATAAATTATCGATCTATCTAATACAATGTTTGGAGCTTCCCCTTTCAGTGGTATATATTCTGGAATATGTTGTATATAATGTGAGCTAGTGATTCGAAAATTAAGTGGGCCTTTAAACCGTCAATTACTGAGTGCCGAGACCATTGTAGATGAAGTTGATAGCGTGTCGCAATTGTCCAAACAATGGTTGTTAGCATTCAACGCTATAGTAATATTAATATTATAATTAATAATTAATTTTATTAATAATTATATAGTGTTCTCCTCACAGCATATGCCAATGTTATTAACTTAGAACTATAGATCATGACATAATCCAGTCACAAATAGCTTGTAAAATCTAAAATGAGACAACTACATCGAGAGAGTATGTAATAGATAATAGACTCGCATTACTAATAAGGAGATTCAAATTCAAGGTGGACCGTCATACATTAGAATTAATGCTCATATCATATGTGACCCGCCATATCAAATCCAGTCGTAAGTCGGGATTTTTTTTACCCTGTGCCAATGCATTCTCTTATATATGCGAGTCGACCATAGGTCGCCTCGCATATATAAGAGAATGCATTGGCCTAACAATTTTTTACAATTTTAATAATTTTTTCTTGTATTCTTTAACAATTTTATAATTTCACCCATACAGAGCCCCAGACAAACATGAGCAGACGACACTCTTCTATATGCTTCTATATATGTGTGGGGCTCCCTGCAGGGTAATGGAAGTTTTTTTATTTTATGTCCTAAAAATTGTAAGAAACATTTATTTTAAAAAAATGAAAACAAATTGTTAGGCCAATGCATTCTCTTATATATGCGAGGCGACCTATGGTCGACTCGCATATATAAGAGAATGCATTGGCACAGGGTAAAAAAAATTCCCGACTTACGACTGGATTTGATATGGCGGGTCACATATGTTTTGCCTATCATGGAATACGGTAATGTGGCCTGGTGATAACGCCTCGCACCATCTTCCCAATAAGCTCGACTGTTTCTACTTTGATTCTGGCAGGATTTTCAATGGCTTGACCCGTTTGGTTTCCGATGATAGAGTTCTAATGCATGGAACTTGGATGATGTCCGCCCAAAGAAAGACTAAAATCTTATAATATACAAACATGTCGTAGGAGAATTATCTACAATGAAGCCCCTGACCACCGTGCAGGTATCTTGTCCAGAATTATTAGACCTACAGTATGTGATTGTCGAATGGAACACCACTTGCAAGCTCGGTGACGCGTTGCGCAAGCAAGAGGATGATATGTCCATCAAAAAGTATTTATCAATCAACTTTATCCCCCGTCCATATTGCGAAAACATCATGCATGATGTAGGTTCAAATAAGACATGGCGTTTAAATGATGATATCATGATGATGGTGACGATATACACTTACCAGCGCCGCAAAACGAATGTGTGTATAGTACCCCATGTTTATGAGTGTGAAAAAAGCTCCGCTGTCTTATATAGTGTCGATGACGTCATCAACCAGGGAGTGTTAAGCTTCTCTCAAGGATAACCATACAATTCGAACGCATATACAATAAAGTGCGAACATTTGTGATATTTACAGCAATCAAACAGCCATTATTCATTTGTTAAATTGAATGTGAACAGAATACAAACGGTCGAAGTGACTTTCAAAATTCCGAACGAAGTTATGTTTTGATGAGAGTTATACTCACAGGCTCCTGGGGAAAATTACTAAAATACCATTGTAGAGCCATCTCTCAAATTTACATTAATCATTTCTTAACTCGATCATCAAAAGGCCGACACAAATTTATCTGCGCCAATCCTAACTCTTTATCCCGCAGGGTCGTAACACAACAAAGACAGGTTTGCCTGATTGACTACCTTTATTTAATGAATTATTTATCAAAAAGGTAGTCGCGAAATTATTGGTAGGGTGTTCACTGTCCAGTTATCCATTTCTTGCTTCGCGTCTTCCTTTTTTGGCCCACAATGCGCCATGGCCACAAACAAGCAAGCTGAGTCCGTGGGAACCAGGACCTGAAACGAGACACTAGACCCCTTGGTTAGTGATGCCTGCTGGTCAGTGCCAAGTGAATGCCGCAGGATCACAAAACAAAAAAGGGGAGGGTGGGGGTTAATTTCCAACAAAAACATACTTTCCCCAATTTTCGAATCTGGCGAAAAGACCTTGGCCCTCTAACGACTTGATCACGTGCCTCCGGCGATATAGTTCTACTCTCCCGATTTACTGAGAACGATCAGTGCCCTGGTTATATATTACCCCGATGCTACTGAAAGTTTTGGTAACAGTGTGAATAAATTACCAGGCAGATGTTGCCTTATTAAATCTTATTAATGATCATATAGTACTGCATCTTAATCCCACCAATGGAATTTGTGTATCGATCCGCGTGATCCATCAAATCTTTATTTAGCAACTGACACAATCGGGCAGTGATCTTGTTTTGGTTCCATTCTTAGTTTTGGTAAACAAACGCAAACCGTTCTCTCTAGCTGTCATGTTTTAGCGACAGACGGGATAAATGCGGTCGCTGTGCGACGCTCGTTTTATGTTACAGTATAAACAAGAAAACCATAATCAAAAATGGTAACGCCCTCAAGATTATATTATTACGCATAAATATAAATTATAAAAAAAATGTTAAATATATTGGTTACATGAATGCACCGCCTCAGAATTCCGTTAAAACAACCAATCCTTCAAATTATTACAAAAAACTACGGCTTATTACTGCAGGTTTCTAATTCACCACACCAGAAGTCTCTAAACGCGGATCGAAAATCGGAGTCATTGTATTCCCGCCATAAAATCTTCAACAGTGGTCCAGCCATTGTTGATATCTAAACATTGAAAGCAATTAATGCGGTCATAATAGTTACATACTGCAACTATCAATCTAGCGAATTTGATATGATTGATAGAACAAACCACTATTATCATGATCGTGTCGTTATTTGTTTAAAATACGTATCATTTGACATAACGGGTAACTCCGCAAATAAACCTCCGCAAATAATGGACCTACTGCGAATTGTCACAACAAGCTATCTATCAGTTGGTTGAATACTATTTCCCTTTTTACTAAAGTAAATTAACAAGTAAATATCGAATGACGATACATATATTTGTAAGCAAGCATTTCAAATAATGTTATTGGGACGAAAGTCGCAAGACTTGTTCCGTATTATGATGATCATGATCATGATATGATTGATAGAACAAACCACTATTATGATGGTCGTTATTTGTTTAAAATACGTATCAATTGACATATACGCATCCGTTCCCTCATTAAAATCAACATATTTCGACCATTTTAGGCGAATTCGGGGAACTCCGCAAATAGATCTCCGCAAACAGGGACCTACTGCGAGAGTGGCTAAAAAGCAAGCTTGGCGCCAAGCTTGGCAGTTTTTAAGGCAGGTGACTAAAAGACAAGCTTGGCGGTTTGAAATTGTGTTAAAGCCTTTTAAACGCTGTTTTCGCGTGAATTATGGGGGAATATCACCAGTTAATTACTTATATGGCCCATTTTCGTAAATTAATCGACAATAGTGGCAGTAATGTCGCCGATTGGTTGGTTAATAGGGGGGCGTGGTCACGAAATCAAAACATCGTCTTTTTTACGCAGATTTCTTGTCGATTTTTGGTCGATTTCTCTTTTTAAACACCAGTTGGACTAAGTTTATTTTTCGAAACATGTTGAATGGTTATCATTTATCACTCTCATAGTCGAACTTAACAATGCACTGCATGGTGTGTTTATGAGCGATAACAGTTTGTCCGATTTAGTAAGCGTCATGAATTGTTTTTAAAGCAATTGCTAGTCAATTGAGCTGTGTCAAAAAAACTAAAACAAATCATGAGTTGGGGTTCAGATTTCCACGTTGAACCAACGTGTTTAATTTGATAATTCTGACAG
Organism: Siphonodentalium dalli; assembly: GCA_032622095.1. Taxonomy (NCBI): domain Eukaryota; kingdom Metazoa; phylum Mollusca; class Scaphopoda; order Gadilida; family Siphonodentaliidae; genus Siphonodentalium; species Siphonodentalium dalli. The sequence continues at coordinate 62,740,322 of CP136069.1, read as the reverse complement.
AGGGTATGCTATTCTGTAACGGAGTATTCGTGTCGATTATAATTCACATCATCCTGGTGAGTAAACTACTCGAATTGCAACTAACCGGTTCTTGGCTAATCAGTGATATATATAAAATAAATGAAGCCTAAATTAATGGGGATGGGTGAAAGAAAACTCAAGAAAGCTAAGAAAAAGAAACATTATCTCAAGTCTTTCCTATCTGATCGATACCCCTCCCTCACTTATCGGGGAAGTGGCATGTCGCCAAAAAGGAAAAGACTTCATATAAGCAATCGAGCTTGTTGTCTGATCCTCATTTCCATACATTATCTCTTCTATTTTGCATATTAATTTTGTATCACCTGTACACGTGTATATTATGTTATGTTGGAAATAAAAATATGTTTACACTAAAAAGAAAGAAAAAATGACGTCTCAGGCCCTTTCAAATCCTCCTGGGTCAAATCCCCCAAAAAAATAAAATAATAATAATAATAATTTAATGTGGATGGAGAATTAAATTATATTACAGTTTGCCCTTTGGAATTCATGTATATTATCATTGTGATCGTTCCACACACGACTAACTTATCTTATATACATACGTGCCATTTAAATCACAATGCTACATCGAAACAAGAATAGCAGCGTTTTAATTTCTGCTTTCCTGATAAACTTGACTCTGTTTCTGACCCTGAACGTCCTGGCCAAATTTTCCATTCTACAGTGGTCAAGTGTCAGATTTTGATATTATCTGCTCCTCTAGCATTCCCAGCACATCGATTCCAATTCATTCTCAATGAGTGACACGGACTCAGTAAATATCAATTCTGATATTACGAAAGATCAAAATACTTTTAATGTTGAAAATCAACAAGAGAAAGGGAGCGTTTCGAACGATCACGATGATCAGTCTCCCACGCCCAAACCTGTAAAGAGAAAGGAGCGCGCCACATCGTCATCTCCTGTTTCTCCAGAAAATAAGAAACAGTACAAACCTGTTTATCAATGTAACCTTTTGCGGAGTCCAATTCCGTCTAACGATGGATCTAATGCAGGTGACATGGAAGAGGAACCGTCGGATTTCTTTGGACCTAATGTTTACTTTGAGGCCGGTCTCATAAAAGCCTTAACGAGCCCTCGAGTCATCGAAGCCCTGGCTAAAGTTATGCAAGCACTTTTTCAAACTGTTGTTTCAGAGGCTGTCAAGCGTGAAGTTTCAAACGCTTGCAAGACAGACATTGTTACCACCGATATACTTAATCGCGAGCTATCAAAACGTGATGCCAAAATTCTGGAGCTCGAGAAAAAACATAAAACTGAAACTGATAAGCACCAGGAAGTTGAATATGAACTTCGTGCCGAGATCGATGACCTCCAACAGTACGGTCGGCGTACTAACTTACGTTTATCTGGTATACCGGAAAAAAGCGGAGAATACACCGACTCGATCGTGCACAAAGTTATCAATAAACTAGGTATTCCACTGAAGCCAAAACATATTTTTCGCAGTCACCGAGTTAGCCCATTTAAAAAACCTGCAGATGTTACTAATAACCAGGGTGCTTCAGCTCCGTCAAGGCAAATTATATTCCGCCTACCATCCTACCGTGTGAGAAAATCTGTTTATGATGTGCGACGTGACCTGAAAAACCTCGGTGTTCCTGAATACCCTGGACCCCTCTTCATTAATGAGGACCTTACAAGAACTCGCGCCAAAATTTTCCAACGTGCACGAAAGTTAAAGCAGATTTCCAAAATTGCTGAATGCTGGTCATTCGATGGGAACATTTATGTAAGAGAGGCCCAGGGTGGCGAAGTCTTGAAATTAACAACATTCAGACACATCGATGCCCTGGAGGGGCGGGTAAACTAACGCTGTGACCTTTCAATGCGTCACCGACCACCACCAGATGGTTGGTCGTTGTGTGTATATATTAATATGCATATTTCCCCCACTATTTCTGATTTGGAACCTATGTTTCGCACTCCAAGTCAGACTGTTAGATAACTAAGTCCCATACAAAAAAACCTATATTTGGTCCACCGAAACCGACCCCCCCCCCCTTTGTCACTGATTGGAAAATATATACAAGAGAGGCCCAGGGTGGCGAAGTCTTGAAATTAACAACATTCAGACACATCGATGCCCCGGAGGGGCGGGTAAACTAACGCTGTGACCTTTCAATGCGTCACCGACCACCACCAGATGGTTGGTCGTTGTGTGTATATATTAATATGCATATTTCCCCCACTATTTCTGATTTGGAACCTATGTTTCGCACTCCAAGTCAGACTGTTAGATAACTAAGTCCCATACAAAAAAACCTATATTTGGTCCACCGAAACCGACCCCCCCCCCCCCCTTTGTCACTGATTGGAAAATATATACAAGAGAGGCCCAGGGTGGCGAAGTCTTGAAATTAACAACATTCAGACACATCGATGCCCTGGAGGGGCGGGTAAACTAACGCTGTGACCTTTCAATGCGTCACCGACCACCACCAGATGGTTGGTCATTGTGTGTATATATTAATATGCATATTTCCCCCACTATTTCTGATTTGGAACCTATGTTTCGCACTCCAAGTCAGACTGTTAGATAACTGAGTCCCATACAAAAAAACCTATATTTGGTCCACCGAAACCGACCCCCCTTTTTGTCACTGATTGGAAAATATATACGCCATAAACACACATAATAGCAGCTAAACCAGAATAATGCTTGCCATTTCATATTTCCTGTATCATGTATTCTTACCCTGCTGGAAAGTATTATAATCCATTATAACTAGACACTACGCCGCCAAAATGTCCAGTCCTAACTGCCCATTATGGCGGCTGATGGCCCCCATTGACCCGCTGAGTGTTATCTGAACAAACAAAAATTACTCCTAAATAACAACAAATATCAACAAAATAAGCCTTGATATTTTCTTATGGATGTATAATGACCATGACTGGTATAAATTTACCTTTTGTAAGGATAGCATAATCCAAAATAAAAACATTATTTCAAACTCCTGAAATGGACTGCCATGATGAGCATGTGGGATGACAGCTGATAAATGTGATGTCATCAAGCAGCTGACCAGGTCAGAAGTCACATGGACAGGATCAGGCCATGTCATTGGTCAGAAGTGGAAATTTCCCAAGGATTTTCCTTGAAATGCAAAAGTTGAGCCCGGTTTTCCCACAACATGTGGTGTCTTTCCTGGAAATATTGTGGGGATTCACCATTTTTGTGTGTCATTCTAGGAAACAATTTATAAACATTGTGATTTTGTGGATTATGCTATGCTTTCTAAAGGTAAATTTATACCAGTCATGTTTATTATATATCTATAAGAAAATATCAAGGCTTATTTTGTTGATATTTTGTTTTATTTAGTAGTATTATGTGCTTGTTCAGATAACACTCAGCAGGTCAATGGGGGCCATCAGCCGCCATAATGGGCAGTTAGGACTGGACATTTTGGCGGCGTAGTGTCTAATTATAACCTTCCTTGAACGCGATGTAAAAAACAAAACAAAACAAAAGAAAAACTAAACATAAATTAATTTGGGTTATCCACGACTTGCGAAAAACATACTTTCCGTCTCTTGAGATGACAACATTATTCATGCAATTTAACAACTGCACTACTGTCAGTACTGCACCAATGCCTGTCTCGTCCGAAATGCCCTTTGTTCCATTCGTTTAACATGGCCTGATTCTGAAGTATCAATCTGGATTCATTCTGCGCGGTCGTCAGTGGTAGTTGTATTAAACTACTAAATCACCATCCAGTGTCGCACCATTAATTATGCGTGACTATCGTGCGCTTCTGTGTTATGCGATTGAGGTTAATTCACGATTCGGGTAAAGCTTGGCTTAGTCTAGACACTACGCCGCCAAAATGTCCAGTCCTAACTGCCCATTATGGCGGCTGATTGCCCCCATTGACCCGCTGAGTGTTATCTGAACAAACAAAAATTACTCCTAAATAACAACAAATATCAACAAAATAAGCCTTGATATTTTCTTATGGATGTATAATGACCATGACTGGTATAAATTTACCTTTTGTAAGGATAGCATAATCCAAAATAAAAACATTATTTCAAACTCCTGAAATGGACTGCCATGATGAGCATGTGGGATGACAGCTGATAAATGTGATGTCATCAAGCAGCTGACCAGGTCAGAAGTCACATGGACAGGATCAGGCCATGTCATTGGTCAGAAGTGGAAATTTCCCAAGGATTTTCCTTGAAATGCAAAAGTTGAGCCCGGTTTTCCCACAACATGTGGTGTCTTTCCTGGAAATATTGTGGGGATTCACCATTTTTGTGTGTCATTCTAGGAAACAATTTATAAACATTGTGATTTTGTGGATTATGCTATGCTTTCTAAAGGTAAATTTATACCAGTCATGTTTATTATATATCTATAAGAAAATATCAAGGCTTATTTTGTTGATATTTTGTTTTATTTAGTAGTATTATGTGCTTGTTCAGATAACACTCAGCAGGTCAATGGGGGCCATCAGCCGCCATAATGGGCAGTTAGGACTGGACATTTTGGCGGCGTAGTGTCTAGGCTTAGTCCAGTTAGTGAGCTTGTTGTGTTATGCAATTGAGGTCACATTTATGATTCGGATGAAGCCTGGCTTGGTTCGGTTACACACACACTTCGCTTCTGCTCGTCTTTGTAAGTATATCGTAAATCGTATTGAACTGTATAATTATATGACTATGTTTTCCTAGTACACCCATAACCTTTTTAGGCACTATAACCATATACAAGCTAGTCACTTGACCCGGTCTATGTCAATAATGTGTAGGCCAAATTGCGCTACAAGTAGCAACATTACAAACTTTTTTGTATTTGAGATTTTGTTGAAATATTTTGGGTATTGTAGTAATTTAGAACATAAACATAACCATTTGATTGAGTTTCATTACTTAGAATTGGTCTAAGTTAGAAAAATTGACTTTGAAAAAATTTCAGTTGTAAGACATGACAAATTCATATTTCGAGAAATGCTCCAAAGTCGAACCCATGACATAGAACACACCAGGATTCACTCAGTTAGGTAATAGTGTGTCCTTGCCTTACTGAAGGTTATGTGCTGCTGAAATATGATGAAATTTATGGAATTAATTGTCAGTAATGACTGTGCCATCAGGGGAAAGTGGCGGACAACATGAAAAATCGAAAGAAAATTGCAACATTTTGCGATTAATGTATATATATATGAAATGCAGCCTGCAGAATGACACAGCATTATGCAGCTAACTTATATGAATAAAACGATTCCAAGTCGAAAAAGGGTCACAACTCTTGCGAAAAATTTGCGGAGAAAACCCATATTCGAACTTGACCTGTATTTTGGTCTGATAAACTCATATATGAAATTTGCTTTTGATTTAACAACCGAAACTGAAGTTATCATCCGGAAACCATTTCTGGACGCACGCACACACGGACGGACATATCTAAGTTATACTTTTGTCTGTAACACTGCACTGCATAACATGCATATGAATGCTATCACAATAAACTTTCATCTAACACCTGTTTTTGACCAGGTACTCAGCCTCAGGTAACTAGTAAAACTGATGACGGCAATGACAATGATTTATAAGTTGTGTCGAAGACAATGGGAACAAGGTCATGGCACTCCGAATATACGTATTCAATGTTTAGCTTCACCTACCACAAAATAAACAAGTGAAATATATTCTTCGTCTAGCTTTTGCTTCGTTAAAAGCGTTCTGTTCGCGAAAACGTGCTTCAGATCTGGATCTAAAGCGGAAGTGAGAACTATTCAAAACGAACTATTCAGTGAAACGGACCCTTGTCTATTTATAGCTACTATAAAATTTGGTTCGCCATTAACTTTTACCGGGCATACTAGCGGTTGGCCGATGAGAGCGCAGCAGGTAAATCATTTTTTTTTCTGTCTCAAACATTACTTGTTATCCACGTTCACTGCATTGAACCCCAATTACTGTGTCCGCGTAATTTTCGAATAATTTTTTTATCATGTTCTAATTGATCCCGGTTATTTATTTGAGCACTAAATGATAGCTTATTTATTCGGATTTCGTTTTAGCGCGAAATCCAGAAATATCTATACAGATCGAGTGTCATGTGATTCCATAGATTGCAACACCCCGCTCCGGTTCCATGGTCGGGACGCCTTTTTTTTAATACCGGAAGTCAGCTTACGAGCGACATCTCGGGGGAGGTAATGTCTCTACTACAAGTCAGTCCGTCCGTCCACCTGTCTTATTTTTATATCACGCTTATTTCACTGTATGTATATGTGTGTATGTATTATATATTAATATGTGTACATGTGTATGTATGTACATATGTATGTTTCCACAAACTGTACACTTTAGCAGCTTGGGGTGGCAACACATACGGTATTAAGGATTGCTTTATAACCTGTATGGCCGCCCTGATCTATGTGTATGTATATGTACGTGCATGTCAGTCCGTCAGTCCGTCAGTCCATCTGTCCTATTTTTATATCACGTTTATTTCACTGAAAAATTACCGCGTCCATTCATGTCCATTGTCTTATTTTCTTAGTTCTTTTCTCTTATCCCAACGACATCGATTAGCGTTGATCAATGTATCCCCAATATCCATCGAACCAATGAGTGCAGGTTGATTTATCGTCCCTCGGATAATATCACGAGGTAAGACAAGATGTTGTTCCCATTCCTAATTCTCGTATCTCTCTTTTCTTATGCATTCCACCCTCACAAAAACGAAGCACCTACTGCCCACCCTGTCATTCGACACCACCCTCATATACTAGTATTACCAATTATCTATTATTAAATAGTATATGTTATAAATATAAAAGTTGTGTAACTAAAATATAAATAAACGGTACTTCGCTTCACTCCCCTCTTTCGTTTTGGCCGATGTACGGTATGCAATACCAATGTACTTGACAAACGTTCTTCCTTCCTGCACTCTATCCCTCTACCCCTCCTTGAACAATATTTTTTCGGATCTAACATGTTATCCCCGTCTGCTAAATTTACCCTATATGGTATCTACCCTGATACCAAGGGTAAACTTCCTACTCCGAGGAAAAGACTTGATAAAAGCCTTTTAGGCTTGTTGTCTAATCCCCGTTTTGAATGTTATTATTACTTATGTCAATTTGTTTGTATGTATTACATGTTCTGTTCGAAATTAAATATTGTTTACACCAAACAAGAATATAACATAATTGAACAAGTTTGATTAGTTGCATGGACGATCATTAATGGGTACACGTTGACAATATTTGGTGGGTATCATTTTGCCTCGGTTTGGTATGGGAATCATTTTTGCCTTGGCTTGGCGGTTCGGTGAGCGGTCATATAAAAGTTGAAAATTCTAAGTACACAATGTTAAAAACCGCCAAGCTCGAGTATATATGTGAAGAATGATAATCATTTTACATGTTTTTACATGAAAAATAGCTGGGACATGTTTTAGAAACGAGAAATCGACGGAAATTCAGCTTCATATTTTGATTTAAAATTCGAGCTTGGCGGTTCGGTCGTCGGTCATCAAAATGTCCAAAATTCTTAATATAAAATATTCAAAACCGCCAAGCTCGAGTATATTTGTTACGAGTGATAATCATTTTACATGTTTTTGCATAAAAACTAGCTGGAACGTGTTTTAGAAACGAGAAATCGACGGAAATTCAGCTTCATATTTTGATTATAAAATTCGAGCTTGGCGGTTCGGTGGTCGGTCACCTAAAAGTCGAAAATTCTCAGTATACAATGTTCAAAACCGCCAAGATCGACTATGAGAGTGATAATTGATAATAATTAAACGTGTTTTCAGATGCAAACTATATGCAAATGGTGTTTAAAAAGAGAAATCGGCCAAAAATCGACAAGAAATCTGCGCAAAAAAGCGAGGTTTTCATTCGGTTAACACACCCCCTATTAACCAGCCATCGGTCATCAAAATGTCCAAAATTCTTAATATAAAATATTCAAAACCGCCAAGCTCGATTATATTTGTGAAGAATGATAATCATTTTACATGTTTTACATGAAAACTAGCTGGAACGTGTTTTAGAAACGAGAAATCGGCCAAAATTCAGTTTTATATTCTGATTTAAAATTCGAGCTTGGCGGTTCGGTGGTCCGTCATCAAAATGTCAGAACTTCTTCGTATATAATGTTCAAAACCGCCAAACTCGATTACATTTGTGAAGAATGATAATCATTTTACATGTTTTTACATGAAAACTAGCTGGAACGTGTTTTAGAAACGAGAAATCGGCCAAAATTCAGTTTTATATTCTGATTTAAAATTCGAGCTTGGCTGTTCGGTGGTCGGTCATCAAAATGTCAGAACTTCTTCGTATGTAATGTTCAAAACCGCCAAACTCGATTATATTTGTGAAGAATGATAATCATTTTACATGTTTTTACATGAAAACTAGCTGGAACGTGTTTTAGAAACGAGAAATCGGCCAAAATTCAGTTTTATATTCTGATTTAAAATTCGAGCTTGGCGGTTCGGTGGTCGGTCATCAAAATGTCAGAACTTCTTCGTATATAATGTTCAAAACCGCCAAACTCGATTATATTTGTGAAGAACGATAATCATTTTACACGGTTTTACATAAAAACGAGCGGGAACGTGTTTTAGAAACGAGAAATCGGCGAAAGTTCAGCTTAATATTTTGATTTAAAATTCGAGCTTGGCGGTTCGGTGGTCGGTCATCAAAATGTCAAAAATTCTTCGTATATAATGTTCAAAACCGCCAAGCTCAATTATATTTGTGAAGAATGAAAATCATTTTACACGTTTTTACATAAAAACTAGCTGGAATTTGTGTTAGAAACGAGAAATCGGCGAAAATTCAGCTTAATATTTTGATTTAAAATTCGAGTTTGGCGGTTCGGTGGTCGGTCATCTAAAAGTCAAAAATTCTTCGTATATAATGTTCAAAATCGCCAAGCTCGACTATGAGAGTGATAAATGATAACCATTCAACATGTTTAGAATAATAAACTTAGTCCAACTGGTGCTTAAAAAGAGAAATCGACCAAAAATCAACAAGAAATCTGCGTAAAAAGACGATGTTTTGATTTTGTGACCACGCCCCCTATTAACCAACCAATCGGCGACATTACTGCCACTATTGTCGATTAATTTACGAAAATGGGCAATATAAGTAATTAACTGGTGCTATTCCAGCATAATTCACTCGAAAACAGCGTTTAAAATGCTTTAAAAAAATTCAAACCGCCAAGCTTGTCTTTTAGTCACCTGCCTTAAAAACTGCCAAGCTTGCATTTTAGCCACTCTCACCTACTGCGAATTGTCACAACCGGAAAAGGGAAAAACCAATTATCTATTTATAAAAGCTCCACAGACACACCGCGTATTCGGCGACACACGGCGATCTAAAATTTGCCCAACAGTATACACCCGATGGGCGTGAATGACATTCTTAATTCAGTGCGCTAACGTTGTGTCGCCCAATGGCCAACGGAATAACAATCTATTTATCTCTTTACCACAACTATATGATTCACGTATGATTTTACTAATGTCGCCAGTGAGAAAGTAGCCCAAGTGAAATTCACTTGGGAGCGTGCAAAAGTGAGTGCTAGAATATAATATGTATCAATGTATTGTTACTATAATGCTTGTGCTATACGTATGTATGTCTGTCTCATTCTTTTTGTTATATATACTTCCTCAATAAAAAATAAAATAAAAACAATACCAATGTAGATTATATACCAGTGACAAGGTTCAAATGGTCGATTTTGGCTAAGACCATACCAACAGTTACTGTCAATGCCCTAATAAATTCTAACAATCGATAATTGCAGCCAAAATATCATCAGATGTGTCTTATTGGCAATCATATTCCCTTTCATTTGATATATAACTCGGCGAAATTGAGCGAAGAGAAGTCGAGATAACCTATCGTAATCTACCGAAATTTACTGAATAAATCGGTCGTCCGCTCAGAGGCATGAATTCACATGTTACTGGCGAGATGTGCAATATTTACAAAGTGCTTAGTGTGAAATATATACATTCGGAATGACTTGCGGAACATATTATATAACGTCACAATAGCCAGATTGGTTGCAAAATAAATTGCTCCGTAAAAAACACCATAAAATAAACAAAAACAATGGAATAACGTCAAGACATTATAGTCACGAAGATAACATGGAAAAGTACATCTTTGGAAATTTGAAAGTATTTTGTGTCAAGATCTCGGAATATTAAGTTTTCTGGTGTTGAACATTTCAATCAGCGACTGAAACAATGGTGGACGCATAGCAACGGCTAAATTAACTAAATTAAGCGAGGACGAATTTCCTATTAGTTCGTGAAAGATGTCGGCAGAGATAAGAAAACATTTGCAGAATACAGGACAAGAAAACTGTTATTCCTGTAACGGATAATTCAAGATAAAGAAACACAGGATTGTTTGTGACTTTTGTAAGCAGCACTACCATTCAGATGTCAAGGGATAGATGCAGAGGACTCAACGGACATACTAAATACATCAAGTAGTATTTTGTGGTCGTGCAAGAAATGTAGAAATAACAAAAGCGACAGCCAGAATAAATGCCACAGTGACCATAAAACAAACGATGACACTAAACGGAATAACCGGGAAACAAAAGAATAATTGGTACCAAATATGGAACAGGTAAGCAGGAAAGGACAATCAAAAATGCGGGAACAGTTAAGCTCTGAGGATATGGGTATTTGGATGTTACACATCGAAAAGTTTCTGGAAAAAGTAATAGCAAATATGGACAAATTTGATGCGTGTATCAAAATTAAAGTGGATCAGCGCATTGATAACTTCGAAAAGAAGTATAGCGCAAAAATGGAACAACTCACTTCAGAAATGGAAAATAGATTACAGAAAATAGAGTCAAATATGTTGAAACTAGAAAAAAGAGTAAATAGATGTGAAGAAAAACAAACTACTGAACGGGGAGAAAGACACGCAATTAGAGGCATCAAAAAGAAAATCAGAAAAACTAATCAAAGAATTCGAAGAGAAAAACAAACGATTATTTGAACAGCAACAAACAGAAATACAAGAAAAACAGACTATGCTAGAAACTCTTATAGAAGAAAAACTTAAAACACCCATAAACGCATATAAAGAACCAACTGGAATTTCAGAATCAAAGAACCACAACATCGTGATAGCAAATATACCCGAATTGCCACAAACGGAAGAATATTCAAGGGAACAGGACTGGCACATCATAAGCAATGAATTACAAGAAAGGTCAACATTTAGCGACAGCGATGTCTTGTCCTTTTACAGACTTGGCAACAGGTCTTCGAACAAAAATCGAACGGTCAAGATAGTCCTGAAGAATAAACAAACTCGAGACAAAATGATTCGTGATGCTATCGGATACAATAAAAACGACAGTAAAACAACAGGCAGTGAAAAAATATACTTTAGATCTCACGAAAATGCAAATAGAACAGCTCTATGAACTCCGCATATAACTGAAACGTTTACCCTTCTAGGAATTTCCGCTTGGAAGGTAATCGGATAGTGGAACATTATACTTTGAAATAGTGCACGCCAGTGTAAGCAGTATTACTCAATTTATTGTGATGTCGAAATTGTAAACGATATATTATTAACGGGGACTAAGAGTCAAACAGACTCGTTGTCAAATAAAAATGATGATGATGATGATATATGAGCATTTATAGGTTATGTCATCACAATTAAGTACACGTTCGCGACAAATTATTGCCTGAAAATATTTATTTTATAACTAGATCAAAGGCATCTGAGCGGACAGGGACATTGACGAACCAATCTCTTCGGTAGATTTCGGTATATGATATCTCGACTTCGCTTAGTTCAATTTCGCCGAGTTATACGTCAAATGAAAGGGTATTTTATTGCCAATAAGACACATATGATGATATTTTGGTTGCAAATATCGATTTGTAGAATTCATTAGGGTTTTGATAGTGTGGTTTTTAGCCAAAATCGATCATTTGAGCCTTGTCACTTGTAAAGTCTATATTGGTAATTTAGTAATTTTACCCAGGGACCTGTGGTTCAACCGACATATAACTGAAGGTGTCAATGAAACTATAACTCAACTTTTGGGTGTCATACATTACAGTCAATGAAGCGATAATGCGGAATGTTTAAATGTTTTAGTAATACTAGAGGTGAAACCGGAGAGCCGTATGAAGATTGGGATCAATCGAATGGTAAATAGTGGATATGGTGCGATGTACGATTTAGTCATGCAAAGAGTAAAATCAAAGATGGCTGTCAGCGGCCATATTTTATTCGAAAATCATGCAGATTTGATAGCTGTCATCCAGACGTTATCCTAAACATGCTTGTACATTTTCAAAACAGTTCTCGAATAAATGTGGGCTGCAGGTGTGCCAATGGATATGAAATACAAGATATCCGCTGACGGCCATGTTTTTTAACGCAATTCGAAAAAAAAAAGCTCCCATCTATAAGTCACGCCGATGATTCATCTGAAGTTTGAGATTAATCAGGTAAAAAAATTTGTTGTAGGGCGGCGTGTCAAAGAATTTAGTCATGCAAAGAGTGAGATCCAAGATGGCTGCCGGCGGCCATTTTAGTTTTTATTCTAAAGACGTTTAGATTTTATATATATTCTCACATACAAAGGTCACCCCAAAGATCCCTACGAAGTTTGGGATGAATTTTATAGAAAATGTGCGTGCAAATGGATTTAGTAATGGAAAGATGGCTGCCGGCGGCCATGATTTTCATCGAAAATCGTTCAAGTTTTGATATCTCCCATGCATCTAGATGTCACCCTGCATGGGGATGCATGTGAAGATTGTGATCAATCGGATGAAATACGTTAGTTGCAGGGCGTTCCTAAGTATTAAGTCATACAAAGAGTACAATCCAAGATTGCTGCCGGCCATGTGTTTTAACGAAACTCATTCCAATTCGATAGCTCGCATCCAGAGGCCACGCTTAAGATCTTTGTGAAGATTGGGATCAATCAGATAAAAAATGTTGGCTGCATGGTGTGCCGAAGGATTTAGTTATGCAAAGAGTAAGATCTATGATGGCTGACGGCAGCCATGCTTTTCACAACAACAAAAAAACGTTCAAATTGGATAGCTCACATCTAGAGGCGATCCTATATATGCTTGTAAATTTTCAAAACAATTCTCCAATAATTGTGGGCTGTCTGTGAATATAAATGTGAAATCCAAGATGGATGTTGGCGGCCATGTTTTTAACGAATTTCGGAATAAATGGTAAGCTCCAATCTAGAGGACACCCCGATGATCATTTTAAAGTTTACTGACGATCTGGATGTGACCTTTAGTGTGTGCTGAAGAAAACTGTTTACGGACGCACGTACGGTGCGAGGGACGACCCGACCACGGATGTCAACCCATTTGCAATAACTCAAACTTGAGTTTGTCAAGTTGACCTAAAAATCAATGCATATTTTGTGATCCATCAAAAATAATGATGCAAATAAAAGCACGATCATACATTATAACGCATGTACATTAGAAGTTTTCCCAAGGGAAACATTCACGACGACAAGGAGCCAGGACACGGCCGTTGGGGGTTGGTGGTGACTCATCGTAGCTTCGGGAAAAACAACTTAAACTGCTGAAAATTCAAAACAACAATAATTGGGAATTTGAAAGAGAATTATAATTTTAAGTACGTTGTTGACAGCATATTTTGTCTAATGTGGTCTAATTAAATTCCATAATAGATCGCACGTGTTTACAAACGATTCGGACCGTTTCATGTTTCCCAATGTCCGGGACGTTATCCACTTTAAGCCATTAAATTAAATTTAATTTATTTTTTGTTGACAGATTTATAGCGATTACAGAGTACATCTAAGATATATTTGATATCAAAATATTTAATAAGGACATCAAAAAGAAAAACGTTCACACGATGAGCACATGGGTGTTTAGATTGTTGATCAGTTTCTGGTCCGGTGATGATTTCTGGTTACTCAGGTTATCTTTTAACCCTCTATATGTTAAATGAATTCTTCTATTCAATTGTAAAACTAAACATTGGAATGGTCTATTATTTTCATCTGGAGGGGTGTTCATGAAGTGTGAGCAGACGACAGGCATACGCAATGATAATACAAGTTCAGGAGGATTTCAATTAATTGGTGGGAAATGTTTAGAAAATAAGTTGAACAAATGACTTATTGACATTTCCTATGGGAACTACTCGTTAATGAGTATTTATTATATAAACGATTACATCTGAGATAGGGGCGATGGAGCGTTGTTTTTGAGGTGGCGTTGATCTGTATCAGGTATTCAGGTATGGTGAGGGGGGCAGCAAAATTGCTAATAATGTTTTAGTCGCCGATTTCCATCAAATTTCCATATACAATCATCTCCATGATATGATAAAGCTCTAATGGTGTGCTTTAAAGAAACAAAGTGGCCATATTCGATTCATGTATAGGGAGCGGAGGGCACCGAAAGTGAAAAAGAAATTGGTCGCCGGATGTCACAAAAAGTTAGATATTATCAACTCTATGGTACATGCAAGGAATCTAATGGCGTGGGCTTCAAGACGGTGCCGTTGTGGCCAAGGGTTGCGGAGGGGAGGGCAGCAACATAGATAAAACACAATTGTCGCTCATTTCTTCCAAACTTAATAAATAAATGCATCTTCACGAAACGAGGTTTCTAAATATTGTGTCCATGGTTTAACGTTTCGAAAAGTGACGTCGTCACGGATTGAGGTCAGGGGAGGGCACAATAATTGATCAAACATTTTACCGCCAATTTGTTTTTACCAAAATTAGATATATATTCCCATGAGTCTCATAGTGGGATTCAGTTTCGTTCGTATTTGCGATTCACGTGAATATGTGGATATATTTGCGCGTATGTGGGAGTTTGTACATGCGTGCGTGTGTGTATGTGTACGTGCTGATAGCGTGTGATTGTCCGTAGTCTTGTACATACCGTTCATTCATATGTGAGCTAATTGGTGTGACTGTGCTCGAGTGTGGTTTTGTGTTGGTATGGCGCGAATGTATATGTGAGCGGTGATGAATGACTGCTTTAGTATATATGCGATCGGGTGCTATAATCTATATTTCTGTACCTTTGTTCTCCAACATTTTTGGGTTATGGTATGTTCGTGTTCTACTTATGTTTCCTTAATTTGTTTCAATGTATTCTTGTAATACCTTCTATTAAGGAGGAATTAAAGATATATCTATTTCATTTTCTGATTGAGTTATTTAGGGGAAAAAAATGATGAATACTCACATCATATAAGACACATTGACGTTATTTTAGAGCAATTTATGACATACGTTGACTAGGTTCCCGGCCCTGGTGACCCTGGTATTTGGGAACGGGGAGCTAGGGAGACCAGATTTGATAAAACTGTATTGGTTTCGAAATTTCCTCTAAATTTATATTAGGTATTTAAATCTACATGCTAAGAGGAATCTATTGGTGTGGTTTGAAGATGCCAAGGTAGCACCCTCTGAGTTAGGGCTGGGTCGCGTATCAAAATTGATGAAAAAAAAGGAGAATTGCCAGCAGGACATTTAGGAGATAAACATACCCTGTTTCGTTGTACATTCTGGGATTCGAGCATGAAAACAATTTGTGAACGAGTCGGCTTGCCGGCGAGTTCACAAACTGTTTTCATGCTCGAATCCCAGAATGTACAACGAAACAGGGTACGTTTATCTCCATTGTAATTCAATCTAGCAAGGAATTTGCAAAAAAACTGTATAAAAAGTATCATTTAGTCATTTTCATGACACGAATCGAGACTTTCATTTCGCCGTTGTCACCGTGCACAAATCATTGGGTTTGTTCATTGCGTTACTCGGAACACTGCTCCGTACCATTTCATGTGGGGCGGTTTGGCTCGTTTCGCTACTCCATTCTGCGCCGCTGAAATTGTACCGTGCCACATTCAGATTTTATGCACGTTGAAGCGGCCGATGAACGGTATCTATAGACAACAACGCGCGGGTGTGCTCGTTTCGCTACTCGTTCTGCGCCGATGAAATTTGACCGTGCTACATTCAGATTTGATGCACGCTGAAGCGGTCGATGTCGGTGAATCGAAAACGAAAGTTAGCCGCTCTCGGCCAATCGGAATGCTTGTTTTTAGTGACAAAAACTCAATTGAATTACAATTGATCATATATCACTATAATTACCATGGACAACGCAGGGTCACCCTGCTAGTATGGAAATATTAATGGAAGTGGTTATTGTTATATATTATATACTTGTTTGTTTATCAGTTCAAAAAGGTTCTTTTTATAGGAAAATTATACCGTCTTGAAAACAAGAACGTTGTGTATTTAATGTATAAAATTGTCGTTCACCAGAAATTTAAATCAATTGCTGCACTATAAAGTGCTCTAGCATTGTAACAATTCTGTTGTTTGATAATAAAACTGGTTCTAGAAAATTTAGTTGTAAACTCACATACCACTTGAACTGCCAAGGTATAAGTGTTGAAGATGGGGATTGTGTAATTAACAGATCAGTAGTCGTTATTTGGTCTATCATAAATTGTAGACAATGTAAAAATAAAGAAATTCACCAAGAATTTCAGGCAGATAAATCGGATAAAAGAACAGAATAAGAATTTCGAAAAATGGGTGACACACATGGAGAGACAAATGAAAAGAGTAATCTTATCTATAGACACCTTTGAGGCTAACATCAACAACAAAATAGATCAGCGATTTGAATCCTTTGATAAATAGCAGAGTGTAGGAGTAGAAAAACATATGACGGAGATACAAAATAAATTACAGAAAATAGAAGCAACAATGTTGAAGTTAGAGAAGCGAGTCTCGAGATGCGAAAAAAGCACCTAATACACACACGTTTGACCAACAAAATATATCTAATCGGGGTTTCTATTGGGTGGGTGGTCTTGGTGAGGTTAGGGGAACGCTCTTTAAAACATTTCTTCAAATATTCCCGTTAAAAAAATATTTCGTAAAAACTCTTCTTCAAATATCTCCGTTAGTTCGTTAATAATAATCGCTATGTAATAGGTATTCGTTATTTCGCTGTATTTCCTATTTCAATATTTCGCTGCGTTTTTTTATTCCGCTATTTCCTGCTATTTCGCTGTATTTCCTATTTCACATTTTTGTTGTATTTCATATTTCTATAATTCGCTGTATTTCACATATTATGGGATATGGGATTATATGATATCCTATATTCTGATATTCATTCGAACATCCCGTGCCACGTATTACTGAGATTGACTATCATTATATACCTCATCGCGAACCCCGATCACATATTCTTTGCTATTTAATCCATGGAGTATTGGCTGAAGAAAAAAGACCTAGAGAAAAGGAGAGTTGCATACACAACTAGAGACGTTCCAAAGAAAAACTGGTAGTCAAATAAATAAATTTGAAAAAAACAAAACAATCAAGAACACAGGAATATCAAATCAGGCAATTAGGGTACGTTGATACACTGGCAAGTTTGCACGGTATGGTTTGCAGGCATTTTGTCGTAGAAAACGATATGGTGCCAGCATATGGACGGAAACAAGCATATAAGATGCAACTGTATCACAGCTAACTATGCGCGAAGTAAAATCTCTGTAGTTCCACCTGTAACGATGCTACCGGAATTTTCCTGTAAATAGCATGCAATTATCTAGCAAGAATCAATCATACAGGTATTTTAAGGCAAATTACAGTAGCACCGTTACAAGTGGAACTACATAAATTTTACTTATCATGTCGTTAGCTTTGGTAAGGATGGGTGTTATGTGCATGTTTCCGTTGGCACCATGTGGTTTTCTATGACGAAATGGTCGCAATAACATACCGTGCAAACTTGCCAGCGTATGAACGTACCCTTAGATGAGCTCGGGGAAAAAATTAGAAAGTGACATTAACGACGTATTGGAGACACGGACAGAAAACGGAAAGTACACTGCAATCGAAATAAAAGACCGAAATATCGTGCTCGTCAATATACCAGAAAGACGCAAACAAACGAAGATCAACGAAAGGATTATAGGTATCAGATTAGTTGTGCCATAAAGAAAATGACTAAAAGTAGCACATATGAAGTGCTATCATCTTATCTCTTCTATATATTTTGAGAACTCCGTGTATTCGAGAGATAGCCCACACCCTCCGGACCTCAATGATATGATCGTGAATGAGTATTGATATACCCCACTAAACTTTGACAAACACCAGTAATGGTGTGTAGATCATTTACATATATCTCCTATATATTTTGATACAATCTATCTAATTTACATATCTCTCTTATATATTTATGTTTGTGTGTGTGTTGTACTTCATACAAATCTACGATTCTCGACCGATCGGGACGAAACTTGGTACGTGTGTGTAGTTTGACCAGGCGGTGGTCGTTGTCGTATTGGCTAGCCCGTGCGACGCCCGTGCAGCGCATGCGCAGACGAGATCTCGGAAACTGGTGGAGCTATCGACTTGAAATTTGCTATGTGAATTCGTTGATGACTTAACCCCCGAAGTGTCGTTTGCGGTGATTTTGATGATTGGGAGTGGAGAATGAGTGCTCAGAGCTTGTCCAAAACGCGACGTCGACGATCCCCGTGGGTTTTTACACTTATATACGAAATTTGAGCTCGATCCGCGCAGCCTTCTTCGATTCTATGAAGTACCCACATACACATATACACTCATATACACGGAAGTCTCAAAATATATAGTACTAGCAGGTTAGCCCGCCACTGGCGGCATTCGTCCCATGGCTTTGTTTCAGAAACATGACATTTTTGTAATTATTTTGTTTTTATTTATTTTTGTTTTTTATTTTTGAATATGAATTTAATGTTTTTTAAATTTAATATATTTTGTTTCTGAATTGTTTTTTTATTGTTAATTTTATATTGTTTTATAAAAAACTTCACATCTAAATGTAAAAAACCCACGGAAGGAAATCGTCGTCGCGGGCGTTTTGGAGAAGCTCAGAGCACCCTTTATCCACTCCCAAATCACCGCAAAGGCACGGCGAGGGTTAATCATTAATGAGCGTTTGTTTTTGACGCATCGCTATAAAGAACGTCCTGTTTACCATTCAACGTTATTAGCATCTGCAGAGATATATACGGGAACATTGAGTGGTTTCCTATGCGGGGAGATTTATTGGATGCCATAGTACTCTTACAACATCATTGTTATAGTATGTATGACACTTAGGTCAGGGCTTAGGGGGGTAGCTATAGGCATAATGCTTCTCAGAAATCCCGGTTACAAACCAACGCTCACAATTTCGTATTTACGCAAACGTAAACGGGGCAAGTGCTTTCCTATTTTTAGAACGCAACACATGATACCAAACAAAATTACGTCGCGTTGGTGATGGCGTTCACGACGGGATTAATTGACTGTCCGCTCTTTGCGAGGATGGGGTTCACGACGGCGTGTATAGACATGAGCGTGTTGTGTTCCTAAGAACGCGGATCGGGTAAGTTTTTCCACCCTAGGTGAGCTCAAACTTCGTATATAAGTGTAAAAACACACGTGGGTCGTCGACGTGTGAAACATTCTTATGTCTGTCGTTCCTAGGAATGGGGGAATTTTTCATCGGGTCAGTCTTAACCTTCAACCAGGTACCCAAAAATTATATATTGTGACCCCGGCATGACCTTCACCTTGAAAATGATCAATTCAAGGTCAAATCGGGTAAAATATTGAAAAACCCAATATTAACTCATTGAAAAACACAAACAAAACATAAAATACAAATTAAAAAAAACATAAATTAAATTTAAAAAACATTAAATTAATAAAAATATTAAAAATATATAAATAAAAACAAAATAATTCAAAATGTTTCTGACTATTGCCGCCAGTGGCGGGCTAACCTGCTAGTACTATATATTTTGAGACTTCCGTATATATATATATATATATATATGTACTTTATAGAATCGAAAACGGCTGGCTCGATTGAGTTCAAACTTCCCATCTAAGGGTAAAACCCCACGGACACCGTAGTTGTCGCGGTTTGGAGAAGCTATGAGCACCCTTTATCCACTCCCAAATCACCGCAAAGGCACGGCGTGGGTTAATCAAGTGATTATTTAATGAGCGTTTGTTTTTGACGCATCGCTATAAAGAGCGTCTGTATACCATTCAACGTTATTAGCATCTGCAGAGAGATATACGGGAACATTGAGTGGTTTCCTATGCGCGGAGATTTATTGGATGCCATAGTACTCTTACAACATCATTGTTATAGTATGTATGACACTTAGGTCATGGCTTATGGGGGGGGGGTAGTTATAGGCATAATGCTTCTCAGAAATCCCGGTTACAAACCAACACTCACAATTTCGTATTTACGCAAACGTATACGGGAACAAGCGCTTTCCTATTTTTAGAACGCAACACATGATACCAAACAAAATTACGTCGCGTTGGTGATGGCGTTCACGACGGGATTAATTGACTGTCCGCTCTTTGCGAGGATGGGGTTCACGACGGGTTTAACTTTTCGGGGACTATTGACCATCTCGTAAGGGTGGACAACCTCTGTCAGGGGCTGCTCAATGGCCACGGTCAGGTTAAAAAAAATCATACCTCTTCTGGGTCTGGGCGTGTATAGACATGAGCGTGTTGTGTTCCTAAGAACGCGGAGCGTGTTTTGTTCCTAAGAACGCGGATCGGGTAATTTTTTCCGCCCTAGGTGAGCTCAAACTTCGTATATAAGTGTAAAAACACACGGGGATCGTCGACGTCGCATTGTGTGAAACATTCTTATGTCTGTCGTTCCTAGGAACGGGGGAATTTTTCATCGGGTCAGTCTTAACCTTCAAACGGGTACCTACAAATTATATATTGTGACCCCGACATGACCTTGACCTTGAAAATGATCAATTCAAGGCCAAATCGGGTAAAATATTGAAAAACCCAATATTAACTCATTGAAAAACACAAACAAAACATAAAACATTGTCATGTTTCTGACCAAGCACGCCAGTGGCGGACTAACCTGCTAGTCTCATATATATTTTGAAGACCTCTGTCTGTCTGTTTGTCTGTCATTAATACAAATCTACGATTCTCGACCGATCGGGACGAAACTTGGTACGTGTGTGTAGTTTGACCAGGCGGTGGTCGTTGTCGTATTGGCGAGCCCGTGCGATGCCCGTGCAGCGCATGCGCAGACGAGATCTCGGAAACGGGTGGAGCTATCGACTTGAAATTTGGTATGTGAATGTATCTTGCCCCGGATACGAATTTTATCGGGTCGCCGAGCCCGTGCGACGCCAACTTCGTGCATGCGCAGACGAGATCTCGGAAACGGGTGGAGCTATCGACTTGCAATTTGGTTTTTGAATAGCCCGGACAACGTCGGGCTCAACGGCTAGTCTCATATATATTTTGAAGACCTCTGTCTGTATGTCTGTCTGTTTGTCTGTCATTAATACAAATCTACGATTCTCGACCAATCGGGACGATACTTGGTACGTGTGTGTAGTTTGACCAGGCGGTGATCGTTGTCGTATTGGCGAGCCCGTGCGACACCATGCAGCGCATACGCAGACGAGATCTCGGAAACGGGTGGAGCTATCGACTTGAAATTTGCTATGTGAATGTATCTTGCCCCGGATATGAATTTTATCGGTTCGCCGAGCCCGTGCGACGCCAACTTCGTGCATGCGCAGACCAGATCTCGGAAAAGAGTGGAGCTATCGACTTGAAATTTGGTATGTGAATGTATCTTGCACCGGATACGAATTTTATCGGGTCGCCGAGCCCGTGCGACGCCAGCTTCGAGCATGCGCAGACGAGATCTCGGAAACTGGTGGAGCTATCGACTTGAAATTTGGTATGTGAATGTATCCTGCCCCGGATACGAATTTTATCGGGTCGCCGAGCCCGTGCGACTCCAGCTTCGCGCATGCGCAGACCAGATCTCGGAAACGGGGGAGCTATCGACTTGAAATTTGGTTTTTGAATAGCCCGGACAACGTCGGGCTCATCGGCTAGTCTACTATATAATTTGAAACTTACGTGTGTGTATATGTGTGGGTACTTCATAGAATCGAAAACGCGTGGACAGATTGAGCTCAAACTTCATATCTAAGGATAAAATCCCACGGACACCGTAGTTGTCGCGTTTTGGGGAAGCTCTGATCACCCTTTCTCTACTCCCAATCATCAAACTTACGCAAACGCCACTTCCGGGGTTAAGGCATCAACGATCTTTATATAAGGCATCTTTATATTTACCATATACGGAGTTGTTAACGACGAACGCTCTTTATTGCAATCGACGTGGCTAAAAGACTAGCCCCATGCGTCCGAAATACGGATGCGGGACGAAATTCAATTATCTCGATTAAAAAGGCAGAATTGATATAAGAAGCGTTTGTTTACAATTCAACGCAACCTTATCGCTCGAAATATTATGCAGAGAGAATTCACGACGGGATTAATTGACTGTCCGCTCTTTTCGGGGACGACGGGTACCATGAATTAACTCATTGAAAAACAAAGAATGCGTTGTCTGTCGTTCCTAGGAAGGGGGGATTTCACTCTTTGCGGGGACTATTGACCATCTCGTAAGGGTGGACAACCTCTGTCAGGGGCGCTCAATTTTAGGGACGGGTATCATAATTTCTCTTTATTAAAAAGTCTGTTGTTCCTAGGAACGGGGAAGTTTAGGACGGGTACCATGAATTAACTCATTGAAAAAAAAAGAATGCGTTGTCTGTCGTTCCTAGGAAGGGGGGATTTCATCGGGTAAAATTTTCCGCCAGAAAAAGGCACAAATATCTCATTGAAAAACAAAGAATTAAATTAAATTAAATAAAATTCAAAAAAACATAAATTAAATTTAAAAAATATTAAATTACAAAATAATGATGTTTCTGACCAACCACGCCAGTGGCGGGCTAACCTGCTAGTCTCATATATATTTTGAAGACCTCTGTATGTCTGTCTGTATGTCTGTCTGTATGTCATTAATACAAATCTACGATTCTCGACCTATCGGGACCAAACTACGTACGTATGTGTAGTTTGACCAGGCGGTGGACGTTGTCGTATTGGCGAACCCGTGCGGCGCCCGCTTCGCGCATGCGCAGACGAGATCTCGGAAACTGGTGGATCTATCGACTTTAAATTTCCTATGTGAATGTATCTTGCCCCGGATACGAATTTTATCGGGTCGCCGAGCCCGTGCGACACCAGCTTCGCACATGCGCAGACGAGATCTTGGAAACGGGTGGAGCTATCGACTTGAAATTTGGTATGTGAATGTATCCTGTCCCGGATACGAATTGTATCGAGTCGCCGAGCCCGTGCGACGCCAGCTTCGCGCATGCGCGGACCAGATCTCGGAAACGGGTAGAGCTATCGACTTGAAATTTGGTTTTTGAATAGCCCGGACAACGTCGGGCTGGGTAGAGCTATGGACTTGAAATTTGGTTTTTTAATAGCCCGGACAACGTCGGGCTCATCGGCTGGTCTCATTTATATTTTGAAGACCTCTGTATGTCTGTCTGTCTGTTTGTCTGTCTGTTTGTCATTAATACAAATCTACGATTCTCGACCGATCGGGACGAAACTTGGTACGTGTGTGTAGTTTGACCAGGCGGTGGACGTTATCGTATTGGCGAGACCGTGCGGCGCCCGTGCAGCGCATGCGCAGACGATATCTCGGAAACGGGTGGAGCTATCGACTTGAAATTTGCTATGTGAATGTATCTTGCCCCGGATACGAATTTTATCGGGTCGCCGAGCCCGTGCGACGCCAGCTTCGCGCATGCGCAGACGAGATATGTGAAACGGGTGGAGCTATCGACTTGAAATTTGGTATGTGAATGTATCATGCCCCGGATACGAATTTTATCGGGTCGCCGAGTCCGTGCGACGCCAGCTTCGCGCGTGCGCAGACCAGATCTCGGAAACGGATGGAGCTATCGACTTTGGTTTTTGAATAGCCCGGACAACGTCGGGCTCATCTGCTAGTCTATACTATATATTTTGAGACTTCCGTATATATATGTTTACTTCATAGAATCGAAAACGGTTGGCTCGATTGAGTTCAAACTTCACATCTAAATGTAAAAACCCACGGGAATCGTCGTCGCGGCGTTTTGGAGAAGCTCAGAGCACCCTTTATCCACTCCCAAATCACCGCAAAGGCACGGCGAGGGTTAATCATTAATGAGCGTTTGTTTTTGACGCATCGCTATAAAGAACGTCTGTTTACCATTCAACGTTATTAGCATCTGCAGAGATATATACGGGAACATTGAGTGGTTTCCTATGCGGGGAGATTTATTGGATGCCATAGTACTCTTACAACATCATTGTTATAGTATGTATGACACTTAGGTCAGGGCTTAGGGGGGTAGCTATAGGCATAATGCTTCTCAGATATCCCGGTTACAAACCAACGCTCACAATTTCGTATTTACGCAAACGTAAACGGGGCAAGTGCTTTCCTATTTTTAGAACGCAACACATGATACCAAACAAAATTACGTCGCGTTGGTGATGGCGTTCACGACGGGATTAATTGACTGTCCGCTCTTTGCGAGGATGGGGTTCACGACGGCGTGTATAGACATGAGCGTGTTGTGTTCCTAAGAACGCGGATCGGGTAAGTTTTTCCACCCTAGGTGAGCTCAAACTTCGTATATAAGTGTAAAAACACACGTGGGTCGTCGACGTGTGAAACATTCTTATGTCTGTCGTTCCTAGGAACGGGGGAATTTTTCATCGGGTCAGTCTTAACCTTCAACCGGGTACCCAAAAATTATATATTGTGACCCCGACATGACCTTCACCTTGAAAATGATCAATTCAAGGTCAAATCGGGTAAAATATTGAAAAACCCAATATTAACTCATTGAAAAACACAAACAAAACATAAAATACAAATTAAAAAAAACATAAATTAAATTTAAAAAACATTAAATTAATAAAAATATTAAAAATATATAAATAAAAACAAAATAATTCAAAATGTTTCTGACTATTGCCGCCAGTGGCGGGCTAACCTGCTAGTACTATATATTTTGAGACTTCCGTATATATATATATATATATGTACTTTATAGAATCGAAAACGGCTGGCTCGATTGAGTTCAAACTTCCCATCTAAGGGTAAAACCCCACGGACACCGTAGTTGTCGCGGTTTGGAGAAGCTATGAGCACCCTTTATCCACTCCCAAATCACTGCAAAGGCACGGCGTGGGTTAATCAAGTGATTATTTAATGGGCGTTTGTTTTTGACGCATCGCTATAAAGAGCGTCTGTATACCATTCAACATTATTAGCATCTGCAGAGAGATATACGGGAACATTGAGTGGTTTCCTATGCGGGGAGATTTATTGGATGCCATAGTACTCTCACAACATCATTGTTATGGTATGTATGACACTTAGGTCATGGCTTATGGGGGGGGGGTAGTTATAGGCATAATGCTTCTCAGAAATCCCGGGTACAAACCAACACTCACAATTTCGTATTTACGCAAACGTATACGGGAACAAGCGCTTTCCTATTTTTAGAACGCAACACATGATACCAAACAAAATTACGTCGCGTTGGTGATGGCGTTCACGACGGGATTAATTGACTGTCCGCTCTTTGCGAGGATGGGGTTCACGACGGGTTTAACTTTTCGGGGACTATTGACCATCTCGTAAGGGTGGACAACCTCTGTCAGGGGCTGCTCAATGGCCACGGTCAGGTTAAAAAAAATCATACCTCTTCTGGGTCTGGGCGTGTATAGACATGAGCGTGTTGTGTTCCTAAGAACGCGGAGCGTGTTTTGTTCCTAAGAACGCGGATCGGGTAATTTTTTCCGCCCTAGGTGAGCTCAAACTTCGTATATAAGTGTAAAAACACACGGGGATCGTCGACGTCGCATTGTGTGAAACATTCTTATGTCTGTCGTTCCTAGGAACGGGGGAATTTTTCATCGGGTCAGTCTTAACCTTCAAACGGGTACCCACAAATTATATATTGTGACCCCGACATGACCTTGACCTTGAAAATGATCAATTCAAGGCCAAATCGGGTAAAATATTGAAAAACCCAATATTAACTCATTGAAAAACACAAACAAAACATAAAACATTGTCATGTTTCTGACCAAGCACGCCAGTGGCGGGCTAACCTGCTAGTCTCATATATATTTTGAAGACCTCTGTCTGTCTGTTTGTCTGTCATTAATACAAATCTACGATTCTCGACCGATCGGGACGAAACTTGGTACGTGTGTGTAGTTTGACCAGGCGGTGGTCGTTGTCGTATTGGCGAGCCCGTGCGACGCCCGTGCAGCGCATGCGCAGACGAGATCTCGGAAACGGGTGGAGCTATCGACTTGAAATTTGGTATGTGAATGTATCTTGCCCCGGATACGAATTTTATCGGGTCGCCGAGCCCGTGCGACGCCAACTTCGTGCATGCGCAGACGAGATCTCGGAAACGGGTGGAGCTATCGACTTGCAATTTGGTTTTCGAATAGCCCGGACAACGTCGGGCTCAACGGCTAGTCTCATATATATTTTGAAGACCTCTGTATGTCTGTCTGTTTGTCTGTCATTAATACAAATCTACGATTCTCGACCAATCGGGACGATACTTGGTAAGTGTGTGTAGTTTGACCAGGCGGTGATCGTTGTCGTATTGGCGAGCCCGTGCGACACCGTGCAGCGCATACGCAGACGAGATCTCGGAAACGGGTGGAGCTATCGACTTGAAATTTGCTATGTGAATGTATCTTGCCCCGGATATGAATTTTATCGGTTCGCCGAGCCCGTGCGACGCCAACTTCGTGCATGCGCAGACCAGATCTCGGAAAAGAGTGGAGCTATCGACTTGAAATTTGGTATGTGAATGTATCTTGCACCGGATACGAATTTTATCGGGTCGCCGAGCCCGTGCGACGCCAGCTTCGAGCATGCGCAGACGAGATCTCGGAAACGGGTGGAGCTATCGACTTGAAATTTGGTATGTGAATGTATCTTGCCCCGGATACGAATTTTATCGGGTCGCCGAGCCCGTGCGACGCCAACTTCGTGCATGCGCAGACGAGATCTCGGAAACGGGTGGAGCTATCGACTTGCAATTTGGTTTTCGAATAGCCCGGACAACGTCGGGCTCAACGGCTAGTCTCATATATATTTTGAAGACCTCTGTATGTCTGTCTGTTTGTCTGTCATTAATACAAATCTACGATTCTCGACCAATCGGGACGATACTTGGTAAGTGTGTGTAGTTTGACCAGGCGGTGATCGTTGTCGTATTGGCGAGCCCGTGCGACACCGTGCAGCGCATACGCAGACGAGATCTCGGAAACGGGTGGAGCTATCGACTTGAAATTTGCTATGTGAATGTATCTTGCCCCGGATATGAATTTTATCGGTTCGCCGAGCCCGTGCGACGCCAACTTCGTGCATGCGCAGACCAGATCTCGGAAAAGAGTGGAGCTATCGACTTGAAATTTGGTATGTGAATGTATCTTGCACCGGATACGAATTTTATCGGGTCGCCGAGCCCGTGCGACGCCAGCTTCGAGCATGCGCAGACGAGATCTCGGAAACTGGTGGAGCTATCGACTTGAAATTTGATATGTGAATGTATCCTGCCCCGGATACGAATTTTATCGGGTCGCCGAGCCCGTGCGACTCCAGCTTCGCGCATGCGCAGACCAGATCTCGGAAACGGGGGAGCTATCGACTTGAAATTTGGTTTTTGAATAGCCCGGACAACGTCGGGCTCATCGGCTAGTCTACTATATAATTTGAAACTTACGTGTGTGTATATGTGTGGGTACTTCATAGAATCGAAAACGCGTGGACAGATTGAGCTCAAACTTCATATCTAAGGATAAAATCCCACGGACACCGTAGTTGTCGCGTTTTGGAGAAGCTCTGATCACCCTTTCTCCACTCCCAATCATCAAACTTACGCAAACGCCACTTCCGGGGTTAAGGCATCAACGATCTTTATATAAGGCATCTTTATATTTACCATATACGGAGTTGTTAACGACGAACGCTCTTTATTGCAATCGACGTGGCTAAAAGACTAGCCCCATGCGTCCGAAATACGGATGCGGGACGAAATTCAATTATCTCGATTAAAAAGGCAGAATTGATATAAGAAGCGTTTGTTTACAATTCAACGCAACCTTATCGCTCGAAATATTATGCAGAGAGAATTCACGACGGGATTAATTGACTGTCCGCTCTTTTCGGGGACGACGGGTACCATGAATTAACTCATTGAAAAACAAAGAATGCGTTGTCTGTCGTTCCTAGGAAGGGGGGATTTCACTCTTTGCGGGGACTATTGACCATCTCGTAAGGGTGGACAACCTCTGTCAGGGGCGCTCAATTTTAGGGACGGGTATCATAATTTCTCTTTATTTAACAGTCTGTTGTTCCTAGGAACGGGGAAGTTTAGGACGGGTACCATGAATTAACTCATTGAAAAAAAAAGAATGCGTTGTCTGTCGTTCCTAGGAAGGGGGGATTTCATCGGGTCAAATTTTCCGCCAGAAAAAGGCACAAATATCTCATTGAAAAACAAAGAATTAAATTAAATTAAATAAAATTCAAAAAAACATAAATTAAATTTAAAAAATATTAAATTACAAAATAATGATGTTTCTGACCAACCACGCCAGTGGCGGGCTAACCTGCTAGTCTCATATATATTTTGAAGACCTCTGTATGTCTGTCTGTATGTCTGTCTGTATGTCATTAATACAAATCTACGATTCTCGACCTATCGGGACCAAACTACGTACGTATGTGTAGTTTGACCAGGCGGTGGACGTTGTCGTATTGGCGAACCCGTGCGGCGCCCGCTTCGCGCATGCGCAGACGAGATCTCGGAAACTGGTGGATCTATCGACTTTAAATTTCCTATGTGAATGTATCTTGCCCCGGATACGAATTTTATCGGGTCGCCGAGCCCGTGCGACACCAGCTTCGCACATGCGCAGACGAGATCTTGGAAACGGGTGGAGCTATCGACTTGAAATTTGGTATGTGAATGTATCCTGTCCCGGATACGAATTGTATCGAGTCGCCGAGCCCGTGCGACGCCAGCTTCGCGCATGCGCAGACCAGATCTCGGAAACGGGTAGAGCTATCGACTTGAAATTTGGTTTTTGAATAGCCCGGACAACGTCGGGCTGGGTAGAGCTATGGACTTGAAATTTGGGTTTTTAATAGCCCGGACAACGTCGGGCTCATCGGCTGGTCTCATATATATTTTGAAGACCTCTGTATGTCGGTCTGTCTGTTTGTCTGTCTGTTTGTCATTAATACAAATCTACGATTCTCGACCGATCGGGACGAAACTTGGTACGTGATTGTAGTTTGACCAGGTGGTCGTCGCTGTCGTATTGGCGAGCCCGTGCGACGCCCGTGCAGCGCATGCGCAGACGAGATATCGGAATCGGCTGGAGCTATCGACTTGAAATTTGGTATGTGAATGTATCTTGCCCCGGATACGAATTTTATCGGGTCGCCGAGCCCGTGCGACGCCAGCTTCGCGCATGCGCAGACCAGATCTCGGAAACGGGTGGAGCTATCGACTTGAAATTTGGTTTTTGAGTAGCCCGGTCCTGTACGGGGTTACCTTGAAAAATTAAAATTAATGGATCGACCAAAGCCATGGGACCAATGCCGCCAGTGGCGGGCTAACCTGCTAGTCTATACTATATATTTTGAGAACTCCGTATATATATATATGTGTGTGGGTACTTCATAGAATCCAAAACGCGTGTACAGATTGAGCTTAAATTTCGTATGTAAGTGTAAACTCCCACCGACACCGCCGTGGTCGCGTTTTGGAGAAGTTCAGATCACCCTTTATCCACCCCCAAATCACCACAAAGGCACGGTGGGGGTTAATCAAGTGATTATTTAATGAGCGTTTGTTTTTGACGCATCGCTATAAAGAGCGTCTGTTTCCCATTCAATGTTATTAGCATCTGCAGAGTTATACGGGAAAATTGAGTGCATTTCCTATGCGGGGAGATTTATTGGATGCCATACTCTTACAACATCATTGTTATAGTATGTATGACACTTAGGTCAGGGCTTAGGGGTAGTTATAGGCATAATGCTTCTCAGTAATCCCGGTTACAAACCAACACTCACAATTTCGTATCGCAATCGGCACTTCGGAGTTAATAGCGTTGATATATAAAGAGCGTTAGTTTTCCGCAGTGTCTATACAAAGAGCGTCGTTTTCGCTATCTACTTATCGGTATGACGGGCAATTCAATGCAATGTTATTGCTCGAAATATTATGCAGAGAGAGAAGCGTTTGTTTTCAATGCAATACCGGATTCGACATCAAGCGTGAACGTTGTCGCTCGAAATAGCTCGAAATATTATGCAGAGAGATTGCCTGTCGTTCCTAGGAACGGGGGACATGTTTGCAATTCAACAAAACGTTACGGGATTCAACAAAACGTTATCGCTAGAAATGTTTAGGACGGGTACCATGAATTAACTCATTGAAAGTCGTTCCTAGGAAGGGGGATTTCATTGACCCGCTCGAAATAGCTCGAAATATTATGCAGAGAGATTTCACGACGGGATTCAACAAAACGTTATCATTAAAATATATTTTAAAAAATATAAATAAAAACAAAATAATTTAAAAAAATGTCATGTTTCGAACAAACGCCGCCGGTGGCGGGCTAACCTGCTAGTCTACTATATATTTTGAGAACTCCGTATATATATAAATATATATGTGTCCTCTATTGACTCTAAAACGGCTGGCTCGATTGAGTTCAAACTTCCCATCTAAGGGTAAAAACCAACGGGAATCGTCGTCGAGGCGTTTTGGAGAAACTCAGAGCACCCGTTCTCTACTCTCAGTCACAAAAAACGGCACTTCGGGGTTAATAGCGTTGATAGTTAAAGAGCGTTCCTATCGCATTGTAGTTGATAAAGAGCGTTTGTGCCTAATGTCATTCTAACGTCTGGGTCTCGGTGTGTGCGTGTAAGACTGTATGCAGACATGAGCGTGTTGTGTGACGACATTCCCCAACACCTAGCAGGGACAAATATCTATTAGCCAACATCAAGGCGAGTATTGCGACGTATTAATTCAAATGCTTTCGATAAAACAATATTCTCTGTCGCACTCATATTTCGTCATCTGTACGAATCCACTGCAATCGAACTATTTTTAGAACGCAGCACATGTCGCGTTGGTGATGGGGGGGTGAACGGCGGGATTAATTTAAATATGTCATGTTGGTAACAATATCTAGCCGAGAATTCCTCAGACCTACAGACGAATGCGACCAGCAAATTTCGAAATTGGTCACTTGACCTCCCCATGAATATCTTCTGGGAAATGCCAGGGAATGCTGCCCATTACCGGGTCATTATGTGTGTCGCGGTCGCGCAATTTTAACACTTTTGAGGTAAATACACGTGGTTGTGAATTACGTCACGCCACGTGGATCCAGGCGGAAGTTAACCTGACCCTTCCAATGCCACGTACGTTAGTGATACCGGAGTTATAGCGTGCGCGTTATGTTTTTTGACTGACCGCAGTGCCCGATTCGCCGAATGTGAACATGTTATCAACGGTTACGGCAGTCCGTGGCCCACGGCAGTCAATTGACGTGTCGAATATTGAAGCCTACTGATCAATTCAAGGTCAAATCGGATAAAACTCGCTGATTTCGATGAAATTGTACACCTAGGTGCAGCATACGTACAGCCATGAGACGAACCACGCCAGTGGCGGGCTAACCTGCTAGCAGGTTAGTCCGCCACTGGCGTGGTTGGTCAGAATCATGACATTTTTTAAATTATTTTGTTTTTATTTTATTTTATTTTTTAATATTTATTTCAATTTTTTTTAATTTAATTGAATTGAATTCTTTTTAAAATTGAATTTTTTGTTTTTCAATGAGT
This sequence comes from Siphonodentalium dalli, assembly GCA_032622095.1. Classification (NCBI taxonomy): domain Eukaryota; kingdom Metazoa; phylum Mollusca; class Scaphopoda; order Gadilida; family Siphonodentaliidae; genus Siphonodentalium; species Siphonodentalium dalli. The sequence goes on along the minus strand of CP136069.1, from coordinate 62,708,338 downwards.
TAATTCGGCCTTTTTCGGGCGGAAAAACTGACCCGATGAAATCCCCCCCTTCCTAGGTACGACAGCCATAAGAATCACACAACATGCATTTTTTTGTTTTTCATGAGTTAATTCACGGTACCCGTCCCTAAAAGAGGTATGATTTAAGGTATATCGGGCTGAAAAAACTGACCCGATATCCAACGATGATATAAAACATGTATAGTTACGCCTCTTAGATCAATTCTGCCTTTTTAATCGAGATAAATGCATTCGGCCGTTGCGGTGCGTTTTGCATGCGTAGTTTTCGTACACACAAGTGATATGTTAGCAACGTCGATTGTTATAAAGAGCGTTAACCGGTTAAATCTCCCAATATGGAAGATATGAGGAGCGTTGGTGTGTTAACCCCCAAGGTGCCATTTTTTGTAACTGGGAAGTGAGAAGCGGCGATCTGAGCTCTTCGAAAATTCGATAACGACGGTGTCCGTGGGATTTTACCCTTAGATAGGAAATTTGAGCTCGATCCGACCAGCCGTTTTCGATTCTATGAAGTACCCACATACACACATATATATATACACACATATATATACGTAGTTCTCAAAATATATTGTAGGTTAGCCCGGTAGGAACGCGGATCGGGTCAGTTTTTCCGCCCTATGTGATCTTCACCTTGAAACGGGTACCCACAAATGATATATATGTGTGTGTCCTTTATAGACTGGAACCGATTGAGCTCAAACTTGCTACCTACGGGATGTGTCATGGACGGGTTAAATTGTGACCCCGACCTGACCTTGAAAATTATCAATTCAAGGTCAAATCGGTAAAATATTAAAAAACAAAAAATTAATTCAAAAATATAAACAAAAAATTAAATTAAAAAATTAATACAATTAACTCATTGAAAAATAAAAAAGTAAAAAATTGTCATGTTTCTGACGAACGCCGCCAGTGGAGGGCTAACCTGCTATTAAAATATAATTAAATAGAATTAAATTTCCATCACTATTATTAATTTCAGTCTAAGTCTCCACTATCACTATTATTGACCATCACAATGATTAGACACCTGAGAGTACGATATAAGCTCACAAAAGTCACAAACAAGCATGCAATCTCGAGCTGGGACCACCCCTACTGTGAAGTAGATTATTGAGGAACAAGGAATCTGTTAACTTTTTCAGAAATGCTCGATCGGTATCTTTCTTCTGTTGTCGTAACATACAAAAGAGATGTATTCTGACTGTACTTGAACATGTATACGACTAATTTACAAATCACCATAAATGCGCTCAATACAAAACAGAAAATAAGAGCGTGTGCAGTTCCCGTCACGAATGCAAGTCCTAACGATGTGAGATTTTCACCCCAGGTGCCGTTACATTAATTGTTTATCATATAATACGCGTAATCGTTGCTTTCAGCGTTGATGCGTTGGTTTTCAGACATGGGTTGCTTTGAAGATCTAATCTCAATGAGTGGAGTAGATTAGTAAAATAATTGTTCACTTCGTGACTAAAGCATGACATTTCTACGTATGTACATATTCACATCCTGTTGATATTAGATATGGAGCCATGCTGAAATTTCACTTTAACCCCTCTTTTAAGTGGATTTTCGAATTTAAAGAGCGTTTATTGTTTAAATAATTTAATAAATGTCACAATTAATCTTAGCATGGAATATGCGGCTTTAAATTAGGCATATACAGCAAGTATGACTCAGTGGGATATAATGGAACACTTTAGGGCGAAATTGGAACTCCCCATTCAATATGACCGTCAAAATGGCAACCGTAAGTGGAAAAATTTACGTTTTTTCACTAATCACAACCCAAAGGTTGTTTTACGGTTTGTAAGCGACGCAAGTATAGTTGTGACGTCACTAATTTCTATACTCCATCAACCTCAATTTTTTTGTTTTACATCCGGGTGATTTGGACCTATGGGCCCCTATGGTGGTGGATATATTTTGAGAACTCCGTATATATATGTGTGTATATATATATATGTGGGTACTTCATAGAATCGAAAACGGCTGCGCGGATCGAGCTCAAATTTCGTATATAAGGGTAAAATCGCACGGACGCCGTCGTTGTCGCATTTTGGAGAAGCTCAGAGCACCGCTTCTCCCTTCTCAGTCACAAAAAATGGCACCGTGGGGGTTAACACACTAACGCTCCTTATATCTTCCATATTGGGAGATTTAACTGGTTAATGCTCTTTATAGTCATCGACGTTGCTAAAAGATCACATGTATGTACGAAACTACGGATGCAAAACGCACCGCAACGGCCAAATGCATTTATCTCGATTAAAAAGGCAGAATTGATCTAAGAGGCGTAACTATACATTTTTTATATCATCGTTGCATATCGGGTCAGTTTTTCCCGCCCGATGTACCTAAATCATACCTCTTTTAGGGACGGGTACCGTGAATTAACTCATGAAAAACAAAAAAAGCGTGTTGTGTGATTCTTATGGCTGTCGTTCCTAGTAGGGGGGATCGAGCTCAAACTTCGTATATATGGGCAAAAAGCCACGGGGATCGCCGACGTCGCCCATTCTCCACTCCCAATCAATAAAATCACCGCAAACACGGCAGGGCGTTAATCGGGTTGATATTAGCTCGCGATCCAAGAGGCGTAACTCTACATTTTGTTATATCTGTATATGTATATTTTTATATCCATATTCACTTCAAACTGCTAAACCCGTTGAGCCAAAACTTGCTAATACCTCGCAAAATATAGAATTTACATTTTCTCATATATAGATTTCTTGTTACGGCTGAAAATCTTAGTCTATTTTCAATACATTCATATAAACAAGCTCTAAACTTACACCCCTCGATTCGTGCTAACTGACGCAGCTATATGGCTGCTAAAATTTAGTAAATTTACGAGGCAGTGCGATACGTCCCTGAATCTGACGAGACTTCCACTCCCTTCTCCTTTGACCATCTCGTAAAGGTGGGGTGTCACTCCCAAGCCGTGAAAACCAACAACAACGACATTGTTGGCGAGAAAATAATTAGTTCAAATTACTAATGCTAATTTTCTCTTTACGGCAATGTGAGAATCTTCGGGCAAGAATTTTCGGGTGGCCAACAACAACGACATCGTTGGCATACCCTCTTGATTAAAAAAACTGAATTAACTCATTAAAAAATGCGTGTTGTCCCAAGCCGTGAATGACCATCTCGTAAAGGTGGGGGTCACTCCCAAGCCGTGACTGCCAACAACAACGACATTGTTGGCGAGAAAATATTTACTAAATCCACACAATGCTAATTTTCTCTTTACGGCAATGTGAGAATCTTCGGGCGATAATTTTCGGGTGGCCACCAAGCCGTGAATGCCAACAACAACAACATCGTTGGCATACCTCTTTTAGGGACGGATATCATAATTCCTCTTGATTAAAAAGACAGAATTAACTCATTAACAAATGCGTGTTGCCCGAAGCCGGGAATGCCAACAACAACGACATCGTTGGTATACCTCTTTTAGGGACGGGTATCATAATTCCTTTTGATTAAAAAGACAAAATTAACTCATTAAAAAATTCGTGCTGTGTGATTCTTATGTCTGTCGTTCCAAGGAACGGGGGGAATTTTCATCGGGTCAGTTTGTACCTTAAATCATACCTCTTTTAGGGACGGGTACGATAATTTCTCTTGATTAAAAAGGCACAATTAACTCATTGAAAAGCCAAAAAATGTCATGTTTCGGACCAACGCCGCCGGTGGCGGACTAACCTGCTATTTTGAGACTTCCGTGTGTGTGTACTTCATAGAATCCAAAACGCGTGTACAGATTGAGCTCAAACTTCCTATGTAAGTGTCAAATCTCACCGACACGACCGTGGTCGCGGTTTAGAGAAGCTCAGAGCACCCGTTCAACAATCTCAAATCACCGCAAAGGCACCGCGGGGGGTTAATCAAGTGATTATTTAATGAGCGTTTGTTTTTGACGCATCTCTATAAAGAGCGTCTGTTTCCCACTCAACGTTATTGGCATCTGCAGAGTTATACGGGAACATTGAGTGCTTGCCTATGCGGGGAGATTTATTGGAGCTCTTACAACATCATTGTTATAGTATGTATGACACTTAGGTCAGGGCTTAGTGGGGTAGTTATAGGCATAATGCTTCTCAGAAATCCCGGTTACAAACCAACACTCACAATTTCGTATTTACGCAAACGTTATCGCTCGAAATTTATTCCCTGCGAGCACGGATGGCGCGCTTTGTTTTTACAGTATATCGGTATATACCGAAATCATCCCAGATAATCACGAATATAGCATCAGATTTCTCCCCATATATACCGTTATAAAGCTACTGGAATCTGCCAATCTACGGGAAATTCCAGGGAATGCCGATTGAGCTCAAACTTGCTACCCACGGGAAGTGTCATATATATGAGTGTGTCCTTTATAGACTCGAACCGATTGAGCTCAAACTTGCTAAATAAGAAAATAGCCCCCAAGCCGTAAATATCAACAACAACGATATTACTAAATACACGTTTTCGGCAATGTGAGAGTTTTCGGGGAGCCGTGATGCCAACAACAACGACCCAAAGCCCTGAATGCCAACAACAGATTCAATGCAATGTTATCTATTATGCAGAGAGATTTCACGACATTACGACGGGTACGGCAGACTCAAAATATTATGCAGACAGATTTCCCGACGGGAAGCGTTTGTTTTAAATTCAATGCAATGTTATCGTAGAGAGATTTCACGAAACAAAGAATGCGTTGTCTGTCGTTCCTAGGAAGTGGGGATTTCTCGGGTAAATTTTTCCGCCAGAAACAAAAAAATTAATTAAAACAATTTACAATTTAATTAAAACAATTTAAAATTAAAAACAATTAACAATAAAAAAAACAATTCAGAAACAAAATATATTAAATTTAAAAAACATTAAATTCATATTCAAAAATAAAAAACAAAAATAAATAAAAACAAAATAATTACAAAAATGTCATGTTTCTGAAACAAAGCCATGGGACGAATGCCGCCAGTGGCGGGCTAACCTGCTAGTCTATCTATACTATATATTTTGAGACTTCGTATATATATATATATATATATATATATATATATATATATATATGTGTGTACTTCATAGAATCGAAAACGGTTCGCTCGATTGAGTTCAAACTTCCCATCTAAATGTAAAAACCACGGGAATCGTCGTCGCGGCGTTTTTGGAGAAGCTCAGAGCACGCGTTCTCCACTCTCAAAGTCAGCGCAAAGGCACGGCGGGGGTTAATCGCGTTGATAATTAAAGAGCGTCAGTTTTCCGAAGTGTCTATATAAAGAGCGTCGTTTTCGCTATCTACTTATCTGTATGACGGGCAATTCAATGCAATGTTATCGCGTTTGTTTTCAATGCAATACCGGATTCGACATCAAGCGTGAATGATTATGTGAGTCGTTTCCGGGAATCAAAGAAAACAAAGAATGCGTTGTCTGTCGTTCCTAGGAAGGGGGGGATTTCATCGAGTTCTATTGACCATCTCGTAAGGGTGGACAACCTCTGTCAGGGGGCTGCTCAATGGCCACGGGGAGTTAAATAACGGGGAAGTTTAGGACGGGTACCATGAATTAACTCATTGAAAAACAAAGAATACGTTGTCTGTCGTTCCTAGGAAGGGGGGATTTTTCATACAAAAAAGAATTAAATTATAAAAAAGAATTAAATTAAATTAATAATTAAATAAATATTAAAAAATTCAAAAAAAACATAAATTAAATTTAAAAAACATTAAATTAATATTAAAAACATAAATTAAATTTAAAAAACATTAAATTAATATTAAAATATATTTTTAAAAATATAAATAAAAACAAAATAATTTTAAAAAATGTCATGTTTCGAACAAACGCCGCCGGTGGCGGGCTAACCTGCTAGTCTCATATATATTTTGAAGACCTCTGTCTGTCTGTATGTTTGTATGTTTGTCATTTATACAAATCTACGATTCTCGACCGATCGGGACGAAACTTGGTACGTGTGTGTAGTTTGACCAGGCGGTGGACGTTGTCGTATTGGCGAGCCCGTGCGGCGCCCGCTTCGCGCATGCGCAGACGAGATCTTGGAAACGGGTGGAGCTATCGACTTGAAATTTGGTATGTGAATGTATCTTGCCCCGGATACGAATTTTATCGGGTCGCCGAACCCGTGCGACGCCAGCTTCGCACATGCGCAGACGAGATCTCGGAAACGGGTGGAGATATCGACTTGAAATTTGGTATGTGAATGTATCTTGCCCCGGATACGAATTGTATCGAGTCGCCGGGCCCGTGCGACGCCAGATTCGCGCATGCGTAGACCAGATCTCGGAAACGGTTAGAGCTATCGACTTGAAATTTGGTTTTTGAATAGCCCGGACAACGCCGGGCTGTGTAGAGCTACCGACTTGAAATTTGGTTTTTGAATAGCCCGGACAACGTCGGGCTCATCGGCTAGTCTATACTATATATTTTGAGACTTCGTATATATGTATGTATGTACTTCATAGAATCCAAAACGCGTGTAAAGATTGAGCTCAAACTTCCTATGTAAGTGTCAAATCCCACCGACACGACCGTGGTCGTGGTTTAGAGAAGCTCAGAGCACCCGTTCTCCAATCTCAAATCACCGCAAAGGCACGGCGGGGGTTAATCAAGTGATTATTTAATGAGCGTTTGTTTTTGACGCATCTCTATAAAGAGCGTCTGTTTCCCATTCAACGTTATTCGCATCTGCAGAGTTATACGGGAACGCAAACGTTATCGCTCGAAATTTATTCCCTGCGAGCACGGATGGCGCGCTTTGTTTTTACAGTATTATATACCGAAATCATCCCAGATAATCACGAATATAGCATCAGATTTCTCCCCAGATATACCGTTATAAAGCTACTGGAATCTGCCAATCTACGGGAAATTCCAGGGAATGCCGATTGAGCTCAAACTTGCTACCTACGGGAAGTGTCATATATATGAGTGTGTCCTTTATAGACTCTAACCCATTGAGCTCAAACTTGCTAAATAAGAAAATAGCCCCCAAAATATCAACAACAACGATATTGCTACCTACGGAGAGCAACGTTATTAGCATCTGCAGAATTATGCAGAGAGAAAGTGCTTTCCTATTTTTAGAACGCAACACATGTTTACGTCGCGTTGGTGATTGAGGTTCACAACGGTGTTAATTGACTGTCCGCTCTTTGCGACGATGAGGTTCACGGCGGGGACTATTGACTAACACTCACAATTTCGTCTTTTTCATCAGATACCAACACCTCGACCGATCGGGACGAAACTTGGTACGTGAGTGTAGTTTGACCAGGTGGTCGTCGCTGTCGTATTGGCGAGCCCGTGCGACGCCCGTGCAGCGCATGCGCAGACGAGATATCGGAAACGGGTGGAGCTATCGACTTGAAATTTGGTATGTGAATGTATCTTGCCCCGGATACGAATTTTATCGGGTCGCCGAGCCCGTGCGGGCTAACCTGCTATTTAAAACTTAAAAATTGTCATGTTTCTGACTATTGCCGCCGGTGGCGGGCTAACCTGCTAGTACTATATATTTTGAGACTTCCGTATATATGTGTGTACTTCATAGAATCGAAAACGGCTGCACCGATCGAGACCAAATTTCGTATATAAGTGTAAAAACCCACGGGGATCGTCGACGTCGCATTTTTGACAAGCTCTGAGCACCGATTCTCCACTACCAATCATCAAAATCACCGCAAACGCCACTTTGTGGGTTAAGGCATCAACGATCTTTATATTGACCATATTCGGAGGTGTTAATGATCAACGCTCTTTATTACAATCGAAGCTGCTAAACGGCTACCCATTCGTGAAATACGGATGCAAAACGAAACGCGGAATGCAATTATCTCGATTAAAAATGCAGAATGGGTTGTTGTGTCATATATGTCCTAGGAACAGGGGAATTTTTCATCAGGTCAGTCTTTGAGGGACGGGTACCATGAATTAATTCATGAAAAACAAAAAATGCGTGTTGTGCTGTCTTTCATAGGAAGGGAAGGGGGATTTCATCGGGTCAGTTTTTATCGAAGCTGCTAAACGGCTACCCATGCGTAAAATACGGATGCAAAACGAAACGCGAAATGCAATTATCTCGATTAAAAAGGCAGAATGGGTTGTTGTGTCATATATGTCCTAGGAATAGGGGAATTTTTCATCGGGTCAGTCTTTGAGGGACGGGTACCATGAATTAATTCATGAAAAACAAAAAAATGCGTGTTGTGCTGTCGTTCATAGGAAGGGAAGGGGGATTTCATCGGGTCAGTTTTTCCGCCCGATAACAATCGAAGCTGCTAAACGGCTACCCATGCGTAAAATACGGATGCAAAATGAAACGCGTAATGCAATTATCTCGATTAAAAAGGCAGAATGGGTTGTTGTGTCATATATGTCCTAGGAACAGGGGAATATTTCATCGGGTCAGTCTTTGAGGGACGGGTACCATGAATTAATTTATGAAAAACCAAAAATGCGTGTTGTGCTGTCGTTCATAGGAAGGGAAGGGGGATTTCATCGGGTCAGTTTTTCCGCCCGAAAAAGGCCGAATAAAGGGCGAATAAAATAAAAAAATAAATTCAATTAAAAAAAAAAAATTCAATTCAAACAAAATATTTTTTTAAATGTCATGTTTCTGACCAACCACGCCAATGGCGGGCTAACCTGCTAGTCTATCTATATATATTTTTTGAGACTTCCGTATATATATATGTGTGTATATATGTGTGTGGGTACGTCATGGAATCGAAAACGCCTGAACGGGTTGAGCTCAAATTTCGTATATAAGTGTAAAAAAACACGGGGATCGCCGACGTCGCATTTTATATCCATATTCACTTCAAACTGCTAAACCCGTTGAGCCAAAACTTGCTAATACCTCGCAAAATATAGAATTTACATTTTCTGATGTATACATTTTTTGTTACGGCTGAAAATCTTAGTCTATTTCCGAAACATTCAGATTTTAAAGTATAAACTGACACACCACAATTCCTGCTAACTGACGCAGCTATATGGCTGCTGAAATTTAAGTGAATCCCAGGCACTGCGATACGTCCCGAATCTGACGGGACTTCCACTGCCCCAAACCGTGAACGCCAACGACATTGTTGGCGAGAAAATAGCCCCCAACCGTAAATATCAACAAAAACGACATTGTTGTTTTTATTTATATTTTTAAAAATATATTTTAATATTAATATTTTTAATTAGTTAAAATTACTAAATACACGCAATCCTATTTTCCCTTTTCGGCAATGTGAGATTTTTCGGGGAGCCGTGATGCCAACAACAACGACCCGAAGCCCTGAATGCCAACAACAATATGGCTGCTGAAATTTAAGTGAATCCCAGGCACTGCGATACGTCCCGAATCTGACGGGACTTCCACTGCCCCAAACCGTGAACGCCAACGACATTGTTGGGAGAAAATAGCCATCAAGCCGTAAATATCAACAACAACGACATTGTTGGCGAGAAAATAATTAGTTAAAATTACTAATACACGCAATCCTATTTTCCCTTTTCGGCAATGTGAGGTTTTTCGGGGAGCCGTGATGCCAACAACAACAACGACCCGAAGCCCTGAATGCCAACAACAACGACATCATCGGCTCAGTTTTTTAAGTGAATCCGACGCACTGCGATACGTCCCGAATCTGACGGGACTTCCACTGCCCAAAACCGTGAACGCCAACGACATTGTTGGCGAGAAAATAGCCCCCAAGCCGTAAATATCAACAACAACGACATTGTTGGCGAGAAAATAATTAGTTAAAATTACTAAATACACGCAATCCTATTTTCCCTATACGGCAATGTGAGATTTTTCGGGTAGCCCCGAGCCGTGATGCCAACAACAACGACCCGAAGCCCTGAATGCCAACAACAACGACATCATTGGGTCAGTTTTTTCCGCCCGATGTCCGGTCCGGTCCGCATCACTAGACTGTTAGCAATAGGCATGCGGTATAGAGGGTCAAATCCCTCGATGATGTTGTTATTTCTATAGCGGATAGTAATTTAGGACATTTAGGTTATCGAGAAATAACAATAATGGCAAAATGGGTTGACAGCTAATTGTTTAGGGTGGATACACACATGGATGTAATTTCTGTAAACATCGTGTATTTGGCGTTTTACATGGCTCGTACACACCATGTAATATGACTCCGCTGACAACCCAATCATTGTGGCTATGTTTGACCAAAGTGAGTCAAGCTCTGAACATGCAGAGAGTCGTTGACACGGACGAAGTCGTCAGGCCGCTTAAAATAATTATTCGCGCGATAACCCAAATGGTGGACGTTCTGTTAAAATCATTGTCAGTCTTCAACTTGATTTTTATACCAGTGATTGCCTCAGGATTTCCCCAACGCAGGGGCTATGATCCTCAATATCGGAGCTATATTATCCCGGAAGCTACCAGACTGACCATTGCATGTTTTCTCGATGGGGGGTCGCATCCATCACCCTGAGTCCTGACCCCCCTGAAGCCACTCCTGATTTATAAATATTGTAGTTGACAGTCATTTCTGTATTCTACGAGTGGTTAATATAATATGTAGCACTTTAGCTATTCATATAATTATGAACATATTATTACGGCTTTAAATTTGAAGGTACAGAAAGTGGTGTTGCTGTGTGTCTTCATTCGGGAAAAGGGTTGTCTAGCTACGAGTTTCCAACTACGTCACCTTTCCTCTCTTGTGTTATACAACTATGGAATATTTAAGTAAAACATATTGTACATCTGTACATTCTCGCCCAGATAATCCTGGCTGACAGATTCAACTAAATCCCTTAGTTATTATAAGCTTTCTGCATATTTTATTTTGTTTTTGATGACCCTGTTTCCAAGAAACAAATCAGGAATAAAATCGACGGACTCAAATCCACTTTTCAAAATGAATACATTCTAACAAACTTCAGCCCAAAATTTACTCGACGGGGAAGTCGTGTGAGATTGCCTTCGTCAGGTTAGCATTGGCTTTGATGGAATAACACACAAATATTCAGCCAATTCTTATGCATATTTGATAACCGTCATCGAAAATTTTGAAGTTTATAAAGCACGTGTTAGCCAGAACAACGATGGGTGGCCATGCTAGTATGAAATACATTGGATAAAAAAAATCTAAATTAAACAAATAGTGTCTTTCAACGTGTCCTCTTCTTATTCCAAATACGTTATTTCATACACTGATATCTGAATAAAGAGCAAAGCACGTTGCGCGAAAATTAGATTTGGAAAAATGACTACATCTTTAAAGATACAATTTTTTTATCGTGATTGAAGTCGCCGAAAGTAACAGTAATTAAACACAACATATATTTCAATTTCAGCACATAGTGAGATGGACTCAGAAGAGCGAAAAGGAAAGAAGAAATTCAAAGTCGAAACGCCCAGAATAATTGCTGGTGGTGGAGAAGTCGTGTATTCCACCGGAGGAACCAGCATCAGACCTGATGGTGTTGGCACGGATCTGTAACTATTATACGACATAGAAACTGACGACGGTAAATTGCGCGTGGAAATGGAGAAACAGGAGACTTTGCTCTTGAAGTCTGAAAAGACAAACCCGGGTGGGTCAAGCAAACAAAGAGCGGAGACAAGAACCGATAGGACTTTAGGCATAGGGAAGAAGGCGATAGCAAAAGGATGCGCCGGGGCTTTGCGTGTAGGTGCTAAACTAAGAAAATGGAACAGTCCAAACGCTGTGCTCGAGAATGCTGCTGGTGTACGCCCAGTGTGTGCCGATGGCGAGTTTAAAGCCGCTACCCTCTTTGGTTCGGAAGTAACAGGCTCAAAGACGGCAGCCACTGCTGGAGAAGCCAAAGTTGGTGAGACGGATTCAGAAGAGAAACAGAAAGAAGAAATACAAAGCCGAGGCGCCCAGAGTAATTGCTGGTGGTGGAAAAATCGTGTATTCTGTAGGAGGAACCAGCGTCAGACATGATGGTGTTGGCAAGGAATGGTCACTATTATACGACGATGATGGGAGCACCGCACACATATACCAAATAGAGACTGACGATGGTAAACTTCGAAGTGTGAAAGTGAATGAATCCAACGAAGTGAATAAACCTCAGGAAGTGAATAAACCTCAGGAAGTGAATAAACCTCAGGAAGTGGATAAACCAAAGGAAGTGGATAAACCCAAATAAGTGAATAAATCCAAGGAAGTGGATAAACCCATTGAAGTGGATAAACCCAACGAAGTGATTAAACGCAAGGAAGTGAATAAACACAAGGAAGTGGATAAATCCAACGAAGTGAATAAACATCAAGAAGTGAATAAACCCAATGAAGTGAATAAACCACAGGAAGTGAATAAACCGCAGGAAGTGAATAAACCCAACGAAGTGGATAACCCCAAGGATGTGAATAAACCCAAGGATGGTGAATAAACCCAAGGAAGTGAATAAACCAAAGGAAGTGAATAAACCAAAGGATGTGAATAAACACAAGGAAGTGAATAAACCAAAGGAAGTGAATAAACATCATGAAGTGAATAAACCCAATGAAGTGATCAAACCAAAGGAAGTGATCAAACCAAAGGAAGTGAATAAACCCAAGGAAGTAGATAAACCCGAGGATGGGAATAAACATCAGGAAATGAATAAACCCAACGAAGTGGATAAACCACGGGAAGTAGATAAACCCAAGGATGGGAATAAACCAAACGAAGTGAATAGACCCAACGAAGTGAATAAACCCAACGAAGTGAATAAACCCAACGAAGTGAATAAACCCAACGAAGTGAATAAACCCAACAAAGTGAATAAACCAAAGGAAGTGAATAAACCAAAGGATGTGAATAAACCCAAGGAAATGAGTAAACCAAAGGAAGAGGATAAACCCAAGGATGTGAATAACCCCAATGATGTGGATAAACATCAGCGAGTGAATAACCCCAATAAAGTGAATAAACCAAGGGAAGTGGATAAACCCAAGGAAGTGAATAAACACAAGGAAGTGAAAAAACACAAGGAAGTGAATAAACACAATGACGAGAATAAACCAAAGGAAGTGAATAAACCAAAGGAAGTGAATAAACCAAAGGAAGTGAATCACAGGTTTTGGTAGTTTTATATACCTTTTGCATGAGAATGAGATGACCCTTCTAGTAAATAAATGACCAGGTATCTTACTAGAAAACAGGAAGTAGATTAAATATCCAGTGAGGAAATTGGAATTTCTTTCGTTGTAATATTATTTACCCTATCGACGTTAATTAACCGTCGCGCGTTCATACACATATAATTAACACTAGCTTTACTTACAGTGTTCGTCTTACTAAAGAATCTTCCAAATAATAGAAAGAAACATCATTTTTTTATAGCAATTCCGATCGTGCTTCTGTCGGTTAGGTACACACGTGATACCGGAAGTTTGTTCTGGCTAAATTTTATATATTGGTAAACGGCTATCACTTTCCGATACTACGTTAAAAGGTCTAAGCCTATTTTTTGGCAATTGAATGCATGAGATGGATGTGCAATATAAACTTGTGAATGTGCATGAAGAAGTTGTGTTTAAATATATTTATAACCTATACCATAAGGAAAGAAGCATCGATTGTTCGAGTCTGGCTGTCATTTTGTGTGATTCGACCATGCAACGTGGAATCGGGTCAAGGGGAAATTAACGCACGGGGTATTCTATCACTCAAACTCATTCAAATGTGCTCAAACTCCATTCATTTATCAGGCCTAGTGAATATAAATAGAACTGGTTTTCCTTGTAACTTATATATTTCGTCGCACCGTGGCCCATTCAATTAAACACTATTGGTAACAAAGAAATATAGAAAGGAGAATTGATATAAATACAACATAAAACCCACATAAATATGGCAACTTTAATTTTATAATTGTTTACATCAAAATATTTTTTAAACTTTTAATAGACAATATAACATTTCAAGTTCTTGCTATTGACAAAGAGTGCCGGCTTAGTCTGGGCAGCTGGAACATCACGGGCTCGGCAATCGAACACAACCGGGAGTAGCTAGTTCTGTAATCGAGTACAACTAAAGTAATGGTGCTACCTGAAACAGACGTAATATTTTAACAAATGTATTACTTCAAAATAAACATTTCAAGGTACGAATTGTGGCAAAAGAAGGTAGTATTATATATCTTGATGTCATTAAGTATATATAAGCGTGTATAGTACAGACATTTCGGAAGTATGGGCAAATACAAAACATGTTTTAAACTTTCGTGATTCCTGCTACATAATTACTTCTATACCTGGACTTTATTCTTACATATAGTCCTTTTTTTTTTATAAAACTACCACTGCCTGTGAGTGAATAAACCAAAGGAAGTGAATAAACATCAGGAAGTGAATAAACCCAACGAAGTGGATAAACCACGGGAAGTGGATAAACCCAGGGATGTCAATAAACCAAAGGAAGTGAATAAACCAAAGGAAGTGGATAAACCCAAGGATGTCGATAAACCCAAGGAAGTAAATAAACCAAAGGAAGTGAATAAGTCTAATGAAGTGATTAAACCAAATGAAGTGAATAAACCAAAGGAAGTGAATAAACCCAAGGAAGTGAATAAGTCTAATGAAGTGATTAAACCAAAGGAAGTGAATAAACACAAGGACGTGAATAAACACCACAAGGAAGAGAATAAATCAAAGGAAGTGGATACATCAAAGGAAGATAATAAACCTCAGGTTGTGAATAAACCAAAGGAAGCGAATAAACCAAATGAAGTGAATAAACACCAGGAAGAGAATAAACAAAAGGAAGTTATTAAACCAGAGGACGCGAATAAACCAAAGGAAGTGAATAAAACAAAGGATGTGATTAAACCAAAGGAAGTTATTAAACCTCAGGAAGTGAATAAACACAAGGAAGTGGATAAACCCAATGAAGTGAATAAACCAAAGGAAGTGAATAAACATCAGGAAGTGGATAAACCCAATGAAGTGAATAAACCAAAGGAAGTGAATAAACCAAAGGAAGTGGATAAACCCAATGAAGTGAATAAACCAAAGGAAGTGAATAAACATCAGGAAGAGAATAAACCAAATGACGTGAATAAACCAAAGGAAGTGAATAAAACAAAGGAAGTGATTAAACCTCAGGAAGTGAATAAACACAAGGAATTGAATAAACCCAAGGATGTCAATAAACACAATGAAGTGAATAAACCCAAGGAAGTGAATACACCTCAGGAAGTACATAACATCAAAAAAATGGATAAACCAAAGGAAATGGATAAAACTCCGGAAGTAAATAAACCTCAGGAAGTGAACAAACACAACGAAGTGGACAAACTCAAGGAAATGAATAAACCAACGGATGTCAATAAATTCAAATCCAAGGAAGTGGATAAATCCATGGAAGTGAATAAAGCCAAGGAAGTGAGTAAACCCAATAAAGTGAACACACACATGGAAGCGAATACACACAATGAAGTGAACGAACACACGGAAGTGAATAAACAAAAGGATGTCAATAAACCCAGAATCAGACCCGATTACAAAATAGAGACTCACGGCGGTAAATTTCGCGTGGAAGTAGAGAAACACGAGTCTTTGCTCTTGTCGGGTTTGAAGCCCGAAAAGACAAACCCGGATGGGTCAATCAAACAAAGAGCGGAGACAAGAGGGGATATGAATAAAGCCATAGGGAAGCAGGCGGTCGCAACAGGATAATTATGCTGCGGGTTTGCGTGCAGGCGATAAGCTGATAAGAAGGAACTTCCGGCCCCAACGCTGTGGCCGAGAATGCTGTCGGTGTGCGCGCAGTGGGTGCTGGTGCCGATGTCCATGCCGCTGACCTCTTTCGTTTGCATGTAGCAGGTGCAAAGGCGGAAGCCACTGTTGGAGTAGCCAATGCTGGAACCAGCGTCACACCTCTTGGGGTTTCAGCAAGCGCCGAGGCGTACAGTGCCAAAGCCGAGGCCAAGGCCGTCCTATTGGAAGATGTCTTCGAGGCGAGCGCGGCAGCTGTAGCAGGCGAGGCCGAGGCATCAGCAGGCGCCGGCCTGGCTCAGTTGGGCGCGCATGCGGGCGCACACGCAACAGTTGGAAGAGTTGAGGCTGGACTCTTGAACAGTCCATTGCAGACGCACGTCGAGGGTCCTGGCGCTAACGCTGAAACTGGCGTATCGTGGGGCTATACAGGAGTATGTGCTGGTGCTCACTTCGCTGAAGCGAGAGCGGGACCATTCGCTATACGTACTGGTTTGAAGTTCGGATTCGGTATCAGAAACGGAATACCTGAGGTGGATCTTGGTCCCATTACCTTGTAACAACAAAAACCGATACAACTCAACAATGTTTACCAGTTATGTATGATCACGCATTTCATTTCAAAGAGTTTCGATGCACATGATATATAGTTGACCATGAAAATTGTGTTGGGCTGCGGCTCTAATGTGGACATTTATACTCACTTTCCGTATATACTGCAATAAATATTCATAAAAAAAAACTATATATATACTCTGAAAGCACTTATGGAAGTCCTAGTTATTTATTCGCTATTTTCGGCATCCCATGTGTGTGATATGTGTGTAGTGTAGATGTGTTCCTTTTCGTGCGAATGCCCATACTGGTGCTTCGTGGTCTGATGGTAGACTTGAATTGACATTTCGAAATAAAATATATATTCCAATGGTTTATGTTATTTGGTTAATGACAGTCTAATGCATCATGGTCCTGACCAACTGAGCCACCGGGTTCTGTTTTTATTCGATAGGGATACATTTTATGGCTAATTACAATCCCTCACAATGACGTCCAAATCATGTTCAATGTCATTAAATTTGGCGTGTCCCATTATATCGTAATCTACAAGTAGATCAAGATGGTTTAAAGCATATTAATGTAGCATAACTCTGTTATTTCGTATTTAAAAAACAAACATTATTCAGTTTCGGATTCAGTGTTTTAATGGCGAAAGAAAGACCACTTAGTTAATTAATACTGTATGTATTCCAGTGCGCCATCGCTACACAGAGTCGTTAGCGTCTCTGTGATAGAGAGTTAACTGTAATCGAGAGATAACTCTATTACAATCGATATCTCTAGTTGGGTGCTTACCCGTCCGCTCTGAAACTTGTAAAATCGCACCAATGTTGTCCATTGGGGAAGTTGCTTTCATAGTAGAACGGTAAGACTTTGGGAGCGTACCTATGGTATATCGATGTACCGGCTCATGCATTAGCCTTGCTCTTTCATTAGCCCGTTTACATTTGGCGTCAATAAGAGAGTGTTTGAATTATAGAGCAATATAGATCACCCTTTAACAACGTTACATGCTATCAGGAGTAAACCGTCCGCTAAAACTTAGAAAATCGTTCTAAGGTTGCGCGTGGATACTACCAACCACATTCACTCGTCAAAAATTGTTTATCTCCATGTTTGATTTTTGGAGTAATTTTCCCCCATTTGATTTTCGGTGGAATTTGCCAAGTCTTAACCCACCCGACGCAAGCTCTCTGGCATGTTGCATTTATAGTAGAGCGGTCAAACTTTGGGGGCGTACATCAGTATACTGGGGCCAACGTACGTGCTCCTGCATTAAACTCGCTCCTTCGTTAGCCCGTTTGGATTTGGGGCTAAAAATAGGTTAATGATACAATACTTACATATACGTATTTACTTTATACAGCAGTGTCACGAGAAAACCGTTCGCATTAAAAATGAGAAAATTGAACTCTAGATTCGCGTGAGCCCATCAGATGCAATAGTCACAACATATTTTTATCTCGATGTTTGATTTTTGCAAAATAAATCCCTTTCCGATTTTCGGTGGAATTTTCCAAAAGTGCACTCTCCGTTGGGCAGTTTGTTTTTATAGTAGAGCGGTCAAATTTGGGGGGCGTACCTCCAGTAGACCGACGTACCCGCTACTGTATTGTTTCGCTCGTTCATTAGCCCGTTTGGATTTGGCGGGGAAAATATGTGCAATTTTTACGTTCCCAATATAGCGGAAAGGCCTTGGGGGGGGGGGGAACCTTTAAGCGGTACATTCGGGTCCGATCACTCTTCCCATTCGGAATACGCGATAAAAAAATGTATAGCCCTGGACTTATAAAAAGAAACTCAGTTGGTACATCCTAGTGTATGGTGTTTGCCTATCTATGAGCGGTGATTGCAAAAGTGTACAGTACAATAATAATAGTGAAAAATAATCGTAAAAGGGCCATAAGTCCGTAATGAAATGTTGGTAAGAAATACCGGATACCATTATTTTCAGTAGATCTTGTGTACCTACATTCGCTAAGAGATTTTGCGTTCCTACTGCCATTAGTTTGTGAGTATTTTCAATTAAACAGAAAACGGCCGCAATAGAAAAACAATATAGTTCCTTGGTTACACCATGGAAGTATAATAGTACTTAGTATTATATAAGCTAAATTCCGTGTATCTGACGACCATGCATTCGGAATTTCATGACCTGATGGACTGGCACTCAATTTGGATAAATTGCGAAAAAGTATATAATTTATTAACGCCCCCGGTGTATACTGTTCTATAGATTTTAGAAAGCTGTGGTCCGCTGGGCATTTTATAAATAGACTAGAATGCACTCACTGGAGCTGCCTATACTTGGGCCCATCACACATTTGACATGTTTTGTGTTGTCTTGCCCAACACCAGTTTGAACCACGGGTGTTGGCCCCTCGTTTGAGAGATCGATAAAAACAAATCTATATATCAAATCTCAGTTCATTCATCGCTGAAATATTTGTGTAAACGGACATAATATTTCAAGTTGATCTATTACACTAATGATAGTCTTAGTAATACGTAGGAGTTGTTTGGCATATTTATAGAACAATATAGACATCGTTCACATGAAGGGTGTGAAGATGATTGATTGCCGATGATGCTAATACATATTATATACCAATTGGGTTAAATTATTAGTTTGACTAGAATGATATCAAGCGCGTATGCCATTGCACTTCAGCGGCAAAAAACATCAAAGTAAATTACAAATACCGACACAAATAAATAAAAGACACGCGACCATTGGCCAGTCTTTAATTAACAGTGTGTCAATGTGAGCATGCCCTTATAGAGACTGGTCTATACAGTTTTCTGGAACATATCATCAAAATGTATATTGCGTTGAAAATGAGAAAGGTTGTTTTCCCAGTTAATTAATAAGGCATTTAATAATCCATATGTTTCAACATTCACATTTTTTCAGTGCAATTGTTTCTCAATTGAACCACGCGCTCGACTGTTTGGCCGGACATGATTTATATGTACCATGATCTTTCGAAAATGTTTTGAACTTCTAAGAAAGTTTCCAGAAATATGTTCGCACCTCACTGTCTCTGCGATAAAAAAAACGATTCCGCGCGCATCTTTTAGACATTATCTCAACACATTTCCCGTGTTTCAAGTTACATAAAATAGGCTTCTAATGGGAAGTACTATTGCCCACTTTTATTTTTCATGCAGTATATATATATTTATAATAATAGAACACGAATTGTTGGCAGTTAGAATGGTTTAGCCTGCCCGTGCAATACGGGTCTCAGCTGTCTGGACATCGACGCAATCATGTCTGGTGTGTTGCGCGCCAAAGTAGCTTGTGACGTCCTGATGTGCGTCGTGACGTCATGGCGTCTTTATCGGTTTCCAGGAAGAAATCATTCAATATTTTTCATTTATGAACGATTTATTAATAAAATAAAACCAGATAACAATGCAAATTAAGTATATATGTGGATTTAAATTACAATTGATGCAACCATTTCATATTAGAGCATGTGCAATCTTTACATTCTTTACTTCCGGTATGACGTAACATATTTGCGGAAGGACAGACAGACAGACAAATAAACAGAGATCCGGATCGAAAACATTACTTGCGTCCAGCATTGACTGGCGCAAGTAATAATGGGTTTTTCCGGTTGTGGCAATTCGCAGTAGATCGCTATTTGCGGAAGTCCCCGAATTCGCGGAGGTCCCCTAAAATTGTCGAAATATGTTTATTTTAATTAGGGAACGGGTGCGTATATGTCAATTGATACGTATTTTAAACAAATAACGACACGATCATCATAATAGTGGTTTGTTCTATCAATCATATCATAATCATCATCATCATCATCATGATACGGAACAAGTCTTGCGACTTTTCGTCCCAATAACATTATTTGCAATGCTTGTTTACAAATATGTGAGTCACTTGAACATATTACTTGTCGTCGAACTCGTATTTTATATAATAGAGGAATGAGTCTATGTAACTATATTTGGAATTGATCGAGAGTTGGATTCTCAACAGCGAAGTCTGGCAGAGAGTTCCAGCTATTTACCACCCTCTGCGTGAAGAAATATTTTCCTATGGCCTTGTTAATAATGGGCATCAGTGTCCTCTTGTTCTTCCTGGTGAATGTCTTTCTAATAGGTCACATGCATTGATATTGTAATGACCATTCACCAGTTTATATATTCTAAAGACATCAGATTGAGTCTTATAATTCGGTCTCGGTAGCATAGAGTTTTGATTTGACGAACTAGTTTCGTTGCTTTTCTTTGTATTTCTCTAACACAATGTTTTGATATTTGTGAGGTGGACTCCATGCAGAGTTACAGTATTCGATGATAGGTCTGACAATACTTATGTAGAGCGATTAGAAAGTGTCGATGTCCAAGTTCGTGAAAGTTCTGTTGACTATGTCGATGATTTGAGAAGCGTTATTGTTTTAGGATATTGTAGGAAGCCTAATCTGGCCGTGTCAAATTGAGCTATAGCGATGGGATTTCTCGCAGGACAACACATTTCGGATTTTCGTGTGGTGTGTATTCGCTGTGTGTCTTATAGTTGCAGAATGTAACTATTATGACCGCGTTAATTGCTTTCGATGGTTAGGTATGAACAATGGCTGGGCCATACACTCTTGGCCGGAACACAATGCCTCCGATTTTTGATCCGAATTTAGAAGCTTTCTGGTGTGGTGAATGAGAAACTTGCAGTAATAAGCCGTAGTTTTTTTGTAATAATTTGAAGGATTAGTTGTTTTAACGGAATTCTGAGGCGGTGCATTTATGTAACCAATATATTTTATATTATAATTTGTATTTATGGCTAATAATATGATCTTGAGGGCGTTACCATTTCTGATTATGGTTTTCTTGTAGACAACTGTATCAAAAGTTTTCGCTTGTAGTTGGGATCCAAGCTTGTAGCAAACTATGATATGTCGGACAAATTTTAGAGTTACCTCGCTTTTATCATGACATATTTCGTTTTATCTTGGGCTCTAAAATTTAGCTAGTCAAACGGAAAGTTCTCTTTCAAGATTATGTTGACGGGGGCTTAGCTGTAGTCAACATTGATCTTAAAATGAAAGTTTTTCGTCTGAATAATATTAGACAAGTCATTTATTTCAAGGACGACCAGGACGACAAGAAATTATTATATTTCGTCAGATATCGGCTCAGACTTCAGCTAAGGAATTATAATCCCAATTCATTTTCGAACTCTGCACCACACACAATGACCCTCTCCATTTTACAAGTCATGTTTACATCTTGTGCATTACATACATTTTGCAAATATGGATCACATAAATATGAAAATATATGATTGTTAGAATTTACTTATAAAGCTAAATTTGTCCCTAAAGTGAAATTGCAGTTTCCAGACATGCCATTTGCACGCGTCTGGGAAATGTTGCGTCAGTTTTATGGAACATTTAGGAAGGCGTGCATCATGGACCATTTCTCACAACACCATATTACATGTATGTCAAAGTTTATTACGCTCCTCAAACATCTCCGACCATATAAATTCACATTTTGCTATGAAGCGGAGACATTATGTCAACGCTTTCTACATTGTAAATTCTTCAAATGTATCCGAAACGCTCTTTATGAACTTTTAGTTAGGTGGCCCACTTCTCATAGACGCCAGATAAGTTTTATTCTCAGTGAGCCCGGCTATGCTAACAAACGCTTTATCGTCTACATATCTTGGGACTTATTTGCATAGTTTAGCCACATATATATAGGCAAGTAATTTGGACAAGCAGAAACAGAGTTTATAGCCAACGAAAACACATATCTAGAACAGACATTAAATTTTTCTTCGTCCAAAAAATAAAAAAAATGGAATTGCCGTTGCAAAACAGTGAAATTTGTTGATATTTCTATATTAAGCATAAAGCAAACTGGGAAACAAGGGGACATCCGTGATCGAACAGGAGACCTCTCGATCTGCAGTCGAATTATCTACCACCGAGCTATATCCCCGTCTGGTTTCAAACAGCTATCAGAATGTCGTTTCGGATCAGAAGAGTCCAGGTTCGAATCCTGGCAGCCTCGAAAACCATAATTTTTTAAAAGCTAGTTATGTATTTGCATGGTGTTTGTAGATTTGTGCGAATTTCCGACACATATTCCCATTTCATAACAGTGAAATATTTTTATTTTTATTTTTGAAGCATAAAGCAAACTGGTAAAATAAGGGGACATCCGGGGTTGGGATCTGCAGTGGAAATCTCTACAACTGAGCTATATCGCGAATCTGCAGTGATGGTCACAACAGAGTAGTCGCAAATGCAAGTCGCAGTGTTAATGCAGCAGGGAAAACTTATCCAGCTCATAAATTGGAGCTTTTGTGACTCAAATGGACAATACACGACAGAGTTTCCGAATATCCCCATGGCAACAAATTCATTGTATTTACAGACAGTAATCCGCTCACGTATGTCCTTTCTGCACCAAAACTGGAACAACGTAGTTTTGACTTCTCGTGCAGTTACCTGTGGTACAGATGCATTTTACATGGATATCTGCGTTCATATTCTGACACTCATAGGGATTTCTAATTTTCTGTATTTTCTGGTCAAGAGTTTTAAAACTATAGCAATTGTTTCTCTACAAAATGACCGCAAGTCATGCCGTGCAAACTTGACAGTGTATATGAACGAACCATTAATAAGAGGTTTTGATTGCCAGATATCGACTTTCAAAACATAGAGCTTTAATACGTTTGGATCATAGGAATTCTGGTCAGCGTCTTATAAAGAACGTTCATGATTTCGTTTCGTTTCCCAAAAGCAGTAGCTAATAAAGAGCGTTCTCAATTATCATCTTTGTACTCGTTTCAACGTAAATCTTTCTCGAATCACGATGTCTGTGCCATACGAATTATTTATTGTTGTTGCAAGTATACATACTTCTCACTTCTCTTTTGCCTGGTAAGCTGAATATTGTCTGTGGACACACGTACCACAGTAGCGACGGCATAGTATGTGTGACTTTATCATGGTGCAGTTTGGTGACAATTTGTAGACTCTCCCCTGAACTGATATAAATTGTACATCACACTGTTTCACTCTCAATATTTAGTTTAACTTGTACAGATATAGACATGACATGACTGCTAAACGGAAACAAACTGATGCTTTTAAATTTTGCCTGGGCGATGATGGGAAGACGGCCATTAGGTCACATCACCGCCCGGATTCTGTGTGTACACTGTATTTGTATTTCTATTGTTCACCTTGTATTTTATAAATGCTAGATGTACGTGTACATGCATTATCCAATAAATTATTCATTCATAATAACTATTCCATTGCAAGCCAAGATGCCCGCTGAGTTTCCGCACAAGGAGTCGACTGGACCAATTAGCCCATTGCGTTCACCAAGGTTGATCTCTATACTCAGTAAGTTTTGCTACATTGTATTCTCTACGATATGTATAATTGCACGATCGATCGTCCAGAATTGTGTTTGACCGTGACAATCCCTCATTCACTGACATATCATGCACGTAGTGCGTTTTATTGATTTTATCCCAATGCATGTTTATCTACTTACATTAATTTCATGCGTATTAATACAGTTCCCCAATTGCGTTTTTTTTTATTTTGCGACGTTTGCGTGTAAAGTAAAGATCAACAGCGACAAGACATTCAGGTAAATAATTCCTTGAGAGAACGACAGCGACGCTGGTAGAGCTTGGTAGACTCATTGTGCGAATATGCAGCGAGCGACATGGCCAACTAAAGCATTATAATTATGACCACCAATTGTCACCAAACTCCACCATAATAAATTGTCACATGCACATACTACGCCACCGCTACTGTGTTACGTGTGTCGAATCGGACTGTGCATCTTTAAATGGCGGTGTAGTCTTAAATTTAAATTTAAACATAGTCCTAGATTATGTGAATACATTTATTAAGTTGATGGGGTCGATGTATCTGTAAACTAATAAATATAGATTATACTCATTCATGCTTGGTGTACACTAAAAAAAACCTAATTGGAATATGTTAATATTGCTCTCAACTTTCCACATCGCTGCGGGCTGTCAGCTCTTTATTTCTACCATGTCCGGGGGTGTCAAACATTGTTTTCCGGGCGCGTATGAGGGCGTGGGGGGTTAAGACGACCAAAAGCATTTTTATCCCAAGTTCAAACAAACATTTCCTCCATATTTTTAATCTATTTTTGACCTTAAAACTTAGTGAAAATAACATGTTAACATCAAACCTACATTTAGACAGTCGCTATTGATTGTTTCTTGTTGTAAAATTACTAAATACCCGGTATGTGTCAGTCAATGCCATTCCGAACTTAAAATGTATGGACGCATTGCATAAGCAATCACTGTCATGTCAAACTGAGCACCGATCGGTAATAGGTAGTTGATATGAAACAGACAGTATATAAGTGGTAAAAAACTAATATTCTTCAGGACAAAAATGGATTTGGTGTTTCTATGCAGTAGGTGTCGAAAAATGGTCGGGAAAAAAATTGCTAAAACGGAACAGAAACTGAGGGTCGAGGGGTGCGTGGGTTTCTAAAATTGCCAAAAGTTAAATATCATCATACGTGTCTGAATGTCTTTATCGACACCCCCTGACCATGTCAGAAAAAGTAGCGATGTTATATGTTGCATAAATGGAACCTATGTTCTCAGTTTTTGAGGCGACAGATTATATCACTTTACACAATATCACAATACATGTATATGAAGTCCGTATACGAGTATGTTAAGCCTATTTACCTCTATAATCGACCAACTCTTGCAACTAATGATGGTAAATAATTCTATATAGAAAAATGGATATAGTGTGGTGACGATATAAAGTTATAAACACCCATAAATTTAGTACACGACTACATGGGTAGTAAATGTATGGACGATGAGGACGGTGCCAACAATCTCAACTTAATGTCGAACCGATATAAATGTGCATCTTAGATGGTGTGTATAATCTTAAACGGACATGAGTCATTCTATCTTCTAAATTATGTCCACATGTTTTGGAAGGAGGTATAAGATAGGGTGACACATATAGAGGAAATATTGATATACCGGCTTCATATGCTCTAGAGTCGTCTGGACTATACTTTCTATGGTCGTATCCATTATCCAGCTGTTTTCATTTTTTCCGTACTTAAGTGAAATAAACGCTCTTTATTTCTACCATACAAGGAATAAACTAACACGAAGCGGTCTTTTCCGTTCCATGGCGTGTCACTGGCTTTTTTTTTGTTAGGGACCCAGACATCCTGTTCAAAGTTATATTTTTTTTTACCTCAATGCGTCTTTATATGGGACAATTGATGCTGTGGAAAGGTAGTTCTAGTATTTATCGACCTATTTCGATACCTGGCAAAATCAAAAGCGAATCTTATTATGCCACCAACAGTTTAAACTATATATATATATATATACACGTATTCCGGAAACTGCATGGAAAATGCAGATCGTGTAATGTGTACATAATTAACCAGAACTCGCGAACAGCAGAAACTGAATAAATGAATATGGATGATCGTGCATAACATCGGAGTCAATATATATAGGTGTAGGAGAAACGAATGAATACTGAATATGATATGCATAACTTCAACCCAAACACCAGATAAACCTAAATGTGTGTCTACTGAAGAATAAATGAACGTCTAGTATACGAGAAACCATACAAATCCACATTGAACGAAGATGATGCGGAAAAGAATGTATAGTTGAGCCTGTACCACACAAGTGGTGATGCTGACCCGACGTCAATCCCGAGGACCCCTCCCAGCAACACAGCAACAGAGGTAGAAGGCTAAACATACCTCACGTCGCGGCGTTTACCAAGAGGGGCCCCCAGGGCGATCCATCCCATCCCTTAGCGCCTGGGTGGCGATTGCGGGATTGCTAAATATAGGATGGTACCCCAGAGACCAAGTGTTTGTGCTCAGAATACTAACATTCTGATGCGGTATACCGAAGTAAGCAAACTTGAGCTTTTATAAAATTAACGTTCCCATTGTATATTTCGAGTGCACAACACAAACGCTATGTACCTTACTACCGATCTACCGAAGTCGCCGGTGCTATATACTGAACGAATATGTCATTGCTATTTAAAGAACTGCCTATGCGTGCTTGTGCAATATTCCGATACTGATAGTATAGTACGTGTATTGACATGCACGCAGTATATATTCAACATAATTATTGATTCAGCCTGTCAGTGCTTGTGCAATGCCGACGAAAGATATTGACAGAGTAAAATATCAGGCAATAGAGATATTCCGATTCTAGCGAATGAGCGGAGTATATGGTTTATACATGTGTATACATATCCGTACGGACAACCGATTTTTTAGGGGTGGGGGCTGAGACTTTTTGCCGAATTATTTTACATAATATATTCATGGTTGTAACAAAGATTTTTGCAGAATATACCATGAATATACACAGAGATACAACAAAATATATTCTAAATTAATCTTAAATTCGTATAATTCCGGCAGAAATATATCAACCCCCCCCCCCCCCCCCCCCCTGTAATATCATTCAATTTGCCCGAAAATTGACTAAAAATATATCCAATTTGCCCGTACGACTATGTGTGTATCATTGGTAAATGTGTACTCTATACTATAAGAAGATAGAGGTAACGTATCCCTAATCTCAATGGTAACGGACGTGCACAAATCATAAATACCTTCACTTAGTATATGAATACTAGAACATACATGTACCAGTAATTAGTTAAATCTTTTTTTAATTAATTTTTTTTTAGATTGAGCTTCTTTCTTGCTTCATTTATTTTTGTATTTTTTAATAAACATTTTTTAAATCAAAATTTTGAAAAACTAACGCCGTTATAACATCCACCAGGGCACCCCGAGTCACCACACCACATTTGGTTGAAATCGGTCTTGGGGTCTGGGTGAAAAATCCGAACAGACAGACGGACGGACAGACAGATCCTACTCTTATATTAAATACTTAGATATTAAATACTTTTTACTGAAATAATTCCCGCAACTCCAAATATAATTGCGACTCAAAGTCCGACGTCAATACCACACGGCCACCGAAGCTACCCCAAAAAAGGAAGCTCAAATGGCCGCTGTATTCCGACGTCGCACTTAGGACACTATAATTATGCACATTTAAGGTCTCTATTGTGTAGATATGGTATAGTAGCATGTTATATATACGTCTCCGAAACATGCCGAGAGTTGCTACTGGAACATGTCTGGGACAATACAACGCACAAGGCGCCTATTTTTTGGAAGCAAGTGTAATTTTGAGACAGTGCAAAAAAAAATTGGGATTGGGTGGGATTCGAACCCGGTACCTGAGCATGTTCTCCACATAGAACCTGGATATTTGGTACTCCAGAGTACCTGAACATGGACCCAATAGTACCCAGACAGGTACCACAAAGTACCTGGATAGGTAATCCAGAGTACCCAGACAGGTGCACCGGTGTACCAACATTTTGACACTCCATACGGGACAAATATAGTAACTACGTATAGGTAATCCATCGAATCTGGAGTTCTAAGAGTGCAGAACTCGAATAGTTGAGAAATTTTAGGATTTTCTTCTATCTAAAATTAACATTAGACACATTAGTGCACATCAAGTTGTGTTTAGCTTTAGCGGGACCAATCACATGGACACAATTTCTATGACTTTGGTCATCAGCCTTTGTGTTTATTCAGCCTGTTCTCGTGAAACTGATAACGTTATGGGCGTATAATATGATCTGTTTTAGGTTTATAATGGGCTTAGAATAGCTAATTTTGAATCTATAACGAACTGAAATGAGAGTCAATTAGTGCCATTGTCGACTGATATTGACTTATTATAGGTTCATTAAGGGCGGAAAATAACACGAATAAACCAACTCACGACTTATCGGGTGTATTCTTTAAATTGTGTGTTCACTGTGGCCCGCGTGATAAAACGGAATTACTGGTATAAGTCCGCAGTCGGATTATATCAGAATCAACTAATCCAATATGAACCTATGTGAAAAGTAAAGGTCGATTGTGAACCTGTTTGTGCGAGTGTATGTTGTTGTAGTTTTACTAATGTAAAAGTCTGTATATTAGTATTCCGTCTATTTATCGATCTATCTTGAACGTGACAAAAGTGAGATGTTTATTGACACCTTTCGCACAACGAACCTCTTACTTAACCTGCTATGCCGACTGGATTATCCCAGTCAGTTAAAAAGTGTACATCGGAATGATTCTTTATTCATTTGGAGGGATGTTAAGGTCGTTAAACGGATGCTAAAAGCAGACAACATATAAATAAACGTGCAGAAGGAGTCCAAATTATTTAACTTATTATCTCAACATTCCCTATTTGAGATAACTAGTCAATAATGATGATTTAGTATAGAAATGGTTATAGTATAGTCCTAATTTTTTCGGATAGTCTAGAACGTTTTTCGCAGAATGGACGACAACTACTCTCTGTATGAGTTAATGCCGTTCAAAGTTCTTGCCACTCGCAATATTGTGATATAATTCTGTTTGCCGTGATTATTTTGTACTTAATTATGTTCTTATCAGGTCGCAGCCAATGGTAGGCTGTGTGATAGCATGCAAATCTCGCGTGCTCATTGCCTTATCAAAACCATAATCATAACTATACGGATATGGCAAAACGACAACTGATAGAAAGAACACACATTCTAGTGACGTATACCCTAATCGTAATTAGTATCAGCAGTAGTTAATTATGCCAAATGTGTCTAATATTTAACATTGAGACAGGAATATTGCGAGTCGCTGTAACCCTTTCTATACTAAATGGATTATCCCATTCAATTATAACACTATGCATCGGAATGGTCTAATATCCACCTGGAGGGACGTTAAGAGAAATATGAGCAGACGACAGACGTATAGGAAAAGATAATACAAGTGTAGAAGAATTCATATTTATTGGTGGGAAATGTGCGGATAATAATTCCACAAACAATATATGGTCGTTTGTTGAATTTATTACCTGAACATTCCATAAGGGAACTATAATCGTCAATGAGTATTTAGTATACAAAGGGTCAGACCATGATTGCTTGATATCGTACTGTGTCTATTTCGTTCGCCTATATTGCACAAGCACATATAGACTGCATCAATAACCTCCATTGAATGTACTGCACCTGCCAACAAACGTACTACTATCGTTATCTCGGGACATTGCACAAGCGCGCATGGGCAATTCTTTAAATAGCAATGACATATCCGTCAAGTTTATAACACCGGCGTCTTCGGTAGATCGTTAGTACGGTACATTTCATTCGTGTTGTGTGCCCGAAGAGAATACAATGGGAACACTTCGCCTCTAACTTTGGTTTTTAACCTGCTTACTTCGCTAACGCTCGGAATGTTCGTGTTCTGAGCACCGATACTGGTCTCTGGGGTACCATCCTACAGCAATCCCGCCGTCGCCACCCAGGCGCTAAGGGATGGGATGGATCGCCCTGGGGACCCTCTTGGTAAACTCCGCGACGTGAGGTATGTTTAGCCATTGTACCTCTGTTGCTGCGTTGCTGGGAGGGGTCCTCAGGATTGGCGTCGTTTTAGAAATATCACTCGCGCGGTTTAAGCCCAACTACACTATTCTGCATCATCTTCGTTTTGAATTTCTATTGTTTCTGGTTTCTCATATATTTCATCTTCAGTAAACATATACATTTAGTTGTTTTGTTCTGTTTTTTTTTGGCTCGGATGTCTTGGTTGATGTTAAGCATTTATATCATCTTCGGTGTGCATTCATTCAGTTTCTCGTACATCTTTTTGACCCCATGTTGTGAGCGATCATCTTCATTATTTATTAAATCAGCGCATGTTCTATGTGATCGATTTCAAATTGTGTGTATACTATGCCCTGGGGTTTTCCGTACATGTACCTGGGTTAAGATTTTGCATAACACCTAAGATGTACATTTATATCGTTTCGACATAAACGGACATGGTTCATTCTAACTTCCAAAATATGTCTACGTAACTTTGAAGGAGTTATACGATATAGGCTTCACATACACGAAATGCTAATGTACCGGCTTCAAATACACTCAAAAAAGATTGTCCATGGTCACAACCATAATCCAGCTGTTTTAAATTGTTCACACAGAAGTGAAACAAACGCTCTTTATTTCTACCATATCAGGAATAGACTACCACGGAACACTCTTTTCTGATCCATGCCCCGCAAATTACTATTTTGGTTTGGGACCCAAACATCGTGTTCAAAGTTTTGTTGTTTATGACTTCAATGCGTCTTTCTGGGACATATACTGCTCGTAGAAATGGAGATCAAATACAGTAATGCCTTAATTAATCGACTCATTAATCAGGATTTAGTCGGAAATATGGCTTGTTGCCATTCACCGGAAAGCTCTCAATGAGAGCTTTCCGATGAATGGCAACAAGCCATATTTCCGACTAAATCCTGAAAAGTTACCCATAATTATGTTGTGGTTAAGGAGTCGATTATTTGGGGCATTACTGTATGCATCGACCTCTTTGGATACTGGGAAAAAATCAAAAGCGAAAATCTTGGGAGCACAAACCACAAAGTGACATTATTTGGGAATGTTGTATACCATCCCCAATGCCCATTCATTTAGTTCAAGTGAATTAATTTGTTTGGTGTTTATATCGTCCGTGTATCCATATGTTTCCATATAAAATTATATACCATCTTTAGTTGAGTTGTCCGGTTACTCTGATCAATTAGGTTAACATACTTACATGTATTTTATTCATATACGGGCTTCTTATATTGTGAAACACTTCCAACGTGATAGAAAGTGTAACCCCAAAAAGATAAAGATTCCATTTATACGACATAATTATTTATAGAACATCGAAGAACGATAATTCAATACTACTTTTTCTGATAGGGTTGAAATAAAAAGCTCGCATCGATGCACATGGAACGTTGGGAGGAATTAAAAAGGCTATGAAGAGCGAGTGCCTTGGTCCCTTTAACATTTACAATTAGTTGTATTTATTTAGTCTATACCAAGAATGAATGAGTATAATCTATATTTAGAGCAACGCAATAAAACAACACATAATATAGGACTAAATTTAATCTGGAAAACTGCATGGTAATATATCCCTTTCATTACTGGAGATTCTTGAATGTTTACGAAAACCCATATGTCAATTCATTCTCCCACAGGGCGCCTCGCATATATAAGAGAACTAGCAGGGTTACCCGGCGTTGCCCATGTTAAAGTGATGTGAAACCCTCTGATGTGCACATTTGGTGGGAATAGAGAATACCCTTGCCCAAAGTGTTACACGTATTCTCATAAATTGTATGCCTAAAACGGCATATCAATACGTCTATCTTATATATGGATTATGAGTAGTGGCTCGGGACAGTGTCGGAGTGATTGTCATTTTTTTATCACGATTAATTAGTCCCACAAAAAAGAAGTTATTGATTTATTTATTTACAACTGCGCGTATTTGGACGTTATAATGTTTTAAATCGTACAGACGACGTTGTTGGAATTGACTTCTATTTGGTTTTGTTTTAAATATTTAATGGGATCAAAAACATGAACACCATAAATAAAAGACGACAATTGGGTTTACACAGAGATGTATAAATCAATGTAGTGGATTAGACTAAGATTTTAAGGACACCTAACTGGGTATCATATCTCCATGAAGATTTGTAGAAGTTTAAAGAAATGTCCAGGTGCCCTGTTGTTCATGGTGATATATATATACTGGCTTAATATTATCAGTTTAAAAGAAATGTTGTTATATATCAGCTACATATGCCCAACACAGAGCGACATTTTAAGTTGTTTATGTTAGGCTATGAGCATGTTCTAAAAAAATGAAAGTAATCCTCTGTATCGAGCAGATGAACCCTTGCCAGATGTCAGTATTGGAGGATCCTGAAAAGTCATGTCTACTGATTGATTTCTTTGATCATAGAAGAAACTATATTTGACTGCACACTGCGACCACTATTTTTTTAACAGGCCTACTATACATTGCCATCTCTCTTGACAAATTGTATCTTTTTGTGGAAAATATCCTGATTGGAACATTCTAAAATTCCGCCCTCTGACGGCGCAAGGTCCCGAAGTTTGCAACACTATGCGTATCTCTTAGATAGAATGATACATATACTTGTAATGCTTTCTTCTATGTATATGTTTTGCTAGCTCACTATATGGATGCCCTGATTCCCGTCCCCATATAAATATGACAGTTGAGAAGATATAATTGTTGAAGTGACTTAATTGGGTCACCATTTGTCGAGGTTGTGAAATTTGAACGCCAAAAACTCCTTAGAACGAATTGTGAAGAAAACTATATATAACTTTGGTGGATATCGGCAACTAAAACATTCTTAACCCCTCCTCTCTCCATCCATAGCCCAAACTGTACCAACGGTGGCATCTTTAACCCACACGATTTGATTACCCGTATCATTGTAGAAGAACATAATTAGTTGTATCAGCTTTGGTTCCCCTCCCCATTCATACTCGAACGGCGCCACTTTTGACACATTTAAACCACGTCCATTAGACTCCTGATATCATGCAGATAATAATGTATAAGTTTGGTGGTAATCGGCAACTCAACAAATTCTTATCACATTGAGTGCCCCCTCCCCTTCTCTCACCAAAACGGCACCAATTTTGCGTCTCTAAATAACATGATTAGATTCATCGCTTCATGGAGAAGAACATGTATCAATTTTGGAGGGAATCGGAGCTAAAATAGTTGTTTATCGTATCCCCCTACATGCACCCCTGACCCCGAACGGTACCACATAATGGAGATGATTATGTATAGGTTTGGTAGAAATTGGCGACAAATTTATTTCATCATTTTTGTTTCCACTACCCCTTTTCTGTCCCTGACACCAACAGCGTCACTTTATAAAAAGCTAACCCGCACCATTATATGAATAGTCCCCCCCCCCCCCATCTCTCATCTAAATGGCACTAATTTGGTGTCTTTAAATCCCACGATTAGATTCCCTGTATCACGGAGAAGAACGTATATCAATTTGAAGGAAATCGAACCGTGCAAATTTTGACATCTTTAAACCACACCATTAGATTCCTCGTATATGGAGATGATTATAAGTTTTTTTGGGAGTCTGCGACTAAACAAATTATTACCAAATTTAGTGCCCCCCCCCCATCTCTCACCCAAACGGGAGCATTTGGCGTCTTTAAATCACACTATTAGATTCTTCGTATCATGGAGAAGAATGTGTATGAATTTGGTGGAAATCTGCGCTAAAAATATTTGTATCCATTTTGGTGCCCCTCTCCCTTTCAGTGCACCCCTGACAGCCTTATACCACACCATTATACTCCTGATATCATGGAGATGATTATATATAAGTTTGGTGGTAATCGGCTACTAAACACATTTTTACCAAATGTATTGCCCCTCCCCCATCTCTCATCCAAACGTAACTAATTTGGTGGCGTCTTTAATTCCCACTGTTAGATTCATTGTAGTATCATGGAGAAGAACGTGTATCAATTTGGTGGAAATCGGCACTAAAATATGTTTATTAAATTTGGTGACCCCTTCCCCTTCTATCCACCCCTGACTCGAACGGCGCCACTTTTGACATCTTTAAACACGCCATTAGATTCCCCATATCATGGAGATGATTATGTATAAGTTTCTGCCCCTGACAACAACAGCGTCACTTTAGAAATTTCTAACCATCCGCACCATTATCTTCGTCGTAAAAAATTACCCATCTTAGACCCCTTTGATGCCATCTAGATGATCCCCCGTAAATTTCTAGACATACAGACAGACAGACATTCGTAAATATAGATATAGAAGAAGATAGATGCATTGGCCCAACAATATTTACCTTGACCATGTAAGCCAGTGTATTTTCTTATTTTCTTATATATGCGAGCCCCCCCCCCCCCCCCGCGGTCGTCACGTTCCGGTACTGGTAACACCAATATATTGTATTACGCCACAAGGTGGTGTAAGCTGTTTTTGAGTTTTTGATAATCCATGGAGCAGTGAGCGAATACATTGTGGGAGAATAGGTTTTTGTACCTAGCTCAATCGTACCGATAGAATCACGTAAATGCTGAAATTGTAAAGTTAACGCCACCGTAAATAATATGTTCTTGAATATATAACTCAAACATACCGATGGAGTCAGGACAGGCTGAAATTGTAAACTTAAAGTCACCGGTGTAATAATATGTTCTTGAAAATATAAATAATCTGATAGCCTGAAAATAATGTATAACCCATTGGGAACCCCTGGTGTAGTGAAGTGAATTATGGGTAATTTTAATTGGAGCGCGCATGTCTGTTCTGTTGGAGACTTGGATTAACCGCCATCTTTTATTTTCTGGTCATCAAGTCAAAATTGTATCGTATACACAATGTGTTTGTACATGTCAATCGTATTTGTTTAAAATTGCATTGGGTGCGTCGATTTGCAGTAGGTCCCGATTTGTGGAGGTCACTTTGCGGAAGTCCCCGAAATCGCGGAGTTCCCATAAAATGGGCGATATATATAGATTTTAATGAGGGAACGGGTGCGTATATGTCCATTGATACGTATCTTAAACAAATAACGACACGATCATCATAATAGAGGTCTGTTCTATCAATTATATATGCGCCGAGTTCACTTGGTGCAAATCAAACGGCGATAAATATTCTCGTGTGCCAGAAGGACTCCTTAAAGTTGTGAATAAGATGAATATTTATTAGATGTTATTTAACAAGTCATTAGTTAGCGCCTATATTAGCGCTAACTAATGAACAATATTTTATATTATAATTATAATATTATAATTTATATTTATGGCTAATAATATGATCTTGGTGGCGTTACCATTTCTGACTATGGTTTTCTTGTTTCTCTATGACAGTGTGTTGAATCGATCGAAGAGCTCGAGCAATCCGCATTGTGCGTGTGCTATGTGTGTGGCATGACTATGTATATTTGTTTGGCGAGCAACGGTTGTGTGATCGATATAACATGTATATATATACGTATAAGTATGTACTCCGGCTACATGGTGGGTCTAAGTACTATTCGGTACACATGAATATATTAAAGGGACAGACACGGTTTGCCATATAACACACATCCTACCATATATAGGTATTGGCCTTCCTGGTGGAGGGGAATGGGGTAAAACCTTCGTGTGTGTATGTGTGTGCGTGGGGTCTTGCCCTTTTGGGGGGACCGCTATTTCTCGTTGGGAAGCTGTTTTATGAGGCGGGAGGGGTCTTTTATCGAGTGTAGGGATCGGATGCTAGCGTGGCAATTTAATTGTAACTTAATGATGGGTGGGACCGTGGGGGTTGATTGCTTTGTTAATTTGCGGTGAAGAGAGGGATTATGTGGTGTTCTCACTTATGGTGAGAGGAAGGGATGTTCAAATTCTCCAATATTACATAGATTATAGCCCAAATCAAAGCCGGTAAGATTGGTAACACTTGTATACACTGTTACAAAATTCCGAGTGCAGGGAAAGTGTACCAGTTTAATGCTATATATTTCCTACCATAATATACCCAATCTCAGTTGGACATATGTAGGATAATCAATTCTATTCAAGCCCCTATTAAAACTAGAGGCTGTATTATATAGGTGTATATATTATAGGAAAGAATATATAATATACGCCAGGATCATATTGCTAAATAGCCTTCTCTGGATGTTTACATTGAAAATAAAGTACACACCTCCTCTATATATACATTCCAATATGATAGTGGGTTAAATACCCATTGACACAAAATTGTACCCTTTATAGGTTTAGATAATGCATGAATATAAGTGAATAGGGTGTAGCTTGAAATGTGTCGATTCCATACTTACACTATTTTTAATACGGTGCTGACCCTAATTACAAAAACACAAGATCTATAGATTGTCTTTCTCTTCCTATAACAAATGCCTGTGTATAAATTATAAATATGAAAAGAAAACCCCTGTCTTCAAACGCTTCTATCAATTAAAATTGATTTGATTTCGAATGGAGCGTGCCATCGAGATAACTCTATCGAAAATTATAAAAATAGTAAAGAAGATATGTCCCACTTGATTATTGAATATTTATGATATAAAATCGATATTAATTGATAGAAGCGTTTCCGGACAGGCGCCTTCGACTCATATATATAGTTTTATACCCGGGAAACTATATAAAACGTGTCTAGGAGAGTAGCCCTTTAAAAGCAATTCTTGAGATTTTTTTTTTTTGCATAAAGTTTCCCCAAATGTGTCTATCACATTTCAAGTTAATTCATGAAATGAGCATTATATTGGAACAGTATACCATAAAACGTTTTCACGATGCATGCCAATGGAATATATGCACCATTGTAACATAGTTTATATCCTAGTTTTTATTTTTTGGCGAATCCACATATCTTCTATCCCTGTCGCAGATATCAAAGCCAGTCAGTGCGGCGTCGTATATCCCGAAAACCAAACGCAGCAAACAGCGACGGCGAGACTATATCACTCAACCATCAACCATCTGCTACGGAGTGGTTTCCGGGTTCGTAGACCGTTCCCTAGCTCCGGACGGAGACTGCGGGGTTGCTGTCGGTCACGTTCCCAAGAAACCGGGTTTTTTTTACCACGAGAACTAAATCTCGAGGCGGTGTTTGTACCCCGAGAACAAAATCCCGAGGTGGTAACGAAGTAAGCACAAGAATTGGTCGATGTGAGCATGTCCGAGGACCCACTTCCAATCCATGACGACGGAAGTGAGTGGGCCTCACGCTCGCGGACAGTGTATCGTCTGCGAGTTCTCGGGTGGTCCGAAGCATCGACACGATATTCAAGCATTTTATAGTGCGATATAGAAGCTGAAAATAGTAACGCATGTCATATCTATTTTAGTTACGCTGAGCTTGTGTTGTGAAATATCACGATCACTATTCATGTGGTTAGTATATCGATCAATGATACCTGAGTGTCCTACCCACGCATGGCAACTGTGAATATAGGTTTATCGGTGTTTTGTGTGTGCATATATACATACTAGAAGAGCTGTTGTGCTAATAACGCAGACATGTTGTTGTGAAATGTCGATATTCTTCGACAGTAATTAAAACGTGGCCATACCGGGGGGGGGGGGGTCTCGAAAAAAATACAGGATACAAGGTCCGGTGAGTGGGTGCGTCTGAACCCATATCGCAGATACTTTCCATGCCATGTAATTTTGTTTTCCAAATCCATGTTTCAAGACAAGTAATAACTACTAACATTATTTTAAATGTTCGGGCTTATAATCTAGACCAACATGGAGCAAACATCAACGGAAGGGGCTCCTAATTTCAATATTTACCCATTATTTTTTCTTTTATAGCAAGATATCATGGGTGTGTGCGGGATTACCATATCTGCCACTTTGGATTGTAACGCGATGCACTGCCCCATGCACTGGCCCCCATATATATAGCGCAAAAGGGTGGTGCGGTTGGGGTGTGGAGGAGCAGCGAGCGTGTTACAAGCCCCTGTGTTTCTGCCATATGCATTTGCAAAGAATACATGTATTTTGTCGGTGTGTTCTTCAATAACTTGATATTGGTTATGGAATAGACATCATATGGAAAATTATATAAATAAATCAGAGACTGGGCGACCATTTGTTCATCTGATCGGGGCTATTCACCACGCGAAAGAAGACCCTGCTGTGAATTCACATCTTTGTTGCATATATACTGATGTGGGTAACCTATGGGTATGGATGCTGAACCTTATCTGACAAGTTTAGTTAACGAGTGTTTTGTTATTTTCTGAGATTTCTTTTGCTTTTCGTTAAGCTTACGTCATAAATTGTTCGAAAATTACAGAAAGATGTCTCACGTTGAAGTAATGCCCTAATTAATCGACTCCATAACCACAGCAGAATTATGGGTAATTTATCAGGATGAGAGCTTTCCGATGAATGGCAACAAGCCATATTTCCGACTAAATCCTGAAAAATTACCCATAATTCTGATGTGGTTATGTAGTCGATTAATTAGGACATCACTGTACTTGCCTTTTTCTTCACCTTATACATCAATAACTCAAAGAAAACAATTAGTAAATGTGCTATGTGTCAGTTTAGGCTAGCTCACAATGAAATTCCGTCATTCCCGTCCCCATATAAATATGACAGTTGAGAAGGTATAAGTGTTCAAGTGACTTAATTCGGTCACCATGCATTTTTGGAGGTTGTGAAATTTTAATGTCAAAATCTTATTAAAACGAATCTGTTCGATATCTAGTTATTGAAGTATATATCCGCTATTTGTTATTGGGAAAATATAGAAAAAAACGACTGTTGAAATTTAGAACAAATTATGACTTAGGTACCTGGTCCTGTCACCACTTCAGATCTGCAGACACACCATTAGACGCATGGAGGAGATTGCGTGTATATCTTATTTCTGTAATAATTGGCGGGAAAGTGTTTTATCCCGGCATGCTGGTGTCCTCATATCCCCATGCAGTCCTTGGCCCCTACTACTCTGCCGTTAAGCCCACCCATTAGATTCCATGGTTATTATATAAGTTTGATGAAAATCGGCAACATTGTTTGGTTCATGCACGTGTGGTGCCCACCCCTCCCCATCACTGACTCGAATAGAACCACATTGGTGTCTTTAAACCGCACAATTACATTCATCGTAACATGGAGATGACTGTATATAACTATGGTAGAAATCGATGACTAAAACATTATATATGTTAGTGCCCCTCCCATCCCTATTCTAAACGGCACCAATATGGTGGTTTTAAACTACACGATTAAATTTCTCGTATCTTTGTCTCCATCACTGACTGACTGTTATTTGGTGGGTGTCGGCGAGTAAACACATTGTTATTAAATTTAGTGCCCCTCCCCCATATCTGACCCAAACGGCACCAATTTTGGCGTCTTTAACCCACATGTTCAGATTCCTCGTATCATGAAGAAGAATATGTATCCATTTGGGGGGTATCGGCGATCAAAATATATTAATACATTTTGGTGACCCTCCCCAACCCTGGCTCGAAAGGCGCCACTTTTTGCATCTTTAAACCACATCACGAGACTCCTCGTTTCATGGAGATGATTGTGTGTGAGTTTGGTGTAAATCGACGACCGGGATGTCATCTATTGATTGCCCATCTCCCCTTTTCTGTCCCTAACACCAAGACAATCACTTTCTAAAAGTTTAACCTGCACCATTATATATCTTCCTCGTAAAACGTTATCCCTGTTGTACCCCTCTGGTGCCATCTAGATGATCCCCCGTTAATTTCTATAGAACACAGACAGGCAGACATTCGCAAATATATATATGTGTAGATAGAAATAAACAAATATTATTTGAGATAATCGAACGACTTTCCACGAAGAACCTATTTCGTTCCTCGGGGTGCTAATTACCGATTCACCGCCCGATTTATACGCTTAAATTTTATAAGGTGAATTTATGACACAAGAAACATTACAAGGAAAAAGCAAGGTCCCTCTCAACATAGTGGAATCTACCGGGAATTCTCAAAAGTAGTGTATAACTATTACAATATTCATGCAGGGGGTGCTAAGCTTTCGAATAATATGTATTGTTTCGTTGCCTAGAACGCGAGATAATTGAGTTCATATCTGTTTCTGCTGCCCGGAATATTTACTCCTTAATCTGAACAATTTCTGTTCCTCGTTACGTTCATGTCAGCTGGAAAAAGTCGCAGAAATTGAATCCCGGTCCTTGTGCATGGCGTCTTATATCCCGAAATCCAAACGCAGCAAATAACAACGGCGAGACCAAATAACTCAACCATCAATCATCTGACATGGAGTGGTTTCCGGGTTCGTAGACCGTTCCCTAGCTCCGGGTGGAGCATGTAAGCCAAGATACATGGCTATATGTGGAATTTAGACTTTACTCTTTACGTGGTTGCAGTGGCAACGTTCGAGCGACTTTATTTTAAAGGCATCTACTCAATGATATACATGCTGCATGGCTATATTCTCTATATGGAATTTTATTGTGAGAAAACATTGTTAAAAATTGCTGTGTAGCCCCGAAACGTGTGGCAACGAACGAGCGACTTGATTTTTTTAATGCATCTTTTTCACCCTTTCACATTTTTTGACAGGACTTTCATTACCATTTAAAAAAGTGGAAATTACTAGCGGATTTCTTAAAAACTTGAATTTATGACAAAGTAGAGATAACTCTATTCTCAACTATTCAAAACATGAAGTATGTTTAAAACAATGCTCAGTGCAGCTTGGTGTGAATAATGTCAGACAAAAGAGAGATAACTCTATTACCAATGTTCCAATATAACAACAGGACAGAAACTGCTTGGCGTGAAAAATATATGACTCCAAATATAACGCCAGGTCTATTTCGCACAACTATAATAGTATGTACATGCACATGTATTCATTTTTATAGCATTCACACTGTGAAAAATTGTTTTTGGAACTTTTGTAAATCTGGACAAGAAAATATAGTTATAGCTGTCATTCAAATGTTAGATATTTCAAAAATATTTTTCAGTAGATGCAGATGGGTGTGCGAATAACTGAAAAACGACCCAAAATCAGAGGACTCTTTTCGTCTATTTTCACCAAACATTGCAGCCCTTTTCAAACTATTTTTTAAAGTTAGTGTTCCTCTTTCTAGCAAGTTTTATATAGATTCCGGGCATGAAATAGCAGGTATGAATCGAGGACACCCGTCCGGAAAAGTTTCTATCAATTAATATCGATTTTATTTGGACGTTTTCTCATATTATAGATACCTTCTATCGGGGTGGTAAAGGGAGGCTAATTTTAGCAGCAGAAACGTTCGGAGTGTAGTAAGAGAGATAACTCTTATATTGTAAGCACTCTCGGTCAAGGTAAAATGTCATTCAACTCGGAGATTTCGCCCGGCTGCATCAGAAATAAACCAGTTTATTATTCCTTTATAGACAAATTATATACACAATCTTCAGTTTTATTTGTGTTTTATTCACACAAAAGGTATTTGTAGTCATGAAGGCGGGTTTTATAAAAAAAATAATTTAAATCAAATGTTTTACCACTGAGAATTTTTACAATTGTCTTGAGGGGCAATTTGGAAATCTTGAGGGGCAATTTGGAAATCTAAAACATGATAACATTGCATATTTTTTTTTTGCAGGTGAATGGCATCTATTCGGATCATTGTTGTTCATAGACATAGCAGATGGCATATAAATATAGCTCATTCCACTATACAGTGGGCTATCCACCGGTAATCTAGACTTGAATACATAGCATACAGATCATATTATATATGATCTTTCAAGAGGAGAAACGACCGCCTTGGACCAGCTCGAGAAAGACAACTTCCATCCAAGAGATGACATGCAGGTCAAGATTGGGAATTTCACGCTTGAATCGACAGAAGTTAACTATTTCAGACAAATACAGGTGGAGGTTGTTCAGAAAGTTTTTCAAATAGTATCTAGTGCGCTTTAGAACACGTTCGTTTCTTTTCCTACTTTTACTAAAAATAAATTAGACTGAACTCGTTAGAAATTACCTAACCATCTATAGAGGGTATTAGAAAATCCAACAATGGGAGTGCAAACGAAATTAACCAGAGTTTACATTTTGTCTGCACGGGGTTCAGTTGAACATGCCCTCCCCAGCGAAGTCCCCATAAGTGTCATCAAATGGTGGATTAGTTAGATATTAGAGCAACACACAGAATGTCAAGACCAACATTACAGATGCCCTGCTTGATTGACACGATATAACCACAATATGTACGTTTTATATACCGAAAACTAAATATATCAGAACCATGCATGAACCAATTCAAGAGATATTATGGACTTATTCGGGTGTGCGAAACTGATAAATTAGTACGCATGCGCTATGCCAACTTGGGGAATGCAGCATTCTACTAACATCGCCCAAAATCTCAACGAAATCGACCACACAATTCAATAGAAAAAACCGTCTGAACTACGCTCAATTGTAAATATTTACATCTCGATTCGGGACGCAACAATCGGCGATAAACTAACGCAAATGATCTCGCCATCGTTACTCATTGCATTTAATAAATATATAAGACTGGGGTGTCTGTTGTAAATTTGGATTAATATTCATAAAAATAACTACTTTGAGAAAGATTATTCTCCATTTCTATTTGATCACCCACAATAGGGGTGTTTCACATCACTTTAATATGAGCTTTTAAGGGTCTATAATTGACTTTCAAAATAAGAGTTTTATTACGTTTTGAATTTTTTTTTTTCAGCTTGGGCAAAACTCCCGTGATCGTTGCTGATAAAGAGCGTCTATATATGCTTTCGTCGTCTAATTTCGGAAGATAATACAGACCGTTCTCGATTATGTGTTTTTTGTGATATTTTTTAATGTATTATACTTATGGATGATTTGTGTATTTTCGCGATGCCCGTATGTGTGATACGAATTATAAATATTGCAAGAATTTTTCACGGGACGCGACAAAAGCGTGCATGGGGGTACAGTTTCTATAACAATAGGACCACCGCCAGGCGTGGTATAATATTATTATATGCCAGTTATACATGTACATAATCATATTTAACGCCCCTAAATTACTATTTCTTCGGCCTCGGGGGGGGGGGGGTAACAAATATTTGAATTGAGTCGACGACCCAATCCATCAAAGCTCAGAGTTAATAGATTTACATTTTTGAAATCTGTTATTATTCACCATATTTGGCGGCCTGGCAAAAATCTTCTGACTTCTTACATAAATAGTCAAGACATGCGCGCACGCCGCCACGAGCGGTATCGCAAGATCGAGGATCCGTGTGCGATCAGTGGCTTCCAATTAATTTCGGAATAAAATTCGATGAAAAGTATCGCCATCGCCAATAATACGGTAGGTTGTGATAGATGACATGCGGATACATGCATTATACTTATTTATGAATCGGTAATCATGATTTATCCATGCAAATAGACATGTTATATGGTACCATGCTGGTTACAAGTGGAAATACTATGTGTTTACATTCGTGACAACACTTGTTGTGGAATTCCAATTTGAATTTGGAATCACCATATATGGAAGTTGTAAACCACACTCGCTCACCTGCAGACTGCCTAGAAACCCCGTCATTGTAGGACTTTTATGGCAAATATGATATCGTGATTGGTATTTCTGCGATTATTTATTGGAAATAAACTAATTTGGATAACTAAATCGGCTTTTGGTGAAATTCCGTTGTTGTTGTTGTTGTTGTTGTTGTTGTTGTTAAGGTTGTTGTAACTGGATGATACGGGTACCATCGAATCGGTTGATGTATCTTTAAATTGCTTTTCACCAAAGATAACATTCCGTTGGGATTTGGCATGCAAAAACCGTTATAACTAAATTTCTAAGACAAAGAGATCCATACCTGTGGCAAACGCCATTGGACAAATCCCCGATTCGAACACAGCTTGTATTTTGAGCCAATTCATAGTTTGCTGATGATCAAGCAAATTTGCTGTGTAATTACCCTCCTGAAAGCAAGGAACCCCCGTAAAAGGTCCGTAACTCTGGTAAAATTGGTCGACGAAACCCGAATCAGAACTGTTGTGGTTGTGATCACGCATACCAAATAGAACTACGTTAATACACCAACCATTAATCAAAGTTGTGATTTAGAAACCAAACTTTTAGGGCTATATATTCTCGTTGCGATTCAAACGGGTCGTAAAGTCAAGTTGGCAATTGTTCACGAAAGTCAAAACACTGTTTCCGACTTATTTACGACAATTTCGAACTGGCGATGTTCGTTGTTTCCATGTTTTACGATGTTCCTTAAGAATAAATAAGTAACAATTGATCACACTTTGCGGAGGTTGTGCTTGGAAGTGCATGTACGTGTTCGTGTATATAAGCGCCTGTCATATAGGTTCTGTCAAATCTCATTGGGTGTGATATAAGGGGAATGCATTTAAATCCAATATCGGTGCAGGACTCCATGACTCAGATGGTAATTCGAAAATGTCGTATAATGTTTACGTCCTTTTCGAACATGATATTTCGGCCAATCAGATTTATGATTTCTTGTCACATGTCTAGAAATCATACTTCTGATTGGATACTGGGGTCAGTTTAATATATCCTATACCTATGTAATCGAGTCCGCTGATTCCGAATGTGCAATAAAAATGTTCCCGCCAATACCGCTTTACGACCCCTTCAAATCGCACCGACGATATACTGTTTCATCTCCGAACAAAAATAGTAAATTTGTTAAAACAGTGTTCTATCTCCACTCTCCATGCAATGTCCACAAAACACATTCCTTGTGCTATTTTTGTGGACTCCGTGGCACGTATACGTCAGGGCGTGAGCTGCAATAAAGCAATTCCATAGCGGAACCGACTGAATCTATATTAATTAACCCTTTGAACCCGTAACACCGATATTTAGGTGCAAACGAACCGTGACTATATCCCGTAACACCGATATTTCGGAGCAGCGACGACATGATTCGGTAGCAAATTTATATATAGTATAACGAGCGTCTGACCCACTGAT
Organism: Siphonodentalium dalli; assembly: GCA_032622095.1. NCBI lineage: Eukaryota > Metazoa > Mollusca > Scaphopoda > Gadilida > Siphonodentaliidae > Siphonodentalium > Siphonodentalium dalli. Next base: position 62,663,467 of record CP136069.1, on the reverse strand, counting down.
TTATATTTAAATTGCCCCCACATATGTCAGCGGCGCCCATGGTGCGTATGGAATGGTTGACCGCTAGTATCGGGTAGAAATATATGCGCATGCGCATAGCATATAATCTACAAAAACATACGATATTTTAAGCGAACTATGCCGCTATATTTACGGCATATAATTTCGTGTTCACCGTGTGTGTACAGAACAGACGTAATTTAGACACACAATTTCAGTTTAAATTACCCTCGTGTATATTAACCAGTGTTCTGCTACATATGGGGAAGGGTCTATCGCATATGAAGTTGATTTATTCGCGCATGCCCAGCCTAGCGCAATGACAAATAAATGGTTTATAACGTACTTATACACGACATACCCACTAATATATATATTTAAATTGGCCTATTGAAGTCAGCGCTGGCAAAGGTGTCTATATGGATTGGCTGTCCGCTAGAAATGGCTAGGAAAATATGCGCATGGGCGCAGATTATAATTCATTTAAAAAAATGCGTTTAAGTTAAATGTGGCGCTATATATGACATTTTGTTGCATGTTTCACATGTTAGTATAGTAGACACAATCTAGACAGCTTACTTGAACAATGGGGCCACGATATGTTACGGGAAATATCAGTAATATCAGTCTCTGTTGTGCCACATGCAGCAAAAAGTCTATCGCATATCAAATTGACTTACTCGCGCATGGTCAGGTATATCTTAATTTCACATTAGGATATTGGTTGCATCGAAACGCAATTCGCTGATGTATAATTACAACGTTATAAGCTAGAATTCGTTTATCCTGCAAATTTCGGGTAGTTGCCTAGTAACCGTTTCTAAGGCGAGATCGGGTGGCAAAGTCTCCCGATCTTACAATGATCAGTGGTCCGTGCATGCATATATCATTGCTGCACAGTTTCAGGTAGGTGTTCCCTTTCAACATAACCAACACCATGCGACTAGACACTGTCTAAATTAAGGCAAAACATACCACTGAATGGTTAGTGCAATTATGTCATTCGATCAGTTGTGGTATTTGCTTAGCAACCGTTGCTACCCTTAAATGGGATATTTGGTTCACTATTCTGGTCGGGTATATCTCAAATTTCACGTCAGGGTAGTACCTGCATCAAAAAACGCAATCACTGAGGTTGAATTACGACGCTATAAGCTATATTTACATTTTCCAGTCAATTCCGGGTAGATGCCTAGCAACCGTTACCAAGGAGTTGCCGCGAGGCAAAGTCTCGCGATCTTATAATGATCGCTGATCCATGGGGGACAAACCTGTAAAGTTTCAGACCGGTGTCGCAATTTGAACATAATCAACACCATGCTACTAGAAACTATCTAATTTAAGCGGACATACCACTGGGAGCCCCGGGTCAGGGTGTCGATCACTGTGGGGCGCCAGGGTTCAAAGGGTTAACCAGGAGTGCATGTTAATGCAATCGGTGAGACCCCATGACATTAATGGTTCGTGTTACTTTGATGAACGTGATATAGTTTGGATGACATGAAGATGTCTCAGTATCATTCATTACCCAGCTACTGTTCAATTCTAAACCACTATCGATGTTTGTGACTGTGCACACTTGTCTTAACTTAGTTTGTCATCACCAAAGCTGACATGCTTTATGCTTATGTTTTACACAGAGCTTCATTGCCTTTGGATTGTAGACAGAACACGAACATGGTGTCTTTCGTCATTTACTGCGCACGCCCTAGACTTTACTCATCTCTCTGTACCATACCGGAGGGTCGCACAGCAGAAATTAATCTCCTTTCAAATGAGTCCTTTGCCAACAGTAAAGTTATTAATATGAGATAAAGACGCCATGGCTCGTTCGATTTGAAACCATGACCACATTTACGTTTATATTCCAATTTATATCGATGTTTCAGACCGCCGGAGATTCCAAGAGATACAAGAGCGTGCCTTGGTGGATAAACTGAAATCTCAACATTTGATGCGATTCTATAATGTAAATCATGCCGAAAAGAAACAGATCAGTGGGAATAAAATACGAACGTAATCAACGTATAGATTATTCAAGTCAAAGTATGAAATTGAACCATACATTGTCAATGTGCGATCTGTCAAAGCGATAATTATATTCACAAGATTGAGAATCACTAATCATCGACTGGAAATCGAAAAAGGGAGACACAAACAGCCCCCAAAACATGTGAGAGAAAGATTGTGTTCTGCATGTAATTCAAAACAAATTGAGTCAGAATATCATTTCATCATAGAATGTCAGACCTATACGAAATTATTCGTGAAACTTATCTAAAGGAAATAATTGCAACGTGCCCTCATTTCTTAGAAATGACAAATTATGAAAAGTTGAGATTTGTTATGCAGAATGAATAAATTGCAACCGTTAACGTTATATGTGACATGATCCAGTCTTTCTTCACCATTCGAGAGAATATACATGTATCCAACAAACTCAAGTATTCCTGAGATTTTATGACAGTAAATTCACAAGAACGTAAATCCACGCATATCGTACGTGATTACTCATGTTAAATTATTCTTTATGTTGATATATGTTGTATTTATTATATGTGCAACTGCCCATTGGGTGTATTTTGCATTAAATCTCATCTTATCTTATCCCATAAAATACTTAGATCGGACCAGTGAGTCCACTTATAAGATGTTTGATGGCCAAAATGTCGACATCTAAAAAAGGAAATTTAAACACGTTTTAACGTAAGTCCATAAAACAGTTAAAACTCCATATTTCCGTCGCCCAAAAACGGTAGATAATAAGGAGCGTTCTCAATATCAAGTTTTGAAATCGTTTTCGACGTATTACTTATTAATTATTTTATAGATTTTCATGATTCCTAGGGATTGCAAGTATTTTACATTTTATGTTGCCCGTTAGCCTACGTTCATACGCTGGCAAGTTTGCATGGTATGTTTTTGCGGGCATTTCGTCATGGAAAACCACTTGGTGCCATAATATGAACGGAACCCTGCACATAACATGCATCTTTATACCGAAGCGAAAGATATGAGAAGTAACATATATTTAATTCCACATGTACCAGTGCTATTGGAATTTGCCTTCAAATACCTGTATGATTTATTCTTGAAAACTATTCGATACTTCCTATATATGAATAAAAAAAAAGGAATTTCGATGTTGCATACCCTGCCAATAACTTTAATGCTAATTAATCATCAGTACTTCAGTGCATAAGTACCTATATATCATGCCATGAATCTCTACTCTGACTAACGCCCGAAGAGATCATATTCCACCAGTACAAAACCTTGGAACTTTTTGAAGTTTTGACAGGGAACCTTATAAAGTCGAAAAAATAACGCGGGGAATATTTTATTACTTATTATCTGTTCCTTAATAATGAAATTCACTGTAGGTGAAGGTCCCAACTCGAAATTTCACGATTTAAGTGAATTTTTGAGCGATTTTGCTTTGCGTCGCTTACAATTATGGAATTTTTCCTGGGTAATCAATTCAACGTTTTTTACAATATCGGCTCACATAAGTCACAGAAAAACATACAATTTCGAGTTGGGACCTTCACCTTCACAATAATATTTATGTGAACATGCGTGTAAACTTAACCCGACCCCATAAATATAGTTTTCTCAGAAAAACGAATTATATAGTTAACACTTAAATTGATGCATGTCAAGTTAGCTTTAGTGGCATAACATTAAACAGTATAGAGAGTGATGAGGGGGAATTATAATTAACATTGTCAGATTGTCCGAAGGTATTCCAAGATTAAATTTGTGAAAACAAAATTCTAAAACGTTTACAACATTGTGATTATAGTTTAGTGTATGGAAAAACCACACGAGGACACTGGCGCATGCTGTGACACTAGACACCGCTGATGATATATACAGCGTCCGACACTAAATATTTGACAATAATTTTAAGATTGCGTCCAAAACGGCCTCCAAACTCGAAGATTATCGCTCTTACCGGCACAAATTTAACTGAGTTCGTCATAAGGTGATAAGGAATTGTTCAGTAAGAAATACAGTCACTGGTTTTCGTCAACAAATAATTCGAATATAACTTGTGTCAATTCGTTTTTTTTTTCATTGTAATGAGTAACTGATTTCCATAAATGCCCAATAACTCTTCTCATCATCATGGTCGCCAGTTAAGTCAAAATTGACAATACTTCTGTTCTTTCAGCTATCCTCACATTTCATTCACCAGTATACATCGTGGTATGTATGCGGCGAAATAAGAATATTTGTTCGATACGCATGAATAATTAAAGCCTAATCGCAGAAGTTCCATAACTGCATATTTATAAGGATAAAGAGCAACCAATGTGATGTTGATGCGTAGGACTGCTTCACACAATGACCATCCATGGTGCCGCTATGACTAGTGTTGTAATAATATAACCCTATACATGTATCTAGTGCACAATTATGGAATTTTTCCTGGGTAATCAATTCAACGTTTTTTACAATATCGGCTCACATAAGTCACAGAAAAACATACAATTTCGAGTTGGGACCTTCACCTTCACAATAATATTTATGTGAACATGCGTGTAAACTTAACCCGACCCCATAAATATAGTTTTCTCAGAAAAACGAATTATATAGTTAACACTTAAATTGATGCATGTCAAGTTAGCTTTAGTGGCATAACATTAAACAGTATAGAGAGTGATGAGGGGGAATTATAATTAACATTGTCAGATTGTCCGAAGGTATTCCAAGATTAAATTTGTGAAAACAAAATTCTGAAACGTTTACAACATTGTGATTATAGTTTAGTGTATGGAAAAACCACATGAGGACACTGGCGCATGCTGTGACACTAGACACCGCTTATGATATATACAGCGTCGACACTAAATATTTGACAATAATTTTAAGATTGCGTCCAAAACGGCCTCCAAACTCGAAGATTATCGCTCTTACCGGCACAAATTTAACTGAGTTCGTCATAAGGTGATAAGGAATTGTTCAGTAAGAAATACAGTCACTGGTTTTCGTCAACAAATAATTCGAATATAACTTGTGTCAATTCGTTTTTATTTTCATTGTAATGAGTAACTGATTTCCATAAATGCCCAATAACTCTTCTCATCATCATGGTCGCCAGTTAAGTCAAAATGGACAATACTTCTGTTCTTTCAGCTATCCTCACATTTCATTCACCAGTATACATCGTGGTATGTATGCGGCGAAATAAGAATATTTGTTCGATACGCATGAATAATTAAAGTCTAATCGCAGAAGTTCCATAACTGCATATTTATAAGGATAAAGAGCAACCAATGTGATGTTGATGCGTCGGACTGCTTCACGCAATGACCATCCATGGTGCCGCTATGACTAGTGTTGTAATAATATAACCCTATACATGTATCTAGTGCAGTTATATATGCCGCCAAACTTAGGGATGCTTATGGAGTCCAAACTGGATATGGTTATATGGAGATGGCATTCCGCAATGGGTATAGATGTGAGTGTTTTGTGCCAAGTATTCGCCTGATTGTTTGCACGAAGAACGGGTTGCATCACTTGCGTCAGCATTATTTATCAGCGTTGATAAACCATTTTGTCTCCGAATTTGAAAACGTTTTTATACTGATGACGTGTTTCTGGATAAAACAGATTCTTCCTTGCGATAATAATTTTTTTCGGCTGTTAATGTTATTTTTCGTCTTGTTGTCATAACGGAATTATCGTTCAGAATACAGAAGGCTATCAATGTTCCGGTAGTGTTCGGACTTCGACGTGAAACTATTAAAAATTGCATGAAGTGTGTGTGATGAATTATCACCGGCATGCATGACAAAAGACTTTACCAAACCTACAAACTTGCATTTTCGGCGTACATTCCCGTATATATGAACAGTTTGTCGAATGTTCTCAATGGTATCATTCCAAAGATCATTACGTGATTATTGTGGATTATACATTCCAAACAGGTTTGGATTTCGTTTAGTTTACTTCCAATAACCCCGACCCTCCCGACAAACCAAAAGATCTTCAATCGAAAGTGTTAGGGGCCCACCGATGCAGCCCACTCCTATATGACCGCTACTGATGGTATGATTCATGTTTCAACTTCCCGAGTTACTGGTGCTATCATTGCGGCCTATTGTTAGAATTTCACACCTTCCGCTCTGATCTCCTTTCAGCTTACTGTCCAATTAATGTCAATTTATGTGTGATATTTAGCTCAATTCTATATTTTAGCCCCGACGAAATAGAGATTCATACAAGAAATATTGTTCATGAATTGGAGCAATTTGATTGGCCGAGGGGTGTGAACCGGTTTATAAAGTCAGGATATAGTCGACTTTAATTTTAAAAACAGAGGGACCAGATATGGCCAATAACAGAAAACAGACTCTATTATGAGTTTAGTAAACATGTAGGTTGTAAATTATTCAGCACGAGTATGTCATTAAGTTCTGACATCATTAAGTTGGACATACCGTTAGGACAAGGGTATTCTCAACATATCCTGCCACACTAATCGACCTTAAAACTGATGCTGCTGCAATTTAGAGACGACTTTCAGAAAGCTAAGGCAGTTTTATTTAAAGTACCTGCTCTGTTCTCTATCGTCTCTCTAACAGCTGACTAACTACATATTAACTCATTGAGAGTATATCGTCTCTCTAACAGCTGACTAACTACATATTAACTCATTGAGAGTATATCGTCTCTCTAACAACTGACTAACTACATATTACTCATTGAGAGTATATCGTCTCTCTAACAACTGACTAACTACATATTGCACATTGAGAGTATAGCGTCTCTCTAACAACTGACTAACTACATATTAACTCAATGAGAGTATATAGAGGATCTCCAACGAGTTATGTTGGGATGTAAGATTTTATGAAACGGGTTTTCTAAAATCTGATATCCCAACATAACGAGTTGACGATCACATGAACAAAAAACTAGAGTTTTAAACCTTTTTACCAAATCAAAATCTTTAAAATAATCTGAAAAATGCATGCAAAATGCATACATGCACGGCGTTAGAGGAATAATTTGCGCCCTCTGAGTGGCGACGAAAATTATTATATTGTCCCCCAATTTTCCCTCTTTTTTGTGTGCCTATTTTCGTTAGTGCAACGAAGTTGGGAAAGAATTTAACTTTAATGAACAAAGCAATCATTTTGCAATGTCTGGTGTTGGTCTCCTACGCGTCTTTTCGAAATAGTACTAAGCCGCGCGGACTTTGTTGGCGCCATGCCTAGTATCCCACGAAACACGCGCCTATATTCATCACTGATGAGATATAAGGAAATAACTAATTGCTTTTTAACCTCTTCGCTGCTAAATGACGTTATGACTTCGTGTGCCGGGCTGTTGACGTTATTGCCATTTTCCGGTGGAAACATATAACGGGAATATCACAAGAACCATAACACTGACTCAGTTGAAAGGCTGTAATCTTTCGGAATCGCGGAACATCATACACTGTTTGAAACTTCGAGATACAGTTATTCCGATGCATCAATCTGAGTTCAGTTATGCATAATGGCCTACTGCTATATATTGTGCTGAAGTAGGTCCGTAGGACCATATATATAGCATACGACGTGCACCTATAACTCCGTGATAGTTACGGACGTCATAACAGCGAAGAGGTTAATGATATAATAGGGGTTTCATGTGATATAAACGTGTACACGTTTGTTTTCTTTCCATATAGTGATCAACTAGCAGGTTAAATTGATCTGAAACCCTCTGGACATTCGGTTGGAATAGAGCATACACTTGTTCAAAGTGTTACACGTATTCTCAAAATTGTATATCCAAATGGCATCACAAAACCTCATTCTTATACATGGATTATAAGTAGTGGTTCACCTTGTCCGAATGATTGTCATTTTGTTTATCGCGACTTATTTGTCCCACGAATGAAGAAGAAGAATTTATCTACAACTGAGCGTACTTCAGACGTTATCGTTTTCTAAATCGTACGTGGTTGGAATTGATGTTTTTTGTGATTGGTTTTAACCCTTTACCCAACAAACCGGCCAAAACCGGCCAAATAAAGCTTCAACAGCCTAAAATATCTTCGGTCTGTCTCAATAGAACCATACAAATATGGATATCATTGGAACCGGCTCCTTGACCAAATTGTGATAGTTACAGTTATGCCATGTGCCAATGCATTCTCTTATATATGCGAGTCGACCATAGGTCGCCTCGCATATATAAGAGAATGCATTGGCCTAAAAAAAAACTTTTTTTACCAGTTTTTCTTACATTCTTTAACAATTTTATAATTTTTAATGTGTTAAGCCAATGCATTCTCTTATATATGCGAGGCGACCTATGGTCGACTCGCATATATAAGAGAATGCATTGGCACAGGGCCCTTCTGTTGGGTAAAGGGTTAAATATGTTTAATGGGTCAAAACATGAACATTAGTTCAAAATACGACAATTAGGTTTTACATAGAGATGTTTAAATCAATCTAGTGGGCTAGACTCATATTTTGAGGTCACCTGGTTAAATGTTTTAAAGAAATGTTCAGCTGCGCCTCTGTTCATGCTATATATCAGCTACATGTGTCCGACACTGGGCAATATTTTAAGTTGTTCTAAAAAATTAAAGAAATCTGTATCGGGCAGATGTACCCTTTACCTTGTCAGATGCCAGTATTGGAGAATCGTGAAAAGTCATGTGCTACAGACTGTGTTTTCTTTTATCTCAGAAGAAACTAATTTGACTGCGCACTGTGACCACTATTTTTTAACAGGCCTATACATTTTATAATACATATTATAATACATGTGCCATTCTAACATGCCATCCTCTGACGGTTCAATGTCCCTCGTTTTGCAAGAATACATCGTCGCATCAGTGCTACAAGGTCGTAAGTCCATTTTTCAATTTTTCCGATAAATTCGGGTTTGAAGTTTTGGTTGCTCAGTTTTCATATTTGCATTGTTCTGACCTCTTTGTAACTATATATGCGAATATTATCCATGACTTCGTGTGTTGTCGATGTTTCTAGAATCAGACAACATGCAGTTACTGCATGCAAGTCTTTGCAACTATATAATAATAATGCACACTGTACACTTTCCAGATAATAACATGGTTCTGAATGTATCGCACATACATGTATGCGTGTATGCACAACACATCTATGGTACATTTTATAACAGCATGCAGTACTAGAGCGTGACATAACACAGAAGGCCAGGTTACTGCAAATCGGGAATGTTAACGTTATCCCCAAAGATAGCGTGGGCTTTTAGTGGGACAACACATATGGTTGATCTATTTGGCTAGATTAAATAATTTATCAGGAACAGCTGCAGGGAATATGAAATATTTGTGAGGGATATATGGTGTTTGTCGGTTCATATTGATTGGGAGAGAGATCATGCATAGTATTCTCACATTACGTCGCATCAGTGCTATAAGGTATTATGTCCATTTTTCAATTTTCCGAGAAACTCTGGTTTGAAGTTTTGGTTGCTCAGTTTTCATATTTGCATTGTTCTGACCTCTTTGTAGTTATGCGAATATTATCCACGACATCGCAATACACCTAGATGTGACATTTCAGGGTCTAATATGAGGGGCCCTTCCCCCCCCCCTTTTCGTACGCCGGATTCGACCCATTTTGGACCCGTACGCCGGATTCAAGACACAAATTAAGCTGGATTCCGGATTCATGTATTTATATAAACGGATTCCATTTCGGGTGAAATATTGCGATTTGGTTCCTCATTTGGTCATAATAGATCATAATATCATGAATTTTATATGGGATCCAATCTGATGAACACTCTTAATCTTATAGGACTTAGTCCGTATATATTCGTTTGTATACGGTGCTCTTTATCTTTCCGGTCATTATTTGCGGCAACATATCTCAAAAATTGCCCCAAAGACATAGCAAAACAATTGGATGATGGACTGCCAATTATATTTCCGTGAAAATGCGCTGTGGGCATAAACTTAACCCACAATTCAAAAATATGTATGTTATATTGGGCTACCATCAACTATAAATTACTATAAACAACGGTAGCCTACCTCCGATGGCTAGTTAAAACAATATAACATTGCCAGGATAGTGTGTGGATTTCAACCATGCTATATGTAAAACTGTTTACTCTCCGACACTTAGCTATATCATCAAACACATTAATTCAAATGGCGTTTGTTTGGCGGTTTACATGCGATGTGTTAAGCATGATTGTTAATATTATTATCTGGGACCCAAGCTAGCGGCCAAATACACGCATGCAAATACATGGATGTGTATTGTTTGACTACCAGTGGATATATACATATTATCGGGAGCTCCAACTCCCGTGCTACATGCATATATTTATATATCAAAATCAATATGTAATCATAGATTTATCCCCAATTTTCTAGTGGAGCGTGCGCATTATGTTATTGATCTGTCCGACCGTCTTTCCATCCATCATTCGGTATTGGTTTATGTGTGGTGGCTTACGATACGTATCAACTTTCTAAGCTTAATTTAGTATTTGGGTTTTCTAACACAGAGTGCAGGCCGTGACCACGTGTTCGATGACAGGCGGCCAATTTCCGCTATAGAATAGGGCTCCCCTTTTTGTTGGGATTTCCTTCCATGTGCGTCCACATGTGAGGGCATTGGTAAGTGCAAACTGGTTTTACTGGGATTACTGATCCGGTGCAGGTTGGGTTCGAGTTTGGAGTCCACCCGAGGGTTTTACATGTGTTATCACATCGGGGTATTAATTCTGGGTCAATATATCACGCCCATATAAAGAGCGTTTAATTTATTAGTTTTTACACGGGAATGTGATAAAGATCGGTTAATCCAAGGAAGTCTAGACGCATATTATATACCTTTGTTGCTCTTATCCTAACATTTTGTAAACTGCCGCAGGGTAGACTGCTCTGGACCTCATTGGTGAAGTTTCCACTACCGGGGTTCAAGACGGGTGTGCCTTTATATGTGGGATGCGAGCATCCACCTGCTCATATATTATGGGTATCACAAAACTAATCTATAATATCATGTAAACTGAACGTGAAATCGGTATTTGTTTTTTAAACTGGATTCCGGATTCCAGGGTCAATTTGAAGCTGGATTCCGGATTCCAGCGTCATTTTAAAACTGGATTCCGGACTCAAGGGGGGGGGCCTCTAATATACGCCCAATCGCTATAGAAAACGACGTAAACGTGTTTGGAGATACGACTTTTACGGAACGTAGCGCGATTTGTCTTCCGGATTATAAATTTTGCGTGGTTCGCAGTATCACATAAGAAATGTGAGAGTAACCACGCGTTCAAAATGCATGTATTTTGGAAAACAAACATTTGTTATGTTCACACACTCTTGAAAATGTGCGTTCAGATATCCAACAATTTTCAACAAAACACTTCCCACATGAAGTCATGTACGCGCATCCCACCATGCATACGCCCGTGACGAACTTCCAGAATTTGTAGTTTCTTCCCATTCCAAATGGCTGCGAGCTATAGTTTGGTGGCAGTATAATGAAATGCAACTGTACAATACCGCGTCTTGAAGAAACATTTTATGTCGGAAATAAATCTCAACAAGTTAACAAACAGGAAAATGTGAAATATCAACTTGATATGACATAAAATATAAGTGTCTGGTACGTGTACGCGTTAAAGCCTCACTAAGGGTACACAATCCAATTAAACACCTCTAAATTACTATGGCTTCGGGAGTAAAGAATATTTGATTCGAGTCGAGGAACCCACCCATCAAAGCTCCCGAGTGATCAGCTATCGGTTCTTGAAATGTGTTATATTCAGCACCTCGTAATATATGGCGGCCTGGCAAAAATGGCAGCTTCTTCCAAACTATTACAGACATGCGCGGAATCCGTTATTAATTCGCAACGGCGTCCGCACATGTCTGTAATAGTTGTGGAAGAAGTCAGCGCCATGTTTGTTGGTTCATCCCTCGTGATTGCCAAGTGTTTTATTTGTGTATATGGGACGAGATTGAACTTCAAGGTAGAGCCAGTCTTCTGGTAATTAAAATATTCGCATTAACGCATCTGCATGACCTTTGATGTGTTGCTCCTGACGGAATACAAAACCCAAACCAATCCGATTGGGCTGAATTGCGGCCACATGGACTTGCCCATTCGCCCACTCTATATTGCGAATACCACAGATTAAGCATTACCACATTCGTTTGAGAAATTAACCTTTGTTCCTTGTGTTTCTATGATATATGAACATATATATCGGACTGTCAAAATGTGTGAAGCGTGGAAGCGCTCTTCTCTTGACTTTGAAAGCCCGCGTTCATACACTATGGAAATGCATAAAACAAACATGTTTGTATAAAATGGGTGCAAAAAGCGATCCAGGAAATTACCGGCCTGTAATTTTGATATGCATTCTTTGGCAAGTTCTGGAATCATTCGTGAGGGATGATATAATGCGGCGCACGGAGGGAAATAATTTGTTTCGTGATTGTCAACACGGATTTCGTAGAAGGAGATCTTGTCAAACGCAATTAATAAATTACCTCGAACATGTTACAACTGAACTCGGTAAAAGAAATCCTGTTGATGACATATATCTTGATGTTCGCAAAGCAATTGACACTTTGTCAAACCAGAGCCTCCTAAAACAATTGGAGTCATATGGCATCGACAGAAAGATACTCAAGTGGGTGAATGGATTCCTTATGGATAGAAAGCAGCGTGTAAATGTACATTATGTGCATTCCGATTGCACGGCTAAATGTGACAATCGGTTTACCGCAGTGGTGTATAGTCGGACCGGCCCTATTTAGTATGTACATTAATGATCTACCACTTACAACATCATGTATGTGTCAAATTTTCGCAGATGACACACAAATCATCGGAAATCCATTCATCAATGGCATTCAGGCTGATAAAGATTCCGTTTCGAAATGGTCCCTGGATTGGCAACTCAGATTAAATCCTTCAAAAATTCACGTTCTTCATGTTGGCTATAATAATCCTAGAAATTCCTACTTTATGATAGACACATTAGAACATCCCCCGATATCACAATCGAGATAGGAAAAAGATCTCGGTGTACATATTGATGATCAACTAAAGTTCGACTACACAAGTAAATTCGGTGATTTCAAAGGCAGTTAAATCGCATTATAGGAGTTATAAACAGAATATTCACATATTTTCAAATTTCATCAAATTATATTAGGCGATGGTGCGTCCTATAATGGACTATTGCCAAACTCTTTGGAGCCCGTTTCTAATCCGCAATTCAATTTCTTTAGATGGTGTTAATAGAAGAGTGACTCTTCAAATCCCGTGGCTTAGGCGATATTCATATAACGATTGACTTAGCATTCTGGACCTGGTTTCTCTTAAATATCAGAGAACGCGGGGTGATAGGATCGAATTATATACCATCCAACAAGGATATTATAATATGGATTCAAATTCACTGTTTACAAGATAAATTTACCAACCTACGAAGGACCATATGCATTCAAACTACAAAGGCAACATAAAACAAGGAGATACGTAAATACTTCTCACAAAGACCTATAGCTTTGTGGAACAGTAACGTTTACCAGGTGACGTGGTTGGTGCACGCGATTTGGCGACTTTCAAGGATCTGATAGACATACACCTGGCTGACAGAAAATATGTTCCTGACAAAGTTCGAAATATATATTATATTATTATTATATTTACATCAGCGACTGGGACTAAGAGTCGGTCAGACTCTTTCCGATATTAAATATGATTTTATTTTATTTTATTTTATTTGAAACATCTATTACTTATGAATGTACATACACTCAAATTTATTAAGGACAACGTATAACGCACAATCGGTCTAAATAAGGATGTTTAATTCACATTGATTTTCTGATTTTAATTCACATTGATTTTCTGATGTTATTAAATATACCGCCGCTACCAATTATGTATACGTCCATGTACCATTTGCATCGAAAAGGAAGCACTCATAAATCGCTCACAACAGAATTACTATGGATAGTGTAAATATTAAGAGTTGAAGAACACGTATGTGCAAACATCATTTAACGTTTGCAGATTGGGCGGAGGGTAGCATAGTGAGTTACAGGCCCCGGTGGTTGTGATGGGGAGTACGCGCGTTATGGGATGGGAGGTTGTAGGGTGCGGTTATTTCGGCCAAAAATAATAACATTAAGTCTCGTAGATGAAATACATGTACATTGGAGAGACGACTGAGTTAGGCACATAAAGCGATGCCCCATTCCAGTTGTGTTGTAATGTTGTTATCCTCATGCGATGAACAATGGGGATTCAGGCTCGTACGGGTACTGATGCATGCTGGTATGAAGCGCAATTACTGACACATGTTCTGGGTAACCCCCGGGCAATACTAAAATAACTCAACTGGTCAAGGAATATAGCACATCAGTAATTTGGTATTATATACAATCCAGAAGGCTCCACATGGTCAAATAGTCATCTGACAGGGTTTGAAATGGGAAAATAATAGCGCTTCTGCGCAATTGACTTGCCTTTCAATGAGTTGCATTTAAGCGCAATTTGATTGCGCAATTGAATTGCGCTTCAGTGCAGTTATTAATAAATGTGAATTTAGCCTCACATGTTTGGAGATTGCAAAAAACGCGGAATTGGAAATGAAGCATCGCGATAACTGAAAATGAATGTAACTACTTCACAACACGAATAATTCACATGTGATTTAAGTCTGTTAATTTCATTGAGGCCAATTTTGTTGGTCAGCTTAATGAAAACGAAAAATGAAGAAGTCATTTCGGCCAATTTGGCCGGTTACTTCATGTGAGTTTTTCATCTGACGTGTGTGTCGGAATAATGATATGGAGGATTTATGTAAATGTTAGCCCAAACTACATTTCCAAGTAACGATGGTTTTGTTGTTTATTTTGAGGAATAATACCGCGTCAGATGAATTCAGCCCAAATATGTTAACAGTTGTCGTGTAAAACATTCGGCAGTAAGTTAGCGTATTTAGTATTTTTGGATGTCCTTTAACATGGGGAAAATAGACTACTGCGCTTGAACGAGCATGTGAATTGTCGTTTTTAATGTATAGCAACTTTATAATCAATAACAGAGGCATTCTCTGTCAAATAAGGTCGCTCTATTTACGATACCAATTGGGAAACTTTGTAAATTAAATTACGCGTAAACTTAACCTGCTGCAAATAGAAAAGGTGTCGGAATCGGCGTACTCGCCCCATGGGCTAACTCGCCCAATCGGCGCGTGCCAACTCGGAATAAAAGGCCAACTCGGAATAAAAGATGCATACGAGGTGTTATATGGCGTTTGGTCCGTTGTTTCTCAATGAATATTATTGAAATTTGGTGTATATGTCCGGGCTGGGACATGGAATACAACAACGTTTGAATTGTTTTTAAATTTACAAATTTGTTGATTTTATTCATTTTGTTTTCGTTCTGAAACACACTATAAAGTGTATACAAGAAAACTAAGATGCATGCATCAGGTCAGCCATGAACTATTTAGCAATAGAATAATTCAGTTCGGTTGCGGTTTCACAACGTTACAACTGACATACGATTACACAAGACGAACCTTGAATGTGGAACTATGTAAGAGTGAATATTAATGTTCTAAATCCCATGTTTCACCTTTAGTGGTAATGGGGTCGTACATTATTAACACGCAAGTAGTGTAATTAAGTACGGGTAATTAGAAGTAACAAATCGTTTAGTTTCTATCGTATCGGCTAAAAGGGGTGAGCAGATTGCTGATGATGAATGCTCTCGTTAGCTGCCAATATAATGTGCATATTTGCCCCGTTACGTTTATACACTGTAGCATTGGCGGGCCAGAGTGTGTTGACATGTTAAGTGTTTGGTTCATTAATAACAGATCAGCAGGGATTTGTCGTGATAACGTATACGTGGAAATATGCTACCTAAACGGTTAAATGAACGGTTGATATAGTACACCACCGTGTATACTCGGTTTAAATAGGTATATTATATAGGGACGCGCGTGTGCTCAATTTTGGTGCGGACCGATGATAAAAAAAAATCAGAGGTAAATGTCGGCGGGCGGGAGGGCCATTTTTTCAATAATTTTTAAAGAAATTGAACAGTTGCAGCAGCAGCAAAAAAAAGGGTGTACAATTGGCAAATGATGAGGGGCGGCGTGACGTGTAACTAGGATTGAAATTAGATATGCAATTTGGAGATTATTGGATGAGGGATGTTATATTAATTATATTAAAGGGACGAGGGGGCTTAGTTGTCGAAAATATTCATATTTGTTCCAAACACCGTAAACAGAAAAATATTAAAACGCATACATTTTGGTTCAAATATACGATCACTATCGCGTAAACATCATGCTCACATAAAGACCTACTAAATTTTACCTAAACAAGAGTCTGATTGTGTTATAGAAGGCAGCACAATGCTACTGGCTAATCACACACAAATGGTATAAACGCTCTTTATTATTTCCAAATAAGGAATTGAGCAACAAAGAACGCTCTTTATGTTTACCATCATAATATAAAGAAACACCAAGAAAGTAACTTTTTATGCTTTGTTTACATAACAATCGTCAAATTTACGACAATAACATACTGTTTATGAGATATTTCTCATTTGTATATTAACAAAGTATGTCTATATTTGAATATTATTTTCGTTTGTAGCGGTTTTTGGCAGGTGGAAATATGTTCACAGGATACCCACCAAGGCCTTCCGTACCTTTAACGTATACTGCAACTTTTTTTCTTGTCAATAGCAGAATACATAATGCTATTAAGAAGTGACACAAAACACAGAACATTTTTTTTAATTATAAGTATTGAGCAGTGAGAAATATTTGAGTCGAGGAAACCAGCAACGAAAGGCAATATTAACATGATTTCTGTCAGCGAATAATTGTTTACGTTCCAATGAATATTAAAATGTACTGAAAACAAACTGCTAATGGGTGCCAGACTTTCATAAACACAAATTATGTATTAATGGTGTAACGACATATTTCGTTCTTAATTGTCTAAAAAAATAGGGGATGGGGATGTTTGGATCTCTAGTTTAACGACATTTTTCGGTCGTTGTAGTTTAACGACATTTTTCGGTCTTTAATAGTTTAATGACATTTTTCGGTCTTTATAATATCTCAAGATATAGGGGGTATTTGGATCTCTAGTTTAGCGACGTTTTTCGGTCTTTATAGTTTAACGACATTCTCGGTCTTTAATATTTCAAGATATAGGGGCCCTTAGTGGGTATTTGGATCTCTAGTTTAACGACATTTTTCGGTCTTTGATAGCAAAATGGAAGAAGTACATCTTTGGAAAGATGTGGTGGCCCTAAAAAGGAAAGTTGTTTGGTGATCTTGAAATGCAGTTTTTCTGAACAGTCTTCCTTGATTAAAGTGATGTGAAACACTCCGGCAGACAACGGGCAGAGTGATCAAATAGAAATTAAGAATAATCTTTCTCAAAGTAGTTATTTGTTACGAATATTAATCTAAATGGATGATACACAACGTCATTCTTATATATTAGTTAAATGCAATGACTCTCGATGGCGAAATAATTTTTGTTTAATTATAGCCGATAGTTGCGCCCCGAATCGAGATGTAAATATTTACAATTTGGAGTAGTTCAGACGATGTTCTCTATGAAGTGGTGTGGTAGATTTTTTTGGAAATTTTCAGTGATGTTAGTAGAATGATAACATTCCCCAGGTTGGCAAAGTGCCTGAGCACTAACTTATCAATTTCTCGCACCCGAAAAAGTCCATAATATGTCTTTAAGCATATATATAAATCTCCGAAAACCAAAATTCTAAAGCATTAAACGATTTCTTGAAATGCAGTTTTTCTGAACAGTCTTCCTTCATTAAAGTGATGTGAAACACTCCGGCAGACACCGGGCAGAGTGATCAAATAGAAATTAAGAATAATCTTTCTCAAAGTAGTTATTCGTTACGAATATTAATTCAAATGGATGATACACAACGTCATTCTTATATATTAGTTAAATGCAATGACTCTCGATGGCGAAATAATTTTTGTTTAATTATAGCCGATAGTTGCGCCCCGAATCGAGATGTAAATATTTACAATTTGGAGTAGTTCAGACGATGTTCTCTATGAAGTGGTGTGGTAGATTTTTTTGGAAATTTTAAGTGATGTTAGTAGAATGATAACATTCCCCAGGTTGGCAAAGTGCCTGAGCACTAACTTATCAATTTCTCGCACCCGAAAAAGTCCATAACAAGTCCATAATATGTCTTTAAGCATATATATAAATCTCCGAAAACAAAAATTCTAAAGCATTAAACGATTTGCTATATTTCCAGGGCATATATTTCATCTGATTTTGCGAGAATCCATATATACTTTTTCACGAGAATCCAGGGTAATTTGCAAGAATATTTACGAGAATCTAGATTTGGATTCTCGCCGAAATATAAGCCCTGATTTCACTCTGAAGTGTGCCTAAATGGCATAAATTGTACCGTGGTTCCCATGTTCGCCAAAGTGGCATAAATTTATTTCAGGATAATACTAATTTTAGGCATTCATTTATATCACTGATATCAGGACAATAAATAGCCATTTCCATTGCATGGAACAAAGAGCGTTATTGTTTATCGGTGTTGTTTTTGGAAGTGGTGGTAGTTAAATTTTATACATTTCGACCCCCAATAAGTATTTCCGAACAAATGAATTATTAACAAGCGTGACATGACATAATTGACGAAGATAATTAACACCGATCTACCAGGGATCTACAAGCAATTAAAGTCTTAAAATGAGCTAAAATTTAACATTTTCTTTAAAAAATTTACATTTTTATCTCTCGCGACATAATTGTCACCAATAAAAACAAATTTGATTCATCGTGGAAGTTAGTCGGTGACTATAAATAATGTCACCATTCAACTGAATGTTGTTGAGCATATTTCAAACAATTTTGGAAGTTTAAATGAATATTTTCTTCACACGCAAAGTAAAATTGACAAATTTCAGGATTTTAGCCTGCTTCGTTGGGACCAAAATTTGTTGTGCACACTCAAGAAACGTCTACCGACACTCGCTAGGCCAAATTATGCCATGACCATGCTATAAACTAGCTTGAAATTGGCAAAACAATGAATTTTTTTTTGGTTGAAAAAATTTATAGGCATAGAGAACGATTATTTTTCGATAAAATCGAAAATAATGCGAAATGAAAGTCGGCACTCGTCAGAATGGTGCAGAATAACACACGAGTCTTGTTATATGCGAAAATTTGACCTCATTCGATAAATTAGTCTCGTAATTAAGGAATCAATCAGTCAATGGCGCTCGGACATGTGGAATTCCGTCGCACTGTTAGTGTTACTGTAGATGGCAGACGCAATTTTGAAATGTAAACACGCATCAAACACGCATCAAATTTACCTTTTGTGAGAATAACAAAAGCGCAACCTTGATCAAAGTAATACAATACACAACAACACATAGAATAACACTGATATAAACACGGTATAAGTGAGAATAAGACGCGTATTCAGACGTGGAATTTGACAACATTTCGTCGTTTTATCTGTCTTGCGCACGTCACTTTCCATATTTGGAATTTCCATATATGGGATTTGTGTTAACCTCAATACCGATCAAGTTATCTTAGCATAAACATAAAATATATTGTAATTTATGCAACTACGACCCTGGTAACCCTGATAACTAATACAATATACCGGCCAATTCATTTTAAGATCGTTATTTCACTTTGCTTTAGGCATAAATACACTCTTAAACGCACATACACGACCCATTGGCGTTAAATTAAATATACTCGGTATTTATTAATATTAGTTTTTTATTGCTCAGTATAGAGTTAGACCCTTTACACCTGTCAATATATTTGAGCTGAATTCATATGATGCGGTATTATTCCTCGAAATAAACAACAAACCCGTCGTTACTTCGAAATGTCGTTTGGGCTAACATTTACACAAATCCTCCGTGTGTTCTCCTCAATTGACACGCAGGTTCTCAGTCGACACACAGGTTATCCCAGAAACTGGTGTGAAATAAACAGCCAAGGTTTGGCTGAAATAATATAATAACGAACACGAGACATACATAATTTATGAACTGTTAACAAAAGATATCAAATTCAATACATGACAAAGATGACTCAGTGGAGTTTATAAAGTGAACATAAAAACATTGAGGTAAGAATCTTTTTAAGGAATTCAACTTTATTTAATGATAATAAACACATAAATTAAAATAACAAACATGAGACATACATGATTTATAAACTGTTAACAACAGATATCAAACTCAATACATGACAAAGATGACTCAGTGAAGTTTATAAAGTGAACATAAAAATATTAAGGTAAAAATCTTTTTAAGCATTACTAAACCGTTTAGCACAGTCCACTTCACTCATCCGATCATCACTAAACTTAATATTTATCTTGATATTGATCTATCAGATGAGAGCTATCAAATATTTTTTTAATTTTATAGGAAAAAATGGTCGCCAGCGGCCATATTGCATTTACGTTATATGTTATCGCGTCATGTCGATATCTAGTATTACTTAGAAATTTCACCTTTCCAGATTCATAATTGCTCCATTGACTGTAACAGATGGAATTATTCCCCTCTTCGGATAGAGTGTCACTGAAACTTTATTTTGTCAGACTGTCTGTATAGTCACTGATTATATATGGCAATAATCTGTAATAAGATGTAGCACTATTTTATTTTATATTTACATGCAGTGCTGTTTTTATACAACAATTCTAATCCCCCCTAGATCATCATGTGATCGACCATACATCGCGCGAGGACCTGGTTGAATTAAGGGGGGGGTTTTATGGATAACTTCTGTCCTCAAGCTAGATTATACTTATCGTCGCCTTACAGTCAAAAGGTCGTAAGTCGGATTTTGGACAAAAACGGATTAACTCGTGAAAATACTTTCCCGCTAAAGCTTCGCCTTGTGTCAAAACGTCGTACCTCTAGCTCAATCGGAACCTTGTTTTTTGTCATGTGGCTATTTTGTCGTATACCGATTTGTGACGTCGTGCTCCATGCAAAACGTCGTAACTCCTACACACCATAAGCACGTGTGCTACTGTCGCCGGGAAAAGCTTCAAATTCGGAAGGAATTCAACAAAATTCAAACAAACAGGTATGTTACCTTCTTATAGTACATGCAATGCAGCTTAATGCATATCATAATAGTAGCTACATTCACCAATTAGCAAACGTCGTTAAAAAACATGTTCTCTCTTCCAAATATCGTAATTTAATTCCAAAATTTAGGTTCTGTGACAGTGTCAGGTAATCATTTCTGGATATTTCCAGTTACGCATTGATAAACACTGGTTCGTGGCGTGCTATAGCGGTAATTATGTTAGATACGACATTTTGCATTAACTTTACTGTTCACCTCATGTCGAGACTTTCGAGATACTGCCTTTTGATGTCTGGTCAGAAAACAGTTTTTTGTCTCTCCTGAAAAGTGACTGAAATCTACTTACGACCTTTTGACTGTAAGGCGACGTTATGACATTTAATGGCATGTTTCTAACATGGAGGGTTAGATATGCGTGAGACACCACCACTCTTCAATTCACACCAAGTTATCAGCTGTCATATTCGGATATTAGAACCCATAGCCATGATATATGGTTTATTTTGTGTATACTAGTAATATTGTTATTGTCAGTACCTTTATATACCAGTACTGTGTATAACAATGCATATACATTAATCCATGTATACATGTATATTGATTCAACGGATTCAGTGGTTTTGTCCATCAGTCTATCAAATTTGCGGGGAAAACATGGCCACAAGCAGTACACCCTGTTAAATTTCGAATTTGAATCAAATGGCGCACCCTGCAGCCAGCTTTTATTGGAGAACTTTTTCTCATGTGGATAGTTTGGGTCACCGCTAGATGTGAGCCATGTTTTGTTCTCAAGCTGTCCTTGTGAAGACATCACTGCCAGCGGTGATCATGAATTTTACTATTTTTATGGCTAAATAATTTGGTTGATCCTACAGACGACACCCCTTGTCCGATCGTCACCAGATTCCACAATGATCTTCTGGATAACCAGGGGGAGAGTAATCTAATTTTCCCGAATTTCGTTAAAAAACATTACCACAGGCAGCAATTTGGTATCTTACTGTTTGATCCTCTTTTGCGTGACTGAATTGTTTAGCAACTGTACAGTCATATCCCTCATCTGATAGTCACCACACTTTATATTGATCTTCGGGCTGACAACTAGATGGGAGCTATCGAATGCTTTGAATTTTTTTGGAAAACATTGTCGCCAGCAGTCATCTTCTATTTTGGTTTTTATATACATGTATATCTCTTCATTCGGATAGCCAGTATTACGTAGGTACTTCAACTTTCCGCATTCCTGTCATCATTTGAAATATAAAAATTTACCTGATACCATGCACCCTTCAAAATTTGTTTCGTCGTATCTATTTTAATGACCCGTATGGTAATATTGATACAGATATATTTGTCAAACATTTCTTTGTACAATATACAGGTATTTAGTTTGTAACTAAATCTAGAAATATATAATAGTAGCTGGTGGACCCTACTTCGTCCGGGATGTTCCCCTCTGATTTTCGGAGAATTGCGCGATTTAACCTTGAATTGACCATTTTAAAGGTGAACGTCATGTCGGGTCACGATTTGACCCGCCCAAAACACTCCCCGGACAAAAGTCACGACAAAAGTACCCGATGAAATCCGCCCGGCTTTACCCGATTTGAACTTGAATTGACAATTTTGAATGTCAAGATCAGGTCAGGGTCATAATTTGACCCACCCGAAACACTCCTGGGACAAAAGTAACAGTAGGTATTATATTTCGTTGAAATACTTCGTTTTACCAGATTTGACCTTGAATTGATCTTTTTGAATGTCAAAGTCAGGTCGGGATCAAGATTTGACCCGTCCAAATAGTCCAGAAACATGCCTACATCAGCACGTTCGAGAACATGGTCCCACGTGAAATTGGACCCGTCAATATTGCTCCCGGGATCGAAGTAGTCCTACACACAAATGTTTAGTCGGATCGGTCAAGGTCCAGAAACATGCCTATGAGCGAGGTCAAGTTGACACGTTAAATACCAAATCCGAGTCGGATCAGTCGAGCAGTGTTAGAGTCTATAACACATACACACATGCATTCATGCATACACACATACATACAGACAGGTGTTCCAAAATGTATAATCGATAGCTACAACAATTCTATGGTAGATAGTTCACGGCCGACCTGATGCATGCATCTTAGTTTTCTTGTAACAATAGTGCAGACAAGATTTTACAATCCACGACACGTCTTGTTAATTTGGCATGTCGTCTCCGTCGTGATGTTACATAAATTATTCTTGGCGAAAGAAGGCAAATTTGAGGCACATCATGTGTGGTTGTTCCACTACGTGTCGCGTACGATTCATATTATTCTTAATGTTAAATTCCATATATTTACACACTAAGTGTTGTCATCACTAAATCCAGCATTCTGATTGGTCGGCGCCCACGTGGCTAGTTGCAGTTATTTCTCGGTGAATGTGCATCGCCTCATAACACCAAGCTAATAACACCATCGATACGTCATTAGGTTTGGAAAGACGAACGCGTAATGCTTTGGGCGCATTTTGAATCGCGCAGGATTGACTTAATACATCATCGGGTTTCAACATGAAGAGAAATTGTTCCTATTAACTTTTGCCAAGGGTGCTATTGGGTATTTTGGGCTGATCTTGTCACGATACACTTTTCGATTTAAATATATTTACAAAAGTGGCTTTTTCGCTAAATGTATATAAATATAAGGATTAACTGTCATGTGGACTATTTTTATGGAGATGTAACGGTGAGGTAAGTGGACATAACTTGTATGTAAAACCCTTCGGGTTTTACACAAGTTATGTCCACTTACCTCACCGTTACATCTCCATAAAAACAGTCCACATGACAGTTAATCCTTATTTCTCGTTTTCCCCAGACCTGTTAATTTAGCGCTCATCGTCACTTCGCCGTTTCAGGCTGCCATGGACCTTCTAATATACCACCCAATACAACATTTGCAAGGGATTGTAAGGACCTATGGGACGCAGGTTTTGTAGAAGATGGTGTATATAATAATATAAGTGTCGATTACAGTACCTCCCTCGCCGTGGTCTGCGACATGACTACCGACGGCGTCGGATGGACTGTTATCCAACAAAGACGAAACGGCGACACGGACTTCTATATAAGCTACGTTTGATGTTTGATGTTTGATTTAATTTCTCGCAGACAATCATGATTTCAGATGGTATACAACGATCTTAAGATACACGTTTTTCAAACATGTCCACGCTCTTTAAAAACACGTTTTTCAAATATGTCCGTTATTTCTTCAAAAGACACCATCAAATATCTCCGTTATTTAGTGAATAATAATCGTAAACAAAAAAACCACTGTTTTTTTCTCAAATATCTCCGTTATTTCGTTAATAATAATTAATTATTTATTAAAGTACGTTCTATTTAGAGTTATCAGCCTTCCTTCTGCTTCAACTGAAGATCCTCTAATAATGTTCTCGATGGATCCTACCTCGATCGCCATTCCAGCTGTGTAGAGAGGATCTGCCCCGAGATAATTCGTATTTATACTGAGGATCCTGTCAGCACATTCTGTGTAATCGTATTTGGGAAATATCCAGGAGTCTAGACGACTGGCTATTTCGGGTAAACGATTATTGCCATATATGTATACCTACTTATATCATCACAACTGCTCAAGTCTTAAGGTTATACAAACAGCCCCTGCATAAACTAAAAGAAAGAACTGTTTTCACATAAGAAATGAATGTAGTGGGTGGGTGTGTTATTGGGGGAAACGACGTTGTGGTCGTTGAACATTAAATGTGCCCCAACGACCATAGCGCGTATCTCCCACTGTTGGTCCGATGTCAACCAAATTGGGTGACTCGATGTGCCCTGGCGGAGGTTATAAAGGCGATAGTTTTTTTTTTAATTTATTTGAAACAAAATTTAATTAAATAAATAAAACAAGCAAAAAACACAACAACAAAATAAGCTCACTGGGCCTATTTCAGAATCAAATAAATGTGAATATTTAGGTTCAAAATGAACCTATTTGCAGACCAGATATAAGCTCTTCATATTACCTTACGTTACCTTAAGTCTTTAGTGGACGCTGGCGGTCTGCCACTATATCCACCTCATATTGTGTTATTTCACCGTATTCGGCTGCATCTCTAGACATATTTGGGTTGTATGGTTGAAAATCAGTCACCAATTCCGCTTTATGGTCATATTTAACATCCTGATTCTTCCAATGATGATCTAGTCTGTTTTTGAATTGGTTTATATCTTCAGCATACACCACTTCGTCTGATGGATTGTTCCATGTTGTGACCACTCTTTGGCTGAATGTATATTTTCTAACGTCAGAGTTAGATCTTTCCTTGTACTATTTATAGTTGTGACCTCTGGTCCGAGATTCGGTGTTTCTTGTAAGAATGTTAGATACTTCCGGATCGTAGCAGTTGAATATTTTAAAACATTCAATCATATCACCTCGGTGGCTACGCAGAATACACAGATGGGTTTGGCGATGTTACTTTGTGTGGCAACTACTGGTTGGGTCTGGAAAACATTTACCAGCTTATCAATGGCGGACAACAGAATAGTATGTACTTTGGAATGAGAACAGCGGAGGACATTTATGTATATATGCAAAGTACAGTAATGTCAGTCTGGGTGATGCCGCTACCAAATGCACTTTGTATATCAGTGGATACAACGGAACGGCGGGTGACTCTGTGTGGGACAACAATGGAATGATGTTCAGCACTAAAGATAGTGACAACGACGTGTGTCCAACCGTTAATTGCGCTGCATTGTTTGGTAATATTATATCTCACACGATTTTCTCGAGTTCCGATTGGCTGAAAATTGCTCTGTTGTTAGCCGGTTGTTTCCTACTATCGAAAAATAGTCACGCATTACTAATATTTCTATATATTTACATACTAAGTGTTGTCATCGCTAAATCCAGCATTCTGATTGGTCGGCGCCCACGTGGCTAGTTGCAGTTATTTCTCAAGTTTCAAGTTTCAAGTTTTAATCATTAACTATATCTCTCTCTTCACATTTGTGATAAGAGAGTATACATGACTTACATAATCAAGTGAGTGGCATAAAAAATATATATATATATTGACACACATGTATAATGAAAGTAACAATACATAAATGCAATAATACGTAATTGAATGTAACATCATATATACATGTATATATTCAGCTTACTATGACCACCCATTGATGCACTCCCGGTCATTGCATATTTATAGATTATCAATGTTTGAGGTGGTTACAATTTCGCCGTCCCTTTCTTAATAAATGTCGCGAGATTATTAACCGTTTCTTCGTCTTGTGTATTGAATAACTTAATCAACTTTGATATGGTAGGGTCGTTATAGAAATATCTATCAATATATTTTTCTCTTAGTTCTTTAAGAATTTCGCATGTGAGAACAAAATGGTATTCATCACCAATACCTTGCTCACATAGGGAACATACTCGCTGAGAGTGACTTATGTTATTCCACGATCCGGTTTCTATCGCTAACTTATGGTTTCTGGTTCTGAATTTCATCAATATTGTTACACTGCTGATACATGGAAGTGACAAGTATTTAGGTCTAATAAAATCGCACCTGATCTGATTGTAGAAAATACATTTAGTAGAGGATCGTATATTTCCCATCCATTGCTGTATATAAAGGTCATATATCTTCCTCTTACAAGCTTCGTAAAACGAATTAGTGTTTTGTACATGTTGATACGTCCAGATTTCGATCATGCCAAGTTCAAATAGCGTCGTTTTCACATAGTCAATCCAAGGACATTCGATTTGGTTAGAACCATGAAGATCATACATCATACAATACAGTTTATATGCTAGTTTACAACGATTTCCCACAACCAGTCTTCCCCAATAGCCAAGGCACCTTAGTTTTATTTTTAAATCAATAGGGTATACACCTAACTCCCCATAAACAAAAACATTTGCTGTTGTCTTTTTTAAATGACAAATAAATTTCAAAAACCAACGTTCTAACTTACATATTCCCTCAATATTTTCAAATCCCCATATTTCCGAGCCATAAAGAAGAATAGGCACTATGGCTTTCTCATACATTTCTACTATACTCCCAATATCTATTTGTGAGGTCCTGGCTTTATTAATCAACGAGAACATGGCTTTTTTCGCCGATCTACAGCGCTCATTCCTCTCGGCTACAAAAGTACCCCGTACGTGAAATAATGTTCCCAAATACCGATACTGCTTTACAATTTCAAGTGGCTTTTCGTGGAGTTTAAATATGGTTGTTTTATGCGGTTTTCTCCCAAAAATCATAATCTTACTCTTATCACTATTGACTTCCAATTTCCATCGGTCGCAATATAACTGGAATAATCTAAGACTTTTATGTAAACCTCTCGGTGAATGCGCAACGCCTCATAACACCAAGCTCATAACACCATCGATACGTCATTGGGTTTGGAAAGACGAACGCGTAATGTTTTGGGCGCATTTGGACTCGCGCAGGATTGACTTAATTCATCATCGGGTTTCAATATGAAGAGAAATTGTTCCTATTAACTTTTGCCAAGGGTGCTATTGTGTATTTTGGGCTGTTTTTGTCACGATACACTTTTCGATTTAAATACATTTACAAAAGTGGCTTTTTCGCTAAATGTATATAAATATAAGGATTAACTGTCATGTGGACTATTTTTATGGAGATGTAACCTTCGGGTTTTACACAAGTTATGTCCACTTACCTCACGGTTACATCTCCATAAAAACAGTCCACATGACAGTTAATCCTTATTTATATCTATATCTGTAAATATCCGGCGCAGGAGCCTTTCGCCTGTTGTCGCGTCGTCGTTACTACTCCGATGTTTCTCCTGATATTGTCCCTGGGCACGCGTATTCCTCTAGGCTGTTCCAATCCCAGATCGTTCTCACGAAGAATAAATGTTTACATTGCTCCGTCTTATTAGCGCCACCGGTGTATACTGTTGGCCAAATTATAGAAATATGTGGTCCTATGGGCATTTTATAAATATATAATTGTTTTGTTCCGGTTATTTTGGGACGCGTTAAAGTTGTACTGCGACCCCGATTCCGGTAAAAGCTGTAGTTGGAATGTCCAAGTTCGTGAAAGTTCTATTGACTATGCCGATGATTTGAGAAGCTTTATTGTTTTAGGATATTGTAGAAAAGGCTAATCTGACCGTGTCAAATTGAGCTATAGCGATGGGATATCTCGCAGGACAACACATTTCGGGTTTTCGTGGGTGTGTATTCGCTGGATGTCTTATACATTGTAGTTGCAGTATGTAACTATTATGACCGCGTTAATTGCGTTCGATGTTTAGGTATGAACAATGGCTGGGCCATGCACACTTGAAGATTTTATGGTGGGAACACAATTTTTTATCCGCATTTAGAAGCTTTCTGGTTTGGTGAATGAAAAATATGCAGTAATAAGCCGTAGCTTTTTGTAATAATTTGAAGGATTAGTTGTTTTAACGGAATTCTGAGGCGGTGCATTCATGTAACCAATATATTTTATATTATAATTTATATTTATGGCTAATAATATGATCTTGGTGGCGTTACCATTTCTGACTATGGTTTTCTTGGTTCTTATTGGCTCTAACGATCGTGAGTTGATATAGGCTTGGCTCGTTATTATATTGTTACTTGTATTCTGGAAAGTTTTTTTTCTCGAATATTCCGTCATTTCTTATCCTTTAGTATGTCGTGTGTGTGATTGGGAGTTTCCTCTTAACCACCTTGCTGACGAGTTCTATTCTCTTTATCTTTCTCCGAGTCTCGAGTGAGTCCAACTTTAGGCCTTCTATCATGCTTGTTGCTGCGCCTTTTCTCTGTCTCTACAGTTGTTGGTGATAAATCTAGACGCTCTTCTTTGTACTTCTTCTATCTACTCTGTTTCTCCTGCTGCGACAGCTTCCAATATTTCTGCTCCACATTTGAGTGATGTTCCAACCATTGCTCTATATGCTGTCTCTCTGGATTTATTGCCCGCTCTTCGTAAGTTTCTGCACAGGATGCCTAATGTGCTATTGGCTCTTCCAGTGATTTCAGATATGTGCGTTGTCCACTTTAGATTGTCTGTGATGGTCAATCCATTTTTTACGATTTCTTTGACTGTTTGCAGAATTTGATGGTCTAGCTGGTAGATGAACAATGTTTTGTTCTTGCCCTTGTTCTTCGTGGACATTATAGAGCATATCCCGGCATTAAATTTCATCCAAAGATTTTCGCCCACTGTTCTAGTGATGTTAAATCCTGTTGTATTTGAATGTGGTATTGGTGGTTATTTACTTGACGGTATAGAATCCAGTCATCTTAAAAGAGCCGTAATTCTGATTTGACTGTTTATGGAAGTCGTTAATGTGGCAGAGGAATAGTAGATGTCCTATTACTTCACCTTGATGTACTCCAGATTCCACTGCGACACTTTTGGATATTTGTCCTTCCAACACTACTCTCATGTGTCTTTTTGTTAGGAAGCTTGTCAACCAGCTGGGTATTGGTCCGGTGATTCCGGTGATTCCGTACGACTTCGGTTTATATAATCGGCTCTGGTGTCAAAAGCTTTGGAGAGGTCGAGTATTGCCTTATCTGTTTGTTTCTCTGAGTCGAAAGACGAAAGTAGATTATGTGTGGTGTTTACAAGCTGGGTTACACATGAGTGGCCAGATCTAAATCCGTGGTTTCTCGCAGTCAGTAGATTGCAGATTTCCAGGTGGTCTCGGATGTGTATACAAAGAACGTGCTCCAGAAGTTTACAGCATTCTTTGTTGGTTTAATATCTCCCAGTAGCTTCTTTATTCCTTCTTCTGTAATTTCCAGTGGCTTGATATTTACACTGCTCTGTGTTATATATGGTATGTCTCTTCTCTTTTGGGTCGTTTGTATGTGATGTTCCTTGTTTAGCGGTTTAGTTTCATTTATGGAAACAAATCATCTTTATCAGCTTGAATATTTTAGAATTTTTTTCTTGTCGGCTTCTGAGATCGTTGTGTTGAAATATCGATTCTACAAAAGAGTCGTTCACTGAAAAGTCGATATTTTTAAGAAGGCGCCCTATTCTTGAATTTTCAAAAAATCTTAATTTCAAAATACCAATTTGATGGAAAATATAATTATCACTTATAACAATGCATGCTAATTGCTAAGTACAATAACAACAACTCTTTACCTTAACGATATGAGAGATATTTTCCAACTTTGTCAAACGTTTTTTTTTTTTAAACCCAGATTTTTTTAGGTAGGTCAATAGAGAGTTTGACAGGAAATATTTGCAAAAAACACACTGCATTATCTAGACTATGAACACAACTAGGGTATGCAAATTTTAGTTGTTGTTTTTATTTTTTTAGCAGCCATTTGCAGACCTAATTTTGATTTAGGAAAAATTACCATAACACTTCATAATGTCTGAAAAGATGAATGATTATTGAGTGTTTATGTCTGCCAGATTATTGAAAACGTGGATGAATAATAATTATGTTGTATTATGTTGTTTTGGTACTGCGCACGGAAAATAATAGTCCTGCAAATAGCTGCCAACAAAAACTAAAATATGCAATTAAAAATGTTTGATTTAATATATCGCAGACAATCATCATTTCAGATCTTAAGATACACTTATTTAAAAATACCAATTTGATGGAAAATATAATTATCACTTATAACAAATGCATGCTAATTGCTAAGTACAATAACAACAACTCTTTACCTTAACGATATGAGAGATATTTTCCAACTTTGTCAAACGTTTTTTTTTTTTAAACCCAGATTTGTTTAGGTAGGTCAATAGAGAGTTTGACAGGAAATATTTGCAAAAAACACACTGCATTATCTAGACTATGAACACAACTAGGGTATGCAAATTTTAGTTGTTGTTTTTTTTTTTAGCAGCCATTTGCAGGCCTAATTTTGATTTAGGAAAAATTACCATAACACTTCATAATGTCTGAAAAGATGAATGATTATTGAGTGTTTATGTCTGCCAGATTATTGAAAACGTGGATGAATAATAATTATGTTGTATTATGTTGTTTTGGTACTGCGCACTGAAAATAATAGTCCTGCAAATAGCTGCCAACAAAAACTAAAATATGCAATGAAAAATGTTTGATTTAATATATCGCAGACAATCATCATTTCAGATTTTAAGATACACTTTTTTCAAACATGTCCACGCTCTTTCAAATATGTCCGTTATTTCTTCAAAAGACACCATCAAAGATCTCCGTTATTTAGTGAATAATAATCGTAAACAAAAAAAACACTGTTTTTTTTTCAAATATCTCCGTTATTTCGTTAATAATTATTTATTAAAGTACGTTCTATTTAGAGTTATCAGCCTTCTTTCTGCTTCAACTGAAGATCCTCTAATAATGTTCTCGATGGATCCTACTGTAGCGTTCCCTAGCTTAGATTACCTGGTAGGGTGCCGATCTACAGTCCTAGGGACACGCTATAAGAATCTACGGGTTCGGGGCCCTACAAGGGTCACTCGAAATTGGGCAACAAAGAAGTAAGATAACGAACATTTATTACAGAAAGTAATGCCATAACAATAATGCAGTTGTGGACCCCCCGCGCAGGCCTGTGAGGTCGCACACTCCGGCAGTCTGGGCTTATGTACCTTTGAACAGACAATAACGTAGGAAATCCAAGAGACACGAATTTAAGAGTGTTATCGTTGTTTACGCCCGACGTCGACTGCCCGGAAACGTGACGTCACAGACGTGCGCAGAGTTTACAAAATCCCGGAATCGGAGATGGAACGTCCTGTCCTGTCTCCCTGCAGGTAAATGGTAAATGATATGGTTTCCCAGGGTGGAACGTCTCATCACCTCGATCGCCATTCCAGCTGTAGATCCTACGTACGTTATGTAGAGAGGATCTGCCCCGAGATAATTCGTATTTATACTGAGGATCCTGTCAGCATATTCTGTGTAATCGTATTTGGGAAATATCCAGGAGTCTAGACGACTGGCTATTTCGGGTAAACGATTATTGCCATATATGTATACCTACATGTATCATCACAACTGATCAAGTCTTAAGGTTATACAAACAGCCCCTGCATAAACTATAAGAAAGAACTGTTTTCACATAAGAAATGAATGTAGTGGGTGGGTGTGTTATTGGGGGAAACGACGTTGTGGTCGTTGAACGTTAAATGTGCCCCAACAACCACAGCGCCGTATCCCCCAATAACACACCCACCACATTCATCTGTATATATAAAAGAGTAGGATTTGTCTGTCTGTGCCTATTTTTCTCCCACTGTTGGTCCGATGTCAACCAAATTGGGTGACTCGAGGTGCCCTGGCGGAGGTTATAAAGGCGTTAGTTTTTTGTTTATTTTATTTGAAAAACAATTTAATTAAATTAATGAAACAAACAAAAAACACACACAAAAAATCAGCTCACTGGTCCTATTTCAGAACCAAATAAATGTGAATATTTAGGTTCAAAATGAACCTATTTGCAGACCAGATGTACGCGCTTCATATTATGTGTTTTTCACTGTGGCCCGTACAATCCAACAGAATAACGGGTATACGTCCACTATGGGCTTAATTCAGAGTAGGATATGTATGTGATGTGTCATATGACCCCTTTGTGTAGGGGCCACAGGCCCCTCCGACTTCAGGGGGCCTGTTTTAGCTAGTTTAAAAAATATATTTATATAGCTTTTTGTTTATTTATTCCCATAAAAACCTGAGTGTATATTCTTATTTATGTTCACGATATCTGCCGATAAATTGAGACTAGCCCACGGAGCACTTTAAGTCAGCCCAATATTAGATTTCCAAAGTCTTAGCTACGATAACGTTATCGATATAAAAAGAACTGGCTTCAGATTCAATTCGGCTTAACTTAAAACAAACACGCCCAAAACTATTCTGCTGCATGACCGCGTTTTGTGATTAGTTCAGATTAGGTCAACCGTTTGTGACTTCCTGTTTGTGATACACTCTGCGCATTATTGGGGTGTTCATCGGGTGACCCAATTGGCAGTTGACCAATCACCAAACAGGATTTAGTGTAACACAGATGGGCTATGTAAATATAACCAAATAACAGGTCGCGATGCATTTCATAAATAGCTTCGTTATCGTCCCTGAAAAATAGTATACGCGCTAAGATTGATCAGTAGGCGGGATTTCGATTCACCTAAATCGCTACATGCAAGGAGGCATGGTTATTCACATCGTATGCGTAGGAAGTTAGGAACGTTGTCCAAATCTATACAAAAAAAAATCTAAATAACTGCCTGTTATGTTATGTTTTCGATTTTCTTACTTTTCAAGGTGCTTGGTGGCACAGTGGTTGGCCATGCACTAGTGGATCTTCTACATGCTGCTGTGGTGAAAGCCATCTTAATGGGAATGATTATGAAGCAGGAGTGATGTGGGTCAGAATTATGGGACAACAAGCAATGATGCACACATCCATTATGATACGTCAAGGTTGATAGTTGATATTATACATGCTGATTTAGTGACAGCCATCTTAATGGGAAAGAGTATGAAGCAGGAGTGATATGGATCAGAAATATGGGACAACATTCACTGATGCACACATCCATTATGATACGTTGAAGTTGATAGTGGGTCTTATACCTGCTGCTGCGGTGACAGCCATCTTAATGGGAAAGAGTATGAAGCAGGAGTGATATTATATTATGCACACATCCATTATGATACGTCGAGGTCGATAGCCTGATATCCGAATGGACTGATATGAATGATGTTTCAAGAATTGTTATGCATAGCAATAGTGTGAACGTGAATACTCGTCCATGCGGAAAGTTGCTGGGCATTTATCCCAAATAAGACCTACATGTCTCTGAGTTGCGGCCATATTGGATCCATCCAGCTCCGTTCCGCGGTTTTAGTGCTACATGACAAATTTTTGGAGGTATGTTCCATATATGGAGTTTTGAATATCCATGAATTCCATATATGGAATGCGCCTCCGGAACTTTGACCTGTATATAGCTCTCAAACCGCGGAACGGAGGCTGGATGAATTAAATATGGCTGCGACTTAGTGATCTCGCTTATAAGCTGTGCACGCATATGCGAATATGTGGGTTTCTTATCATAAAAGAGACACCGGAAGCAGGAATATTTATCTACCCGATGTTTTCGCCTTTGCGATCAAATTTTCGAAATAATCTACTCACTATATGTGTATAATGTTTCGCTGTTTCTTGTGTACAGTGGGCGCATTGGCGTTTTATTTATAGAATGGGAATTTTTGGACGGATTAAAAGTCGAACTGCGACCCGGTAAAAGGTGTAGTTTGGAATTTCAATTTCAATTGTTATTCAGATGCCAAGAAGTGCAAGGCGATTAATTCTATGAGTTGGTCATTCGTGAAACCAATATATTTTATCTCTTCTATATATTTTGAGAACTCCTTGTATTCGAGAGATAGCCCACACCCTCCGGACCTCAATGATATGATCGTGAATGAGTATTGATATACCCCACTAAACTTTGACAAACACCAGTAATGGTGTGTAGATCATTTACATATCTCTCCTATATATTTTAATACAATCTATCTAATTTACATATCTCTCTTATATATTTATGTTTGTGTGTGTGTTGTACTTCATACAAATCTACGATTCTCGACCGATCCGGACGAAACTTGGTACGTGTGTGTAGTTTGACCAGGCGGTGGTCGTTGTCGTATTGGCGAGTCCGTGCGACGCCCGTGCAGCGCATGCGCAGACGAGATCTCGGAAACGGGTGGAGCTATCGACTTGAAATTTGCTATGTGAATGTATCTTGCGCCGGGTACAAATTTTATCGGGTCGCCGAGCCCGTGCGACGCCCGTGCAGCGCATGCGCAGACGAGATCTCGGAAACGGGTGGAGCTATCGACTTTAAATTTGCTATGTGAATGTATCTTGCGCCGGGTACAAATGTTATCGGGTCGCCGAGCCCGTGCGACGCCCGTGCAGCGCATGTGCAGACGAGATCTCGGAAACGGGTGGAGCTATCGACTTGAAATTTGGCATTTGAATGTATCTTGCGCCGGGTACAAATTTTCATGCGCAGACCAGATCTCGGAAACTGGTGGAGCTACCGGGTACAAATTTTTCTTATTGAAACGCGTGGAGCTAAAAATTAAAAAAAAATATATAAAAATGTCATGTTTCGGACAAGCCGCCGGTGGCGGGCTAACCTGCTAGTATTATATAATTACAATCATGGGTATATAATATATGATCTTGAGCCCGTTACCATTTCCGACTATGGTTTTCTTGTAACACCTGGCCTTCCACGCTGCCAACAACTTTCCGGTATATTGCTGGATATGTCAACGAAGCTTATAGTAATGAACATTTTAAAAACCCGTGCCATCCTCATTATGCGCGGGGTATGGTGCATGGGACCACTTTTGGTCCAGACAGATGTCAATGTCGCGGATCAAGATGTCACTAATATCTTATATGCATAGTCACTGTGCATAGTGGGAAGTTTTATCCATGGTGGATTCTGGTGATTCAGTCATGTGCGCCCGCGTTTGACTCAGCTACTTACTTACTTCCCCACCTCCAGTACATGTATATAACACGTGTGCAAATTACAATGCCTTAGTCGCCAGCCACCAAATTGAAATTCTGATCGAAGTACGGACTGTTTGGCTCATCAAGAGTAGTCGAACAGTTACTGTCTGTAATATCTGGTTCCCTCCGAAATTTCCCATCATGATAGATAACAGTGGCGCTCATACACGCGAGCAGTTTTAGCCGTTACAGTGAATTATTAGATGCATTTGGGACGAAACATCCTGACACCATTTTCAACCAATATATGTACATGTATATAGATGGGAGATCACAAACCATGCACTGAACCGATCGGGATGAAACTGACAGGGGGACAACACTATTGGCCCAAAACGGCAATTTTCCGGTCGATGTTTTTTCGGGGTGTTTCAGATTAATGCCAGAAATAATGTTCTCCAATTCAGATGTATAACTGGGTGAACTACAGGCACCTGTTCATTCCGCATAGCCCTATAGGTATCCAGTCTATATTCATTTTGCAAATTATATTATCTTGGACGCGCAGCCATGCACTTTGAAAAAAAAAATCCAGATTGAAATTCGATGGAGATTGAATCAAATTTGAAAATTATCGTTTGCGCCCAATTATGACACGGCTTTTCATCCGTATACACTCGTATATAGAGGGTATCGAATTTCTATCTGAACCGCTGCAACTTAAATTTTTGATTTAAAAATTAATCACGAACCAAATCAGCTGAGCAGAAAAAATCGAAATGAGTGTGCATTTGGTGCACATAACCCGGGACAAGGGGCCGGGACTATATATGTCGTTAGAGGTACCAGTATAGTATATATCCAATATATGTACCAGTATAGTCTATTTCCAGTATATGCAACTTGACATAGACAAGCACAAACTCCAGGCAGAGGGATTATCTGTTTTAGCCATATTTAAGGATGGCGTAGAGGGTCGCATTGTATAGAGCGAATACATGACAATAAATGCCGATGTTAATGGCGAGACTTGGTTTGTATTTATTGTAACTTGATTGCTTGTAAATATTTATTTCACATACATTTATTTTCCATATGTATCTCGGTTTTTATTGAAATTAAACAAATTCAAAGAAAAAATATGTTTCAAACAATAGAGGCGTGTGGCTTTTGTATTGGCGGGGTGACTTAAAGGGGTACTGTACTCAAATGTTGTTGTTGGTTTCTATAGTCTCTGAGTCGTATAATAGGGTAACCAGATTTCCAGAGAGTACGAAGTAACGTTACGGATGACAGATTATCCGGAATGCGACACAAGCAAATGTATCAAATAAATGTTATATTATATATACGCATACTAATTCCATTGTATAGTCACTAGTTAGTGAATGGCTTCAATTTGCGCCCGTATCATCATAATTTTGTTTGCTACGCGTCGCCCAAATCACTATCCCACGTCAATTAATTTGATTACGTCTTGTACACAGAAATTTGTAATTTAATTTATGGCTCCAGCCATAAATTAAATTTATACCAAATTATTATCTTTGATGTTAAAAAGATAACATGTTGACCTGAACGTTTACAGAATACATCTTCGACTCAAATTACTTATTTGTCTATATATTATCGATATTAGAACGTTGATGTTATCGGGAATTTAATGAAAATTGCGTACAGTACCCTTTTAATATAAACCGATAAGGTGTGTACTTTTTCGCTTTACATGCTGCGCATGTGAGAGAACGATATCTTAGGGTGCGGTCAGAAACAGGACAAATGTGATCGCCAATTTGTTCAGACAATTCATCGTAAAAGGTGAAATGTGCTAGTATGTGGACACAAAATTACTTATAACATGCACATATATCATCGTTTGCTATTGTCTGTAATTCATTAAATTATTCTACAACTGACATTTGCCATATATTAGCCTTCAAATATCTGACAACAATCTATTGTGCTATTACTTTCCGTCATTCTAATTAGCGATAACACAACGAAGAAAGATTAAATAAGCTAACTGTTCCAACATCGAATTACAGAAGAATAAGATGAGACATGATAGAATGCTTCAATATATTTAACACCTATATGATCCGGAAGTAAATGACGTAAGAAAAAGAATCAAAACCAGAGAGCATATAACTGCAAACTATTTCTGGAAGGAGCGAACAGGAATTCAAGAATAAACTGGATTACCACTGACAGGACAAAGAAATTAAAATAAATTTCAAGGCTGAGTTGAGTCTGACAGACCCTGATACGATCATTCAAACAAACAATTAGAATACAAATTCAGGAGAGTTCGGAGAAACAGACGAAGAATAAGAGGTGGATATAGTGGCATCTCTTGAAGCCAGGGTCCATGCACTAACAACATAAGGTTACATACGGTATGAGGGAAGACGCACATTTTGCAATTCGGAAATTTCTAACTGAAAAATTTCCATTTATTGGGGTCACGTATGTTTTTGCTTTCTTGTAACGATCTCGATAAATCGTTATACCGATTAAGTAACTAATTTGTTTCTTGTAACGACACAGGGAACTCGTTATAACGACTTAACAAACTTGTGATAATTAAATACTAAGCTAACTTAATTTTTTTACTGTTACATGTACATTCTTAGATAAAACAATCCATGTATGCACGCTAGAATACATAGACGCCTTGTTGAACCAAATCTATATGTTCTACAGCCATATACAGTGGTATAATGTTGATGTAGAACATGTATATTGGGTTCCGTGGAGAGTGCCAAATCGTGCCCATCATGCAAGATGATCAGATGCGTCGATATAACCTGTGTCGATCATGAGGTGCACGATAAATTATCAAATTGATGTGAGCAAAATGGCTGTCTCGAATCGCCTTCAGTTGTCGTTTTACAGTACCGTATAACAAAGGAGAAAACACAACATGATACCCAATTACACCTTTTACATGTAGTTGGAGCGACTTCGGCATCGATTTACATGTACACTTGTATTGTGGCCTGAAAGGCTAGTGTGTACCATGACTTGGTGATATTCAGAATCAGATCTAGTCCAAGTCTTCTTGCACTAAAACCAGCTAATATATTGGGATGGCGATTTGCTGGTGTTTAGTCCAAGCCCGTCTGCATAGCATTCCTATGACACGATTTACGCCCAGGATCTGTGGCGGGAATTTGTGGTGTATTTTACTCGATTTACCTAAAAAAATCAATACATGATGCTAAATACATCGGAAAGAGTGACATCTTATGGTCATAATGGTGTATAATAATCTAACTTTCATGTTGAATTACGCATAGAATATTCCGGTTGATCGTCACCGACATCGCATTTTGTGACATCGCTGTATATTTTGTTTACGTTTTACCGAAAGCAGAAGTCGTACGGAAGAACTCCGGCACATTCCGGAGTTTGTTCTGGCTGTACAAACAAAATGGCGGCCCCCATGTTATTCTAATGCTCGTAGTGTTTACACTGTTTTAAACTGTGAGATGGTTGTAATTCCCGCAATTTATTTAATGTATTACATTTATATCTTCAATATTTACTTAATCTATGAATTTATTTATTTATTGACACGTACAATTACGATCACAATGGAGAATTCATCGTGCGTGGTTGATCGAAAATCTACGGAATATTTTCCCCGGAAAATGCCGAACGCAGTTCGCGAGGTCAACTGAGTTTGCATACTTTTAAAATTATGTAAACATTGCGTTAAATGTCTCTTTTCACATTAAATTACCGTGTTCAAATCACAACTGATGTGGGTTTCAGATCAAATAGCATGTCTTCTGCGGAAAATATCCGTTTATTGTCGCAATTGTGATATATTATTTCATATAATTGTGGTTTTATTTGAGCGGGTCATTAAGGCTTAAGTCGTGTCATAGGAATGCTATGCAGGCGGGCTTGGACTAAACACCAGCAAATCGCCATCCCAATATCTTAGCTGGTTTTAGTACAAGAAGACTTGGACTAAATCAGATCGTACCCTCTTACGAAGCCGTAAAACACTATTATAAATAAAACAAATTGGCCAATTTTGGAGAAATCGGATCAAATAGTTATTTCTTGTACTGTAGATGTTCTGGAATAATGTCAACACTGTCTGATTTCGGTCTGCGTGTGAACCGGACAAGATGTTAATCTACAAAAAGAGACCAATGTTGATATTTTCGAGTTGTTGATTCGACTGTTCCATGCACTGTGTTCCAATCCAGCACTGTCCAAGCCAATGTTGTTAGTGTTACACTTGCCATTGGCAGTGTTGTGGCTGTTTATTAAGTTACACAGGAGTATAAACGCACCAGAATAATTCTCAAGAGATTTGATGTCAACTCCTAGTGACTGGTACATGAAAATAGCATGCAACAACAACGTAGAACGTTTAGTCGGAATAAGTTGGTCACAACTTGGTGTGTCGATATTCTCTTCTTCGGAATTAATTGTCGCGAATTAACTGACGTGTGAACACAGATCAGTGCATCATATATTGTGTAGTGAATCTAATTACCAAAGTTCATTCCAGTTAATCAAATACAACTAAAGTTATCACCGGAAGCGAACAATGAGCGGACGAACAGACCAAAACATAATTCGCCCATTTTAAAATATTAAAACAGCGTGTTAATTCTGAAGAATCACGCCCACGAAACCAAATATCCACAAATCGAATTACTGATATTTGATACGCGTGCATTTATCGATATTACTTTATATACATAAAGCGAAGGCCCCATGTACAAAGATTATGTTGCAACAGGGGGGTGTCGGAAAAAATACTGAGACACACATGATGAACGTTTTACCTTTGGCCATTTTTTAGACCTACCCACCCCTCAATCCTAATTGTTTTTCCGTTTTAGCAAGTTTTTTTCCCGACCATTTTTCGACAACCACCCAACCAAACACCCCCCCCCCCCCCCCCCCCCCCCCAAGAAACTTGAAAACAAATTTTGTATGCAAGAATATTAGAATTTTCACAATTTACTGTCTGTTTCCTATCAACTACCTATTACAGGTTGTGCATGTGGCTAGCTCAGTTTTTAAAATACGGAGGAAATTTGTTCTAGCTTTGGATAAAAATGATTTTGAGTCATCTTGGCCACCCATCTACCCCTCATACGTGCCTACCTGTAAAAAATATATGACACCCCCTGGTTGCAATGAGAATTTTGGAACTTATTATCGAGTCAGTTCCGCCTGTATATGACATGCAGTACAGTGTATACAAATACGACAGTGGCCCCGTGAGGTCAGGCGACTTATTTCTATTCATAGAGGAATGTCCCCTTTTGTCACAGCGTGATGTCCCTATTCTCGTTAATTGCATGGCCTTGCCAAACGATGACCATAAATCAAAAAGGACAATCAATAATAACGAAGCCCCTGGGTCCGTCCATGTGCAACAGCAGTTTACATGTTCTGTCCTCCCACGACCCCTTGTTTGTTCGTCGACACATGACCCTGATTGCAAGTTGGGGTTGGGATCTGGTTCAATTATATCTGACCGACCGGTCCACAGTTCGCCCATTTTGCGAGGTTGATGATTCGGGAGAAGTCCGATTCCTACGCGCGGGGAGGGATGTGTTGGATAAGTCCTGACAATGTAAGTGTATCATGGGAGCGGCCAATTAGATTTGGTTTGAACATTCCATTAATATCTAATCTGATTACGCTAGTAGAGATCATATTCCACCACGTAACTTTTTTTATCTTCTGATGTATTATAACATTGAAAAATTAACGCACGTAATATAGTCCAAAGTTAATACCTGTTCCTTAATAATGTATTTCATGGCAAATATATGTGAAGGTCCAAGCTCTAGATTGCATGTTGCAGGCAATTTTTTTGCCGATTTCGCTCTGCGTCCATAAACACTCACCACCTCGGGTAATCAATTCAATATTTATCGCGAAATCGGCTCACGAAATCGGTGTAATATTTATTATATATACGGGCGTAGCCAAAGTATATATTCATGGCATGATATACGATTTGGGCAGGATGTCGAGTCCAAATTTACAGATGCCCCCAATCGCTATGGTGCCAGTAAATTCCAACTTGTGGAAATTCCATGAGACCTCAACCTTGGCAAGTAAAAGTCCAATATTCGATTTCTAGTTTGGCAATCAGAAATGTAATTATTCGAGAAAAAAAAGCACATTTCGTATGTTAATTTGAAATTGTTGGGGTGACACACCCCTGTCACTGCGTCCAGTCCATGCACATCAGGGTTCACTAGGGAAAACAATCGGTGAAAGTTGATTTTTTTTTTCAGGGATTAATACGATGGTTATGAACAACGAGGCAAAAGTCCCCTTTAACCCGAGTTGAGCTTTTTGAGATATCATGATTTTTCGGAATGGTTCAAATTTTGAATAATTTCCATCAGACGATATTCGAATGCAGACTAATATGTAGACTAATTCACGGACTCAATCTTCACACATTTATGTCCGTCTATCGTGGGGCAGGTCGCTAGATATACGCAATCGGTGGTAGAGCTTACTATCAGTCGATATTCCGTAGTTGTGATGACAATTTTATTACCGAAGAGAGCATAGATATCGCATGATGATTCAAAATTTACCCTATAAAAGATGGCGACTGAAAATATTCAGACGACAATATGTTGAAATATGAACCATTATACAAAAGAACAGAGGTTAACTCAGAAAATGAAAGTGAAAAAAGATATATCGAATCATCACCATCCGTAAGATTTTATGGCCGAAAACTTAACACTACCACCTAAAACGGACGCCTTGGCTTCGAGTGTCTGAAAGGCAAAATAGACCGCATAAGTCCAGGCGTTTGTTGTGACAATTGTGCAAATGCTGATAAAACCATGAAACTTGGAATATTTGGAGATACATGTATCCTTTACAAGTCTATACATACGTACATGAGCATGGTTGATTGGTTGATTGTGGTTTAATGTAGCTTTCAGCAACTAATGCCATATCACGGCATTACCAGTTTTAGTGTTGTAGGAAATCCGCACACTTACGGCTAATCTAACATTGATTTCAATGGCTGATAAACTCGCCGACCATGTGCGGTAAACCACCGGCCATCGGTGAGTAACTGACAAATCCACCAGATAACGATTATGAGCTACAAATTCCACGATGAAACATGTGGATTTGAACCCTTACCGACAGCGCTGGAGGGCGAAACGACTTGGAGTTGTACCCCTAACCGATTGAGCCACCGATGTCCTTA
This sequence comes from Siphonodentalium dalli, assembly GCA_032622095.1. Lineage (NCBI taxonomy): Eukaryota > Metazoa > Mollusca > Scaphopoda > Gadilida > Siphonodentaliidae > Siphonodentalium > Siphonodentalium dalli. The sequence goes on along the minus strand of CP136069.1, from coordinate 62,620,540 downwards.
TTTGCACTACATGTGGGGTTCACATGGGTACATGGCTTATGATTGGCTGGGATTATATATAGCCATGATATTCATGTAGCATATATGTATGTACATAGGATGGGTTCGTGTCTTACATATAATGCCTGGTAATCATGTTGGATAACGTCATAACAAAATCAGACTGGATACATGGGCTGTCCATGTAGTGGCATGGGTGTCAATTTCCCTACCTATATATATGAGCCTTTGTCCATGGCCAGGATATAGTGTTTTCACACGGCCTATCTATAGGGACCTCCATCCTATAAGGCGCTGGTCGAATGTCTATATATGTGCGTACGCTAAATGGTATGTATATAGAGAAGTGGGTCCATGCATATGAAGGTATTTTGATCCATGACTTATCCGTAGGGGCCTGGAATCCATGCATGGAATATGACTGAGTCCATTGCCAACCAGCATATATGTGGATCTATGATCTGACAAATAATGTCAGTTCCGTAGCTTATATTTAGGGACCTTGGCACATGCCCTACCTTTAGGCACCTGTATCCAATGCATACATAATTATAGTCACCTGGTATTAGCACAAAGTAAACGTGACTGGGTCCTTGGTGTAGATATATCGCGTATAAGGGGATAGGTGCACACCCTACATATAGTCCTGCTCATGCCTGGGTTCAATGCTATGGCATACATATATCGGCATGGGTCCATGGTCTACACATATGGGCCTGTGTCCATTGCCAATATACAGTGTCATGTGTGCATACGGACTATTTATAGAGGCCTCCATCCATAACCTTCATATATGTGGCATCGGTCCAATAGCTATGTATAGGTGGGTCTGTCATATAGCTGTCCCGTGTGTTCGTACCATATATAGGGTCCCGAATCCATGGTGTACTAATGTATTATACATGGGACTTGGTCTACGGTATATGAGGTTTACCTATGGGCACTTGGGTATTCGCACCATGTAATAGTGCCATAGTCCTTGACCATGCAGCTTAGATATCGTACAAGATGTATAATGGGCTTGGTCCATCGCTGGTATAAAACAAATTATGTCTCAAGCGTCACGAAAATCCATACAATAACCAATACGTCAAAAATACGTCAAAAACGCAATACGTCAAAAACGATCGCAAAAGCTGATAACTGAGGACGCTCTTTATAACCGACCGATTTGGGGGGCGACTGAAGGATTGACGCTCTTTATAAGAGACGATCAGTGGATTTTTGCTAGGCTGATAACAATTTAAAGGTACTCAATCCGAACAGAGGGTCCCCATCTCAACAGATTCCAACAACAACAATCCGATCAGAGGGTCCTATATTACTATTTCTTTGGCTTTGGGGGTAAAAAATATTTGATTCGAGTCGAGGAACCCATCAAACAAAGCTCAGAGTTATTAGATATTGATTTTTGAAATTTGTTATTTACTCGAGATGAGTACTAATAATTGCCTTCAACTGTCGTAATCTGCTCGGGATGTGTACACCAAAATCTATTCAAACAGACAAGGATGGATAACTCTAAAATCAAGAGGTAATAATAACGCAATTTTGACTGAGTTCTGGGCCAGAAAGTATTCCCGATAATGAAAAATAATAGATTTCTAAAATCGATATCTGACAAATCTGAGCTTTGATGGGTGACTTCCTCAACTCGAATCAAATATTTTTGACTCCCGAAGCCATTGAAATAGTAATTGAGAGGAGTTTTATCGGATTGAGTACCTTTAAGACGTGTTAAATGGACATGGCTTATTCGAACGTCCAAATTTTGTCTATAATTTGGAGGGACGTGTACGATAGGTCAATAAGTACACGAAATATTGATATACCTGCTTCATATGCTCTAAAAACATATGCTAAGTTTTGTTTTAACTTAGAAACGCTAATTAATGCTCTCATAATTTGATATTTGCAACCAATAATTAATGGGGGAGTGAAAATTTACTAACCTAATTACGGGGGTGTTAGATTGGAAGTTAGTTTGAGACATTCCAACAACTGGAAAGCTTGGTGTACCAGTTAAACTCGGGGGGGGGGTATTCCGCGAACTTGTAAGTCTGATCTGGTTCAAGGGGACGAAGCGGTGCAGGTGGAAATTTCAAGGCCCATTTAATTTTCGAACCCCCAGATCACATTATATAAAATATATTCCATATTAAGTACTATTTGAAAGAGGAAGTTCCAAAACATTGTATTTTTAACTTATCCGGTGTAATAAATTGTGAGCATGTTGTTTTTGTTGAGGTAGCGACGTGTTTTCTGTGCTTCAGTTTCATCTGGACTGTACTGACTATTATTTTCAATGGAAGGGGAATAACTTTATATCTTAGTTTGAATTCTGTTGCATTCTTGGAGCGAAACGGGAGAAAACATTTTTTTTTATGATTTCAGAAAATTTTCTATTACTCTATGGGCACATACGTTCCAAATGGTAATGAATTTTCGTATTTGAATCATATCTTATGTTATTAAAACCGTATATCAAGGCACTATTAAAAATATAATCGTGACTCGAAAATTAAATGGGCCTTTTAAATATGTATTATTCTACGTGGCGGACCACCAATTATCTGCTCAAGTGTCAAGGTCACGGAGAAAGGGCAAGGTCATTGTAAAAAAAAAAAATATTACTCCCCTTTTATGGTGAATCTATCTAAAATATTTGCATCATTTTAATACTTCGTCAAATTCTGGAGAACAGAACCTTTATTTTGGGGCCATTATGTCATATCAATATGGGTGAGTATTGCTCGTTGGGAGAGCTTTAAGGTGTGACAGGCCCAATGTCCAACTATACAGTTAGATATCGTTATTCCGAATTTACAGCGAGCACACAATTAATGAGGCGGATAGAACACAAACACTTGGAATTTATGTAGTAAAACACATCATAAGTCAAATTTGAGCTGGAAAATGCCCACCGTTGCCATGTCAACCATTTTGGCGAAAACGCATGTGTTTGCCAAGTTCTAGCCACTGTGCCACTGTGCATTTTTTTATTGCCCTGTAGCTACGTGGGCAAATTCTCACGATGCATATTTTTGGATTGGACATGTATCAGGCTATATACGCGTGGAAACATATAACTGTTCTATATGTTTAGATTCAAAATGGCGGATAAAATTGCCGCCATTCGAGCGAAAATCCAATTTCAAAGATAATATTTTGTTAGACAAAACAATCGTCGTTGACTCCAATATATCTGTTGACTGAGTTGGAAGTTTGATATGGTTCAAGGAGGTGCAGTTGCAAATATCAACGTGGACACACCCAACGGGGACAATCTAGCCATGTCCCTGAAATTATCTTCAAAACTAAAGATTATTTCAAACGTTAGAGTTAACCATGGTTCACGCTGTCATATGTCAAATTGTCAAAAATAATTTCAGTTGGCTAAAGTTGTTTTTTTACACCAAAATCTGAAATATAATTAAGAATCCCAAATTGATTTTGCAACGGAAGCGACATGAGAATAAAATTTAAGGTATGTCCATCTGCTAATTGATTAGATGATACAGCTTAATGGGTAACAAAAGGCACTAATGGCAGTGCACTATCAAACAATGTAATAAAACAGTAGTGAGGATTAACACCAATGAATCCTTTGTTTGTCATAATGCTGGATGGTAGATTGTGGGTAGTGGTATATTGTCAATTAACAATGGTGGGATTAAAGAAGTCTAGACCCGGTGTTTGAGGGTATGGACATAATTTTATAGAATGTTAGATGTTAAATAAAACAAAAATATTCAATCATTGTATGACCAGAAAATGAGGATTTAATTTGGCAAAAAGAAAATCAGAATTGGACAAAACCGTTTTCGGCCCAGTGTGAACACTGGAGTTAACCCATTTTCCGATCATTCATTTCAGCAGCCTGTGGACTACGATCCAGGACCATGGCGCCCAATTGAGGGATGCCAAATGTGAGGGTGGAAATAGAACTAACACTATTCCTAGTGATGAATCTACTATGCTGCTACATTACCGGTGAGTTGGTAGAAGGGAAAGTTAACCCTTTCTATAATAAATGGATTCTTCCATTCAGTTTTAAAAGTATACATTGGAACGGTCTATTATTCATTTAGAGAGATATTCGTTTACTACAAGCAGACGACAGACAGAAAAATAAACATAATACTGGAGCAGAATGATTAATATTCGTTGTTTGGAAATAATTTTCAGATGACAAGTTCTACAATCGTAGCGGCCATGACACTCGCACAAGAGTGAAAGGTGTGCATTGCGCCATCAATTATTGATAAGCCCCGACCGACCTTAAGTCAACCGACTGGCATTGCACCCCCTTCCTAGCGTTGAGCCCGTAGTACAAGTCCGAAATACAACATACTAAGGCAACTGGAGTCCATGCAAACATAAAATAGGACAATAAATTACAATCATTCATAACTCAAAATAATATATATATCAACACTCAAAACTCATAAAAAACAAGGTAAGTCTTCATCGCCGGTCCAGGTTCGGAATGGGGGTGTGGCTTTGCTTCTTGCTGCGTTGGCATCCACCCCATACACAGTAGGCAAACACCTTCTGTGCGTGGGCAGATAGTAATCTACTTACAAATCCTACAAACGCTCTTCAGTGGTATTATAGAATCCAAACGTGGGTTGTATGATAGGCTGACAGCCCTTTCAAATCTTCCCGGGTATCATCCCAAACTCCAAACTTGGCATAGCGGTCATGGGGGTGCATGGGGCGCACAATTGTTGACTTTATAAGTGTTGGTTTGTCAGGATGGGGTGACTGAAAGTTAACTGAACGAAATCCACATTTGTTTGGAATATATAATCCACAATAATAACATTATCATTGAGAATATTCTACAAACCACAGATTTGTTGTTTAGTTTTTTCATGAATGCTGGTGATATTTCAACACACAAACTTCCTGTAATGTGGAACAGTTTCACTTCGGAGTCGGAATGTTCGAACATGCACAATCGGGAAATTAACATCCGCAACAGTTTATTTTCGCAAGAAGGAATTTGTATAAACAATACTTTAAATTTGGAGACAAAATGTTTATCGACGCTCATAAATAATCCCGATTCAAGTGCTCACACTGTCAACGATCATTTGACTTGTGTGGTATGAATATATGGAAGCGTATTAGTGCCACCTAACAAAATATACTATCTCCTAATTAGGAAATTACGAACTCATTATGTTTAAAATTTAAAAAAGTTAAAATGTCAGTAAAATGAATGGAACAAATGCTGAATGGTGCATATTCTTGTTCTCGGGTTATATTTCCATCAAATAACCGGCATTCTCAGTTATATCTGCACTCGAGTCAAGTGACACCTGTTGAAGCATTGTCATCTGTATTGTCTAACATCACTAACGCAATGCGTTCACTGTTTTTGATATGTCATATATATTCTTAGTCGGGTTGCTCCAGTTACATAGTATAAAATTCAATCTTTCGTTGCATTAATTTGTGTTTATATGTGTGCAGTTTTCCTACTACAGTGACAAGCTGCAAAACAGAGTTTTGTGCCCTCGCTACGCTATGTCTGGCCGCTGCCGGCATGTGTATTTTCTTAATTAAATCTTAAACAAAAAATTAAGCGTTTGTCAGTTACAATTCATTCTGGCTTCAAATGAATGTGGTCAGTTCAGTTTCTCAGAATAATGCAGGTTGAATTTTAACCTACAAAAGTCTTAAATAAATAAATGAGTGATTTCTTCATTAACGCCACCGGTGTATACTGTTCTACAAATTTTATAAATATGTGGTCCTATGGGCATTTTATAAATATATAATTGGGTTTTCCGGTTATTTTGGGACGCGTTAAAGTTGTACTGCGACCCCGAGTCCGGTAAAAGCTGTAGTTGGAATATCCAAGTTCGTGAAAGTTCTATTGACTATGCCGATGATTTGAGAAGCTTTATTGTTTTAGGATATTGTAGAAAGAATAATCTGGCCGTGTCAAATTGAGCTATAGCGATGGGATATCTCGCAGGACAACACATTTCGGGTTTTGTGGGGTGTGTATTCGCTGGATGTCTTAAAGTTGCAGTATGTAACTATTATGACCGCGTTAATTGCGTTCGATGTTTATGTATGAACAATGGCTGGGCCATGCACACTTGAAGATTTTATGGCGGGAACACAATTTTTGATCCGCATTTAGAAGCTTTCTGGTTTGGTGAATGAAAAACCTGCAGTAATAAGCCGTAGTTTTTTGTAATAATTTGAAGGATTAGTTGTTTTAACGGAATTCTGAGGACATATATATATATTTTATATTATAATTTATATTTATGGCTAATAATATGATCTTGGGGGCGTTACTATTTCTGACTATTGTTTTCTTGTATATGTCCTGGCGGCGGTAAGTTCTGCGTAGAAGCGGACTCAACTGTGTATGATAATGATTGCGTGACCTCCGTAACCCGCCAGTTTAACACTTTTCGGCCGAATGTTGCTTTAATTTGTGGGTATAGCTGGTTGTACGTGAGTATTGAAATAATATTCCCTTGCTATTCAGTGTCCACAATCATTGATCAGTATCGGCACGGAGATTTCATTCGCCACCGTGTTCAAAACATGGAAACGTTTAGGTGTTGTGACCAGGATGTGTATAACATTTAAAAAAAACAATGGATAACATATAGTTCTTAGATAATATATGTTCCTTAATAACGTATTTCACTGTAGATGTTGGTGAATGTCCCAGCTCGCGATTGTATGCTTTACTAACTTTGGTGAGCTATTTTGCTGTGCGTCTCTTACAATTGTGGATTTTCTCCCGTGATGTGTAATCAACTCAATGTCCCTTGGATTAAATAATGAATATAAGAACAAATTATTAATTTCTCCATGTTCTTGGTGGTGATGATTTTTACAGACTTCTATATTTTTTTCCACATTCACCCACCCGCCTTTTAGGTCCCGTTAACGTATTTACTGCTATACACCAGTACTGAGTATATACGTAAAATGTCACGTTGTGTGCTAGACGTCCGGATTGAGCACGGACCTATACTTCAGCACAATATCAGTCGGCCATCATTCATCACTGGAAATCGGAGATTGGTGTATCGGAACAACTGTATCTCGAAGTTTCAAACAGTCTACGGTGTTCCACGATTGTGAGTGATAATGGCCTTTCCACTGAGTTAGTTTTATGGTTTTTGAGATGTGCCCGTTATATTTTTGTCCACTGGAAAATGGCCATAACGTCAACGGCCCAGCACACGATGTCATAACGTCATTAGCGGTGAAGAGGTTAAGTCCTCGTAAAATCCGGATATAATAAGCTATGGGATTTTCAACACATATTCACTAGTGGGAGGAGCACACGGTTGCTAGGAGACAAGGCGATGCCTCTGCATAAATAGTTCGGGTAGGGTTCTCTATTCCGAAGGTTCATTATTCCGAAGGTTCGCTATTCCGAAGGTTCATTACTCCGAAGGTTCGCTATTCCGAAGGTTCGCTATTCCAAAGGTTCTCTATTCCGACGTTTTCTATTCTGGGCGTATACTTAACCAGAAATGAATCAAAATTTGCACCCCCCCCCCCCCCACAAAAACCACACGAGGAATGAAAAATACTTTCGCTATTATTCACATATAGTACAAGTATACACCCCATTCTAATTCCCAAGTTGTCCCAGATGTCGGTTATTAATAGCAAGAAGACAGTATCAGTTTATCGTTTATTATGGAAAATTTGAAAACACGATGACTGCGTGACTGAAATAAACTACATGTAAGAGATACAGTCTGTCCGAACTGGCAATCTGTACTTGAAAGAAACATCAACATTAAAGACCCAGGCCTTTCGAACCCCCAAATCACATATCTATAATATAAGTCATATTACACACCATTTGAAATAGGAAGCTCTCATTGTATTATCAACTTATCCGGTGTAATAAACTGTGAACATGTTTTTTTGTTGTGAGTTACCGACGTGTTTTTGTGCTTATGTTTCATCTGTTTTTTTTGCTCAAAGTGTATTATTTTCAATGGAGGGGAATAACTATATTTTAAAGATAGAGTTATTCCCCTTTCATTGAAAATACATTTTTATTTTGAATTCTGTTGCGTTCTGGGAGCCATGACGGGGGAATCTTGGGAATGATTTCAGCTGTTTTCTATTTCTCATTGGGCATATTCCGAGACACAGACGTTTCAAATGTTGATGAATTACAGTATTTTAATCATATGGTATGGCATAGATTGTTATTAAAACCGTATATCAAGGCACTATCAAAAATAATAGGTGAATCGGAAATTAAGTGAGCATTAAAGTCAATACAAAGTCACAATTGCAGTTACGTTCATCTCATATCCGTCTATTAGCGATATTCTGCTATGCAGTATGTTATGGCGCTCCAGTATTCATTGAGCGTTATAGCCCCACTGTTATAATCCGCCTTTAGCTGGCGTAGTCTTATTATTGAGATATAACGTCATACGCAATGACATCAAATCGTATGGAAACATAGCAATTGTGTGGTCTGCTTGATGTGAATATGTATTGAGGAATAACGTGATACGTAATGACATTAAATCCCAAGGAAACCCGCGAAAACAAACAAAATCACATTTAATGTTTTATTGTTTTATGTTATTTCTTTCATAAAAGGAGTTTTCGTGATCAAGAACCCTCTCAAAACTTTAGAATATAGAATTAACCTATAAAATAACAAAAACCTTCGGAATAGCGAACCTTCGGAATAGTGAACCTTCGGAATAGCGAACCTTCGGAATAGTAAACCTTCGGAATAGTGAACCTTCGGAATAGCGAACCTTCGGAATAGAGACATGTTCCCAAATAGTTCAATTACTTTAACAGCGCTTGCCCTTATACTATAATACACACGAGAACATTCATTATATTCGCATTAAATTGTGATATACAATATACAGGTGTCACATAAAATGAAACACAGTATTATAAATATGGATGAATTTCCAACATCATGTCGCAAATATAAATTTCAGTAATGATTTTACAAAACAAAATATTTTAATATAGAAAATTCAACACTGGAAGTATCCGCGGATATCAAAGTTAAGGTGAACACAGTTTTCATTTGCAGCAAGCGACCGAAACAGTCACCGAAAATATCTCTTAATAATTATTTGATTGAGAGCTGTGGAAATCTCCATAGCTCGCTTGTCTGTATCGATGACAATTTAGCAGAAGCAATATAAAATCACAACTGTACGCAAAATAACAGTACATTTTCTTAACAGCAACACTGTGGTCCACCGGAACGATAGCAATTCAGCAGGACCCACCACCAGCATAACAAATTAGCAGAACCAATCAGGGGTGTAATATAACAAATAACATTTACATAGCCGGTCTATATTGCACTAAATCTAAAATAATGTTCGGTGATTGGTTAACTGCCAATTGAGTTATCTGTGTCATATCCCAATAATACAGACCGTAACACGAACACGACGTCACAAATTGTTGACATAATGACTAAAATCGGACAGCAGAATAATTGGGCGTGCTTTTAAAAGTTCAGCCGAATTTGCACCTGAAGCCAGTTATATATATCGTTCGATAACATGATCGTTTCTAAGTGAAGCCAGTCATTTATATTGTTAGATGACATGATCGTTGCTAAGTGCTTGAAAATCTTGTATTCGGTTGACTTCGTGTGCTGCGTGGGCCAGTTTCAAATTTTCGCTAGATTTTGTTAAAATAAATCAGAATACATTCAGCGTTTTTTTTGGGAGTAAATCATCAAAAAGCTATATAAATATAAGAAATGAACGTAGTGGGTTTGTGTTATTGTGAGATACCGCTGTGCCGTTGGGAGCACATTGAGTTAGTACCTGTTCGCGGTTCACACAATGTGCCCCAACGACCGCACCATATCCCCTAATAAAACACACAAACATTATATTCTTAAATATGTACATAGCCCGTATGTATTATAATAAATCGTGGTTGGTTATTGGTCAACTGCCAATGGGCCACCATATTTATATAAGGATTAACTGTCATGTGGACTGTTTTTATGGAGATGTAACCGTGAGGTAAGTGGTCATAACTTGTGTAAAACTCGAAGGGTTTTACATACAATTTATGACCACTTACCTCACGGTTACATCTCCATAAAAACATTCCACATGACAGTTAATCCTTATATTTTTATACATTTAGCGAAAAAGCCACTTTTGTAAATGTATTTAAATCAAAAAGTGTATCGTGACAAAACCAGCCCAACATATCCCATAGCACCCTTGGCAAAAGTTAACAGGAACAATTGAAACCCGATGATTTATTAAGTCAACCCTGCGCGAATCCAAATGCGCCCAAAACATTACGCGTTCGTCTTTCCAAACCCAAATGACGTATCGATGTTGTTATGAGCTTTCAGTTATGAGCCGTTGCGCATTCACCGAGAAATAATTGCAACTATCCACGTGGGCGCCGACAAATCGGAATGCTGGATTTAGTGATGATCACACTTAGTATGTAAATATATCCCATTAACACATAGAACCCCAATAACACACATACCATAACACGAACACATTGTTGACCTTTTCACTATAAAGTCGCCAACAGAATAATTGGGCGCGCTTTTAAAAGTTCACCTGAATTGCATTGAAGCCAGTTATTTCTCTTTCCACTCAACAAACTAAATATCGGTCATCGACATTGGGAGCAAAACAATATATATGATAAATTAAAGTATGGTTGTGTTCCTCTCAGATCACTTAACTCGTGGCGATTTGTCTTTTATAGTACACATCACACAAAAACAAAATCGCCAATGCCCTTTTTGCCCTCAGTTCCAAAACGCCGCCCGTTGTATATCACGTGACCATAACACGGACATCGATCGACATTTCACAGATGAAACTCAATCTAATATTGGGTTGACTTACAGTTCTGCGTGGGCTGGTCTCAAATTCTCGGCAGATTTTATGAAAATAAATAAGAATTCTTTCAGCTTTTTAATGAAAATAAATCTGAATAAATATAAGAAATTATTGTAGTTGGTGGGTGTGTTATTGAGGGATACGGCGCGGTGGACGTTGGTGCACATTTAGTGTAAACAGCTTCATTCATTTCGTTAATAAGTATAGTCTCACACGGGTGGCTTGTATAAGGTAGAAACGAATAATTATAGAACACACCTCACTTTAGTGCAATAATGAGATGATAACACGATTTTTATTATCCTGAAGTATTTTGGACCGTTCTAGCTTCTGATGTACCAGTTTCTGGTATATAGGTCCCAACCCTTCGAACAAAGCGCAGTGCCAACAACTTCGTAACCTTCAGGGCAATTCTCCGAGCACACCGTGCCTTCTCCTGTGTAACCTTCTCCGCAGTCTTCAAGTGCAGACGACATCACCAACACTGTAAGGATTGAAGCATAATTTGTTAATAGAATATACAAAAGAATATAAAATAATTATTGAGACACATAACAAGTAAGCAACACAACAAAAAATTGAGTCGCGAGACGGTGTCTAAATTGACAAATGGCAAACTGGTAAATTATGTAAACCATATCGACGACAGTATTAGTCTGGTCGATAAACTAAAATTTTAGGGTCAACCTAGAAAAAATTTGGACTAAGTTGGTTTCTATTCCATTTTGAAGAGGAATATATCCTCTATAACATATCCAAAATCCGCTAAAATCCGCTTTAAGCATTTTCTGTAATACAAGATGGCGTCCATGGTGGCAGTTGGTATAGAAAAATCCTGAATTTCGGTGGTAGGTGCGCCAACAAATATCAAATTAGTAATAAAATAAAATCCACACAAACAATCCTTAGTCGTAAACCATATCGGTAGAATGTCTGTCCAAAATGGCCGCCAAAATGGACAAAATCGAATGAAATTTATAATTTGCGGAAAATTGAATAGCTGGTTATACAAGAACGAACAGGCCGTCGAATTATACGAGGAAGAATGATTTCAGAGTATAAGGGGAGCTATTAATAATAGTATGTAAGAATTCTCTCAAATGTATCTCGCGAGAGAGCAACCGAAAGCCAGGTCTCATACAACGATTGAATGTGGACTTTTTGGGCGCCAAGAAATAGAAGAATAACGCAGTTTTATCTGTACTGTTTATCTTGAATCGTGTAATATATGTGTATTAAAACAGTTAAATGTGATCTAATAGGGATGTACTCATTGTGTGGCCTTTTCTAGAAGCAGAAATATATGTAATGAAAACAGTCTCACGAATGTGACCGATAATCATTTATTTTTGAATCTACAACACACAGTCTGTCAAAATTTACTACTATAGAACAGTATGAGAGCTATTCATATGGTACTAGGTAAAATGTGTAGATCCTATTGTCCGTGTCTTAAAATAGTAGTCATAGTTGCCTCCGGTCAAGTGATTAAACACGAATATTTCATTTTTATCACACAAATACATGGTGGTATATACCATGAACGCAATTTATCAAAATACAAAGGATTACAATAGACTATCTTCAATAAATTCTCAACATAACCCAATTTGCCTACATACTCTATGGCAGAGACTGTCTTTATACCTGGAAATTATGTGCACTTAAATGCACTAAGGCCACATATACGCGAAACGTACGACCTTTTCTGCAACCGCATCGCCGCGTTTACCCATTCTCACTAATGTTACACATATCTGCTGCATGCAAAACCATAAATAGCAACATTGAGTGAATGGTAAACACAGAACTAGTAACTGTAAACGCTGATGACCTGATATTTAGCGCAAGTATGTGGGTGGCAATGGTAACATAATTTCAAACAACAAGATACTGACAACTAATAGTGTGTATTGCGTGGTACATATTTATGTTGTAAAGTGCCGATTGAAGTAATTTGAACATAATTGTATACTAAGAAACCGGTTTGGGAGCACCATGAAAATTAGTACTAAATAAAATGTACGATGTACAGTCTCTTCGATCTAGTGAGATAGGGTACTATTCTGTTGAAGAGATAAGTGTTTCTTGACAGTATAATCAGCATTACGACATACGTGTATGGTTTATTGTCACGGAGAGTGTTGAAAATTCTGGAAATATAACTAGTATTTACACAGATAGGGTGGGCACTTCAGTTTCTGCTTTACATTCAATAATTAATCATCATTCCAAAAGGAAACTACCACGCACTGTGTGACGAAATATTACTTCGTGTGTTGCATGCCCAAAATAACTGATTTTGGTCCGACTGTTGGATGTATTCTAATAAGAAAACCCGAACGTAAATCATTGGGTTAACGTGCGTAGCAGTGATCGATAAATCATTCAGATAGATCTGTTTTAATTATATGTGTACCTTTAAAGATATATAACAACATTATTGTAAATTACAAATGTGTATTTTCGCTTATAGGGGGTTATCCAATATGTTGCTTTCATCGTAGCATGGATTGTAGTTGTGGCCAATTTGACAGCCATTTCATCGCCGCGATTGCATTGTTTTCTGTCCTTGTCACTCTATTCGCCCCCTATACTCTTTTACACAAACTGGTATATATCGGATGGAGGATTAATGCGTTCTGGTGTTGCCGATGCGGGATATTGTAGAAAAACGTACTTCGCAAGGTCGAAAAATGAGCATTTTTTTAAATCTCTGTAAAAAAGTTTGCTCAAAGCGGATTTTAGCGGATTTTGGATATGTTGTAGAGGAAATATTCCTCTTCAAAATGGAACAAAAAACCAACTTAGTCCAAATTTTTTCTAGGTCAAACCTTTTATCGACCAGACTATATGCCGTAAACGTCAACGAAGGTACCAAGTACGTTCAGCCGCTGCCAAATAAACTACTCGGTGAATACGAGCCCAAGGTGTATATTCACCAACTGGGCTTCTGGTATAAATCTGATGGCTTATTCGGTGGCGGCAGAAGCCATCTTTGCTTGAGTTTACGACACACACAATGTCATCGATAGACTCTTAAAACCCCAGGTACATTGGAGTACCTACAAATGTACTATACTCCGCGGAGTGCCTGTCCAGGTATTCTAGAGTACCAAATATACTGGTATTATGTGTATAACCTGTCCAGGTACTCTAAAGTAACTAACCGGATACTCCAGAGTACACGCGTCTGTATATGAATCTGCACTGGTTATGTGATACCCAATTGCGATAGTATGCTTTTCCCTGCACTTGGAGTAAAATTTGTCTGAATGTCTGAAATAATTGGCCAAATTTCTCAATGTGTGTGTAATTAAAGTAAACATTATAAATCAGAAATAGTAAACCTTTAAATTAGTCAGGCAAGGCTGACAACCCGGTGGTCCCCAGCCATCACCACATTTTCACGTGACCAGATTGGATTTGGAAGACCAACTTATGCCGCCATATTTTTTGTGTCTTCACTGTAAAATATTGGCTATAAGTTTTAAGGTAAAATAACGACAGAAGAGTTGCCGTCAGTAATATACAGTGAAATTAACAGACATCGTATGTGTGTTTTCCTACACCATAGCACAGGGGTGTGTCGTTAACACGAGTAAATTAAAGAATCAGACATATATAAATTTAAATTGCTACACATACATACACACATACATACATACATATATGTATAGCGAAGCGGTTTTTAAACTGGCATACATGGTTTAAAAATGATGTAATTTTTAATGGATATTTTACTCGTTTTAACGACACGCCCCTGGGCACCAAAAAATTAAAAGGCTATACTGGAAAATACAGTAGTCTGTATTGCCGTATGTCACAGTATACCATCAGTTTAACAGTTATATTATAACAGTTATGTTCGACCGACTCAGAATGGCATAAACAGTATTAAACACATATTCTGAGTGCCCTCGCAGATATTTGAACCACATTTCCATAAATAGAATGCCACGTGGTTTTTAGGACCAATGCTCGGTAATAAGAGCTGTAACGATTCATCGCTAATTCAGTATCGCGATACACTTTCAAACGATACACCTATCGTATCGTGTCATGTGTATCGCGATACACGAAATCAAATAATTTCTGAAGATCGGTATGTGTATACGAGCAACACCTGCAATGTTCTCTCAAGTAGACACGTTTGTTGTGTGTATTTGACTCATCTAGCTGCTTGTAACTATTCAACTGCATTCAACCGATGTTCTTACAAATTTTTACCATGCAAATTAGGTTGCTGAAAACCTTGCTCAACCTTGCCGCAATGACATTAGTTTGCTGCATTTCTTTGTTATACAAATTAGGTTGCTGCAAAATTTTACCTCAATGCCAAGTTCGTGCAAACATGCGGCAAATAATTTAGCTTGCTGCAATTGTTTACCTTGCAAATTAGGTTGCTGCAAACAGTTCTGCAATGCCAAGTTCCTGCAGACTTTTAGCAAACAATTGATTGAATAACCATGGCGATCAATGGTAGGCTAGTTACCATAAATCCACATGAAAGAAGTAGGGCATGAATGACTGAAAAATATCTTTTTCTATAAATTGAATAATTTTATATAAATATTTTTTTAAATCATCAGTCATCAAAATCTTTCGCAGTAAAGTTGCAGCCGTCGCGATGAAAGTACTGATTCGATGCGAACACACTGTTCATTCCACCAGAACTACATTGATCCAGTCATATTAATAATAAGCCTCGTGTAACAGCATCGACATGCATCGATCACCCACCAGTTCAATTCCCGAATCGACTGCTAACAACATGAATGATTACCATAGGTCTGTATTAACATAAGTTCAACAGCTATATCCCAATAAAACTGTCCGAAATTCGACATGGTCACGGCTTCCTCGCCAGTCACCTAATCCGTACGACGTCACAGCAATGTCAACATTCCACAAGAACTTAGTTTCAATGTCAACATACAGACAATTGGAAGCAGGCAATCTTCATGATAAACACACGTGTCGGGTGTAAGGTCCTTTGAACTAATTAATATGCATTTTCAGACCGATATTGTATCCGATATCTTAGGCCTACAAACGGCACATATCAATTTATAATGATAAGCATTTAAAAGTTGGTGTTTTGGAAACGGCGAAATGCATTCTGAATTTGTTTTTTGTTTCATTCACCTGTCTAATGACTCATATTAATAATTTTTGCAATAAAAGTTGGGACCTGTGAACTTTCAACTTTTCGCACTGTGGACGAAGTTATCGGGCTGCAGACTTACAATATATTATATAGTTGATAAGTACCATATGTTTGCACCATTCAATTCAAGCAGTAACATATTTACAGTTATCAACCCAAGACTAATCAGAGTAACTACTTGACTGGATTACTATAATCAAGTTCTATAATATGTTTTGCTTGTTTTGGTAAAATATACCAGTTTATACCATATTATTGTATGTAAAATGCGTGCATTTGGTTAAAAAAATCTATATATCCATATAGCTATTTATACTTTAAATATTTCGAAGGACAGCCTTGTTAATTCAATGTTTTTTGATTTGCTATTATGTATTATTGTACTAATGCTATGCGTTTTATTTTATGCTTGCACACTCGTCAGTTCTTGAATTTATATTCGTGACTCCAAGCGGAATTAGTTTCTCTTGTATGGTTTTGTCTGTACATAGCTGAATATTTTAATCCAATCCAATATCTGATTTATCTGCACAGTTGCTTCGCTACGCTCTTTTTTGCTTACCTGACTCTGTTATTGGTCGTGATATGGCCCAGTGGTTAAAACGACGTTAAACCTTCAATCAATCAATCAACCAATCAACCAAAAAGAAATAATTTCTTCGAACTAGACTAAAGAATATACATGCGCACGTATGATCACGAATAGATCTGTCATTAAACAGGTGCGTGAGCACTCTTTTATCCCACAGGGTTAAAATAAAGACAAACAATGTAATGCGGTTTTAGCTAGCTGTTTAGAAAAAACAATTACAGGAAGCCGATACATTTGAATAATAATAACAAAACATTTTATAACAATTTTTGAGGCGCAATAAACCGCCTGCACGCAAAAACAAACAAACAAAGGGGGGCAAAGACATCAATCCTGTGTGCTCTCCAACAACAAACGAAAATGGGAGGGAGGGAGGGTTTTTGAAAAATTGTGACCGTCCTCTTCGATCGATAAATTGAAAAGAAAATTGACACCAACCGCGTCGCTCATCCCTACGTGTAAAAATATAGTTCTCCCAATTCCTGCTCAAGAGTTATCCCATTTGATTCGTAACCTAATTAACATTTTTACAAAAATTCTCGCAATCATGATTATGTTGTAAATTTGTCCAAATACTTTGTCGCTTTATTCTATTGCTTACTTTTTTGGAATTCCATGCGGTATGGCGTATTGATCGCGTAATGATCTATCGGTGAAATATTTCGCTACCGAACATGTTTGCGTTTCTAAAAATTTCTGCTTTAAATCTCCGCATCTGTTTAACCCTTTGGGATAAAGTACGTCGCTCTTATGCGACTATGTTTTGTCGGATAACAAAATAGTTGTTATCTCTGTATTCGCGAAACTGGCGGCCCTGTTGTGACATTCCATGTATCTTGCGGGCGATAAATCTCACTCAAGCGCTGACAACAACAGTTTCTGTATAATTATATATATTAACTAATATATTTATGTATTTATATTTATATAGAGGCTTACCTGCGGCAATTGCCAAGAGCACAAAGAACAGCTTCATCTTCTGTTATTTCTGAAAAACAATTTGAACTAATTCAACGTATTCAGCTCATCATTATGTTGATATGCAAAGTACAGCTATATGTGTGATGAATTATGTGCATGCGCACAGGTTGTTTAATGGATTATCTTATATATGCATATATATATAATGCATCACTGGTGCAGTACATGCATATATACATAGAACGACACGAATGTGGTTTGTGGCTACGACACGAGCGCTAGCGCGGAAGAATATGAGCGGCACAGACTCGAGTTCTATCGAGTCGTATCGACAAACACATTAACACACGTGTCGTTCTGTGTTTATTACACACCACTCGTCACAGAACCGTGAATTAAAACAATAGACTTACAACGTTTATTCAGGTATATACAGGGCTAGTTTTTCATGTGGGATGATGCTTTTATATTATAGTTCATGTTTCATGGTTGAGGGAACGTCATTTACGTCATGTGGCGTTAACGGGATGCGTATGAAACGTATGTTCCATACGAATTTGTAAATATGGAACAGTAGGAACACTGTATTCTAGGACCAGGCGTGTAATAAATGCAATAAATGAAATGTAACAGTTACGTGTACAGTAATGCTCTAATTAATCGACTTCTTAACCACAGCAGAATTATAATTCTGCTGTGGTTAAGAAGTCGATTAATTAGGGCATTACTGTATATAGCGACAACCCATTGTGAATTATGGTAACATTTGTCAGTAAAAATACCGGAGAGCCTAAATAGCGGCATAACCATTCTCATGAATATGGACATATGTCCTGTTTCCAAGTTAAAACATTATATCGACTTAATAGTGTTAAAATATATCTGACGGCGACAATGTAATACTCAGCATATCAGCATGAATTCGTCACCTCCCCATTCTCACTGAAACACGGTACATTTTCAATCAGAATAGTGACAGTCTATGTCCCCCAGAAGCCAGTTTCAATTGGGAGGTTGTGGTTTCTTGTTCTGATTCGCTGATTGATTACCGCATTATTTTGTAGAAAAAAACTCGATTAAAGGGATACTGAACTCAAATGTTGTTGTTGTTGTTTCTATAGTTTCTGAGTCTCATAATAAGGTAACCAGATTTCCATTATTTGAAAGTCAGTTGTGTACAAAGTTATGTTACTGATGGGGGATTAGCCGGAATCCGAAACTACAAATTGTCGGGTAATTTTTGTACAGTTTTCAAGCAAATGTATCAAATAAATGTTATACTATATGCATACTAGTCCCACATATACTCATTTAATTTATTTTATAGTCACTAGTCGGTAAGTGGCTTGAGTTTACGCCCCGTATCAATATAATTTTGTCCACGATCATGTGTTCCACGCGTTGCCTATCCGTCAATTAATTTGATTACGTCTTGTACACGGAAATTCGTACTAAAATTTATGGCTCCAGCCATAATTTACGCGATATTTATGATTGGTATAAAAACAAGGTTTTCTATAATATAATATTCTTTGTGTGTTTGGCGGCTTTAACAGGAGTAACTAGTTAACAGTAATACACACCAATAACGCTTACCGTACCTTTAAATGCGCCATTCAGAATCACAAACTGCCAGTTGATTATTTAAGAAATAACTCTTGTTTCGAGCAACGTTATGCAGTTATAACCGAAAAGTTTGACGATAAATTCTATAACGCGCGTAGCGCAATTATAGAACATTTATCTTCAAACTTAAATAGTGTTGGGTGTCTAACCCCAAAAACTTTGTCCAAAATGGAATTTCTTGCATGGTCTTGCGACTTTTGTGAACCGATTTCGCTTTGCGTCGCTTACTATTATTAACTATAATAAAGTTCAGTTTTTTATTAATCAGATTCAATATATGTTACATAAGAGATGAATATCATACTTAAAATTTTAAAGTTTAAAATTGAACTGGTGGAATATGGTCTCGGTGCGGGCGTAGCATGGTCTACTTCATAAACATACAAATGTTCAAAACTACCAATAAGTATAATAATAATTACAGTATGGTACTTACTTGATCAACGCTGGGATGAGTACAGTGTCTACTGACGACGCCCCATGTCTTATTTATTCTATAATCCCCAACCAATGGAATCCGGCCGAGTAGTGTTCACGTTGGAAGTTGGCTAACGCCGCCACATGGTTTCATGTTTCAGATTTTGGGAATTGATTACTCCATCGCTTGAAAGCAGTCCATGGCAGCATGTTGACTCGGATGTTTATGGAATGTGCGATGTCGATAATGAGTCTTTGACTAAATTCTGATGCGCGGACAACTGATCTTTGTTGTATATAGTTAGGGAGCCCGCATATGTTCCATTTACACTTTTGCGTACAAAAGGTTTGACCCCCTAAAGTTGGTACCAATAATGGAACATTCTGAAAAACCGATTTCTTAAGTTGCGCATTCCTGGGGTTTAGGGGCCGCTGAACCCCAAAAAGTGCCAAAAATCACTTCTATTTACACTTCCGCGTACATCGATGAATTTTGGTTTGATGATACTCCTAAGTGTACTGATTAAGAAAACACAACTTAAGAAAGGGATTTTCCTGGGGTTTTCAGATAAGAAAGGGGGTCCCATGCTGAACCCCAAAACGTGATTTTTCCCTTTTTTTTACACTTTCGCGTACATCCATAATTTTTGGTCTCAAAGTACTTTGATATATACTAATTATAAAAACACAACTTAAGAAGAAACTTTTCCTGGGGTTTTAAGATAAGAAGGGGGTCATCGGGTCACCCCTCAAAACGTAAAAAATCACTTTTATTTACATGATTGCATTCGTCCAACGTGTGTGTATGTGCGTACACCCCTGGAACGTTGCACTATTACAACCAATACATCCCTAAATCGATACGATCAACTTAAGAAATATATATTCATGTCGTTTTCTGATAAGAACGAGACTTGTTACCCCCCCCCCCCCCCAAACCACAACACGATCCATTTTCTAGAACTGTAAGTGAGCCAGTTTTATGAAAATTATAGCGCGAAAATCTATTAAAATGTATACAAATGTATATATTTTCGTGAAGCTAAGACATAATGGCACTTTTTTGGGCCAAAATTGAAACTCACCATCCAAGATGGCCGCCAAAATGGCCGCCGAATGTTGAAAATATGACATTTTTTCACAAATATCTTCTAGATCAATTCATGCTGTTTGGAACTAGTTGAGTAATGCAACTTTATTTTGTGTTTTTTATATTAACTGATCATTGGAGCAATTAAATATGCATTTATTGGGGTCCTAACCCCTTCCAATCCCTAAAAAAATCGATTTTACAGAACGCAGTACAAACTTTTACAAAAAATCACAATTGGGATTCTAGTCATATTTCAACAAGAAATGAAAAGAACATTGTAATGTAAGTGAGGCATATCATTACCTATAAATATTCCAAATTGATGGAACCATAAATCTTACCTTGGCTCAAAATGGCTGCGAAAATGGCCGCTAAAATATGGAAAATGGTAAATATTGCCCCAGGGTGTCCTGCAATCGCTTACAAGTTGTGGTTGATGTACACAATTGGCTAATCTCTTTTCTATACATTGCATACTAACATGTCTGATGCACCATGGATCATTTTTACTATTGTCACCACTGACATTTACCAGAAATATTGGACACAAATATTGGCAAGAATTCACTTTTCAGGGTTCGACCATTTGTTCAAGTAAAATGTAACTATCTTTGGATTGAAAGGTGTTTATTGTTTTGGTCTATCTTAAATGTGTCACACTACGGTGTTTATAGACTAAATTGCTCAAGATGGCTTCCAAAATGGCAACCAAATTTGTAAAAAGTTAAAAGTTAACATATCCCGAATATTATTCTCTGCGTTATCCGAAAAAAGTGGCAAATTGTGACTCACTTGGTTATTGTACGTGTTAGTTACAATGTAATTAACTGACAACTACGTTCTATTATGTTTGTCCCAGTTCCGTATGGGGCATGACCAATTCATTTTAAAGTTGCAGTATGGAATTTTGCGGAGAACCATATCATTGAAAGGAAATGGGCAGAACTTTGAGACTGAACTGAGATGAACCATGATATGTGGGTATTCTGGCCCATTATGATAACAATTTATCAACTGGATACAGGGTGGAAGCCAAGATGGTAGCCAGGGAGTTATGATCATAGATGAGGATAATAGGTATACAGGGAGTTATTCTATGGTCATGAATGATGTGTTGGTATATAGGGAGTTCCCTGTTGGTAACGGTGGGACGTATATTTATATATGTTGTGGATGTGTTATCATTGGTGGTGAATGGAGAGTAGGTTTAGTATCATGGATGGTGTGTATGAGTATGGCAAGTATGGAACTTATGAGTGGTCGTATGTGCGGATATTGGTATATCTGGAAGGGCTCACCATTGGTGCTGTGCATATGTATACCTGGATTGACTCCATGGTCATGGGTTTGGCGAATAGGTATACATGTAGTGGCTGTATGGTCCACGGTGATGTGAATATGTATACAATGAGTGACTGTATGATCGTGAATGTAGTGAATATGTATACATAGAGTGACTATATGGTCGGGTGTAGGTGTATACCTGGTGTTCATGACTCGTGGCTGTATCGCCATTTGTGGTATGTACGGGTATAACCAAGTATGGCTGTATGATCAGGTGTACTAGTACATGTACGTGTATAAAGTGGGTGACTATGTTGTCATTTGTGTGGTGTTTATGTACATATGGAGTGACTGTGGTAATGGGTGGGTTGTACATGTGTACCTTGGGTGGCTATCGCTTTCCACAATAACTCAAGGATATGTTAATCAACAGAGAGGTCATGTCATATCGTGGAAAGCGATAGCCAACCATTATCACACAGTCATTACATATATACATAAACACCACAGACATAACAATATAGTTACTCACTGTATACATGTACACCTGGCCCATGACCACTGATGACCATACAGCCACGCGTCACAATGCAGGCACACTGGGTATACTCCTAAACATGACCCATAACCATATAGTCACTCCATGTATACCCATTCATCTCACCATTGGCCATAAGGTCATCCCCTGTATACCTATTCTCCAAACGCATGGTCAAATGGACAATCAATATATACATCAACACCACAACAATGACCATAAAGTCATTCCGGTATACATATGCACATCACCAATGGCCATATAGCCACTCGCTTCATACGCATACCCTCACACATGTTACCTGGTATATTCCTTCACCTGACCTATGGCCATATAGTCACCCCGTGTGTACCTATTCAAAACATTCATACACGATCGTGGTCAATCCTTGTATTCATATTCACCCCAACATTGGCCATGGCAATCCCTGTATCCCTATTTGTCACACCATATCCGAATAGCCACTCAATATATACTAATACACCCAGCCATGTCAGTATAGTCACTCCATGTATGCATATGCACCTCATCCATGACCATATAGCCACTCGCTATATACACATATCCCTCGCCCATGACAATAAAGCAACACGTGTGTGTACTGGTATACACATGGCGATACCGACACGAGTCACCAAACAGGAACACCAGGTACATGTATACTCATACGCCTGTCACCCCCTGTATAGATTTTCGTTACATTTATGATCATACAGTCACTACTTGTATACCTACATGTACTCATCTCACCATTAACCATACATTCACTACCTGTATACCTATTCGACACACATAGTCATATAACCACTCGATATACATATGCAGCCCACCCTAGACCATAGATTCACTCCAGGTATACATGTAACCCTCACTAATGGCCATTCAGCCCTTCCAGATATACCAAAAAAACCCGCACATACGACCACTCAAACAACCCATCCTTGCATATACACCTCACACATGACAATTCAGCAATTCACTGTATAATCATACACGCCATCCATGATAATACAGCTAAGTCCTATACACCCACCAATGGTAATACATCCACGATATATATAAATATACATCCCACCCGTTACCACAAGGACACTTCCTATGTACCCACACGATCGATAATGTCCACCCAGCTTACTCCAGGTATTCATATTCAATCATGACCGTACAGTCATTCCATGTATACCTATACACATTACCCGTAACCATAAAATCACTACCTATTTATCCACACAACCCATCCATGATCATACAGACAACACATGTACATCCCACCCATGACCTTACATTCACTCCATATATACATAATCAACACATATATGACCATGTAGCTATATCCATACACCACACAAATGACCATACGGGCACACCGGATGCACCCGTACTGGATATACACAATCATACACCATACAGTCACCCCATGCATACCGATTCACCTCACACCTGACCATGACCTCTCCCTGTATACATAGATGCATCTTACCATGGACAACCCACTTATAACCATATAGTCACTCATTGTATACCTACTCACATCAGTCATGACATACAATAACTCCCTGCAGACCTATTCACCTCACATATGATCACAGAGTAACTCCCTGGCTACGATCTTGGCATCCACACTGTATCCTGTAGACATTTTTTTTATCATAATGGACCAGAATAGCCAAAGATTATGGTCCATCTCAGTTCTGTCTCAAAGTTTCCTTGCAAAAATAATGGAACGTTTAAGAATCCTGTTGTTGCGACCAGGAACTGTACATCCGAACTTACGTCCGGTGGCGGATCCTATATCCATAATAGTTCAGATGTTATGTTTGTTGATTTGTTAGAATCGGCGTGGTTTGAATGCTCACACCCGGCAATGTGTCATTAGAACGTAACCAAACGCTTGGCATGGTTTTCCATGTTCCACTTTTCGTGGTGATTTCTATATCTATTAAATTTGGAAAAAATCAGCGACAAATGTGTTATCAATGTTGCTGCTGGTCTCCGGCCCTGGTCCATATGGTGCTACGTGCTCTTTATCTATATTAGATTCCTGGCAAATGGAAATGACGATATACATGAATATCTTTGGTGAAAATTCGCGATATTTGATATTGTTTTTACATTTTGGTGCCCCTCCCTAGCTAATTAGGAAATAGGCAACAAACACTGTTGCTATCGGTTTTTGGTGCCCCTTCCCTCCCCATCCCTGAATCAAGTACCTTTTATCATCTTGTGCCCCTACCCTCGCCCACCCCTGACTAGAACGGTGGCAGTTTGGCATCGTTAAACCATGCAGACGATGAGAGTTCTCATATCATGAAGATGATTATATATAAGTTTCGTGAAAATCGGCGACAAAAAATATTTTTTTTATCAATTTGTATGCCCCTCTCCGCCTACACCCACTGAGTTGAACGACCAATTTGGCATTTTTAAATCACACCAATAGACTCCTCATATCATCGAGATGATTATATATCAATTTGATGGAAATCGGCGACCAAAATATGGCATCGATTTTTGTTGCCCCTCCCTTTTTTCTTTGGCAGCGTCACTTTAGATGTTTAGCATTCACCATTATCTTCCTCTTAAAATATACGACTGTTAGACCCATTTGGAGCCCCATATGTGGGCCTCTGTTGATTTTTATATCAGACAGACAAACATAGATATAAGATAGATGAAAGCCCAATCACTTACGATTAGAAAGTTGGGTCTCACGACTTCCGGAAATCCGACGCAATGTGTTCCAAAAGCTTGCAGTATAATTATCCAGATGAGTGAAGAGGGACGATACCGGTTTCTCTGTCATCATTCTTGAAGAGTGGTCATATATCCAGCCTGTTCTCCCGAACATCAGCCCCCCCCCCCCCCCCCACTGCGTTATAGACTGATAATAGGATTTGTTTTAGGTTCATATTCGGCTTAGAATCGCATCATTTGTAGTCCATAACGAACTGAAAATGAGAATGTTTCCGTGTCATTGTCGCTTCATAATGACTTATTATAAGTTCATTATGGGCGGGAAATAACCTGAATAAACCAACTCACGGCTTACCAGGTTACGCTCTTTACAACGAGTTTTCACTGTGGCCCGCGCAATAAAAGGGAATAACGGCTATAAGTCCGCTATCGGCTTATTTCAGAATCCAATATGGCCTACGTGAATATTCTAGGTCGATTATGGACCTATATGTGTGAGGATGTGTCCATTAAACCATCAGGTTCTCCGTGTGAACCTATATCGACTTACGCTCTTTATAATGTGTTTTCACTATGGCCAGCGCCATAAAACGGAAGAACTGGTATAAGTCCACAATGGGCATATTTCAGAATAATATAAATCCAATATGATCATATGTGAATACTTGGGTCCAGTATGAACCTATTTACACGAGGATATGTGATTAAACCAACGCGCTCGCTAATCCTGGCCACTGAAGCTTTCGGTGTCAATTGAGTCAACACAAATTACCACCCCCCCCCCCCAATCGATACGATGTTGAGTGTTTTGCTTATCGCACACTCTTTCTTTACTGTACATTCAATATTTCATTATCGTTATTTTGGGGGATTTTTCGATCTGATCACCCCTGCGTGGTTAAGTGGTCCTGTTATTTTGATATGATGTTAATAGGGAAACTGATAGTGTTAAGAAAAAGTACCGTTATTTATCACAAGTTTTCGTTTTAAAGCTCTTAAAGCTACTCAATCCGATCAGAGGGTCCCCATATCATCAAGATACAATAACAACAACATTTCTTCAAAATACGCTTTAGTTATCAGTCGATTAATTGCAACAAAATAATGTTAACCACTGTCAACTATGGTATCAAATTTCCAAAAACGTGTTATTTATCAAAATTTTGTTCAACGAAATATGGCCTTATTATCACTTGAGTATTCACGAAATTTGACCGTATTGACACTTGTTTTTAGAGTTGTCCATCTTCATCCGCAATTTTTACCGAGACAATCCGTTTGACGGCGTATTACTGGGCCACAAACAATTGAAATAACAAACTTCAAAAATCGATATCTGATCACTCTGAGCTTTGATGGGTAGGTTCCTCGACTCGAATCAAATATTTTTTAACCCCGAAGCCAAAGAAATAGTAATTTAGGGGTGTTTAATCGGATTGAGTACCTTTAACTATTCCGAACGATTCCAAGAACAACATGCATGTTGTGTACAAACCGAACACACATGGGTCCGTCCTATCACTCCCTAAGTTTGTAATTTGAGCGTTCCTTATTAATTTCATAAGTTTCCAAAGCGGGATTTGTGTTCTATAATACTCGACAAGATATATCCTAGGAAATTATTTGCTTGTTTATTGGAATTTAACACCATTATATTACCCTTTGTTTACAACATACATCGACGTGAAATGACTTATATATATGATCTTTTCGGTGAGTCGTCATTAACACGGATCAATTTCGAAAGCGAACTGCTTGTTTTTAGGGACGAACGGAGGAGTGTTCGAAATATACACCCTTTGAAACAATCTAGAACTCGCTTAATGGTCTGATAATTTACCCATCTTAGGGACGTTGATAGTACAGAGATAACACAGCCTTGTGGCTGGAAACATTGTAGCAGTATTCACTGCAATTGCAAATTTCAATGACGAAGTGTCGATGTGTCTCATCTTCAAATGCTTTCAAAAGTTCCACAGTTCATGATTTTCTGACTTATGATCGAATTATAGAGTAAAACAATCAGTCAAAATGTTTCAATCGATATAGGGTTGTTGGATTTACCATTTCTAACATATGGGAATCTTGCGTAATCATTCCAGAAAATCAACCCTTTGTGGTGAAAATATAATTTACTACACTCGGGCAGCCCATTCCCACGGAGACACTACAGCCACTTTCCGATTCCATGCCCGAAAAAACAGCTCTGAGTTTGGAATTTAAGACTAATATCAACTGTAAATTACCACAAGCAGAATGCTGTTGTCCTGCAGGTTGTCAAATAGTGTTTGTGACATCAAAGTTGGACATAATTACTCGCCATAAGAAAGTAACACTTTTCCCTTATCACAGGAAATTGTATTTAAATTATATATTTGCTCTTTCCTCACTTAGAAATATTTTCATTAGTCTGTTATCTACGGCCATTCAGTTTTTACAATTACAGCCTACGGTGAACATGTATCTAAATCGTGTGTATTTTCACCACCAATTAAAGATGCCCTGTCCTATTTGACACACTACAATCGCCATATGTACGTCCTTCGTATCGGTGAATAATTTGTTCGGACAAATGAGACATAGAGGATATCCACACTTTTTCAGTGGATATGGGTTATATCTCATGAGTGATGACAAAACATTGAATTTTCACGAGTGGCTTTAGCCCATATCCACTGAAAAATTAAACCCATATCCACCGAAAAAGTTATATTCTTTTTTCAAGTTCATTGCATTGATGTGAAAATCATTATTTTGAGCATATAAACATCCATCATCGCAACAAATTGATGATGTAGTAATGTTTCACACGATGCAAATCCACTGTGGTCGTGCAATATACACATGTAGCTTTAGAATGTGATCGTGTAATATACACATGCATCTTTACCACTGTGATCGTGTAACCCATATCCACTGAAAAAGTGTGGATATTCTGTTTATTATATACTTTAGTTACTTGCCTATGGCCCCCAATACATCAAAAATTTCAAGCTGATATCACTCACTAGTGGGATATCACTTATATGATCTCACTGCTAAAACCTTATAATTCATGGGCAAGTATATAATAAATATGAATATCTATGTTGAGATATCGACCTTTATTACACAATGTCATGACATTCAGGTACGTAGTTAGAGGCTCCCCATCGGGTACGGGAGAGCTTAAAATATCCAACTGCATCGCCCCCCCCCCCCATTCAACCAGACCAAACTCATAGGTTTGCAGACTTACATTTGCACCACTTCTTACGGGTTGGAACTTTCCCATTGGTACCTAAAACTTTTAAATTGTTGGAAATATTCATGCTAGTGTTGGTCTAAAAGCAACAAATACCACATTAATTACTGCATGGCTGGAAACTCTCTATCCATTTAGGGAGTGTAGCTCCTTCTTGTTTCCAATTCGTCTCATTTTCTCCACCCAGATCTTGCACTCTTTTAAAAATTGTTCGTGGAGCGACCCATTCTGCAATGCTGCTCGATGGGGTTTGAGTGTGCTTTTCATTTGCTTTGAGTTGAAGCAATCGAAAACATATCAAATTTTTAATGAAACTGGCTGTTGGTTTTGCTGTTTCTGGTAAAGCACCAAGAGAAATTTAGGTGTATAATGCAGCAGAATCAGTTCGACTCAGTATCTGTGTTGATAAATATACCCTCATTTTGGAAAAGTTAGTCAGTACCATATGTTTTTTGTACCGATTTTGGAGCACAAACGAATTTGTTGTTTTGAATCCCGATCATAAAGTACTCACACATATGACCATTTGATAATATCACTGTAAATCTTGAAATCATATTTCTCGTGCATTTGATTAGATGAGGTGGAGTGTAGATTATATTCTATAATCAGCCTGTATATACATAAGTACTCCACAATTCTGGCCAGGGATTTCCTCTATGTGGAAGGCATTTTAACAATTCCCCTATAGTTTCTCATATATATCATTATAGTTTCTCATATATATCATTATATGACATATGGAAAATGATAACCTTTCTTGTGTTTCGGAAATAATATATTCACAATCAGTGATATGTTTGCTTACAACTCACTCATATTTTCCGGTCATAAGTCTTATGATATCGGCATTATTCACCAGGGTCACACACATTTGTAATTATCCGAACTGATAAGAACACAGTGCTATGTTTCCTCAATTTCATAAATGTGAAATGAGTTCATTCCCGCTGTTAAAGGTACTCAATCCGATAAAACTCCTCTCAATTACTATTTCTATGGCTTCGGGGGTCAAAAATATTTGATTCGAGTCGAGGAAGTCACCCATCAAAGCTCAGATTTGTTAGATATCGATTTTAGAAATCTATTATTTTTCATTATCGGGAATACTTTCTGGCCCAGATCTCAGGCAAAATTGCGTTATTATTACCACTTGATTTTAGAGTTATCCATCCTTGTCTGTTTGAATAGAGTTTTGGTGTACAAATCTCGAGCAAGATACGAAATTGACGGCAATTATTAGTACTCATCTCGAGAACATAACAAATTTCAAAAATCAATATCTAATAACTCTGAGCTTTGTTTGATGAGTTCCTCGACTCGAATCAAATATTTTTTACCCCCAAAGCCAAAGAAATAGTAATATAGGACCCTCTGATCGGATTGTTGTTGTTGGAATCTGTTGAGATGGGGACCCTCTGTTCGGATTGAGTACCTTTAATTGAATGAAACTTAATCTAATCATCGTTTTATATAATGTAGGTGGAGATTTCCATTGCAATTTCATTCGTGACCCAGTGCTTCGACCCTCTCAGGTTTTATTTAGCGCTGAGTGTCATGTCGCTCTATATACTATCTCTCAATATACCATATACATATGTAATTGTTTATCTTGTTCTTTCTATGTTATGATGTATAATTTAGAGATCCTGTATGTGTATATTGGAAATAAATTATCCTAATTTATCCTATCCTATCCTATCATATCCTACCATTATATTGGAACAGCGCCATATCAAATTAGCAGGCCTGTGCGCTTAATCGTGGCTGCTTAGATACCGTCAATTTGTATTTGTTGGTATTATATACCATCATCGTGTCCATCACCACGTATTTTAATGAGAGCACTCCGGTGAATTTTATGCAATATGAAACTGTTATTTATCATCATTATAATTACCACTATGGTAAACATGCAACTCAAATGGGAAGTACTGAAACACAACTCAAGGTACAGACGGAATGCAATTACTAAAAAAAAGAAGCTTGGTCTGCATTAAATGACGACGGACGACGTCAATTCTTGTCTTAAGGGGATGGCAAAGTCTGTTTCATAAAAAATGTCTGGAAACGGGCTGACAAAATTGGTATTTTTCACATAAAAGCAGACAGAAATAGATATAACAACATAGAGATAATATATAGAGCATATATCGTTAAAGGAGGTGCCACGAATAGATGTGAGCTAAAAAGCTTTTTGTACCAGAAAAAATGACTTTGAAACAGAGTATATCTGCAATATTATGGCATTGTTTTGGCATTCAAATTTGAAAAACTATAACTTCAACAGTATCATTAGGCAGCCCATTATGATAAGTGACATACCGTTAAGAGCCAAGGAGCTATGCTTTAGATTAATGTTCACTGTATCGTTTGAAAAACGTCCGCTAAAACGTGTCAGTTTTTCTTGGGAACCAGTCGCCATATTTCTATTGTAAATCGACCAGAAAAGCAATTCGATCCTGCAATCGGGCAAGTTTATGATATGAAATCGATGCTTTCAGTTTATTTAAGTTGTTGGAATTAATTTAGTTGCTTGATTACCCACGATTTATGAAGTTTTGTGCTGTTTACAGATGGAAATGTTGATATTTTATTTTTAGAATTACCAGTCTATAGTCGAAAGCGAGATTACAAGATTACGCAAATCACATAAATAGAAAACTTACATGTTTCAGAATATTGTATTATTCTAAAATCAAATAGCCTATATACAAACATATTTATGAATAGGAAAGTACCGTATTCCGACGAAATATGTAATATTTTACGACGGACTCCTTGTGCGAGTTCACTTCCGGTCAATTCTATTTTGGTGCACTGGGATAAAAACATTGTGGAGAAAAATACGTTTAATAACATTTGAATGTAAATTAATCGAGAAATTGTCGGTTATCAGGTACATGTACAATCATATAGCTTATAACCCATATATATTGATGGGCATAATCAAAAGCTTGATC
This sequence comes from Siphonodentalium dalli, assembly GCA_032622095.1. Classification (NCBI taxonomy): domain Eukaryota; kingdom Metazoa; phylum Mollusca; class Scaphopoda; order Gadilida; family Siphonodentaliidae; genus Siphonodentalium; species Siphonodentalium dalli. Next base: position 62,589,109 of record CP136069.1, on the reverse strand, counting down.
CCATGCGCGATTGTCTATACTTATCGATTTCCATTCGTAATCGTATTCTAGTATTGACGGATGGGTTTGTTTGTAATCGTGGCCGCCCCGCCCCCATGGCTTGTGTATCGGCTATCGCAAAATAATGTTAGGATATTATGGTCTCCCATACCAAGAAAAATAGTTCCTAAGAATGTAAATAATGCAAATGGAGGACATTTTGCCATTATTCAGGATGACAGTACTATTTTCACAGGCAGGGTATTTGGGAAAGTTCTTGTTTTTCCTCAAAATGATGTCGCCTTGTCTCTAGCCAGATTCTTATAGGACCATTTTGACTGTTCAGTTTGTACAAAAAGTTAACCATTGGAACAGGAGAAACGCCGTTTGGGGACATGATTGTTTGTCACTCTACCGCGAGTAAATTCTAATAGCTAAAATTTCTCTACTAATGACAAGTTCTTTGTTTATTATTGATTATTATGTGTGAAAAATATGAAGTTTATCCATTCTATGGCCGGTGAGTAATATTGATCATCTGGAGGTAGGGTGCAATCCGCGGTGGCCATCTTGACCAAACTTTACCATCCTCTTAAGTGTCTAAACAGATGAATGTGAGAAGAGAATCATGCAAATTGATTGCTGTAAAATTATATGAATACTTCAAAATAGAGACATTGTTACAAGAACAATTGTTTATCACATAATTAGTTCCTAAACCCGGCCTCATATTTTTTTAGTAAGTGATATTCAATTTGTGTTGGCTTATTTGGTGTTGACTGTGAGATACACACGGGTGATACATGTGGTTGAATAATTCTGTCAACATGACAGACACATTTAAAATGGAACTATATTGTTTTTCTTGAAGATGTATTTACTTCCTCTTTGGTTGTGATAAGGAAATCAATATTAATTTTGTTTAACCCCAGCAATTTAGAGATCGTTTTCCTTGCTAACATGTGATTATGTGATAAAAAGGATCTCAAATTCGTCGCAATTCTATACGAAATTTATTAACCCCATCCACTAAATTCGATTCGAACGAGCTTTAGCACTCGATTGATAAGTTTCGTATAGATTTGCGACTCATCGGAGATCCTCTAATTGTTCAGATCTTGACGCACACTAAGGGTGGATACACACATGCATGTAATCTCTGTAATTATCGTGTATTTGGGTTTTTACATGGATCATACAGACCATGTAATATGTGTCGGTTGACAACCCAATCATTACGGCTATGTTTGATCACAGTGAGTCAAGCTCTGAGCGTGCAGAGAGCCGTTGACTGAACGAAGTCGTCAGGTCACTTAAAATAATTGTTCGCGCGATAACCCAAATGTTGGACTTTCTGTTTAAATCATTGTCAGTCTTCTCTTGATTTTATACAGGTGATGGCACCAGGATTTCCCCAACGCAGGGGCTATGATCCCCAACATGGGGGGCAATATTATCAGGATCTCCTTACGTAGGGGCTATATGATCCCCGACTTGGGGCTATATATGATCCCGATAGCTACCATCGGGCGGGTGGCTAACTCTGAGCTAGTTAAGTAAAACATATTATATTGTACCTTCTTGCCCAGATTATTCCGGCCGATACATTCAACTAAGTCCCTTAGCGACTTGAAGCTTTCGAAACCCCACTCCAAGCAAGCACCATAGTCGAAAATGTTCTATATCAAGCCTGTATACACCAGCTGTGTCGCTTCTGGTGTTCGTATCTTAATAAAATGCCAGATATCACACAGACTTAACTAATTTCCACATCCGTAAGAGAAGACCTGTTTTGGACTGGCCTTAAATGTCTTGATAACAGAGAGTTTGACTTCGCTTATGACTACTCACTTGTCTGGCCTATTAACAATGAACCGCTCGCGCGCAGGTGATCAATGTTGTCAATTATTGGTGCGGCCATGTAAAATACATGTATTTTACATACAGAGATTACATGTGTATCCACCCTAAGGGTGGATACACACATGCATGTAATCTCTGTAAATGTCGTGTATTTGTCTTTTTACATGGATCATACAGACCATGTAATATGTGTCCGTTGACAACCCAATCATTGCGGCTATGTTTGACGACAGTGAGCCAAGCTCTGAACGTGCAGGCCGCTTAAAATAATTGTTCGCGCGATAACCCCCCAAATGTTGGACTTTCTGTTTAAATCATTGTCAGTCTTTTCTTGATTTGTATACCAGTGATCGTGGTGATGGCCCCAGGATTTCCCCAACGCAGGGGCTATGGTCCCCAACATGGGGGAGGCTATATTATCCCGGAAGCTACCGGACTGACCATCATTGCATATTTCCCCCACCCATGAAGCCACGAAGCCACTCCTGACTTATAAATATTGTAGTTGACAGTCATTTCTGTCGTGTCTGTTTGCTACGAGTGATTAATCTAATATTCAGCAATTTATGCTATTCATATAATTATGAACATAGTATTACAGCTTTAAATTTGAGACTACAGAATGTGGCGTTGATGTGTGTCTTCGTTCGGGTAAAGGGTTGTCAAGCTCTACGAGTTCCCAACTACATCACATTTCCTCTCTTGTGTTATATATGTGTACGCAAAATTTACAACTATGGAATATTTAAATTAAACATATAGTACATTCATGCCCAGATAATCCCGGCTGATACATTCAATTAAATCCCTTAGTTATTCGAAGCTTTCGAGAACCAAACCCTCCCCCAATCATGGATTATGGTCAAAAATGTTATAATTCAAGCGTGTACAAGCTAAAATTGTGACAGTTAGGAACTTGTTCAACCTTTGGTTAGAGAAACATATACTGTTATGTAAATTCTGGGTGAAAATGGGGGGGGGGTCACTCTTTACTTTTTACTTTCAACGCTGTACCTGCATTAATTATTTTGCGCTATAATGGATATTTGCATGGAAATCCCAATTGAATGTTATCACATGAGCTCGAACTGAAACTATCCGAGGAATCTCAACGAACCGGTATATATTGTCTGTCTTAATTTCCCAATGCCTGTTATTCAAGGCATGATAGCACCATATCGGATTGTTGATGGGACATTAAACACTCGTTTTTCTTCTAAATTTGTATCTATTGTAATTATTTATCTGAATGTCCATAGAGGGAAAAATAAATACTGTTTAAACTAAACACTCGTGTAACACAATCGCCCTAAAAGAGCTTCAAATTCTGCACATTTTATTTTTATTTTGGATGACCCTGAAATGATGAGAAACAAATCAAGTATAAAATCGACGGACTCAAATCCACTTTTCGAAATGAATTAAAACTCGTGAAAAACAGATATCAGACAGGGTTTATACATTTCGGCATCCATGAAAGAATTTATGACTGGCCTGAAATTTCTTGATAGCAGTTAGTTTGATAATGGCTTATAACTGCTCACTTGTCTCGCCTGTTGAAATTGTCCGATCGCGCGCAGGCGACTAATGCTATCAATCATTGGTGTGACCATGTAAAATACATGGATTTTACATACAGAAATTACATGCAAGTGTGTATCCACCCTAAGTCGGAAAGGATAGATATATGTAAACGTTTGGATACCTCCCTTTGCCCCAAATGGACTACATTGCACATCGCACCGAAGCCTGGAACATACGACGTCTAAATTATGTTGTAATTCATGTCAGACAAAACCTGTATTTACATATTATAGTTATGTTCAACAATAATAGGTGAATATAGATTTCGCTATGTTGTGAATTCGATAAAAGAGGCATAACCCAATATCATATATCACAAACAATGATTAAAACACAATGTCGTTCAACATCGGTACCATGTTTGTGTTTGTGACGAAATGACACGGCTGGATCTATGTGAATGATTAACCATGAACGCACCTGATAAGGGAGTCGATTGGAATCGAACTGGTCTATATATCACAGTGAAAATCCGTACAAACAACTGATCGGAAGTTGCTATCGCCGAGGCGAGACAAATCTATGTTCAGATAAAAAATTGCAGAATAACAAAAATAACAACATAAAAAAAGTTTTCGTACTGAATAGACGGATTACCAACAACTATAGACGTAAGTATATAGTGTACATACATACAATCCCACTATATTGCAACGGAAAGGTCGTTTTGTTTGCAGCATAAAGTTACATTACCTTGGCTCAGGTGTATTCCCATTCTGAAAATAGATACCATTTATTTCAATTCAATTCAATTGTATCCTGGTCATCATATAGTGATATTACATATTATATCAGAAAGAGATACATATATGTAAGTAAGTGCGTTATAATATATAGAGTATATATATCAACATATAGAGCTGGTTATGCGCGTTGCGTTCATATATATGGTAATAATAATGATGATGATAATAATAATACCAACAACAACAAATAATACTAGTAAAATATTTGTTCTATAGGGTTATAGTTAGTGGGGTTTATGTCATTAATATACCAATAACTTGATTTTGGAGGGCGTTATGGATTATTAACGGCCCTCCAGAAATGATTAACAGCCCGAGGGGTGTTAGTCATTTCTGCATGGAGGGCCGTTAATAAACCATAACGCCCGACAAAATAAAGTTATTACTATTATTACCACTTTCTGAAATGAAACCCAACTAGAAAATAGATGAGTGAGTAAGCAGCAATATGTCAAATGAAATAATAATTCTTTTAATAATTTGGTGTTAATTCTGAATTTTGTCACAAAGCAGTGAACATTAGCTTAGCAGTCTAAGTTCTGAACAGTATCTAGGAACTCATAATTTCCCATAATAGTTTATGGTGCAATTGTTGAAGGTGCACCCAGACATGAAACCAACTCAAGGTGGGTTATATAGTGATTGATTGTTCATAGCCGTTCCATGGGGAAATTCAACGCTATAAACAGTTCCTGGTGCTGCATTTGGTGGAATCGTTATTATTCCATCTGACCAAGCATCAAGCTTTACATCAGAAATGGTAGGGTTATCACTTGTATCCGAAGCGAGAGTCTCGAGGTTGTTCTGGTTATCAGTACCGGTACCCACAAAACCAACCGGTTCAGCAACAACAGTATCTAAAGCAAGTGTCTCGATATTGTTCTGGTTATCGGTATTCATTAAACCAACAGGTTCAGCAACAACAACATTATCAACAGATCTGTTGGCAATATCAATCAGTGAATTACCCCCAATTGTGCTGCTAGCAATGTTAACATTTCCACGTTCAGGCATGTGATCAACTGATAAGTCCAAATCTGGAATAGAGGTTGTGGCCAGTGAAGCATTCAAAATGTTCGCACATTCTCTCTTCTGAGCAAAAGATAAGTCACTGATATAATGATTAAGTGAATGGGTGTTCTTGTGATTTGTCACATTGATTATACTTTGTGTGTAACACCTGCTTGATATAATGTAGTGATTGTAGAAGCTCGGACACGATGGCAGGTGTACTCATGTGAGAGGCCAGCCTTGCGCGATATTCTCTGCATCATATTGAAGAGAGTATTTTTCCCTAGAGGACAGTTTTAAACCCAATATTAATTGGGTGCATAAGTTGATCTTGGTGTTTAAAATAATTTCAAACAGCGGTCTGATAGTTTTGAAATGTAGGATTTATAAATAGCAACCCTGATCGGAGTAGTCAATATCACATTGCTTGTTTTCCACCTTGGTGGTTTTTTGTCACCTCAGTTTTTGACATACAAACATACTCTACTCCTTTTGTATCACACAAAACCTCAAATGAATCTTTTGTCATGTTTGTCCACCCTCTCCCCCCTTCTACCAAAGCTGTAGCATATGTAAAACCAAACTGTCTCTCGAAGTTCATCAGCATCAGAATGCCTTCTATTAAAAGTACAATCCAAGTTTCTTCAGATCACCATCACCTATTGGTGGATTGTGCTTTGGCCTGCAGTTGTTAGACTTGAAGAATAACTTGCACCTAGCAGTAAACATATTATTTGCTGTCAAAAATTCTTTATCATTGAGTATATTAAATTGACGGTTGTAAGGTGCCGATGTTATTTGTCGATGTAGGGCAGCCCTTAAACAAGTTAATGAGCAGGTCGGCGTTAGAGATGTTCCAGGTTTTCTTGACTTCACTTCGGCGTAAAATTTCCGCAAAAGAGAGGCCAGTTCATCAGGAGAAATTTGGAAGAAATCACATTGCTTATTCCTGTTTGCAAGGCTGCAAGCTATTCTGAGAATATTTTCACTCCCCACTGGGTTGATTTTGTTGTCGATGCTGGTTTTGAACTGTTTTCAAGAGAATTTAAGGACTCCTCATCTAGTTCACTTGATTGAGACATTTTTTCGAACGATCACACAAAATGTAAACAATTCAAACCATGTGTCGTATGTTTGTTGTCAAACAAATTCTCACGTGACTAATTAATATTATTTACCACGAAAATAGGGCAATATCTTAGGAAAATTCAGTCAGAAATCTAATGTATTCCATTTGTTAGATAACACTTACTCACCTTGAATGTGTTGTTGGTCTGTTATTACATCTACTACAGTAAAATATCAGTTTTATTCGTAATAATATACTATGATCTTGTTTTAACATAAATTCCAAATTTAGAAATTAGGTTGCGTTCGACTGGATTCCTAGCAAATTGCAAACCGGAAGCGGGCCATTAACATCGTTAACGCATAAATTCCGGTTTGATGCCGGGCGTTATGGCTTTTTACCGTTCGGGTAAAATACTGTTAATATACTAGAGAACGCCCTCTAAAGTGGTAATACTGCTATTTAGCCTCAAGAGCACTTAAACAAGTCTAAGACCTTTCCGACGAAAATCGACAGGTTCCTTGTGGTTTTTTCATTTCGGGAATTTAATAATTGCAGTAACATCTGTGAGTTTGGTCTTCGAAAATAATAAGGGCGAATATATCTTAGTCTCCACTCGTGAATTTGTGGTAATTTAAGTATAATGTGGCATTCATCGCCCAATTCTAAATTACAGAGGGTACATTGCCGTTCCGAGTAGTCAACATTGTACCATGAGCCCTGTTCAACGGCCAGTTTGTGATTTGTTGTTCGGAACGTCATCAGGCTGTGTACAAATATGTTGTTGTACAAAGATAGGTAGTATTCTCTTTCGAAATTTGTCTTAATAATTCTATAAAATGCTAACTTGCTTAATTTCGAGATAGATTCCCACCACTCCTGTATAAATACATCCCGTAATTTGCGGTCAATGGACGAAGTAAAGCGGTTAGGGCTTAGCCTTATGACACTCTGATTGGTCCAGACATTACTCATGCCCAAACAACAAATTACTTATGTCGCGGATTCCCATCATCCACTTACCGTTAAAGTCTCCAGCGTTGAACCAGGTGTATATAATATAACTGTAGTGGGATTCTGTTCATGGGCATGCAAGTTAGTCTGGCCCAGTACAATAGGAGGCGCGATTTTATTTTCACTGTTATAGTGCATATACCCAGTTCGACATACGGGAAGGGCGTTGGTGTGGACTTTTTTAAACCTAATGTGAATTTCAAAAAACATAATTCTAGCTTTTCGAAACAAGCTATTTTTGCATAGCCCCAAATCTCCGATCCGTACGTCATAATGGGGATAATTGATTTTTCGTAGACTTCAAGGATACTCTCTTTGCTAAGCTTATGATTTCTGGCTTTATTGAATAGTGCATAGGCTGCTTTTTTTGCAGCTTGGCACCTGGTATGTCTGTCTAATGCGAAGGATCCATTCGTGTGAAAAGTTGTTCCCAGATATTTAAAGTGATCTACTATTTCTAGAGGCTTGTTGTCAGTAGAGAACGTGGGTAATTTATTCAAATTTCTGGGTTTCCTTCCGAAGATAATGTAGGAAGCTCATCCACTGCACGAGTTCCAGATAGCAGCTATTCGACATCTGAAGCGATGGTTTATGATATTACTTTATAGTGATGTAGGTTACTGGCCCTCTACTAATTCAAACTTATTTCAGGAAAAACCGAACCACGAGACCAGAGAGGAAACGGTGATCAAACGCTACGCGACCTTCTATTAAATCGAATGAGGAACCGGTGGAATAAACCATCGCCCGGTGCTAACAAGAACTGGATGTTGGATACCAGACCGAAGTTACTTGGATTGAGAAGGCCCTACACAGACGGTGCACTGTACTCCAGAGTGATTGAATCGACCAGAGTACAGGAAATTACTCAAAACGTTGATGGGATAACTAAGGTCCACAATTATCTTGACAAGAGATCGCCAAGAATAACATACCTAAGATTACTCCACACAAACGTCGACGAAGGTGATTTACTTGACAGACGTTCACACGGTGCCAGACATCAAAATACTGACCTTAATTTCAAGACGATTCCAGAGGACATGGACCAGAAACGTACCAGTGATAAATCTATACATGAGTTACGTAAGGTGAACGAAAAACTTATCAGTGATCCATCGAGGGACGATATAGCTAACGTGAACTCTAGACTGATCAGTGATCAATCTAGAGACAAAATATCTAATGCGAACTATAAACTGATCAGTGATCCAACCAGGGACAATCTAGTTCATCTGTATAATAAACTGATCAGTCACGTGCACCCACCGAGTGACGGGCTAGCCAACGATGAGCACAAACTTATCGTCGATCAACAGATGGACCAGCTAGCGAGATTAAGAGATAAATATGTTGCTAGTCCCGCAATTTTGTTGGAGGTTGTGGAAGAGGACGAACCTGTTGGTAAGTGAATTTACATTGTCATCTGATTCAAATTGAAAGTACACGTCGCGTTCGGACAACGTTTAACAACCGTACGTTTGGACTAACTGGTGATGTGTGTTACTTTGCCAACGCAAGTCATATGGCTCTGGTGACCATTGCGACTACACGTATACTGTCATTTGTTTCCGATAGGTTTGTGGCATGCATGTCTAGAAACGTGTAGCAAACGTGTAGCAAATGGGAATAATCCAATCGTCCAATAATTGTAAATCATATAAATTAGGCGCATTTCGCATGCTAGTATACAGGTATGGGACATTATAGTTCAATTGAAGATCTGACCGCTTTAGAAAAAAACGATGATCTCAACTCTTGTATCGTTAATAGACATGTATACACTTGGCATAATTATATATGCTTTCTTTGGCATCTTTCCAACTTATGGGCAAACATCAACCTTTCTAATGGGCGCCGTATAACGTTAGGCGAAAAATCATCTCTATCCGCGAATATGGTAAGGCAACAGCAGTTACGCCTTACTGTACGTGAAACCGAACCTGCTTATTATCATTTTCGTTAACGCGACGAAAGAGGATGAAATGCGTAGAATTGGAGCATTCATTTTTACACAAGGGCTCTTTTTGACTACTCTCAATGTGATGTGAAACACTCCGGCAGGATGAGCAAATAGAAATGGAGAATAATATTGCTCAAAGTAGTTATTTTTACGAATATTAATCCAAATTGACAACACACACCGTCATTCTTATATATTAATTAAATGCAATGACGCTAGATGGCGAAATCGTTCGCGTTATATTAGTTTATTTTTAATGCTCGGATTCTAGGAAGCGAAGTGTGTAATAATCACAGAACGACACGATGTGTAAATGGTTTGTCGATACGGCACTCGTGCTGTCGCGGAAGGATAGAACTTGAGGCGCAAAAGCGCCTCTCGTTATATCCTTCTGCGACAGCACTCGTGCCGTATCGACAAACCCATTTACACATCGTGTCGTTCTGTGTATTGATCGCAATCGAACAAGTTCATAATATGTCTTTAAAAAGTATATTAAACGGACATGACTCGTTCGAATCCTCAGATTATGTATTCATAATCTGTTAAGAGGTAACCCAAAACATACATACGCGGAAGATTAGAAACAAATTCATCGATATAGCGCTGGAAAATCGTGTTTTGTTTCTTATATTTTCGATAAATTTACGATAGTTTCGTTTGTGTCGGTTGGAATACCCTGTACCAATGCATTCTCTTATATATGCGAGTCGACCACAGGTCGCCTCGCATATATAAGAGAATGCATTGGCCTAACAATTTTTTATCATTTTTTTTAAATAAATGTTTCTGACAATTTTTAGGACATAAAATAAAAAACATCCATTACCCTGCAGGGAGCCCCACACATATATAGAAGCATATAGAAGAGTGTCGTCTGCTCATGTTTGTCTGGTGCTCTGTATGGGTGAAATTATAAAATTGTTAAAGAATACAAGAAAAATTTATTAAAATTGTAAAAAATTGTTAGGCCAATGCATTCTCTTATATATGCGAGGCGACCTATGGTCGACTCGCATATATAAGAGAATGCATTGGCACGACTGGATTTGATATGGCGGGTCACATGTTATTAATCAGCGGTCAAATTACACATGAACATCTACATATACGATTACAGCTCTCTTCGCTCTGAAACATGTATGGTACTACATAAAGGTGGTCGTTGAATTGCGATGCATTGCATCAAACAGTTATATTGAACACAATTTATGTTCGTTTATATATTTGCATGTTTAAAGTTTTAAATCATTATGTAACTTGTAACTGCCTATATATCTGGTGTATTGCAATAAATATTCTATTCTATTCTATTCTAAGTTTGACGATTAAAACAAAGAGAAATCCGTGTGTGAAGTTTTTTAATTATCTCATGTTAAGATAACGTAAAATACCTTTTCGGAAGTCGCGCGTTATTCCGTTTCCGATTCCAGAATTGCAATGAATACAAATGTCGTAATATATGCTCGGGACCCGATCATCGTGTTTTCAAGTTGTATTTGTTTTTAATTCAATGCGCCTTTCTGTGACGTATACTGTTCTTATAAAGGTAGTTCGGATATTTATCAACCTAATTCGATACTGGGGAAAATTCAAAAGCGAATCCTATAAGGTGTTTCTGGAGCGCAAACCAGCATGTGGCTTTAAGCTTCAATAAGAATTAAAAATATGTTGTCCATGATTGTAATCACCCCTGGTGAAGTGCTCCTGCTAATGTGCTATGATGCGGTTAAGTCCTGCTGAATTGCTATGATGCTGTTAGTGCAAACTGATGCTGTTAACAAACAGTACCGTTATTGTTTTTTTAATTTGTCTTTCTCGCGGTGTTCCGATAATCTGAACATATACCAGGGGGGGGGGGGGGGGTCGGAAAAATTTTCAGGCACGTATGGCATTTTTTCCCTTTCGATCATTTTTTGTACCCACCCACCCCCACCGCCAAATTTTTTTCCGTTTTCGGCAGTTTTTTCCGACCATTTTTTTCACACCCATCCCCCTTTTAACACTAAAACAGATATTTGCGGGGGGGGGGATTCACTGTAAACAGCTGTATATGAATTTCTGTGCATACTATTTATCATGGATGTTAACATGGACATGTAAATAGGAATGAGTCATTTTGAAGTCATTCGGCCAAAAAAACATGGCTGCCAGCGGCCATCTTGGATTTCAAAATTTGCAACAAAATACAACACGATAACTGCCTGCAGTCAGTTTACCAGTTAGAATTACATTATTTCTCTCATTCAAAGTGGTTTTGAAGCCCAACTCATTGCCAAAACACTAAAAAAACAAGCAGGAATTTTTTTTTTATTTGCGGAAAAAAATGCTTGTTGGTGGCTTTGACCACCCACCCACCCCGGCATACGTGCCGGGAAAAATGTTTTCACCCCCCCCCCCCTGCATATACAAGAAAAGCCATTTTGCGTATCAAACATTAAAAAACATATTGCGAAATATTTTAAATGCTGGTTGACTATAATCAAGATGGTTATTGGCGTCGTTTTTGAAACACCAGCGAAGGCATTATTATATTTTTCAAAAATATGCATGTTCTTGAATGTTTCATACACACACTGTTTTTTTTTCTCAAATCGCTCGGATTAGCCAAAGACTGCGCAAAAATGACAACTTTAGAAAAATTACGGTACTTTTTAGTAACGGTATCAGTTTACCCTACCCGCATCATAGCAATTCAGCAGGACCACCAGCATCATATCATATTAGCTGGGCCACTTGACCAGGGGTGGTAATGTAAACAATTATCATACATAGTATAGCACGTTAGTTTTCCTCTGAAGATTTCGGTCGTCACAGGCTCTATCGACGATACAACACAAATGTGCTACAATTTTAGAGGCTCACAGCACGTATATTGTATGCAGCGACGGTGCATAAGGGCAGTGCGGGTGGGGTGGCCACGGAGCGCGTTGTACATTCCCATGTAACATATTTTGTGACATGAAAATCTGACCATTTAAAAAATGATATCGTGAGAATTCCCCATTACAGTACAACCAATAGCTTGGAAGGCTAAATCGTATGTCCCTAGATATAGTATAGAATGAGCGGAGACTTAAGCGAAACTTGCAAAAGCATTCGGGGACAATATAACATCGAGGTTGTTGAGTTATTGGACAAAAAGACCAAAAAGAGAAATAGGAAACCATTGTAAGGTCCTTATTAATAGATGCAACAAATGCGTTAGGTTATATATTCTCAACCACGCAGTGGAATGACCCAAACGAGTTTGTGTTTGAAACCGAGGACATCAAAACATTGAAAGAGCAATTAGACGTATACAGCATCGGGATCTGATATATCAATTGATGAGTGAGTCTGAAACGCAGAGATTACGGGTACACGATGGCGCAGTTATAACTATAGTATAGCCTATAACGATGATATTACGTTGATAGTGGTGTTATGTTATGTTTTACATACCATGGCTCCCGCCGTTGTTCTTCTCAGTGCTGTGAGTAGTGATTTACCTTCAGGTCCCGACCGCCATGACGCACTAATCAGAAGCCACTCTAACCCAAGAGCTTTCAGCGCTTTATCAACAATGGTTAATTTCCTGGAGAAGGCTGATCAGAACCACACACGCGATCGAGCTTCCGGCGACTCCTTCGACATCGAGTCCATACCACTGAAAATGATCGATGAGAATGCGAACTATGATCCAGGAGGAAAGGTCGATGGTCATCTTAAAAGCTTCACAGGTAGCGAACATATAAATAGAAAGACAACACTGAGCGCAAAACATCATAACCCTGCATCGGAACTTGCAGGAGATGAATTTTCACAGACAAAAAAACCAACGGAAGAGTTCACATTCCATGACTATGGGCATATGGAAATACTGGATTCGACTAGAATACCTAAGCTGAATTCAATTGAGAACGGAGACCCGAGAGATCTGAAGAATATTCCCGTTGACAAATCAAGTGATTTGAAAGACATGATACACTCGAAGGTTTCCAAAATTGCCCCAGATACCATCGGGTTTGTAGAAAATGAACATGAGAATGTCTCAGTGCTGGAACAGTTTGTCGAACAAACATCTAACCGAAACGAGGATACAATAAATAGCCAACATGACGCTCGTAAGTCGAACGAGATAGAGAAGTTCAAAAGTAGCGACTGGGGATTCTATTCTGAAACTGCTAAGTCTGGCGACAGTCCCTCAATAACGATTGAAGATGATGAGATGGCAGGCTTACACCGTGGTCCGCATTATGTACACGACCCTGCTGCACAGACAGCGTCAATGTCGTCAGCAGGGATGAACGACGAGTCTCGTGTTAAATTTGCAGCGAATGAAGCTAAAATGAAGAATAGTTCAGATTACCAAAAGCCGTTGCAGCGAGAGGATTCGTCTGTTCCGACAAATATGAAAGATAGGAATGTTTGGTATTTACAAGATAGAAATGCTCACAACAGTCGCCAATCACTACCGCAAACAGATCATTCAAGAACAATATTAGATGACAAAGATCGTAGAGACGACGGGATGGATGACATGAACCCGAAATATGTGGAAGAATATGAACATTTCATCGATGTTCACCACCTTGGCGATGAGAAATATCATTATGAACATAATCTCCAACAAGACCGCCACGAATCAATAAAGATTGAGAACTTTTTTGCACACCCCGAACATGAAGACGCCCCAGGTTCAGATAAAGATGATGTGGAATTTAATGAGACTCTATCACATGCAGACAGTAAATTGGCTCCAGATGTTCAGAGTGAAATTAGCAAAAACCTTAACCAACATACTAATATCCCATTGATCTTTTCTCAAAGAAAGGGAACAGAAACTTTGGCACTTCTGGTTGAGATGTATTCGACAAAGTCACCTTTTGAGAAATTGGCTTCATATTTCCGGTCAACTACTCATAATCGAATTTTGCGGCGGACAGAAGCATCTGGTTATTCTAAATCGCAAATTGTGACTACTAAAAGAACAAGCGGCGTGTCTGGTAGTGGCACTGATCGTCACGTTAGTCGGCCGTTGTCATATAAATCGCTCGTTTCTCAATTGGCACCTAGAACCACAGATAGAGTAGCAACTGTTGCTATGCACATGAACCAGGAGACTTCTCCAGCTACCATTGTGACTAGACACACTTTGTCTAAGGATGCACGCCGATCTGAAATCACTAATAATAATATCCTCCAAACCACAACCATAACAACGGAGGCTGAAACCAACATTGAAACATTTATAAATGATGTATTGAATGCCAGGTCTCACTCGGACGTGGTTCTCCAAATATCCGATGCATTACCTAATTCCAATGAAGTGGATGTGTCGGGAACCGATTCGCAAGCTCATACGACTGTGGTGGAGCTGGTTACGAACCTCCCAAATGCTATCCCAAAGGACAATGTGACTACAAACGGGCCTGCTATTACAACCACCGACACGATGGCGTCGAAAATGGAATTTCTAACTCGTTACAACCAACCAGTGTTTACTGGGGTCGAACTGTCAATGCATAGTACTGCACCAGAGAAGACATCAACTGAGGCATTGTCGGGTGGTAATTTAACTACCACCAAGCCTGCAGATACCACAACTGACGCGGCGATGGCCGTTGCAATGACCCATAAGACAGACACAGTGGCACCGGGAGCCAATTTACTAACATATGCGACTGCGGTAGAAAAAATATCAACTAAAACTATTGATACTCTAACTGAGACTGCCGTAACTTACGCAGAATTTCCTTATGTAAATCAGACTATCGTGAATAATGAGGTGACACAGAACGCCGACCTGTCAATTCTTGTTGCTGAACTCGACAAAACAACAATTGATACTTCCGATGTCCCTACTGTGAACACTGAATCTGCTGATATCAGACCTGATATTCTGCAAGCAGATCACAATGTTGGACTAACATTGACAAGGTCTGACCCAACCGCGGCGACGTTTGGTACAACTGAAAGGAAAGCTACAATCTCTTCAATCGGGACATTTTCCTCAGGCATTGCAACATCAGAGATTAAAACAACAAGCAGTAAACAGAAAGTTGCAATGGCGTCGGACGTAGCTGGCACATATGGGACGTTATATAATACACTCGAAGGGTCGATTACTGCGCCTGAAGTTGGATCACTGAGAGAGAACAATGGAACGTCCAATGCGACACCTGAGCCTCCAGTGTCTTCATCCGAAGCAACAACAGCCACACCCGAAATGCAAAATAGCGCAACTAAAGAGGCAACAACTGCATCGGAAGCAACATCAGTAACGGTTAGGATACTACATGTTACAACCGACGAGTATACGTCTGCAGATGGATCAGAATCAACGACCACCAAAACTGAAGCTACGACAATCACAATCGGAATGGCAGGTACTACAACTACTGCGCCGGAAGTAACGACAACTACAGCCGGAATGTCAGACAAAACTAAAGCTCCGACGTCTGCGACCGAATTAACGACAATCATGATCGGAATGCTAGACACTCCACCTAAAGCGTCAGCGCCTGCATCAGACCCAACGACAATCATAATCGGAGTGACAGGTACCACGATTAAAGAGTCGATGTCTGCAGTGGAACCAACGACTATCATAACCGGAATGTTAGACACTACAATAAAACAGTCAATGTTTGGTTCGGAAGAATCAAGAGTCGTGGCTGGAATGTCAGATACTACGACTAACGTATCAGCGGCTGCATCTGACCCAACGACACTCACAACCGGAATGTCATACACTACAAATAACGAGCCAATATCGTCGTCAGCTGAAGTAACACCACTCGCAACCAGAATGTTAGGCACAACAACTAAAGATTCAAGATCAGCAGCTGAAGAAAAAGCAACCACAACAGGGATGTCAGACAACACAACTAAAGCTTCGACGTCTGGATCAGAAACATCAACAGTCACAACCGTGATGTCAGACAACACAACTAAAGCATCGACGTATGAATCAGAAGCATTAACAGTCATAACCGGTATGTCAGACAGCAAAACTAAAGCATCGACGTATGAATCAGAAGCATTAACAGTCATAACCGGTATGTCAGACAGCACAACTAAAGCATCGACGTATGAATCAGAAGCATTAACAGTCACAACCGGTATGTCAGACAGCAAAACTAAAGCATCGACGTATGAATCAGAAGCATTAACAGTCATAACTGGTATGTCAGACAGCACAACTAAAGCATCGACGTATGAATCAGAAACACCAACAGTCACAACCGGGATATCAGACAGCAAAACTAAAGCATCGACGTATGAATCAGAAGCATTAACAGTCACAACCGGTATGTCAGACAGCAAAACTAAAGCATCGACGTATGAATCAGAAGCATTAACAGTCACAACCGGTATGTCAGACAGCAAAACTAAAGCATCGACGTATGAATCAGAAGCATTAACAGTCACAACCGGTATGTCAGACAGCACAACTAAAGCATCGACGTATGAATCAGAAGCATTGACAGTCACAACCGGTATGTCAGTCAGCACAACTAAAGCATCGACGTATGAATCAGAAACACCAACAGTCACAACCGGTGTGTCAGACAGCACAACTAAAGCATCGACATTTGGATCAGAAGCATTAACAGTCACATCCGGGATGTCAGACAGCACAACTAAAGCATCGACATTTGGATCAGAAGCATTAACAGTCATATCCGGGATGTCAGACAGCACAACTAAAGCATCGACATTTGGATCAGAAGCATTAACAGTCACATCCGGGATGTCAGACAGCACAACTAAAGCATCGACATTTGGATCAGAAGCATTAACAGTCACAACCGGTATGTCAGACAGCACAACTAAAGCTTCGATATCTGAATCAGAAGTATCAACAGTCACAATCCGAATGTCAGATACTATAACTAAAAAGTATGCATCTGCATCAAAGGCAACGACGGTCACACCCGGTATGTCATATACTACAATCAAAGAGTCAATATCTGCATCGGAGGCAACGACGGTCACACCCGGAACGTCAGGTACTACAAATAAAGAGCCGAGCGCAAGCGGGATGTTGATTACGGTAATCAAAGCGTCGTCATCTGTACCGGAATCATCGAGAGTCACAAACACAATGTCAAATACTACAACTGAACAGTCAAAATCTCCATTTGGGACAACGACAGGCACAACTGGAATGTCAGGTACAATAATTAAAGATTCATCATTCTCATCGGAAGAAACGACAGACACAACCGCAATGCCATATGCCACAATTAAAGAGTCTACATATGCATATAAATCAGCAGCATTCATAAGCGGAATGCCAGATACCACAACCAAAGAGCCAACATCTGCATCTGACGCAATAAAAGTCACAACCGGAACATCAGACACCACAACAAAATATTGGACGACTGCATCGGATCCAACGACAATCACAATCGGAATACATAATAATACAACTAAAAAGTCTACATCGGAAATAACGGCAAATACACCCGCAATACCGGCTACTGCAACTCAAACATCGACGACTGCATCTGGAGAACCGACAGTTACAACCGGAATATCAGACATTACAACTATCGAGTCAGCGCCCTCATCGGAAGAAACGACAGTCGCAGCCGGAATGTCAAATACTATAACCAAAGAATCTGTGTCTGCACCGGAAGTAACGACATTCATAACCGGAATGTTGGATACTACAACTACTAAAGATTCGAAGTCTCGAAGGAAAGCAACGAATTGTATGACGGGAATGACATATACTAAAACTAAAGAGTCGATTCCATCGGAAGCAACGACAGTCACAGCCGGAATGTCAGATACAAGAAGTAAAGTTTTAACATCTGAATCTGAAGAAACGGCGACCACAACCGGAATTTCAGCTATCACAACTAAAGAGTCGACGTCTTCATCCGAAGAAACAATATTGAAAACGGCGATATCAGATAGTACAACTAGCGAGTCGACGACTGCATCGGATATAATGACACTCACCACTGGAATGGTAGACGCTACAACTAACGTATCGACGACTGCATATGAAGCAACGACGCTCACTGTTGGAATGTTAGAAATTACAACTAAAGAGTCGACGCCTGGAACGGAAGCAACGAATATTATAACCGGAACGTCAGACACATCAACCAAAGAGTCGACATCAGCGGAAGCAACGCTAGTCACAACCGGAATGTCAGACACTACAACTAAAGAGTCGACGTCTGGAACGGAAGCAACGAATATTATAACCGAAACGTCAGACACTACAACTAAAGAATCGACAGCAGAGGAAGAAACGATAGTCACAGCCATGATGTCAGAAACTACAAATAAAGAGTCGACAGCAGAGGAAGCAACGCTAGTCACAACCAGAACGTCAGGCACTACAACTAAAAAGTCGACAGCAGCGGAAGCAACGCTAGTCGCAACCGGAATGCGAGATATTACAACTAAAGAGTCGACAGCAGCGGAAGCAACGCTAGTCACAACAGGAATGTCAGACACTACAACTGAACAGTCAAACTCTCCATTTCGGACAGCGACAGTTAAAACGGGAATGTCAGATACTACAAATATCGAGTCAGCGTCCTTATCGAAAGAATCGACAGTCACAACCGGAATGTCACATACTACACAAGATTCAAGAGACACAACGACAGCCATAGCCGGAATGTCAGATACTACAACCAAAGACTCGATGTCTGCATCGGAAGTAACGACATTCATAACCGGAATGTTAGATACTACAACTACTAAAGAGTCGATGTCTGGAACGGAAGCAACGAATGGCATGACCGGAATGCCATATACTAAAACTAAAAAGTCGATTCCATCGGAAGCAACGACAGTCACAGCCGGAATGTCAGATACAAAACGTAAAGTTTCAACATCTGGCTCTGAAGAAACGGCGACCACAACCGAAATGTCAGCTATCACAACTAAAGAGTCGACGTCGTCATCCGAAGCAACAATTTTGACAAAGGCAATGTCAGATACTAAAGAATCGACGACTGCATTGGAAATAACGACACTCACAACTGGAATGGTAGACACTACAACTAAGGGATCGACGACTGCATCTGAAGCAACGACACTCACTATTGGAATGTTACAAATTATAACTGAAGCAACGAATATTATAACCGGAATGTCAGACAGTACAACTAAAGAGTTGACAGCAGCGGAAGCAACGCTATTCACAACCGGAACATCAGACACTACAACTACCGAGTCAACATCAGCGGAAGCAAAGCTAGTCACAACCGGAATGTCAGACACTACAAATAAAGAGTCGACAGCAGCGGAAGCAACGCTATTCACAACCGGAACATCAGACACTACAACTACCGAGTCAACATCAGCGGAAGCAAAGCTAGTCACAACCGGAATGTCAGACACTACAACTAAAGAGTCGACAGAAGCAATGACAATCAAACCCAGATTGTCGATAACCGGAACGTCAGATGCTATAACTATGGAATTGACGTCTGGGTGGGAAACAACGAGAGGCATAACCGGAACTTCAGATACTAAAGTGTTGACGCCTGCATTCGAAGGAAAGACACTTACAACCGGAGTGTTAGATACTACAACTAAAGTGCCAATGACAGCATCGGAATCAATGACAATTACAACCGTAATGTTAGATACTACAAATAAAGAGTCGACGACTGCATCGGCAGTCATAACAGGAATGTTCGATAGGGCAGCTAAAGTGGCAACGTCTGCATCGAAAGAAACAACGATCATTACCGAGTCGACATCTGGATTCGATGCAACGACAATCAGAACCGGAATATTAGACACTTTTAAAGAGTTGGCATCGGAAGCAATCACAGCTGCAACCGGAATGTTATATACTATAACTGAAAATCCGACATCATTACAGGAATCAACGGAAATCACAACCGGAATGTTATATACTATAACTGAAAATCCGTCATCATTACAGGAATCAACGGAAATCACAACCGGAATGTCAATTCCTACAACTAATGGGTCGACTTATGGATCGAACGCAACGACATTCACAACCGGAACATCAGATACCACAGCTGCATTGGTAGCAACGACACTCACATCAAATACGACAACTAAAGAGTCGACGACTCCATCGACCACAGCGAGTTTCGTAACAGGAATGTCAGATACTACAAGAAAAAGGTCGACGTCCTCATCAGATATCACAACCGCCAGAATGTCCTATACTACAATTAAAGAGTCGATGGTTGCATTGAAAATAGCGACGGCTGCAACAAAAATGTTAGATACTGCAACCGAAGCGTCGACGTCTCGATCCGAGGCAACGACAGTCATAACCGGAATGTCAGATATCACAAACAAAGAGTCAACATCTGCATATGATGCAACGACATTCACCACCGAAATGTCCGTGTCGCCATCGGACATGACGACATTCCCAACCGGAATGTCAGATACCATAACTAAAGAGTCCGTGTCGCCATCGGACATAACGATATTCCCAACCGGAATGTCAGATACCATAAATAAAGAGTCCGTGTCGCCATCGGACATAACGACAATACCAACCGAAATGTCAGACACCACGACAAAAGAGTCCATGTATCCATCGGACATAACGACATCCACAACCAGAATGTCAGATACCACAACTAAAGAGTCGACGTCTGCAACGGACATAATGACATCCACAACCAGAATATCAGATACCACAACTAAAGGGTCCACGTCTCCATCGGACATAACAACATCCACAACCGGTATGTCAGATGCCAGAACTATAGAGTCGACGTCTCCATCGGACATAACGACATCTACAACAAGAATGTCAGATACCACAACTAAAGAGTCCGTGTCGCCATCGGACATAACGATATTCCCAACCGGAATGTCAGATACCATAACTAAACAGTTCGTGTCGCCATCGGACATAACGACAATCCCAACCGGAATGTCAGATACCACAACTAAAGAGTCCACATCTCCATCGGACATAACGATATCCACAACAAGAATGTCAGATACCACAAATATAGAGTCCACGTCTTCATCGGGCATAACGACATCCAAAACCATAATGTCAGATACCACAACTAAAGAGTCCACGTCTCCATCGGACATAACGACATCCACAACCAGAATGTCACATACCACAACTGAAGAGTCGACGACTGCATCGAACATAACGACATCCACAACCGGAATGCCAGATACCACAACTAAAGGGTCCTCGTCTCCATCGGACATAACGACATCCACAACCGGAATGTCAGATACCACAACTGAAGAAGCAACGACTACATCGGACATAACGACATACACAACCAGAATGTCAGATACCACAACTAAAGAGTCCACGTCTCCATCGGACATAACGACATCTACAACTAGAATGTCAGATACCACAACTAAAGAGTCCGTGTCGCCATCGGACATAACGATATTCCCAACCGGAATGTCAGATACCATAACTATACAGTTCGTGTCGCCATCGGACATAACGACAATCCCAACCGGAATGTCAGATACCACAACAAAAGAGTCCACATCTCCATCGGACATAACGATATCCACAACCAGAATGTCAGATACCACAACAAAAGAGTCCACGTCTCCATCGGACATAAGGACATCCACAACCAGAATGTCAGATACCACAACTATAAAGTCGACGTCTCCATCGGAAATAACGACATCTACGACAAGAATGTCAGATACCACAACTAAAGAGGCCGTGTCGCCATCGGACATAACGACATCCACAACCAGAATGTCAGATACCACAACTATAGAGTCCACGTCTTCATCGGACATAATGACATCCGAAACCATAATGTCAGATACCACAACTAAAGACTCCACGTCTCCGTCGGACACAACGACATCCACAACCAAAAAGTCAGATACCACAACTAAAGAGTCCACGTCTCCATCGGACATATCGACATCCACAACCGGAATGTCAGATACCACAACTAAAGAGTCCACGACTACATCGGACATAACGACATCCCCAACCAGAATGTCAGATACCACAACTGAAGAGTCGACGACTGCATCGAACATAACGACATCCACAACCGGAATGTCAGATACCACAACTAAAGAGTCCACGACTACATCGGACATAACGACATCCCCAACCAGAATGTCAGATACCACAACTGAAGAGTCGACGACTGCATCGAACATAACGACATCCACAACCGGAATGCCAGATACCACAACTAAATGGTCCTCGTCTCCATCGGACATAACGACATCCACAACCGGAATGTCAGATACCACAACTGAAGAAGCAATGACTACATCGGACATAACGACACACAAAACCAGAATGTCAGATACCACAATTAAAGAGTCCACGTCTCCATCGGACAACACGACATCCACAAGCATAATGTCAGATACCACAACTAAAGAGTCCACGTCTACGTCGGACATAGCGACGTCGACAACCAGAATATCATATACCACAACAAAAGAGTCCACATCTCCATCGCACATAACGACAACCACAACCGGAATGTCAGGTACCACAACTAAAGAGTTGATATCTCCATCGGACATAACGACATCCTCAACAAGAATGTCAGATACCACAACTAAGGAGTCGACGTCTGCAACGGACATAACGACATCCAAAACCAAAATGTCAGAGACCACAACTAAAGGTTCCACGTCTCCATCGGATATAAGGACATCCACAACCAGAATGTCAGATACCACGACTAAAGAGCTAACGTCTCCATCGGACACAACGACATCCAAAACCAGAATGTCAGATACCACAACTAAGGTGCCATCGTATCCATCGGAGATAACGACATCCTCAACTGGAATGTCAGATACCACATCTAAAGAGTCGACATCTGCATCGGACATAACGACATCCACAACTAGTATGTCAGATGCCACAACTAAAGATGCCGCGTCTCCATCGGACATACAGACATCTACGACCAGAATGTCAGCTACCACAACTAACGAATCCACGTCTCCATCGGACATAGCGACAACCACAACCGGGATGTCAGATAGCACAACTAAAGTGTCATCGTATCCATTGGACATAACGATATCCACAACTGGAATGTCATATACCTCAACTGAAGTGTCCGTGTCGCCATCGGACATAACGATATTCCCAACCAGAATGTCAGATACCACAACTAAACAGTCCATGTCGCCATCGGACATAGCGACATCGACATCCAGAATGTCAGATAGCACAATTAAAGAGTCGACGTCTGCAACGGACATAACGACATCCACAACCAGAATGTCAGATGTCACAACTAAAGGGTCCACGTCTCCATCGGACATACAGACATCTACAACCAGAATGTCAGTTACCACAACTAAAGAGTCCACGTCTCCATCGGACATAACGACAACCACAACCGGGATGTCAGATAGCACAACTAAAGTGTCATCGTATACATCGGACATAACGATATCCACAACTGGAATGTCAGATACCACAACTAAAGAGTCCACGACTACATCGGACATAACGACATCCACAACCGGAAAGCCAGATACCACAACTGAAGGGTCCGCGTCTCCATCGGACATACCGACATCCACAACCGGAATGTCAGATACCACAACTGAAGAAGCAACTACTACATCGGACATAACGACATACACAACCAGAATGTCAGATACCACAACTAAAGAGTCCACGACTACATCGGACATAACTACATCCACAACCAGAATGTCAGATACCACAACTAAAGTGTCCACGTCTCCATCGGTCATAACGACATCCACAACCAGAATGTCAGATACCACAACTAAAATGTCGATGTCTCCATCGGACACAACGACATCCACAACTAGAATGTCAGATACCACAGCTAAAGAGTCCACACCTCCATCGGACATAACGACATCCGCAAGCAGAATATCAGATACCACAACTAAAGAGTCCACGTCTACATCGGTCATAACGACATTTACAACCATAATGTCAGATACCACAACTATAGAGTCCACGTCTCCATCGGACATAACGACATCCAAAACCATAATGTCAGATACCACAACCATAGACTCCACGTCTCCATCGGACACAGCGACATCCGCAACCATAAAATCAGATACCACAGCTATAGAGTCCACTTCTCCATGTGACACATCGACACGCACAACCAGAATGTCATACACCACAACTAAAGAGTCCACGTCTCCATCGGACATAGCGACATCGACAACCAGAATGTCAGATACCACAATTAAAGATTCGACGTCTGCAACGGACATAACGACATCCACAACCAGAATGTCAGATGCCACAACTAAAGAGTCGACGACTGCATCGAACATAACGACATCCACAACCGGAATGTCAGATGTCACAACTAAAGGGTCCACGTCTCCATCGGACATACAGACATCTACAACCAGAATGTCAGTTACCACAACTAAAGAGTCCACGTCTCCATCGGACATAACGACAACCACAACCGGGATGTCAGATAGCACAACTAAAGTGTCATCGTATCCATCGGACATAACGATATCCACAACTGGAATGTCAGATACCACAACTAAAGAGTCCACGACTACATCGGACATAACGACATCCACAACCGGAAAGCCAGATACCACAACTGAAGGGTCCGCGTCTCCATCGGACATACCGACATCCACAACCGGAATGTCAGATACCACAACTGAAGAAGCAACGACTACATCGGACATAACGACATACACAACCAGAATGTCAGATACCACAACTAAAGAGTCCACGACTACATCGGACATAACTACATCCACAACCAGAATGTCAGATACCACAACTAAAGTGTCCACGTCTCCATCGGTCATAACGACATCCACAACCAGAATGTCAGATACCACAACTAAAATGTCGATGTCTCCATCGGACACAACGACATCCACAACCAGAATGTCAGATACCACAGCTAAAGAGTCCACACCTCCATCGGACATAACGACATCCGCAAGCAGAATATCAGATACCACAACTAAAGAGTCCACGTCTACATCGGTCATAACGACATTTACAACCATAATGTCAGATACCACAACTATAGAGTCCACGTCTCCATCGGACATAACGACATCCAAAACCATAATGTCAGATACCACAACCATAGAGTCCACGTCTCCATCGGACACAGCGACATCCGCAACCATAAAATCAGATACCACAGCTATAGAGTCCACTTCTCCATGGGACACATCGACACGCACAACCAGAATGTCATACACCACAACTAAAGAGTCCACGTCTCCATCGGACATAGCGACATCGACAACCAGAATGTCAGATACCACAATTAAAGATTCGACGTCTGCAACGGACATAACGACATCCACAACCGGAATGTCAGGTACCACAACTAAAGAGTCTACGACTGCATCGAACATAACGACATCCACAACCGGAATGTCAGATACCACAACTAAAGAGTCCACGTTTCCATCGGACATAACGACATTCGAAACCATAATGTCAGATACCACAACTATAGTCTCCCCGTCTCCATCGGACATAACGACATCCACAAACACAATGTCAGATGCCACAACTATAGAATCCACGTTTCCATCGGACATAACGACATCCGAAACCATAATGTCAGACATCACAACTAAAGAGTCCACATCGCCATCGGACATAACGAAATTTACAACCGGAATGTCAGGTACCACAACTATAGAGTCCACGTTTCCATCGGACATAACGACATCCGAAACCATAATGTCAGATACCACAACTAAAGAGTCCACGTCTCCATCTGACATAACGACATCCACAACCAGAATATCAGATACCACAACTCAAGACTCCACGTCTCCGTCGGACACAACGACATCCACAACCAGAAAGTCAGATACCACAACTAAAGAGTCCACGTCTCCATCGGACATAACGACATCCACAACCGGAATGTCAGATACCACAACTAAAAAGTCCACGACTACATCGGACATAACGACATCCACAACCAGAATGTCAGATACCACAACTGAAGAGTCGACGACTGCATCGAACATAACGACATCCACAACCGGAATGCCAGATACCACAACTAAAGGGTCCTCGTCTCCACCGGACATAACGACATCCACAACCGGAATGTCAGATACCACAACTGAAGAAGCAACGACTACATCGGACATAACGACATACACAACCAGAATGTCAGATACCACAACTAAAGAGTCCACGTCTCCATCGGACATAACGACATCTACAACTAGAATGTCAGATACCACAACTAAAGAGTCCGTGTCGCCATCGGACATAACGATATTCCCAACCGGAATGTCAGATACCATAACTATACAGTTCGTGTCGCCATCGGACATAACGACAATCCCAACCGGAATGTCAGATACCACAACAAAAGAGTCCATGTATCCATCCGAATTAACGACATCCACAACCAGAATGTCAGATACCACAACTAAGGGGCCCACGTCTCCATCGGATACAACAACATCCACAACCAGAATGTCAGATACCACAACAAAAGAGTCAACGTCTCCATCGGACATAAGGACATCCACAACCAGAATGTCAGATACCACAACTAAAGAGTTCACGTCTCCATCGGACGTGGCGACATTCACAACCGGAATGTCAGATACCACAACAAAAGAGTCCACATCTCCATCGGACACAGCGACACCCACAACCAGAATTTCAGATACCACAACTAAAGAGTCGACGTCTCCATCGGACACAGCGACACCTACAACCAGAATGTCAGACACCACAACTATAAAGTCGACGTCTCCATCGGAAATAACGACATCTACGACAAGAATGTCAGATACCACAACTAAAGAGGCCGTGTCGCCATCGGACATAACGACATCCACAACCAGAATGTCAGATACCACAACTATAGAGTCCACGTCTTCATCGGACATAATGACATCCGAAACCATAATGTCAGATACCACAACTAAAGACTCCACGTCTCCGTCGGACACAACGACATCCACAACCAAAAAGTCAGATACCACAACTAAAGAGTCCACGTCTCCATCGGACATATCGACATCCACAACCGGAATGTTAAATACCACAACTAAAGAGTCCACGACTACATCGGACATAACGACATCCCCAACCAGAATGTCAGATACCACAACTAAATGGTCCTCGTCTCCATCGGACATAACGACAACGACAACCGGAATGTCAGATACCACAACTGAAGAAGCAACGACTACATCGGACATAACGACATACAAAACCAGAATGTCAGATACCACAATTAAAGAGTCCACGTCTCCATCGGACAACACGACATCCACAAGCAGAATGTCAGATACCACAACTAAAGAGTCCACGTCTACGTCGGACATAGCGACGTCGACAACCAGAATATCATATACCACAACAAAAGAGTCCACATCTCCATCGCACATAACGACATCCACAACCGGAATGTCAGGTACCACAACTAAAGAGTTGATATCTCCATCGGACATAACGACATCCTCAACAAGAATGTCAGATACCACAACTAAGGAGTCGACGTCTGCAACGGACATAACGACATCCAAAACCAGAATGTCAGAGACCACAACTAAAGGTTCCACGTCTCCATCGGATATAAAAACATCCACAATCAGAATGTCAGATACCACAACAAAAGAGTCCACATCTCCATCAGACATAAGGACATCCACAACCAGAATGTCAGATACCACAACTAAAGAGTCCACGTCTCCATCGGACATATCGACGTCCACAACCGGAATGTCAGATACCACAACTGAAGAAGCAACGACTACATCGGACAACACGACATCCACAAGCAGAATGTCAGATACCACAACTAAAGAGTCAACGTCTCCATCGGACATAACGACATCCACAACCGGAATGTCAGATACCACAACTGAAGAAGCAACGACTACATCGGACAACACGACATCCACAAGCAGAATGTCAGATACCACAACTAAAGAGTCCACGTCTACATCGGACAATACGACATCCACAACCAGAAAGTCCGATACCACAACTAAAGACTCCACGTCTACATCGGACATAACGACATTCACAACCGGAATGTCCGATACCACAACTAAAGAGTCCACGTCTCCGTCGGACAAAACGACATCCACAACTAGCATACCAGATACCACAACTAAAGACTCCACGTCTCCGTCGGACACAACGACATCCACAACCAGAAAGTCAGATACCACAACTAAAGAGTCCACGTCTCCATCGGACATAACGACATCCACAACCGGAATTTCAGATACCACAACTAAAAAGTCCACGACTACATCGGACATAACGACATCCACAACCAGAATGCCAGATACCACAACTGAAGAGTCGACGACTGCATCGAACATAACGACATCCACAACCGGAATGCCAGACACCACAACTAAAGGGTCCTCGTCTCCATCGGACATAACGACATCCACAACCGGAATGTCAGATACCACAACTGAAGAAGCAACGACTACATCGGGCATAACGACATACACAACCAGAATGTCAGATACCACAACTAAAGAGTCCACGTCTCCATCGGACATAACGACATCTACAACTAGAATGTCAGATACCACAACTAAAGAGTCCGTGTCGCCATCGGACATAACGATATTCCCAACCGGAATGTCAGATACCATAACTATACAGTTCGTGTCGCCATCGGACATAACGACAATCCCAACCGGAATGTCAGATACCACAACAAAAGAGTCCATGTATCCATCCGAATTAACGACATCCACAACCAGAATGTCAGATACCACAACTAAGGGGCCCACGTCTCCATCGGATACAACAACATCCACAACCAGAATGTCAGATACCACAACAAAAGAGTCAACGTCTCCATCGGACATAAGGACATCCACAACCAGAATGTCAGATACCACAACTAAAGAGTTCACGTCTCCATCGGACGTAGCGACATTCACAACCGGAATGTCAGATACCACAACAAAAGAGTCCACATCTCCATCGGACACAGCGACACCCACAACCAGAATGTCAGATACCACAACTAAGGGGTCCACGTCTCCATCGGATACAACAACATCCACAACCAGAATGTCAGATACCACAACCAAAGAGTCGACGTTTCCATCGGACACAACGACATCCATAACCAGAACGTCATCTACTATAACTAAAGAGTCCACGTCTCCATTGGACACAGCGACACCCACAACCAGAATTTCAGATACCACAACTAAAGAGTCGACGTCTCCATCGGACACAGCGACAACTACAACCAGAATGTCAGACACCACAACTAAAGACTCCACGTCTCCGTCGGACACAACGACATCCACAACCAAAAAGTCAGGTACCACAACTAAAGAGTCCACGTCTCCATCGGACATATCGACATCCACAACCGGAATGTTAGATACCACAACTAAAGAGTCCACGACTACATCGGACATAACGACATCCCCAACCAGAATGTCAGATACCACAACTGAAGAGTCGACGACTGCATCGAACATAACGACATCCACAACCGGAATGCCAGATACCACAACTAAAGAGTCCATGTCTCCATCTGACATAACGACATCCGAAACCATAATGTCAAATATCAGAACTAAAGACTCCACGTCTCCATCGGACATAACGATATCCACAAACACAATGTCAGATACCACAACTAAAGACTCCACGTCTCAATCGGACATATCGACATCCACAACCAGAATGTCAGATACCACAACTAAAGAGTCCATGTCTCCATCTGACATAACGACATCCGAAACCATAATGTCAGATATCACAACTAAAGACTCCACGTCTACATCGGACATAACGACATTTACAACCGGAATGTCCGATACCACAACTAAAGAGTCCACGTCTCCGTCGGACAAAACGACATCCACAACTAGAATACCAGATACCACAACTAAAGAGTCCATGTCTCCATCTGACATAACGACATCCGAAACCATAATGTCAGATATCACAACTAAAGACTCCACGTCTCCATCGGACATAACGATATCCACAAACACAATGTCAGATACCACAACTAAAGACTCCACGTCTCAATCGGACATATCGACATCCACAACCAGAATGTCAGATACCACAACTAAAGAGTCCATGTCTCCATCTGACATAACGACATCCGAAACCATAATGTCAGATATCACAACTAAAGACTCCACGCCTACATCGGACATAACGACATTCACAACCGGAATGTCAGATACCACAACTAAAGAGTCCATGTCTCCATCGGACATATCGACATCCACAACCAGAATGTCAGATACCACAACTAAAGAGTCCATGTCTCCATCTGACATAACGACATCCGAAACCATACTGTCAGATATCACAACTAAAGACTCCACTTCTCCATCGGACATAACGATATCCACAAACACAATGTCAGATACCACAACTAAAGACTCCACGTCTACATCGGACATAACGACATTCCCAACCGGAATGTCAGATACCACAACTAAAGCGTCCACGTCTCCGTCGGACATAACGACATCCATAACCGGAATGTCAGATACCACAACTAAAGAGTTGATATCTCCATCGGACATAACAACATCCACAACAAGAATGTCAGCTACCACAGCTAACGAGTCCACGTCTCCATCGGACATAACGACATCCACAACCAGAATGTCATATACCACAACTAAAGAGTCCACGTCAGCATCGGACATAGCGACTTCGACAACCAGAATATCATATACCACAACAAAAGAGTCCACACCTCCATCGCACATAACGACATCCACAACCGGAATGTCAGATACCACAGTTAAAGAGTCCACGTCACCATCGGACATTGCGACATCGACAACCAGAATGCCGTATACCACAACTAAAGAGTCCACGTCTCCATCGGACAACACGACATCCACAAGCAGATTGTCCGATACCACAACTAAAGAATCCACGACTACATCGGACAAAACAATATCCACAACCAGAATACCAGATATCACAGCTAGAAAGTCCACGTCTCCATCGGACATAACGACACACACAACCAGAATGTCAGATACCACAAATATAGAGTCCACGTCTCCATCGGAAATAACGACATCCGAAACCATAAAGTCAGATACCACAACTAAAGACTCCAAGTCTTCATCGGACATAACGACATTCACAACCGGAATGTCAGATACCACAACTAAAGAGTCCACGTCTCCGTCGGACGTATCGACATCCACAACCAGAATGTCAGATACCACAACTAAAGAGTCCACGTCACCATCGGATATAGCGACATCGACAACCAGAATGTCATATACCACAACTAAAGAGTCCACGTCTCCATCGGACAACACGACATCCACAAGCAGATTATCCGATACCACAACTAAACAATCCACGTCTACATCGGACAAAACGACATCCACAACCAGAATACCAGATACCACAGGTAAAAAGTCCACATCTCCATCGGACATAACGACATACATGACCAGAATGTCAGATACCACAACTATAGAGTCCACGTCTCCATCGGACATAACGACACCCAAAACCATAATGTCAGATACCACAACTAAAGACTCCACGTCTCCATCGGACACAACGACATCCACAACCAGAAAGTCAGATAATACAACTGAAGAGTCCACGACTACATCGGACATAACGACATCCACAACCGGAATGTCAGATAACACAACTGAAAAGTCCACGTCACCATCGGACATAGCGACATCCACAACCAGAATGTCATATACCACAATTAAAGAATCCACGTCTACATCGGACATAACGACACCCACAACCGGAATGTCAGATAACACAACCGAAGAGTCCACGACTACATCGGACATAACGACATCCACAACTGGAATGTCAGATACCACAACTAAAGAGTCGACGTATCCATCGGCCATAACAACATCCACGAACAGAATGTCAGATACCACAGCTAAAAAGTCCACATCTCCATCGTACATAACGACATCCACAACCAGAATGTCAGATACCACAACTGAAGAGTCGACGACTGCATCGAACATAACGACATCCACAACCGGAATGCCAGATACCACAACTAAAGGGTCCTCGTCTCCATCGGACATAACGACATCCACAACCGGAATGTCAGATACCACAACTGAAGAAGCAACGACTACATCGGACATAACGACATACACAACCAGAATGTCAGATACCACAACTAAAGAGTCCACGTCTCCATCGGACATAACGACATCTACAACTAGAATGTCAGATACCACAACTAAAGAGTCCGTGTCGCCATCGGACATAACGATATTCCCAACCGGAATGTCAGATACCATAACTATACAGTTCGTGTCGCCATCGGACATAACGACAATCCCAACCGGAATGTCAGATACCACAACAATAGAGTCCATGTATCCATCCGAATTAACGACATCCACAACCAGAATGTCAGATACCACAACTAAGGGGCCCACGTCTCCATCGGATACAACAACATCCACAACCAGAATGTCAGATACCACAACAAAAGAGTCAACGTCTCCATCGGACATAACGACATCCACAACCGGAATGTCAGATACCACAGTTAAAGAGTCCACGTCACCATCGGACATTGCGACATCGACAACCAGAATGCCGTATACCACAACTAAAGAGTCCACGTCTCCATCGGACAACACGACATCCACAAGCAGATTGTCCGATACCACAACTAAAGAATCCACGACTACATCGGACAAAACAATATCCACAACCAGAATACCAGATATCACAGCTAGAAAGTCCACGTCTCCATCGGACATAACGACACACACAACCAGAATGTCAGTTACCACAAATATAGAGTCCACGTCTCCATCGGAAATAACGACATCCGAAACCATAAAGTCAGATACCACAACTAAAGACTCCAAGTCTTCATCGGACATAACGACATTCACAACCGGAATGTCAGATACCACAACTAAAGAGTCCACGTCTCCGTCGGACGTATCGACATCCACAACCAGAATGTCAGATACCACAACTAAAGAGTCCACGTCACCATCGGATATAGCGACATCGACAACCAGAATGTCATATACCACAACTAAAGAGTCCACGTCTCCATCGGACAACACGACATCCACAAGCAGATTATCCGATACCACAACTAAACAATCCACGTCTACATCGGACAAAACGACATCCACAACCAGAATACCAAATACCACAGCTAAAAAGTCCACATCTCCATCGGACATAACGACATACATGACCAGAATGTCAGATACCACAACTATAGAGTCCACGTCTCCATCGGACATAACGACACCCAAAACCATAATGTCAGATACCACAACTAAAGACTCCACGTCTCCATCGGACACAACGACATCCACAACCAGAAAGTCAGATAATACAACTGAAGAGTCCACGACTACATCGGACATAACGACATCCACAACCGGAATGTCAGATAACACAACTGAAAAGTCCACGTCACCATCGGACATAGCGACATCCACAACCAGAATGTCATATACCACAATTAAAGAATCCACGTCTACATCGGACATAACGACACCCACAACCGGAATGTCAGATAACACAACCGAAGAGTCCACGACTACATCGGACATAACGACATCCACAACTGGAATGTCAGATACCACAACTAAAGAGTCGACGTATCCATCGGCCATAACAACATCCACGAACAGAATGTCAGATACCACAGCTAAAAAGTCCACATCTCCATCGTACATAACGACATCCACAACCAGAATGTCAGATACCACAACTGAAGAGTCGACGACTGCATCGAACAGAACGACATCCACAACCGGAATGCCAGATACCACAACTAAAGGGTCCTCGTCTCCATCGGACATAACGACATCCACAACCGGAATGTCAGATACCACAACTGAAGAAGCAACGACTACATCGGACATAACGACATACACAACCAGAATGTCAGATACCACAACTAAAGAGTCCACGTCTCCATCGGACATAACGACATCTACAACTAGAATGTCAGATACCACAACTAAAGAGTCCGTGTCGCCATCGGACATAACGATATTCCCAACCGGAATGTCAGATACCATAACTATACAGTTCGTGTCGCCATCGGACATAACGACAATCCCAACCGGAATGTCAAATACCACAACAATAGAGTCCATGTATCCATCCGAATTAACGACATCCACAACCAGAATGTCAGATACCACAACTAAGGGGCCCACGTCTCCATCGGATACAACAACATCCACAACCAGAATGTCAGATACCACAACAAAAGAGTCAACGTCTCCATCGGACATAAGGACATCCACAACCAGAATGTCAGATACCACAACTAAAGAGTTCACGTCTCCATCGGACGTAGCGACATTCACAACCGGAATGTCAGATACCACAACAAAAGAGTCCACATCTCCATCGGACACAGCGACACCCACAACCGGAATGTCAGATACCACAACAAAAGAGTCCACGTCTCCATTGGACACAGCGACACCCACAACCAGAATGTCAGATACCACAACTATAGAGTCCGTGTCGCCATCGGACACAACGACATCCGCAACCAGAATGTCAGATACCACAACTATAAAGTCGACGTCTCCATCGGAAATAACGACATCTACGACAAGAATGTCAGATACCACAACTAAAGAGGCCGCGTCGCCATCGGACATAACGACATCCACAACCAGAATGTCAGATACCACAAATAATGAGTCCACGTCTCCATCGGATATAACGACATCCACAACCAGAATGTCAGATACCACAACTATAGAGTCCACGTCTTCATCGGACATAATGACATCCGAAACCATAATGTCAGATACCACAACTAAAGACTCCACGTCTCCGTCGGACACAACGACATCCACAACCAAAAAGTCAGATACCACAACTAAAGAGTCCACGTCTCCATCGGACATATCGACATCCACAACCGGAATGTTAGATACCACAACTAAAGAGTCCACGACTACATCGGACATAACGACATCCCCAACCAGAATGTCAGATACCACAACTAAAGGGTCGACGACTGCATCGAACATAACGACATCCACAACCGGAAAGCCAGATACCACAACTAAAGAGTCCACATCTCCGTCGGACATAACGACAACGACAACCGGAATGTCAGATACCACAACTGAAGAAGCAACGACTACATCGGACATAACGACATACAAAACCAGAATGTCAGATACCACAATTAAAGAGTCCACGTCTCCATCGGACAACACGACATCCACAAGCAGAATGTCAGATACCACAACTAAAGAGTCCACGTCTACGTCGGACATAGCGACGTCGACAACCAGAATATCATATACCACAACAAAAGAGTCCACATCTCCATCGCACATAACGACATCCACAACCGGAATGTCAGGTACCACAACTAAAGAGTTGATATCTCCATCGGACATAACGACATCCTCAACAAGAATGTCAGATACCACAACTAAGGAGTCGACGTCTGCAACGGACATAACGACATCCAAAACCAGAATGTCAGAGACCACAACTAAAGGTTCCACGTCTCCATCGGATATAAAAACATCCACAATCAGAATGTCAGATACCACAACAAAAGAGTCCACATCTCCATCAGACATAAGGACATCCACAACCAGAATGTCAGATACCACAACTAAAGAGTCCACGTCTCCATCGGACATATCGACGTCCACAACCGGAATGTCAGATACCACAACTGAAGAAGCAACGACTACATCGGACAACATGACATCCACAAGCAGAATGTCAGATACCACAACTAAAGAGTCAACGTCTCCATCGGACATAACGACAACCACAACCGGAATGTCAGATACCACAACTGAAGAAGCAACGACTACATCGGACAACACGACATCCACAAGCAGAATGTCAGATACCACAACTAAAGAGTCCACGTTTACATCGGACAATACGACATCCACAACCAGAAAGTCCGATACCACAACTAAAGACTCCACGTCTACATCGGACATAACGACATTCACAACCGGAATGTCCGATACCACAACTAAAGAGTCCACGTCTCCGTCGGACAAAACGACATCCACAACTAGAATACCAGATACCACAACTAAAGAGTCCATGTCTCCATCTGACATAACGACATCCGAAACCATAATGTCAGATATCACAACTAAAGACTCCACGTCTCCATCGGACATAACGATATCCACAAACACAATGTCAGATACCACAACTAAAGACTCCACGTCTCAATCGGACATATCGACATCCACAACCAGAATGTCAGATACCACAACTAAAGAGTCCATGTCTCCATCTGACATAACGACATCCGAAACCATAATGTCAGATATCACAACTAAAGACTCCACGTCTACATCGGACATAACGACATTCACAACCGGAATGTCCGATACCACAACTAAAGAGTCCACGTCTCCGTCGGACAAAACGACATCCACAACTAGAATACCAGATACCACAACTAAAGAGTCCATGTCTCCATCTGACATAACGACATCCGAAACCATAATGTCAGATATCACAACTAAAGACTCCACGTCTCCATCGGACATAACGATATCCACAAACACAATGTCAGATACCACAACTAAAGACTCCACGTCTCAATCGGACATATCGACATCCACAACCAGAATGTCAGATACCACAACTAAAGAGTCCATGTCTCCATCTGACATAACGACATCCGAAACCATAATGTCAGATATCACAACTAAAGACTCCACGCCTACATCGGACATAACGACATTCACAACCGGGATGTCAGATACCACAACTAAAGAGTCCATGTCTCCATCGGACATATCGACATCCACAACCAGAATGTCAGATACCACAACTAAAGAGTCCATGTCTCCATCTGACATAACGACATCCGAAACCATACTGTCAGATATCACAACTAAAGACTCCACTTCTCCATCGGACATAACGATATCCACAAACACAATGTCAGATACCACAACTAAAGACTCCACGTCTACATCGGACATAACGACATTCCCAACCGGAATGTCAGATACCACAACTAAAGCGTCCACGTCTCCGTCGGACATAACGACATCCATAACCGGAATGTCAGATACCACAACTAAAGAGTTGATATCTCCATCGGACATAACAACATCCACAACAAGAATGTCAGCTACCACAGCTAACGAGTCCACGTCTCCATCGGACATAACGACATCCACAACCAGAATGTCATATACCACAACTAAAGAGTCCACGTCAGCATCGGACATAGCGACTTCGACAACCAGAATATCATATACCACAACAAAAGAGTCCACACCTCCATCGCACATAACGACATCCACAACCGGAATGTCAGATACCACAGTTAAAGAGTCCACGTCACCATCGGACATTGCGACATCGACAACCAGAATGCCGTATACCACAACTAAAGAGTCCACGTCTCCATCGGACAACACGACATCCACAAGCAGATTGTCCGATACCACAACTAAAGAATCCACGACTACATCGGACAAAACAATATCCACCACCAGAATACCAGATATCACAGCTAGAAAGTCCATGTCTCCATCGGACATAACGACACACACAACCAGAATGTCAGATACCACAAATATAGAGTCCACGTCTCCATCGGAAATAACGACATCCGAAACCATAATGTCAGATACCACAACTAAAGACTCCAAGTCTTCATCGGACATAACGACATTCACAACCGGAATGTCAGATACCACAACTAAAGAGTCCACGTCTCCGTCGGACGTATCGACATCCACAACCAGAATGTCAGATAACACAACTAAAGAGTCGATATCTCCAACGGGCATAACGACATCCAAAACCAGAATGTCAGATACCACAGCTAACGAGTCCGCGTCTACATCGCACATAACGACATCCACAACCAGAATGTCAGATACCACAACTAAAGAGTCCACGTCACCATCGGATATAGCGAAATCGACAACCAGAATGTCATATACCACAACTAAAGAGTCCACGTCTCCATCGGACAACACGACATCCACAAGCAGATTATCCGATACCACAACTAAAGAATCCACGTCTACATCGGACAAAACGACATCCACAACCAGAATACCAGATACCACAGCTAAAAAGTCCACATCTCCATCGGACATAACGACATACACGACCAGAATGTCAGATACCACAACTATAGAGTCCACGTCTCCATCGGACATAACGACACCCAAAACCATAATGTCAGATACCACAACTAAAGACTCCACGTCTCCATCGGACACAACGACATCCACAACCAGAAAGTCAGATAATACAACTGAAGAGTCCACGACTACATCGGACATAACGACATCCACAACCGGAATGTCAGATAACACAACTGAAAAGTCCACGTCACCATCGGACATAGCGACATCCACAACCAGAATGTCATATACCACAATTAAAGAATCCACGTCTACATCGGACATAACGACACCCACAACCGGAATGTCAGATAACACAACCGAAGAGTCCACGACTACATCGGACATAACGACATCCACAACTGGAATGTCAGATACCACAACTAAAGAGTCGACGTATCCATCGGCCATAACAACATCCACGAACAGAATGTCAGATACCACAGCTAAAAAGTCCACATCTCCATCGGACATAACGACATCCACAACCAGAATGTCACATACCACAACTATAGAGTCCACGTCTCCATCGGTCACAACGACATCCAAAACCATAATGTCAGATACCACAACTAAAGACTCCACGTCTCCATCGGACACAACGACATACACAACCAGAAAGTCAGATAATACAACTGAAGAGTCCACGACTACATCGGACATAACGACATCCACAACCGGAATGTCAGATTACACAACTGAAAAGTCCACGTCACCATCGGACATAGCGACATCCACGACCAGAATGTCATATACCACAGTTAACGAGTCCACGTCTCCATCGGACACAACGACATCCACAACCGGAATGTCAGATACCACAACCAAAGAGTCGATGTCTCCATCGGACATAACGACATCCACATCCAGAATGTCAGATACCACAACTAAAGAGACCACGTCACAATCGGAAATAGCGACGTCGACAACCAGAATATCATATACCACAACAAAAGAGTCCACATCTCCATCGCACATAACGACATCCACAACCGGAATGTCAGATACCACAACCATAGAGTCCACGTCTCCATCGAAAATAACGACATCCGAAACCATAATGTCAGATACCACAACTAAAGACTCCACGTCTACATCGGACATAACGACATTCATAACCGGAATGTCAGATACCACAGCTAACGAGTTCACGTCTCCATCGGACATAACGACATCCACAACCGGAATGTCAGATACCTCAACTAAAGAGTCCACGTCACCATCGGACATAATGACATCCACAACCAGAATGTCAGATACCACAACTAAAGAGTCCACGTCTCCATCGGACATAACGACTTCCACAACCAGAATGTCAGATACCACAACTAAAGAGTCCACGTCACCATCGGTCATAGCGACGTCGACAACCAGAATATCATATACCACAACGAAAGAGTCCACATCTCCATCGC
This sequence comes from Siphonodentalium dalli, assembly GCA_032622095.1. Classification (NCBI taxonomy): domain Eukaryota; kingdom Metazoa; phylum Mollusca; class Scaphopoda; order Gadilida; family Siphonodentaliidae; genus Siphonodentalium; species Siphonodentalium dalli. Next base: position 62,549,359 of record CP136069.1, on the reverse strand, counting down.
ACATAACGACATCCACAACCGGAATGTCAGATACCACAACTAAAGAGTCCACGTCACCATCGGACATAGCGACATCGGCAACCAGAATCCCATATACCACAACTAAAGAGTCCACGTCTCCATCGGACAACACGACATCCACAGGCAGATTAGCCGATACCACAACTAAAGAATCCACGTCTACATCGGAAAAAACGACATCCACAACCAGAATACCAGATACCACAGCTAAAAAGTCCACATCTCCATCGGACATAACGACATACACAACCAGAATGTCAGATACCACAGCTAAAGAGTCCACGTCTCCATCGGACACAACGACATCCACAACCGGAATGTCAGATACCACAAATATAGAGTCCACGTCTCCATCGGAAATAACGACATCCGAAACCATAATGTCAGATACCACAACTAAAGACTCCAAGTCTTCATCGGACATAACGACATTCACAACCGGAATGTCAGATACCACAACTAAAGAGTCCACGTCTCCGTCGGACGTATCGACATCCACAACCAGAATGTCAGATAACACAACTAAAGAGTCGATATCTCCAACGGGCATAACGACATCCAAAACCAGAATGTCAGATACCACAGCTAACGAGTCCGCGTCTACATCGCACATAACGACATCCACAACCAGAATGTCAGATACCACGACTAAAGAGTCCACGTCACCATCGGATATAGCGAAATCGACAACCAGAATGTCATATACCACAACTAAAGAGTCCACGTCTCCATCGGACAACACGACATCCACAAGCAGATTATCCGATACCACAACTAAAGAATCCACGTCTACATCGGACAAAACGACATCCACAACCAGAATACCAGATACCACAGCTAAAAAGTCCACATCTCCATCGGACACAACGACATCCACAACCGGAATGTCAGATACCACAACTAAAGAGTCGCTGTCTCCATCGGACATAACGACATCCACATCCAGAATGTCAGATACCACAACTAAAGAGTCCACGACTGCATCGAACATAACGACATCCACAACCGGAATGTCAGATACCACACCTAAAGGGTCCTCGTCTCCATCGGACATAACGACATCCCCAACCAGAATACCAGATACCACAACTAAAGAGTCCACATCTCCATCGGACATAACGACGTCCACGAACAGAATGTCAGATACCACAGCTAAAGAGTCCACATCTCCATCGGACATACCGACATCCACAACCAGAATGTCAGATACCACAACTAAAGAGTCCACGTCACCATCGGAAATAGCGAAGTCGACAAACAGAATATCATATACCACAACAAAAGAGTCCACAGCTCCATCGCACATAACGACATCCACAACCGGAATGTCAGATACCACAACTAAGGAGTCCACGTCACCATCGGACATAGCGACATCGACAACCATAATGCCATATACCACAACTAAAGAGTCCACGTCTCCATCGGATAACACGACATCCAGAAGCAGATTGTCCGATACCACAACTAAAGAATCCAGGTCTACATCGGACAAAACGACATCCACAACCAGAATACCAGATATCACAGCTAGAAAGTCCACATCTCTACCGGACATAACGACATACACAACCAGAATGTCAGATACCACAACCATAGAGTCCACGTCTCCATCGGAAATAACGACATCGGAAACCATAATGTCAGATACCACAACAAAAGAGTCCACACCTCCATCGCACATAACGACATCCACAACCGGAATGTCAGATACCACAACTAAAGAGTCCACGTCACCATCGGACATAGCGACATCGACAACCAGAAAGCCATATACCACAACTAAAGAATCCACGTCTACATCCGACAAAACGACATCCACAACCAGAATACCAGATACCACAGCTAGAAAGTCCACATCCCCATCGGACATAACGACATACACAACCATAATGTCAGATACCACAACTATAGAGTCCACGTCTCCATCGGAAATAACGACATCCGAAACCATAATGTCAGATACCACAACTAAAGACTCCACGTCTACATCGGACATAACGACATTCACAACCGGAATGTCAGATACCACAAATAAAGAGTTCACGTCTCCGTCAGACATATCGACAACCACAACCAGAATGTCAGATACCACAACTAAGGAGTCGATATCTCCATCGGTCATAACGAAATCTACAACGAGAATGTCAGATACCACAGCTAACGAGTCCGCGTCTCCACCGGACATAAAGACATCCACAACCAGAATGTCAGATACCACAACTAAAGAGTCCACGTCACCATCGGACATAGCGACATCGACAACCAGAATATCATATACCACAACTAAAGAGTCCACGTCTACATCGGACAAAACGACATCCACAACCAGAATACCAGATACCACAACTAAAGAGTCCACGTCACCATCGGACATAGCGACATCGACAACCATAATGCCATATACCACAACTAAAGAGTCCACGTCTCCATCGGATAACACGACATCCAGAAGCAGATTGTCCGATACCACAACTAAAGAATCCAGGTCTACATCGGACAAAACGACATCCACAACCAGAATACCAGATATCACAGCTAGAAAGTCCACATCTCTACCGGACATAACGACATACACAACCAGAATGTCAGATACCACAACCATAGAGTCCACGTCTCCATCGGAAATAACGACATCGGAAACCATAATGTCAGATACCACAACAAAAGAGTCCACACCTCCATCGCACATAACGACATCCACAACCGGAATGTCAGATACCACAACTAAAGAGTCCACGTCACCATCGGACATAGCGACATCGACAACCAGAATGCCATATACCACAACTAAAGAATCCACATCTACATCGGACAAAACGACATCCACAACCAGAATACCAGATACCACAGCTAGAAAGTCCACATCCCCATCGGACATAACGACATACACAACCATAATGTCAGATACCACAACTATAGAGTCCACGTCTCCATCGGAAATAACGACATCCGAAACCATAATGTCAGATACCACAACTAAAGACTCCACGTCTACATCGGACATAACGACATTCACAACCGGAATGTCAGATACCACAACTAAAGAGTCCACGTCTCCGTCGGACATATCGACAACCACAACCAGAATGTCAGATACCACAACTAAGGAGTCGATATCTCCATCGGTCATAACGAAATCCACAACCAGAATGTCAGATACCACAGCTAACGAGTCCGCGTCTCCATCGGACATAAAGACATCCACAACCAGAATGTCAGATACCACAACTAAAGAGTCCACGTCACCATCGGACATAGCGACATCGACAACCAGAATATCATATACCACAACTAAAGAGTCCACACCTCCATCGCACATAACGACATCCACAACCAGAATGTCAGATACCACAACTAAAGAGTCCACGTCACCATCGGACATAGCGATATCGACAACCAGAATGTCATATACCACAACTAAAGCGTCCACGTCTCCATTGGACAACACGACATCCACAAGCAGATTATCCTATACCACAAATAAAGAATCCAAGTCTACATCGGACAAAACGACATCCACAACCAGAATACCAGATACCACAGATAAAAAGTCCACGTCTCCATCGGACATAACGACACGCAAAACCATAATGTCAGATACCACAACTAAAGACTCCACATCTCCATCGGACACAACGAAATCCACAACCAGACAGTCAGATAACATAACTGAAGATTGCACGACTGCATCGGACATAACGGCATCCACAACCGGAATGTCAGATAACACAACTGAAGAGTCCACGTCACCATCGGACATAACGACATCCACAATCAGAAAGTCAGATACCACACCTAAAGAGTCGATGTCTCCATCGGACACAATGATATCCACAACCAGGATGTCAGATACCAAGGCTAAAGAGTCAACAACTCCATCGGACATAACGACATCCACAAGCGGAATGTCTCATACCACAACTAAAGAGTCCACATCTCCATCGGACATAACGATATCCACAACCAGAATGTCAGATACCACAACTATAGAGTCCACGTCTCCATCGGACATAACGACTTCCAAAACCATAATGTCAGATACCACAACTAAAGACTCCACGCCTCCGTCGGACACAACGACATCCACAACCAGAAAGTCAGATACCACAACTGAAGAGTCCACGTCTCCATCGGACATAACGACATCCACAACCGGAATGTCAGACACCACAACTAAAGAGTCCACGACTACATCGGACATAACGACACCCACAACCAGAATGTCGGATACCACAACTGAAGAGTCGACGACTGCATCGAACATAACGACATCCACAACCGGAATGCCAGATACCACAACAAACGGGTCCTCGTCTCCATCGGACATAACGACATTGACAACCGGAACGTCAGATACCACAATTGAAGAAGCAACGACTACATCGGACATAACGACATACACAACCAGAATGTCAGATACCATAACTAATGAGTCCACGACTACATCGGATATAACGACATCCGCAACAGAAATGTCAGATACCACAACTAAAGAGTCGACGACTGCATCGAACATAACGACATCCACAACCGGAATGCCAGATACCACAACTAAACGGGCGTCGTCGCCATCGGACAGAACGACATCCACAACCCGAATGTCAGATACCACAACTAAAGAGTCCACGTCTCCATCGGACAACACGACATCCACAAGCAGAATGTCAGATACCGCAACTAAAGAATCCACGTCTACATCGGACAAAACGACATCCACAACCAGAATATCAGATACCACAACTAAAGAGTCCAAATCTCCATCGGACATTACGACATCCACAAACAGAATGTCAGATACCACAGCTAAAGAGTCCCCATCTCCATCGGACATAACGACATCCAAAACCATAATGCCAGATACCACAACTAAAGACCCCACGTCTCCATCGGACACAACGACATCCACAACCAGAATGTCAGATACCACAACTAAAGAGTCCACGTCTCCATCGGACATAACGACTTCCACAACCGGAATGTCAGATACCACAATTAAACAGTCCATGTCTCTATCGGACATATCGACATCCTCAACCGGAATGTCAGATACCACAACTAAAGAGTCGATGTCTCCATCGGACATAACGACATCCACAACCGGAATACCAAATACCACAACTAAAGGGTCCTCGTCTCCATCGGACATAACGATATCCACAACCGGAATACCAGATACCACAACTAACAAGTCCACGTCTCCATCGGACATTACGACACCCACAACTGGAATGTCAGATATCACAACTAAAGAGTCCACGTCTCCATCGGACACAACGACATCCACAACCAGAAAGTCAGATAATACAACTGAAGAGTCCACGACTACGTCGGACATAACGATATCCACAACCGGAATGTCAGATAACACAACTGAAAAGTCCAGATCACCATCGGACATAGCGACATCCACAACCAGAATGTCAGATACCACAGCTAAAGTGTCGACGTCTCCATCGGACATACCGACATCCACAACCAGAATACCAGATACCACAACTAAAGAGTCCACGTCTCCATCGGACATACCGACATCCAAAAACATAATGTCAGATACCAAAACTGAAGACTCCACGTCTCCATCGGACACAACGACATCCACAAGCAGAAAGTCAGATACCACAACTAAAGAGTCCACGTATCCATCGGACATAACGACATCCACAACCGGAATGTCAGATACCACAGCTAAAGAGTCCATATCTCCATCGGGCATAACGACATCCACAACCAGAATGTCAGATACCACAACTAAAGAGTCGACGTCTCCATCGGACATAATGACATCCACAAACAGAATGTCAGATACCACAACAAAAGACTCCACGTCTCCATCGGACATAACGACACCCACAACCAGAATGTCAGATACCACAACTATAGACTCCACGTCTCCATCGGACACAACGACATCCACAACCAGAATACCAGATACCACAACTAAAGACTCCACGTCTCCATCGGACAACACGACATCCACAAGCAGAATGTCAGATACCACAACTAAAGAATCCACGTCTACATCGGACAAAACGACATCCACACCCAGAATATCGGATACCACAACTAAAGAGTCCACGCCTCCATCGGTCATAACGAGATCCACAACCGGAATGTCAGATACCACAACTGAAGAGGACTCACCTCCATTTGACATAACGACATCCACAACCAGAATACCAGATACCACAACTAAAGAGTCCACATCTCCATCGGACATAACGACATCCTCAAACAGAATGTCAGATACCACAGCTAAAGAGTCCACATCTACATCGGACATAACGACATCCAAAACTAGAAAGTCAGATACCACAATTAAAGAGTCCTCGTCTCCCTCGGACACAACGACACCCACATCCGGAATGTCATATAACACAACTGAAGAGTCCACGACTACATCGGACATAACGACATCCACAACTGGAATGTCAGATACCACAGCTAAAAAGTCCACATCTCCATCGGACATAACGACATCCACAACCAGAATGTCAGATACCACAACTATAGAGTCCACGTCTCCATCGGACACAACGACATCCAAAACCATAATGTCAGATGCCACAACTACCGACTCCACGTCTCCATCGGACACAACGACATCCACAACCAGAAAGTCAGATAATACAACTGAAGAGTCTACGACTACATCGGACATAACAACATCCACAACCGGAATGTCAGATAACACAACTGAAAAGTCCACGTCACCATCGGACATAGCGACATCCACAATCAGAATGCCATATACCACAGCTAAAGAGTCCACGTCTACATCGGACACAACGACATCCACAACCGGAATGTCAGATACCACAACTAAAGAGTCGATGTCTCCATCGGACATAACGACATCCACATCCAGAATGTCAGATACCACAACTAAAGAGTCCACGACTGCATCGAACATAACGACATCCACAACCGGAATGTCAGATACCACAACTAAAGGGTCCTCGTCTCCATCGGACATAACGACATCCACAACCAGAATACCAGATACCACAGCTAAAGAGTCCACATCTCCATTGGACATAACGACATCCACAGCCAGAATACCAGATACCACAACTAAAGAGTCTGCATCGCCATCGGACATAACGACATCCACAATCGGAATGTCATATACCACAACTAAAGATTCCACTTCTCCATCGGACATAACGACATCCACAACCGGAATGTCAGTTACCACAATTAAAGAGTCCACTTCTCCATCGGACATAACGACATCCACAACTAGAATGTCAGATACCACAACTAAAGGGTCGATGTCTCAATCGGACATAACGACATCCACAACCAGAATGTCATATACCACAACTAAAGAGTCTATGTCTCCATCGGACACAACGACATCCACAACCAGAATGTCAGATACCACAGCTAAAGAGTCCACACCTCCATCGGACATATCGACATCCACAACCATAATGTCAGATACCACAACTAAAGACTCCACGTCTCCATCGGACATAACGACATCCACAACCAGAATGTCAGATACCACAACTAAAGAGTCCACGACTACATCGGACATAACGACATCCACAACCAGAATGTCAGATACCACAACTAAAATGTCGACGACTGCATCGAACATAACGACATCCACAACCGGAATGCCATATACCACAACTAAAGGGTCCTCGTCTCCATCGGACATAACGACATCCACAATCGGAATGTCAGATACCACAACTGAAGAAGCAACGACTACATCGAACATAACGACATACATAAGCAGAATGTCAGATACCACAACTAAAGAGTCCACGTCTACATCGGACAAAACGACATCCACAACCAGAATATTAGATACCACAACTAAAGAGTCCATGTCTCCATCGGTCATAACGACATCCACAACCGGAATGTCAGATACCACAGCTGTAGAGTCCTCATCTCCATCGGTCATAACGACATCCACAACCAGACTACCAGATACCACAACTAAAGAGTCCACATCTCCATCGGACATAATGACATCCGCAAACAGAATGTCAGATACCACAGCTAAAGAGTCCACATCTCCATCGGACATAACGACATCTGCAATCAGAATAACAGACACCACAACTAAACAGTCCGCATCTCCATCGGACAGAGCGACATCCAAAACCATAATGTCAGATACCACAACTAAAGACTCCACGTCTCCATCGGTCTCAACCACATCCACAACCAGAAAGTCAGATACCACAATTAAAGAGTCCACGTCTACATCGGACATAACGACACCCACAACCGGAATGTCAGATAACACAACTGAAGAGTCCACGACTACATCGGACATAACGACATCCACAACTGGAATGTCAGATACCACAACAAAAGAGTCGACGTATCCATCGGCCATAACGACATCCACGAACAGAATGTCAGATACCACAGCTAAAAAGTCCACATCTCCATCGGACATAACGACATACACAACCAGAATGTCAGATACCACAACTATAGAGTCCACGTCTCCATCGGACACAACGACATCCAAAACCATAATGTCAGATACCACAACTAAAGTCTCCACGTCTCCATCGGACACAACGACATCCACAACCAGAAAGTCAGATAATACAACTGAAGAGTCCACGACTACATCGAACATAACGACATCCACAACAGGAATGTCAGATAACACAACTGAAAAGTCCACGTCACCATCGGACATAGCGACATCCACAACCAGAATGTCATATACCACAACTAAAGAATCCACGTCTACATCGGACAAAACGACATCCACAACCAGAATACCAGATATCACAGCTAAAGAGTCCACGTCTCCATCGGACACAACGACATCCACATCCAGAATGTCAGATACCACAACTAAAGAGTCCACGACTGCATCGGACATAACGACATACACAACCAGAATGTCAGATACCATAACTAATGAGTCCACGACTACATCGGATATAACGACATCCGCAACAGAAATGTCAGATACCACAACTAAAGAGTCGACGACTGCATCGAACATAACGACATCCACAACCGGAATGCCAGATACCACAACTAAACGGGCGTCGTCGCCATCGGACAGAACGACATCCACAACCCGAATGTCAGATACCACAACTAAAGAGTCCACGTCTCCATCGGACAACACGACATCCACAAGCAGAATGTCAGATACCGCAACTAAAGAATCCACGTCTACATCGGACAAAACGACATCCACAACCAGAATATCAGATACCACAACTAAAGAGTCCAAATCTCCATCGGACATTACGACATCCACAAACAGAATGTCAGATACCACAGCTAAAGAGTCCCCATCTCCATCGGACATAACGACATCCAAAACCATAATGCCAGATACCACAACTAAAGACCCCACGTCTCCATCGGACACAACGACATCCACAACCAGAATGTCAGATACCACAACTAAAGAGTCCACGTCTCCATCGGACATATCGACATCCTCAACCGGAATGTCAGATACCACAACTAAAGAGTCGATGTCTCCATCGGACATAACGACATCCACAACCGAAATGTCAGATACTACAACTAAAGGGTCCACGTCTACATCGGACATAACGACACCCACAACCGGAATGTCAGATAACACAACTGAAGAGTCCACGACTACATCGGACATAACGACATCCACAACTGGAATGTCAGATACCACAACAAAAGAGTCGACGTATCCATCGGCCATAACGACATCCACGAACAGAATGTCAGATACCACAGCTAAAAAGTCCACATCTCCATCGGACATAACGACATACACAACCAGAATGTCAGATACCACAACTATAGAGTCCACGTCTCCATCGGACACAACGACATCCAAAACCATAATGTCAGATACCACAACTAAAGTCTCCACGTCTCCATCGGACACAACGACATCCACAACCAGAAAGTCAGATAATACAACTGAAGAGTCCACGACTACATCGAACATAACGACATCCACAACAGGAATGTCAGATAACACAACTGAAAAGTCCACGTCACCATCGGACATAGCGACATCCACAACCAGAATGTCATATAACACAGCTAAAGAGTCCACGTCTCCATCGGACACAACGACATCCACATCCAGAATGTCAGATACCACAACTAAAGAGTCCACGACTGCATCGAACATAACGACATCCACAACCGGAATGTCAGATACCACAACTAAAGGGTCCTCGTCTCCATCGGACATAACGACATCCACAACCAGAATACCAGATACCACAACTAAAGAGTTCACACCTCCATCGGACATAACGACATCCACGAACATAATGTCAGATACCACAACTAAAGAGTCCACATCTCCATCGGACATAACGACATCCAAAACCAGAAAGTCAGATACCACAATTAAAGAGTCCTCGTCTCCATCGGACATAACGACACCCACAACCGGAATGTCATATAACACAACTGAAGAGTCCACGACTACATCGGACATAACGACATCCACAACCAGAATGTCAGATACCACAACTAAAGAGTCCACGTCACCATCGGAAATAGCGACGTCGACAACCAGAATATCATATACCACAACAAAAGAGTCCACATCTCCATCGCAAATAACGACATCCACAACCGGAATGTCAGATACCACAACTAAAGAGTCCACGTCACCATCGGACATAGCGACATCGACAACGATAATGCCATATACCACAACTAGAGAGTCCACGTTTCCATTGGATAACACGACATCCACAAACAGATTGTCCGATACCACAACTAAAGAATCCAAATCTACATCGGACAAAACGACATCCACAACCAGAATACCAGATATCACTGCTAGAAAGTCCACATCTCCACCGGACATAACGACATACACAACCAGAATGTCAGATACCACAACCATAGAGTCCACGTCTCCATCGGAAATAACGACATCGGAAACCATAATGTCAGATACCACAACAAAAGAGTCCACACCTCCATCGCACATAGCGACATCCACAACCGGAATGTCAGACACCACAACTAAAGAGTCCACGTCACCATCGGACATAGCGACATCGACAACCAGAATGCCATATACCACAACTAAAGAATCCACGTCTACATCGGACAAAACGACATCCACAACCAGAATACCAGATATCACAGCTAGAAAGTCCACATCTCCATCGGACATAACGACATACACAACCATAATGTCAGATACCACAACTAAAGAGTCCACGTCTCCATCGGAAATAACGACATCCACAACCAGAATGTCAGATACCACAACTAAGGAGTCGATATCTCCATCGGTCATAACGAAATCCACAACCAGAATGTCAGATACCACATCTAACGAGTCCGCGTCTCCATGGGACATAAAGACATCCACAACCAGAATGTCAGATACCACAACTAAAGAGTCCACGTCACCATCGGACATAGCGATATCGACAACCAGAATATCATACACCACAACTAAAGCGTCCACGTTTCCATTGGACAACACGACATCCACAAGCAGATTATCCGATACCACAACTAAAGAATCCAAGTCTACATCGGACAAAACGACATCCACAACCAGAATACCAGATACCACAGCTAAAAAGTCCACATCTCCATCGAACATAACGAGATACACAACCAGAATGTCAGATACCACAACTATAGAGTCCACGTCTCCATCGGACATAACGACACCCAAAACCATAATGTCAGAAACCACAACTAAAGACTCCACGTCTCCATCGGACACAACGAAATCCACAACCAGAAAGTCAGATAACATAACTGAAGATTCCACGACTACATCGGTCATAACGTCATCCACAACCGGAATGTCAGATAACACAACTGAAGAGTCCACGTCACCATCGGACATAACGACATCCACAATCAGAATGTCAGATACCACAACTAAAGAGTCGATGTCCACGTCTCCATCGGACACAACGACATCCAGAACCGGAATGTCAGATACCACAATTAAACAGTCCATGTCTCCATCGGCCATATCGACATCCTCAACCGGAATGTCAGATACCACAACTAAAGAGTCGATGTCTCCATCGGACATAACGACATCCACAACCGGAATACCAGATACCACAACTAAAGGGTCCTCGTCTCCATCGGACATAACGATATCCACAACCGGAATACCAGATACCACAACTAAAAAGTCCACGTCTCCATCGGGCATTACGACACCCACAACCGGAATGTCAGATACCACAACTAAAGACTCCACGTCTCCATCGGACATAACGACATCCACAACCAGAAAGTCAGATACCACAACTAAAGAGTCCACGTCACCATCGGACTTAACTACATCCACAACCAGAAAGTCAGATACCACAACTAAAGAGTCCACGTCTCCATCGGACACAACGACATCCACAACCAGAAAGTCAGATAATACAACTGAAGAGTCCACGACTACATGGGACATAACGACATCCACAACCGGAATGTCAGATAACACAACTGAAAAGTCCACGTCACCATCGGACATAGCGACATCCACAACCAGAATGTCAGATACCACAGCTAAAGTGTCCACGTCTCCATCGGACATAACGATAATCACAACCAGAATGTCAGATACCACAACTATAGAGTCCACGTCTCCATCGGACATACCGACATCCAAAAACATAATGTCAGATACCAAAACTGAAGACTCCACGTCTCCATCGGACACAACGACATCCACAAGCAGAAAGTCAGATACCACAACTAAAGAGTCCATATCTCCATCGGACATAACGACATCCACAACCAGAATGTCAGATACCACAACTAAAGACTCCACGTCTCCATCGGACACAACGACATCCACAAGCAGAAAGTCAGATACCACAACTAAAGAGTCCATATCTCCATCGGACATAACGACATCCATAACCGGAATGCCAGATACCACAGCTAAAGAGTCCCCATCTCCATCGGACATAACGACATCCAAAACCATAATGTCAGATACCACAACTAAAGACTCCACGTATCCATCGGACATAACGACATTCACAACCGAAATGTCAGATACCACAGCTAAAGAGTCCATATCTCCATCGGACATAACGACATCCACAACCAGAATGTCAGATACCACAACTAAAAAGTCGACGTCTCCATCGGACATACTGACATCCACAACCAGAATGTCAGATACCACAACTAAAGCGTCGACGACTGCATCGAACATAACGACATCCACAATCGGAATGTCAGATACCACAACTGAAGAGTCCTCATCTCCATCGGACATAACGACATCCACAACCAGAATACCAGATACCACAACTAAAGAGTCCACGTCTCCATCGGACATAACGACATCCACAAACAGAATGTCAGATACCACAGCTATTGAGTCCAAGTCTCCATCGGACATAACGACATCCAAAACCATAATCTCAGATACCACAACTAAAGATTCCAGGTCTCCATCGGTCACAACGACATCCACAACCAGAAAGTCAGATAATACAACTGAAGAGTTCACGACTACATCGGACATAACGACATCCACAACCGGAATGTCAGATGACACAACTGAAAAGTCCACGTCACCATCGGAAATAGCGACATCCACAACCAGAATGTCATATACCACAGCTAAAGAGTCCACACCTCCATCGGACATAGCGACATCCACAAACATAATGTCAGATACCACAACTAAAGGGGCCTCGTCTCCATCGGACATAACGACATCCACAACCAGAATACCAGGTAACACAAATAAAGAGTCCACGTCTCCATCGGACATAACGACACCCACAACCGGAATGTCATATAACACAACTGAAGAGTCCACGACTACATCGGACATAACGACATCCACAAACAGAATGTCAGATACCACAGCTAAAGAGTCCCCATCTCCATCGGACATAACGACATCCAAAACCATAATGTCAGATACCACAACTAAAGACTCCATTTCTCCATCGGACACAACGACATCCACAATCAGAAAGTCAGATACCACAATTAAAGAGTCCACGTCTCCATCGGACATAACGACATCCACAACCAGAATATCAGATACCACAACTAAAGAGTCCACGTCTCCATCGGACAACACGACATCCACAAGCAGAATGTCAGATACCACAACTAAAGAATCCACGTCTACATCGGACAAAACGACATACACAGCCAGAATATCGGATACCACAACTAAAGAGTCCATGTCTCCATCGGTCATAACGACATCCACAATAGGAATGTCAGATACCACAACTGAAGAGGACTCATCTCCATTTGACATAACGACATCCACAACCAGAATACCAGATACCACAACTAAAGAGTCCACATCTCCATCGGACATATCGACATCCACAAACAGCATGTCAGATACCACAGCTAAAGAGTCCCCATTTCCATCGGATATATCGACATCCCAAACCAGAAAGTCAGATACCACAATTAAAGAGTCCTCGTCTCCATCGGACATAACGACACCCACAACCGGAATGTCATATAACACAACTGAAGAGTCCACGACTACATCGGACATAACGACATCCACAACTGGAATGTCAGATACCACAGCTAAAAAGTCCACATCTCCATCGGACATAACGACATCCACAACCAGAATGTCAGATACCACAACTATAGAGTCCACGTCTCCAACGGACACAACGACATCCAAAACCATAATGTCAGATACCACAACTAAAGACTCCACGTTTCCTTCGGACACAACGACATCCACAACCAGAAATTCAGATAATACAACTGAAGAGTCCACGACTACATCGGACATAACGACATCCACAACCGGAAAGTCAGATAACACAACTGAAAAGTCCACGTCACCATCGGACATAGCGACATCCACAACCAGAATGTCATATACCACAGCTAAAGAGTCCACGTCTCCATCGGACACAACGACATCCACAACCGGAATGTCAGATACCACAACTAAAGAGTCGATGTCTCCATCGGACATAACGACATCCACAACCAGAATATTAGATACCACAACTAAAGAGTCCACGTCTCCATCGGGCATTACGACACCCACAACCGGAATGTCAGATACCACAACTAAAGACTCCACGTCTCCATCGGACATAACGACATCCACAACCAGAAAGTCAGATAATACAACTGAAGAGTCCGCGACTACATCGGACATAACGACATCCACAACCGGAATGTCAGATAACACAACTGAAAAGTCCACGTCACCATCGGACATAGCGTCATCCACAAGCAGAATGTCAGATACCACAACTAAAGAATCCACGTCTACATCGGACAAAACGACATCCACAGCCAGAATATCGGATACCACAACTAAAGAGTCCATGTCTCCATCGGTCATAACAACATCCACAACAGGAATGTCAGATACCACAACTGAAGATTACTCATCTCCATTTGACATAACGACATCCACAACCAGAATACCAGATACCACAACTAAAGAGTCCACATCTCCATCGCACATATCGACATCCACAAACAGCATGTCAGATACCACAGCTAAAGAGTCCCCATCTCCATCGGATATATCGACATCCAAAACCAGAAAGTCAGATACCACAATTAAAGAGTCCTCGTCTCCATCGGACTTAACGACACCCACAACCGGAATGTCATATAACACAACTGAAGAGTCCACGACTACATCGGACATAACGACATCCACAACTGGAATGTCAGATACCACAGCTAAAAGGTCCACATCTCAATCGGACATAACGACATCCACAACCAGAATGTCATATACCACAGCTAAAGAGTCCACGTCTCCATCGGACACAACGACATCCACAACCGGAATGTCAGATACCACAACTAAAGAGTCGATGTCTCCATCGGACATAACGACATCCAAATCCAGAATGTCAGATACCACAACTAAAGATTCCACGACTGCATCGAACATAACGACATCCACAACCGGAATGTCAGATACCACAACTAAAGGGTCCTCGTCTCCATCGGAAATAACGACATCCACAACCAGAATACCAGAGACCACAACTAAAGAGTCCACATCTCCATCGGACATAACGACATCCACGAACAGAATGTCCGATACCACAGCTAAAGAGTCCACATCTCCAACGGACATAACGACATCCACATTCAGAATACCAGGTACCACAACTAAAGACTCCACGTCTCCATCAGACACAACGACATCCACTACAAGAAAGTCAGATACCACAACTGTAGAGTCCTCATCTCCATCGGTCATAACGACATCCACAACCAGAATACCAGATACCACAACTAAAGAGTCCACATCTCCATCGGACATAACGACATCCACAAACAGAATGTCAGATACCACAGCTAAAGAGTCCACATCTCCATCGGACATAACGACATCTACAATCAGAATACCAGACACCACAACTAAACAGTCCGCATCTCCACCGGATAGAGCGACATCCAAAACCATAATGTCAGATACCACAACTAAAGAGTCGACGACTACATCGAAAATACAGACACCCACAACCGGAATGCCAGATACCACAACTAAAGGGTCCTCGTCTCCATCGGACATAACGACATCCACAAGCGGAATGTCAGATACCACATCCAAAGAGTCCACGACTACATCGGACATAACGACATACACAACCAGAATGTCAGATACCACAACTAAAAAGTCCATGTTTCCATCGGACATAACGACATCCACAACCAGAATGTCAGATACCACAACTATAAAGTCGACGACTGCATCGAACATAAAGACATCCGCAACCGGAATGCCAGATACAACAACTAAAGGGTCCTCGTCTCCATCGGACATAACGACATCCACAACCGGAATGTCAGATACCACAACTGAAGAAGCAACGACTACATCGAATATAACGACATACACAAGCAGAATGTCAGATTCCGCAACTAAAGAGTCCACGTCTACATCGGTCATAACGACATCCACAACCAGAATACCAGATACCACAACTAATCAGTCCGCATCCATAATGTCAGATACCACAACTAAAGACTCAACGTCTCCATCGGTCACAACCACATCCACAACCAGAAAGTCAGATACCACAACTAAAGAGTCCACGTCTCCATCGGACATAACGACATCAACAAGCGGAATGTCAGATACCACAACTAAAGAGTCCACGACTACATCGGACATAACGACATCCACAACCAGAATGTCAGATACCACAACTAAAGAGTCGACGACTACATCGAACATACAGACATCCACAACCGGAATGCCAGATACCACAACTAAAGGGTCCTCGTCTCCATCGGACATAACGACATCCACAAGCGGAATGTCAGATACCACATCTAAAGAGTCCACGACTACATCGGACATAACGACATACACAACCAGAATGTCAGATACCACAACTAAAGAGTCCACGTCTCCATCGGACACAACGACATCCACAATCGGAATGTCAGATACCACAACTAAAGAGTCGATGTCTCCATCGGACATAACGACATCCAAATCCAGAATGTCAGATACCACAACTAAAGATTCCACGACTGCATCGAACATAACGACATCCACAACCGGAATGTCAGATACCACAACTAAAGGGTCCTCGTCTCCATCGGAAATAACGACATCCACAACCAGAATACCAGAGACCACAACTAAAGAGTCCACATCTCCATCGGACATAACGACATCCACGAACAGAATGTCAGATACCACAGCTAAAGAGTCCACATCTCCATCGGACATAACGACATCCACATTCAGAATACCAGGTACCACAACTAAAGACTCCACGTCTCCATCGGACACAACGACATCCACAACAAGAAAGTCAGATACCACAACTGTAGAGTCCTCATCTCCATCGGTCATAACGACATCCACAACCAGAATACCAGATACCACAACTAAAGAGTCCACATCTCCATCGGACATAACGACATCCACAAACAGAATGTCAGATACCACAGCTAAAGAGTCCACAATTCCATCGGACATAACGACATCTACAATCAGAATACCAGACACCACAACTAAACAGTCCGCATCTCCACCGGATAGAGCGACATCCAAAACCATAATGTCAGATACCACAACTAAAGAGTCGACGACTACATCGAAAATACAGACACCCACAACCGGAATGCCAGATACCACAACTAAAGGGTCCTCGTCTCCATCGGACATAACGACATCCACAAGCGGAATGTCAGATACCACATCCAAAGAGTCCACGACTACATCGGACATAACGACATACACAACCAGAATGTCAGATACCACAACTAAAAAGTCCATGTTTCCATGGGACATAACGACATCCACAACCAGAATGTCAGATACCACAACTATAAAGTCGACGACTGCATCGAACATTAAGACATCCGCAACCGGAATGCCAGATACAACAACTAAAGGGTCCTCGTCTCCATCGGACATAACGACATCCACAACCGGAATGTCAGATACCACAACTGAAGAAGCAACGACTACATCGAATATAACGACATACACAAGCAGAATGTCAGATTCCGCAACTAAAGAGTCCACGTCTACATCGGTCATAACGACATCCACAACCAGAATACCAGATACCACAACTAATCAGTCCGCATCTCCATCGGACAGAACGACATCCAAAACCATAATGTCAGATACCACAACTAAAGACTCCACGTCTCCATCGGTCACAACCACATCCACAACCAGAAAGTCAGATACCACAACTAAAGAGTCCACGTCTCCATCGGACATAACGACATCAACAAGCGGAATGTCAGATACCACAACTAAAGAGTCGACGACTACATCGAACATACAGACATCCACAACCGGAATGCCAGATACCACAACTAAAGGGTCCTCGTCTCCATCGGACATAACGACATCCACAAGCGGAATGTCAGATACCACATCTAAAGAGTCCACGACTACATCGGACATAACGACATACACAACCAGAATGTCAGATACCACAACTAAAGAGTCCATGTCTCCATCGGACATAACGACATCCACAAGCGGAATGTCAGATACCACATCTAAAGAGTCCACGACTACATCGGACATAACGACATACACAACCAGAATGTCAGATACCACAACTAAAGAGTCCATGTCTCCATCGGACATAACGACATCCACAACCAGAATGTCAGATACCACAACTATAAAGTCGACGACTGCATCGAACATAAAGACATCCCCAACCGGAATGCCAGATACCACAACTAAAGGGTCCTCGTCTCCATCGGACATAACGACATCCACAACCGGAATGTCAGATACCACAACTGAAGAAGCAACGACTACATCGAATATAACGTCATACACACGTAGAATGTCAGATACCACAACTAAAGAGTCCACGTCTACATCGGTCATAACGACATCCACAACCAGAATACCAGATACCACAACTAATCAGTCCGCATCTCCATCGGACAGAACAACATCCAAAACCATAATGTCAGATACCACAACTAAAGACTCCACGTCTCCATCGGTCACAACCACATCCACAACCAGAAAGTCAGATACCACAACTAAAGGGTCCTCGTCTCCATCGGACATAACGACATCCACAAGCGGAATGTCAGATACCACATCTGAAGAGTCCACGACTACATCGGACATAACGACATACACAACCAGAATGTCAGATACAACATCTAAAGTGTCCACGACTGCATCGAACATAACGACATCAACAACCGGAATGCCAGATACCACAACTAAAGGGGCCTCGTCTCCATCGGACATAATGACATCCATAACAGGAATGTCAGATACCACAACTGAAGCGTCCACGACTACATCAGACATAACGACACCCACAACCAGAATGTCACATATCACAACTAAAGCATCCACGACTCCGTCGGGTATAACGACATCCACAACCGGAAGGTCAGATTCCGCAACTAAAGTGTCCACGTCTCCATCGGACATAATCACATCCACAACCGATATGTCAGATACCACAACTAAAGTTCCCACGTATCCATCGGAGATAACGACATCCACAACCAGAATGTCAGATACCACGACGAAAGAGTCCACTTTCCCATCAGACATAACGACATTTACAACCAGAATGTCAGATGCCACAACTAATGAGTCCACGTCTCCATCGGACATAACAACATCTACAAGCAGAATTCCAGATACCACAACTAAAGAGTCCAGTTCTCAAACTGACATAATGACATCCACAACCAGAATGTCATATACAACAACTAAAGAGTACACATCACCATCGGACTTAACTACATCCACAACCAGAATGTCAGATACCACAACTAAAGTGTCCACGTCTCCATCGGTCATAACGACACCCACAACCAGAATGTCAGATACCACAACTAAAGAGTCCACGTCTCCATCGGACACAACGACATCCCCAACCAGAATGTCAGATACCACAACTAAAGAGTCCATACCTCCATCGGACATAACGACATCCACAACCAGAATGTCAGATACCACAACTAAAGAGCCCGCCTCTCCATCGGACATAACGACATCCCCAACCAGTATGTCAGATACCACAACTAAAGAGTACACGTCTCCATCGGACATAACGACATTCACAACCGGAATGTCAGCTACTACAATAAAGACATCGACGCCTGCA
Organism: Siphonodentalium dalli; assembly: GCA_032622095.1. Classification (NCBI taxonomy): domain Eukaryota; kingdom Metazoa; phylum Mollusca; class Scaphopoda; order Gadilida; family Siphonodentaliidae; genus Siphonodentalium; species Siphonodentalium dalli. Next base: position 62,528,783 of record CP136069.1, on the reverse strand, counting down.
TCGGATGCATCGGAAATCACAACCGAAATGTCAGCTATAACAGCTAAAGAGTCGACCACTGTAATCGAAGCAACGACGATAAAAATTGGAAGGTCAGATAACACAAACAAAGACTCTACATCTTCATCGGACACAACTATTTTCAGAACCAGAATGTCAGATACTACTGCATCTGAAGCTACAACCGAAATCGGAATGTCATATTCTACTCACAATTCAATAGATGCAACGACAGTCATAACAGGAATATCAGATATCACAACTAAAAAGACAACACCTGCATCGAAAGCAATTACAGTTACAACCGGAATGACAGATATGACAACTAGAGAGTCGACGCCTTCATCGGAAGCATCAACATTCACAACGGTAAGGACAGTTACCGCGGACACAGTGTCTACGTCTTCATCTGAACCAACGACAGCCACAACAGGAATTCCATATACTAATATAGAGACTACATCTAGATCGGAAGCAGTTACAGTCACAACGCGAATGTCAGACACTGCAACTAAAGATTCCGCATCTAAATATTCGACGACTTCATTGGAAAAAACGACTGTCACGGCCGGATTGTCAGAAACTACGATCGAAGACTCGACGTCTGGGTCGGAAACAACAACATTAATAACCGGAATGCCAGATACTACAACTGAAGAGTCGACGTTTGTATCGAAAGCAGCAACTGCCACAACAGGAATGTCAGATACCACAACCAAACCGGCGACATCTGCATCGGAGATAACGACATTCACTACCGGAATGTCAGGTACTACAATAAAGACATCGACTACTGCATCGGTAGGCACAACCGAAATATCAGCTATAGCAACTAAAGAGTCGATTAGTGTATTGGAAGCAACGCCAGTCACAACCGGAATGTCAGATAATACAATCAAACACTCGACATCTGCATCGGACACAACGACTTTCACAACCGGATTATCAGATACTACTCACAATTCAACAGATGCAACGACAGTCACAACTAAAACGTCAACACTTGCGTCAAAAGCAATTACAGTTACAGCCGGAATGTCAGATATAGCAAGTAGAGAGTCGACAACTTCATCGGAATCAATAACAGTCAAAACAGAAAAGTCATTTACCGATGTCAAAGAGTCTACATCTTCATCGGAAGCAACGGCAGCGACAACAGGAATTCCACATACTAATATAGACACCACCTCAAGATTGGAAGCAGCGACAGTCACAACCCGAATTTCAGATACCGCAACTAACGATTCTGAATCTAGATATTCGACGACTTCATCGGAAACAACGACACTCACGGCTGGATTGTCAGATTCTATAACCGAAGACTCGACGTCTGTGCGGGAAACAACAACAGTAATATCCGGAATGCCAGATACAATTATAACAGAAGAGTCGATGTTTGCATCGGAAGCAGCTACTGTCACAACAGGAATGTCAGAAACAACAACTAAAGAGTTGACGTTTTCATCGAAAGCAGCTATTGTCAGAACAGGAACGTCAGACACCACAACCAAACTGGCGATATCTGCATCGGACATAAGAACATTCACAACCGGAATGTCAGCTGCTACAATAAAGACATCGACGACTGCATCGGATGCAGCGGAATTCACAACCGAAATGTCAGCTGCTATAACTAACGAGTCGACTGTATTGGATGCAACGACTTTCGCAACCGGAATGGTATATAGTACTATAAAAACATTGGCGTCGGCATCTGATGCAACAAACGAGTCAACATATACATCTGAAGCAACGATAGTCACAATCGGAGTTTCACACACCAACTCTAAAGAGTCGCCGTCTGCACCAGACAAAGCTATTTTCACATCAAGAATGTCAGATACTACAATTAACACTTGGAATTCTGTATCTGAAACAACGACAATCACCACCGGAATGTCAGATACCACAACTAAAGAGTCGACATCTGCATCAAAAGCAACGACATCTACCACAGTAATGTTAGATACTACCACTAAACAGTTGACATCTGCATCGGACACAACGGAGTCAGAATCTGCATCTGAAGCTACGACACTGACATACGGAATGTCAGATACTGCAACCAAAGTGTCAATGTCTGCGTCTAAGGCAGCGACACTCACCATCGGAATGGCAGCCAATACAAGCAAAGTGCCAAATTCTGCATCGGATACAACGACACTAACCGCCGGAATGTCAGATACTGCCACTGACGTGGTAACACCCACATCGGAAAAAACTAATGCTGCAGCCGTAAAGTCAGATACTGTAACTTTGGGGTCGATGTCTGGGTGGGAAACAACGGCAATCACAACCAGAACACCAGATACTACAACCAACGTGTCGACAACTGTATCGGAAGGATCGACACTAACATTTGCATTGTCAGACGGCTCTAAAGAAGCAACGGCATTCACAGCCGGAATGTCAAATATCACAACCAAAGAGTCAACATCTGCATCTGAAGCAACCACATTCACAACCGGAATGTCAGATACCACAACCAAAGTGCCAATATTTGCATCAGAAGCAGCGTCGCCCAAATCTGGAATGCCAGTGATCACAACTGACGAGTCGACTTCACCATCGGACAAATCGACACTCACAACAGGAATACCAGACACTACAACTAAAATGTCAAGGTCTGCATCTGGCGCAATGATGCTCACCACCGGAATGTCAGATACTACAACTAAAGTGTCAAGATCTGCATCGGATGCAAAGACACTCATCACCGGAACATCAGATACTATGACTAAAATGTCAAGGTCTGCATCAGACGCAACGACACTCATCACCGGAATGTCAGAAACTGCAACTAAAATGGCAAACTATGCCTCAGAAGAAACGAAGACAACATCCGCCAAGTTGGCGTCTAGGTGGGAAACAACGACTGTCACAACCGGAACGCCAGATACCACAAATAAAGTGTCGACAAATGTATCGACAGTGACAACCGGAATGTCAGATATCACAACAAAAGAGTCAACATATGCATATGAGACAACAACATTCAAAACCGGAATGTCAGATACTACAACCAAAAAGTCAACGACTGCATCGGAAGCAACCACAGTCATAACCGGAATGTCAGATACCACAACTAAATTGCCAATATTTGCATCGGAAGCGACGACGACCAAATCAGGAATGGCAATAATCACAATTAAAGAGTCGATGTCTCCCTCGGACAAAATGACACTCACCACCAGAATGTCATATAATGCAACTAAAGTGGCAACAGCATCGGACGCAAGGACACGCACCACCAGATTGTCAAATACTACAATTACAGTATCAAGGCCTGTATCGGACGCAACAACACTCTCCAGCGGAATGTCAGATACTACAACCAAATTGTCTACAACTGTATCGGACGCAACGACACACACCACCGGAATGTCAGATACTACAACTAAAGTGTCAAGGTCTTTATCGGACGCAACAACACTCACAACCGAATTATCAGATACTACAAATCAAGTGACAACATCTGTATCGAATGTAACGACACTGATTAGCGGAATGTCAGATTATACATCTAAAGTGTCAACATCTGCGTCGGACGAAAGGACAGTCACCACCGAAATGTCAGGTACAACAGCCAGAGTGGTATCATATATATCAGACGCAACAACACTCACCAGCGGAATGGCAGATACTACAACTAAAGTGTCAAGGTCTGTATCAGCTGCAACAACACTCACCACCGGAATGCCAGATACTACAACCAACGTGTCAAAATCTGCATCGGACCCAACGACACTCATTAGCGGAATGTCAGATACAACCCAAGTGACAACATCTGCATCGGACACAACAACGCTCACCAGCGGAATGTCAGATTCTACATCCAACGTGCCAACATCTGCGTCGGACGAAACGACAGTCACCACCGGAATGTCAGATACAGCAGCCAGAGTGCTAACATATCTATCAGACGCAACAACACTCACCAGCGGAATGCCAGATACTACAACCAAACTGTCAACATCTGAATCGGACGAAATGACAGACACCAACGTACTTTTAGATTCTACAACCCAAGTGACAAGACTGTCACCTGATGTCACGACAGTCACCACCGGAATGTCAGATACTACCACTAAAGTGTCAAGATCTGTATCGGACGCAACAACACGCACCACCGACACCAACGTAATTTTAGATTCTACAACCCAAGTGACAAGACTTTCACCTGATGCCACGACAGTCACCACCGGAATGTCAGATACTACATCCAAATTGTCAAAATCTTCATCGGATGCAACGACACTCACCACTGGAATGACATATACCACAATCCAAGTGACAGCATTTGCGTCGGACGCAACGACTATTTCCATAGGAATTGCAGATACTGCAAATAAAGTGTCCAGTTCTGTATCGGACGGAACGATACTCACCAGCCGAATGTATGATACAACCCAAATGGCAACATCTGCATCGGACGAAACGACACTCACCACCGGAGTGTCAGATACTACAACCAAATTGGCAACATCTGAATCGGATGAAACGACAGTCACCACTGGAATGTCAGATACTACAACTCAAGTAACAGCATCTACATCGGACGCAACGACACTCACCACCGGAATGTCAGATAATACAATCCAAGTGACAGAATCTCCATCGGAGGCAAGGAGGCTCCCAGCCGGATTGTCAGATACTACAACTAAAGTGTCACGGTCTGTATCGGACGCAACAACACTCACCAGGGGAATGTCAGATAATACAATGCCTCCATCGGAGGCAAGGACGCTCCCCACCGGTATGTCAGATACTACAACTAAAGTATCAGGGTCTGTGTCGGAGGCAACAGCACTCGCCACCGGATTGTCCGAAACTACATCCAAAGTGTCAACGTCTGCATCGGACGCAACGATACTCACCACCGGTTTGTCAGATACTCAATTTAAAGTGTCAATGTCTGCGTCGGACGCAACGACTATCACCATCGGGATGTCAGATACTACAACTAAAGTGTCATGGTCAGCATCGGTCGCAACAACGCTCACCAACGTGATGTCAGATACTACATCCAAAGAGTCAACATCTGCATCAGACGAAACAACAGTCACTGCCGGAATGTCAGACACTAAAACCCAAGTGGCAGCATCTGTGTCGGACTCAAAGATACTCACCAGCGGAATGTCAGATACAACAGCCAGATTGTCAATATCTGCATCAAACCCAACAACTCCCACTAGAGGAATGTCAGATACTATAAACAAAGTGTCAACATCTGCATCGGACTCAATAACGCTCAACAGCGGGATGTCAGACACTACATCCAAATTGTTAACATCTGCATCGGACGAAACGACAGTCACCACCGGAATGGCACAAACTACAACCCAAGTGGAAGTATCTGCATCGGACGTAACGACATTCACCACCAGAATATCAGATACTACAACTAAAGTGTCAAGGTCTATACCGGGCGCAACAACGCTCACCAGCGGAATGTCAGATTCTACAACTAAAGTCGCAACATCTGCATCGGACGCAACAACACCCACCGCCCGAATGTCAGACAAAACAGCCACAGTGTTAATATCTTATTCGGACCCAACGACACTCAGTAGCGGAATGGCAGATACTACATCCAAAGTGTCAATATCTGCATCGGACCCAACAACACTCACCAGCGTAATGTCAGATACTACAACCCAAGTGACAACATCTACATGGAACGCAACGACACTCGCCTACGAAATATCAGATAACGTGTCAAGGTCTGTATCGGACGCTACAACGCTCACGAGCGGAATTTCGGATTCTACAAGTAAAGTTGCAACATCTGCATCGGACGCAACGACAGTTACCACCGGAACGACAAACATTACAACCAAATTTACAGCATCTGAATCGGACGAAACGACAGTCACCACCGGAATGTCAGATAATACAACCAAAGTGTCAATATCTGTATCGGACACAACAACACACATTAGCGGAATGTCAGATACAACAGTCAGAGCGTCAACAACTGCATCAGACACAACGACAGTCACCACCGGAATGTCAGCTACTACAACCAAAGTGTCAATATCTGTATTGGACGCAACGACGCATATTCGCGGAATGTCAATTACAACAAACAGAGTGTCAGCATATGTATCAGACGAAACAACACTCCCCAGCGGAATTCCAGTTACTACAACCAAAGTGTCAATACCTGCATCGTACCAAAAGACACTCAATAGCGGAATGTCAGATACTACAACCAAATTGTCAATATCTGCATCGGACTCAACAACAATCACCAGCGAAATTCCAGATACTACAATCAAAGAGTCAACATCTGCATCGGACGCAATGACACTCACCAGCGGAATGTCAGATACCAAAACTAAGGTATCAATGTCTGCATCGGACGCAACAACGCTCAGAAACTTAATATCAGATTATACAACAAAAGTGGCATCAACTGCATCTGACGCAACGACACTCACCTCCGGAATGTCAGATACAACTACAAACGCGTCAACAACTGAATCGGACATAACGACGGTCACCACCGGAACGTCAGATACTACAACCCAAGTGACAGCATCTGCATCGGATGCAGCGACACTCACCAACGGAATGTCAGATACTAGGTCAGAATCGGATGCAACAACACTTATCACCGGAGATACAACGAAAGTGGCAATATCTGCATCGGACGCAACGACACTTACCACCGTAATGACATATACTGCAACTAAAGAGTCAATGTATGTATCGGACGCATCGACGCTTGTCAGCGGAATGTCAGACACTACATCCAAAGTGTCAACATCTGCATCGGACGAAACTACAGTCACCACCGGAATGTCAGACACTACAACCCATGTGTCAGTACCTGTATCGGACGCAACGACACCCACCACCGGAATGTCAGATACAACAGCCAGAGTGTCAACACATGTATCATACGCATCAACACTCACCAGCGGTATAGCATATACTACCACCAAAATTTCAAAATCTGCATCGGACCCAACGACATTCACTAGCGGAATGTCAGATACAACCCAAGTGACAACATCTGCATCGGACGCAACGACACTTACTACCGGAATGTCAGATACTACATCCAAAGTGTCAACATATGTATCTGACGAAAAGACAGTCACCACCGGACTGTCAGACACTACAACCCAAGTGACAACATCTGCATCGGACGAAAAGACACCCACCACCGGAATGGCAGATGCTATAACTAAAGTGGCAACACCTGCATCGGACACAACGACACTTACCACCGGGATGTCAGATACTACATCCAAAGTCTCAACATCTCCGACTGACGAAACGACAGTCACCACCGGAATGCAAGATATTACAATCCAAGTGGCAGCATCTGTATCAGACGCAACAACACTCACCAGCGGAATGCCAGATATTACAACCAAAGTGTCAAAATCTGCATCGGACCCAACGACACTCATTAGCGAAATGTCAGAAACTACAACTAAAGTGGCAACATCTGCATCTGACGCAACGACGCTCTCCAGCGGAATGTCACATATTACATCCAAAGTGACAACATCTGCATCGGACGAAACGACAGTCACCACCGGAATGTTAGATACTACAACAAACGTGTCAAGATCAGTATCGCACGCTACAACACTTCACATTGGTATGTCAGATACTACATCCAAAGTGTCAACATTTGCACCGGACGGAGCTACACCTACCACCGGAATGTTGGGTACTACAACAAAAGTGTCAAGGTCTGTATCGGACGCAACAAAGCACACCAGCGGAATGTCAGATTTTACAACTAAAGTGGCAACATCTGGGTCGGACGCAACGACACCTACCACCGGAACGTCAGATACTTCAACTAAAGAGTCAATATCTGCCTCGGAGGAAACGATCCCCATCACCGGAATGTCATATACAACAGCCAATATGTCAACATATGTGTCAGACACAACAACACCCACCAGCGAAATGCCAGATACTACAAACAAAGTGTCAATATCTGCATCGGACGCAACAACACTCATCAGCGGAATGTCAGATACCACAACGAAAGTATCATGGCCTGTATCGGGCACAAAAACACTCACCATCGGAATGACAGATACTACATCCAAAGTGACAACATCTGCACCGGACGAAATGACAGCCACCACCGGAACGTCAGGTGCTACAACCATATTGGCAACATATGTATCGGACGCAATGGCACCTACCTCTAGAGTGTCAGATACAACATTCAAAGTGTCAACATATGCATCGGGCCCAACAACAATGCTAAATCCTGCAACCAAAGTGTCAAAATCTGCATCGGACCCAACGACGCTCACTGGCGGAATGTCAGATACAACCCAAATGGCAACATCTGCATCGGACGCAACCACAATCACCACCGGAATGTCAGATATTACAAATAAAGTGGCAACATCCGCATCGGACGCAACAGCAGTCACCAGCAGAATGTCAGGTACGGCAACTGAGGCGTCAATATCTGCATCGGAGGAAACGACAGTCACCACCGGATTGTCAGATAATACAACCCGAGTGACAGCATCTGCATCGGACGCAAAGACACTCACCAGCGAAATGTCAGATACTACAACAACAGTCTTAACATATGTATCAGACTCAACAACACTCACCAGCGGAATGTCATATTCTACAACTAAAGTGTCAGCATCTGCATCTGACGAAACGACACTCACCAGCAGAAAGTCAGATACTACAGCCAAAGTGTCAACATCTGCATCGGTCGCCACGACACCCACAACCGGAATGCCAGATACTACATCCCAAGTGTCAACAACTGCATCGGACGCAACGACGCCCACCAGCGGAACGTCAGATACAAAAACAACAGTGTTAACATTTGTATCAGACGCAACAACACTCACCAGCGAAATGCCAGTTACTACAACCAAAGTGTTAATATCTGCATCGGACCCAACAACACTCACAAGCGGAATGTCAGATACACCCAAAGTGACAACAGCTGCATCCGACGAAACGACAATCACCGCCGGAATGTCAGATACTACAACCCAAGTGGCAGCATCTGTATCTGACGCAACAACGCGCACTACCAGAATGTCAGATACTACAACGAAAGTGTCAATATCTGCATCGGACCCAACAACACTCACCAATGGAATACCAGATACTGCAACCAATGTGTCAATATATGCCACGGACCCATCAACACTCAGCAGCGGGATGTCAGATACTACAAGCAAAGTGTCAAGTTTTGCACGGGACGCAATGACAGTCACCACCGTAATGACAGATACCACAAATAAAGTGGCAACATCTGCATCGGAGGAAACGACATTCCCCACCGGAATATCAGATAATACAACCCAAGTGACAGCATCTGCATCGGACCCAACGACACTCGCCACCGAAATGTCATGTACTACAACCAGCATGTCAACACCGGAATCGGGCGTAACGGAACTCACCAACGGAATGTCAGATACTACAACTAAAGCGTCAACATCTACATCGGGCGAAACGACATTCAGCACCGGAATGTCAGATACTACAACTAAAATGTCAGGGTCTGTATCGGAAGCAACAAGACTTACCAGCGGAATGTCAGAGACTGCATCCAAAGTGTCAACATCTGCATCGGACGCAACGACAGTCACCATCGCAATATCAGGTACTACAACCCAAGTGTCAAGGTCTGTATCGGAAGTAACAACATTCACCCCCGGAATGTCAGATACTACAAATAAAGTGCCAACATCTGCATCGGACGCAACGACTTTCACCACTGGAATGCCAGGTACAACAAGCAAAGTTGCAAAATCTGCGTTTGTCGCAATGGCGCTAATCAGCGGAATGTCAGATATTGCAACAAAAGTGGCAACACCTCCATCGCACGCAGCGACTCTCATCCCCGGAATGACAGACACAACAAATAAATTGGGAACATCTGCGTCGGATCCAATGACAGTCTCCACCGGAATGTCAGATACTACAGCTAAAATGTCAACAGCTGCATCTAAAGCGAAGACACTCATATCCGTAAAATCAGATACCGCAAACAAAGTGCCAACATCAGCATCGAATGCAACGACGGTCAAATCTGGAATGTCAGTAATCACAACTGAAGAGTCGATATCTCCATCAGACATAGCGACAATGACCAACGGAATATCAGACATTACAACTAAAGTGTCAAGGTCTGCATTGGACGCAACAACACTCACCAACGGAATGTCAGATACTACAACTAAAGTGGCGAAATCTGCATCGAACGCAACTACACTCATAACCGGAATGTCGAATACTACAACCGATGTGCCAAAATTTCAATGGGATGCAACGACGCTCGCCACAAGTAAAGTGTCAACGTCTGCATCGGACGCAACGACCCTCAACACCGGAATGTCAGATGCTACAACCCAAGTTTCAGTATCTGCATCGGACGCAACGACCCGCACCACCGGAATGTCAGATGCTACAACCCAAGTGTCAGTATCTGCATCGGACGCAACGACCCTCACCACTGGCGCGCCAGATACTACAAATAAAGTGTCAAGGTCCGCATCGGACGCGACAATACTCACCACCAGAACGTCAGATACTACAACCAAGGTATCAATGCCTGCAGCGGAAGGAACGACACTCACCACCGGACTGTCGGATTCTACAGCCAGAGTGTCAAGATCTGCGTCGGACACAATGACACTCACAACCGGAATGTCAGATACTACAATCCAAGTAACAACATCTGCATCGGACACAAGGACATTCAACAGGGGAATGTCAGATACTAAAACCCAAGTGACAGCATATGCATCGGGCGCAATGACACTCAACACCGGAATGTCAGACATTTCCACTCAAGTTGCAACATCTGCCTGGGAAGAAAACAAGTCCACAACCAGAACATCAGATATTACAAATAAAAGGTCGATGAATGAATCGGAAGCATTGACACTTACAACTGGAATGTCAGATTCTACAACTAATTCGGAAGCAACGACACGCATAGACGGAATGATAAACACAGCAGCTAAAGGACCGACATCTGCGCCGGAAGTAAAGACAGTCACAACAGCAGTACCATACACTACAAGTAAAGAGTTGACGTCTGAATCTGAAGCAAACACAATGCCAACCGGAACGTCAGATGCTAAAACCAAAGATGCCACGTCTTCGTCGGTGGCAACGACAGCCACAACCGGAATGTTATATACTAGATCGAATACCACATCTGTCAGAAACACGACTTTTGAAGCTATGTCAACTACAACTCTTGTTACAAACGCAATAAATGAAGTTTCGCCCAACTCAATTAAAACCGATAGCATACCTCCGCCAACTGCGGCCTTGTGCGAAACTGTAGCTGACTTGAATGCACATGAAGCTGTGCTAACCGAACGATTTAACGAAATTGAAGCCGGATTGCTTAGAATAGAAAATGCACCAAGTGGGGGACTGATTGAATTGGAAGTTGGTTGGGCCCCAACTAACAATGTACAAACTAAGACATTACAAACATTTTCTACAGACGGCCAGCGTGACAAGTTAATGGACACAACAAATATCGCATATAAATCTCGATCTCCGTTATCAACAAACGAGGTAACGAATATACCCACTCGGATGCTAAATACAAGCGAGGCCGGGATTAGAACGTCAAATACTGCATCAACCACAACTGCGGACTCGGCTACATCAACCGAATCAACATCTGATGCAATTAAAATAAATATAATGGACAAAACATCCGAACTTGTACCAATAACACCCGAAGCAATCAGAACAACAGAAGCTGTGATGGAATCTGCATCAACTATAACTGAGAGCGATAGCTCCACAACTGAAGCTACATTAACTATAAATGAGAGTGATATTACCACAACGGAATATGCATCAACTACAAGTGAGAGCGATATCACCACAATGGAATATGCATCAACTAAAACTGAGAGCAATAATACCACAACGGAATCTGCATCAACCATAATTGAGAGTGATGGTAACACAACGGAATCTACATCAACTACAACTGAGAGCGATATTACCACAACGGAATCTGCATCAACAACAACTGAAAGCGACAGTACCACAACAGAATATGCATCAGCTATAACTGAGAGCGACAGTACTACAACGGAATCTGCATCAACTATAACTAAGAGTGATAGTACCACAACGCAATCTGCATCAACTATAACTGAGAGCGATAGCTCCACAACGGAATCTGCATCAACTATAACTAAGTTCCCTAGTATCACAGCGGAATCTGCATCAACTATAACTGAGAGCGATAACACCACAACGGAATCTGCATCAACTATAACTAAGTCCCCTAGTACCACAACGGAATCTGCATCAACTATAACTGAGAGCGATAGTACGACAACGGAATCTGCATCAACTATAACTGAGAGCGACAGTACCACAACGGAATCTGCATCAACTATAACAGTAACCGAGAGCGATAGTAGCACAACGAAATCTACATCAACTATCACCGAGAGCGATAGTACCACAACGGAATCTACACCAACTATAACTGATAGCGATAGCTCCACAACGGAATCTGCATCAACTATAACTAAGTTCCCTAGTATCACAGCGCAATCTGCATCAACTATAACTGAGAGCGATAACACCACAACGGAATCTGCATCAACTATAACTGACCGGGAAGGTACCACAAGGGAATCTGCACCAACTATAACTGAGAGCGATAGTACCACAACGGAATCTGCATCAACTATAACTGTAACTGAGAGCGATAGTACCACAACGGAATCTACACCAACTATAACTGATAGCGATAGTACCACAACGGATTCTACACCAAATATAACTGATAGCGATATTACCACAACGGAATCTACTTCAACTGTAACTGAGAGCGATAATATCACAACGGAATCTACATCAACTATAACTGAGAGTGATAGTACCACAACGGAATCTATTTCGACTGTAACTGAGAGCGATAATATCACAACAGAATCGCCATCAACTATAACTGAGAGCGATATTACCACAACGGAATCGGCATCAACCATGACTGAGAGAGACAGTACCAAAACGAAAGCTACATCAACTATCACTGAGAGCGATAGTAGCACAACGGAATCTACATCAACTCTAACTGACAGTGATAGTACCACAACGGATTCTGCATCAACTATAACTGACAGCGATAGTACCACAGCGGAATCTACACCAACCATAGCTGACAGCGATAGCACAACATCGGAATATACACCAACTATAATTGAGAGCGATAGTACCACAACGGAATCTACACCAACTATAGCTGACAGCGATAGTATCAGAACGGAATCGCCATCAACTATAACTGAGAGCGATAGCACCACAACGGAAGCTACATCAAAATTAACTGAGAGTGATAGTACCACAACGGAATCTACACCAACTATAACTGAGAGCGATAATATCACAACGGAACCTACACCAACTATAACTGAGAGCGATAGTACCACAACGGAATCTACACCAACTATAACTGATAGCGATAATATCACAACGGAATCTACATCAACTATAACTGAAAGTGATAGTACCACACCGGAATCTACACCAACTATAGCTGACAGCGATAGTACCACAACGGAATCTGCATCAACTATAACTGAGAGCGATAGTACCGCAACGGAATCTACGTCAACTGTAGCTGGCAGCGATAGTACCATAACGGAATTTACATCAACTACAGCTGACCGCGATAGTACCACAACGGAATCTACATCAACTGTAGCTGACAGCGATAGTACCACAACGGAATCTACATCAACTGAAACTGACAGCGATAGTACCACAACGGAATCTGCATCTGCTATAACTGAGAGCGATAGTACCACAACGGAATCTACGTCAACAATAACTGAGAGCGATAGCACCACAACGGATTCTCCATCAACCTTAGCTGAAAGCGGTAGTACCACAACGGAATCTGCATCAACTGTAACCGAGAGCTATAGTACCACGACGGAATCTAGATCAACTATAGCTGACAGCGATAGTACCACAACGGAATCTACATCAACTATAACTGACAGCGATAGTACCACAACGGAATCTGCATCTGCTACAACTGAGAGCGATAGTACCACAATGGAATCTACGTCAACTTTAGCTGACAGCGATAGTACCACAACGGAATCTGCATCTGCTATAACTGAGAGCGATAGTACCACAATGGAATCTACATCAACTATAGCTGACAGCGATAGTACCACAACGGAATCTACATCAACTATAGCTGACAGCGATAGTACCACAATGGAATCTACGTCAACTTTAGCTGACAGCGATAGTGCCACAACGGAATCCGCATCTGCTATAACTGAGAGCGATAGTACCACAATGGAATCTACGTCAACTATAGCTGACAGCGATAGTACCACAACGGATTCTGCATCTGCTATATCTGAGAGCGCTAGTACCACAATGGAATATGCATTAACTATAACTGAGAGTGATAGTACCGCAACGGAATCTGCATCAACTATAACTGAGAGCGACAGTACCACAACGGAATATACATCAACTGTAACTGACAGGGATGGTACCACAACGGAATCTCCATCAACTATAACTAAGAGCGATTGTACCACAACGGAATCTACATCAACTATAACTGACAGCGATAGTACCACAACGGAATCTGCATCAACTATAACTGAGAGCGAAAGTTCCACAACGGAATCTACATCAACTATAACTGACAGGGGTGGTACCACAGTGGAATCTCCATCAACTATAACTGAGAGCGATAGCACCACAACGGAATCTACATCAACTATAACTGAGAGCGATTGTACCACAACGGAAGCTACATCAACTATAACTGAGAGCGACAGTACCACAACGGAATCTACATTAACTATAACTGACAGCGATAGTACCACAACGGAAGCTACATCAACTATAACTGACAGTGATAGTACTAAAACAGAATCTGCATCAAAAGTAACTGAGAGCGATAATATCACAACCGAATCTAAATCAACTATAACTGACAGTGATAGTACCGCAACGGAATCTACACCAGCGCTAGCTGACAGCGATAGTACCACAAATGAATCTGCATCAACTATAACTGAGAGTGATAGTACCACAACGGAATCTACACCAACTATAGCTGACAGCTATAGTACCACAACGGAATCTACATCAACTATAACTGAGAGCGATAGTACCACAACGGAATCTACACCAACTGTAGCTGACAGCGACAGTACCATAATGGAATATACACCAACTATAACTGAGAGTGATAGTACCACAATGGAATCTGTATCAACTATAACTGAGAGCGATAGTACCACAACGGAATCTACATCAACTATAACTGAGAGCGATAGTACCACAACGGAATCTACATCAACTATAACTGAGAGCGATAGTACCACAACGGAATCTACATCAACTATAACTGAGAGCGATAGTACCACAATGGAATCTGTATCAACTATAACTGAGAGCGATAGTACCACAACGGAATCTACGTCAACTATAACTGAGAGCGACAGTACCATAACGGAATCTGCATCAACTATAACTCAGAGCGATAGTACCACAACGGAATCTACATTAACTATAACTGAGAGCGACAGTACCATAACGGAATCTGCATCAACTATAACTGAGAGTGATAGTACCACAACGGAATCTACATCAACTATAACTGACAGCGACAGTACCATAGCGGAATCTACACCAACTGTAGCTGACTGCGACAGTACCACTGCGGAATATACACCAACTGTAGCTGACAGCGACAGTACCATAATGGAATCTACACCAACTATAACTGAGAGCGACAGTACCATAATGGAATCTACACCAACTATAACGGAGATTGATAGTACCACAACGGAATCTACATCAACTGTAACTGAGAGTGGTAGTACCACAATGGAATCTGAATCAACTATAACTGAGAGCGACAGTATATCAACGGAATCTGCATCAACCATAACTGAGAGCGATAGTACCACAACGGAATCTACATCAACTATAACTGAGAGTGATAGTACCATAATGGAATCTACACCAACTATAACTGAGATTGATAGTACCACAACGGAATCTACATCAACTGTAACTGAGAGTGATAGTACCACAATGGAATCTGAATCAACCATAACTGAGAGCGACAGTACAACACCGGAATCTGCATCAACTATAACCGAGAGCGATAGTACCACAACGGAATCAACACCAACTATAGCTGACAACGATCGTACCACAACGGAATATACACCAACTGTAGCTGACAGAGACAGTACCACAACGGAATCTACATCAACTATAACTGAGAGCGACAGTATATCAACGGAATCTGCATCAACCATAACTGAGAGCGATAGTGCCACAACGGAATCTACATCAACTATAGCTGACAGCGATCGTACCACAACGGAATCTACTTCAACTATAACTGAGAGTGATAGTACCATAATGGAATCTGCATCAACTATAGCTGAGAGCGATAGTACCACAACGGAATCTACATCAACTATAACTGAGAGCGATAGTACCACAATGGAATATGCATTAACTATAACTGAGAGCGATGGTACCACAACGGAATCTACATCAACTATAACTGATAGCGATGGTACCACAACGGAATCTACATCAACTATAGCTGACAACGATAGTACCACAACGGAATCTACATCAACTATAACTGAGAGCGATGTTGCTACAATGGAATCAGCATTAACTATAACTAAGAACGATAGTACCACAACGGAATCTGCATTAACTATAACTAAGAGCGATAGTACCACAACGGAATCTACAACAACTACAACTGAGAGCTATAGTACCACAACGGAATCTACATCAACTATGACTGAACGCGATAGTACCAAAATGGAATATAGATCAATTATAACTGTGAGCTATAATACCACAACGGAATCTTCATCAACTGTATCCGAGAGCGATATTACCACCACTGAATCTACATCAACTAAAACTGGGAGCGATAGTGCCACAACGGAATCTATATCGACTATAACTGAGAGCGATAGCACCACAACTGAACCTACGTCAACTATAACAGACAGTGATAGTACCACAACGGAATTTGCATCAACTATAACTGAGAGTGGTAGCACCACAACGGAATCTGCATCAATTATCACAGACAGTGATAGTGCCACAACGGAATTTGCATCAACTATAACTGAGGGCGATAGTAACACAACAGAATCTACTTCAGCTATAACTGACAGTGATAGTACAACAACGGAATCTGCATCAACAATAACTGAGAGCGATAGTACCATAACGGAATCTACATCAACTATAACTGAGAGCGATAGTACCACACCGGAATCTGCATCAACTATAACTGACAGTGATAGTGCAATAATGGAATCTACATCAACTATATCTGATAGCGATAGTACCACACCGGAATCTACATCAACTATAACTGAGAGCGATATTACCATAACGGAATTTACATCAACTATAAATGAGAGCGATAGTACAACCACAACGGAATCTACATCAACTATAACTGACAGCGATAGTACCATAACGGAGTCTACATCAACTGAAGCTGAGAGCGATAGTACCGCAACGGAATCTATATCAAATATAGATGACAGCGATAGTACCACAACGGAATCTGCTTCAACTATAACCGAGAGCGATAGCACCACAACGGAATCTACATCAATTATAACTGAGAGCGATAGTACCACAACGGGATCTGCATCAACTATAACTGAGAGCGATAGTACCACAACGGAATCTACATCAACTATAACTGACAGTAATAGCACCACAACGGAATCTGCATCAACTATAACTGATAGTGATAGTACCACAACGGAATATGCATTAATTATAACTGAGAGCGATAATACCACAGCGGAATCTGCATCAACTATAACTGAGAGCGATAGTACCACAACGGCATCTGCATTAACTGTAACTGAGAGCGATAGTACTACAACGGAATCTACTTCAAATAATACTGATGCCGCGAGTATCATTGGAATTATGTCTAGTAAAACAGAGGAGACAGCCGGTGACGTTGTCAAATCTGCGATGATTGCTGCCAAAGCCGCGTCAAATTACAATGATGCTTTGAGTACTACAACTGGTATTTCATCGTCTAAAACCATAACCACAAGTGTAAAAGAACCATCAATTGCGACCGTACCTGTAAGTCGTCGACCATCATCATATAAAACTCAGGTCACTAGGACATCCACCGACATGTGGTCAGCTGTTGAACTGAAAACTGAAAACCAATCAACCGACGCGTTCGTTAAAACAGACGAAACGCCACCTGCAACTGAGGTCCCAAATACAACTAAATTGATGTCAACAACCACCAAGCCAACGATGTCAGAGACTGCATCAACTACAACAGTGACCACGAATAAAACTCCTGATGCAGTACATACCACCACTGAGGCTGTTTCTCAACCTATGTCCACTGCAAATGGGATCGTGGATACAACCGAATTACTTTCTGCAACTAGCGCTGTAACCACAGAAGAAACCTCAATCATATCTGAGGCCACGACTGATAATTCGTCAGATGGAGTGAGTTTAAGGACGGAATTAAGGACACTCACTAATGAGCCAACATATTTTGCAATGAACGTCGATTCAGCTATAACTGAGATCGTGAATGATAACTCGGATGTCGCGTCTATTTCTGTAGATACCAAAATTCAAGTTGCCCCAACAGCGGCTGCGATGGCATCAACTGGTAACGCAGTGACTAAAACTTATGTTAACTCAGATACAACTAACCCCATGAGTACAGCTGATGATGAGACTGCGTCTACAAACGTCGTAACTGAATATGCATTGCCAACGGAGGAATTAAGAGGTAACATTAACATCTCACAAACAATAAATGCGACCGTGAGTACTACGGTATTTATGTCAGATACAACTGATGCAATACGTGAAACTCAAACTACATCAACAGATGTGACCGGTATTGCAACAACTGATATTGCCACGACTGTGGCTGACTTTTCATCAGCTACGACTGGGACCATGATCACAACTGAAACTGAGTCAATTAAATCATCTACAACTGAAGCCGTGAACACCACTGAGGCTCATATAATTGCAACTGAAGTGACAGGCACACCAGCCGATTTTAGTTCAGCTGTAGATGCGATTACCAATTATACTATTGAAGTGACATCAATGACCAGCGAAGCTATGAGTACGGCACAATATCTCCCAGTAACTACTACGACTGACATGATGTCAACAATAGAGACAGAGAAAACAACTGAACCAAGAGACACAGCCAAGACTAACGAAATTGTCATTGATGCAGCTAGTACTGCATTTGACAATACTCCAACTACAATGGGACAAGGTAGAGCCATTGAAACTGCATCAACTATAACTGCAACCACCAGAGTAACATCGGCAACGACCGGTACTCTATCGACTTCCACCGAAGAGACAAGTCACTCCCTGGACACCTTAACCCCCACCAAGATATATGGTGTTGGTACAACGACTGCAACTAAGAACGTGGGAATAACAGAAGTAACATCACCTGCAACTACTACTGATGATGAGATGCCTACAACCGCATTTACTTCAACTAACACTGAAGCGATTGTTAAAGAAAGTACATCTGATGTCGTAGGTACATTAATTGATGATACGTCAACTAAAAATGGACACACTGGCGTAACTGATACTTTGTCAAATGCAACTGAGAGGATGAGTATAACAATCGAAGTGGCGCACTCAATGGACACGGCCATTGCAGCCGATGGTACGTCGACTGCCACTAAGGTCATGTTTGAAACAACTGAAGAGGCGTCAACCACAACGGTCCCAAGAATTACCACTTCAACTAAAACAGAAGCGGCGAACACCAATAAAGCTGTACCGTCGGCAATTGAGGTATCAACTCCACAAGAAACAAATTCACCAAATATCACTGAGCTGCCGATTACAATTAACTGTGTGTCAAGTACAACTGACGTCGTAAATTTAATTACAAGTTTACCAACTGCAACGGTGGTAGCCACGAGTACGAACAATGACGTGATCTCTACCACAACTCATTCGTCAACAGGAGTTTCTTCAACTACGACTGCAGCTTCGCCTGCTATGTTAGAAGAAATGAGAATACTCCCAACTACATCAACAAC
This sequence comes from Siphonodentalium dalli, assembly GCA_032622095.1. Lineage (NCBI taxonomy): Eukaryota > Metazoa > Mollusca > Scaphopoda > Gadilida > Siphonodentaliidae > Siphonodentalium > Siphonodentalium dalli. The sequence goes on along the minus strand of CP136069.1, from coordinate 62,508,648 downwards.
AGAGGCGGGTCTCACAACAACTTATTTAGCTACGACTATAGCCAAAACTACATCGAGTACGACTGAGCCAGTGGGCACAACTCAAGCTCCTTCAACAGAAACTAAAGCATCAGCTAGATTTGAGGTAGCAAGTGAATTTAGAACTGTTGGTGCGTCGGTCGCCACCTCTACCACCGGTACAACTAAAACTTTAGCTGATATAACTACAACTCATGGTACACTCTCAGCATACGAGAGCGTGATCTCAACTGACGTTGCAACAGCTACGACCAGAGCGAGAGGGACCTCAATATCAACTGGCGTTGATGCTTCGATAGTTACAATAGCGTCTACAGCTGAGGCCAGCGGTTCAATTTCGACGGCATCTATTGAGACATCGAGTGCTTCAACGGGAGTTGACGCATCTATCGCTAGGAGCGCAAGTCCTGTAGATGAATCTAGTTCATATACAACAGAGTATAAGTCTAAGAATAAACTTGGAACTGGATCGGATGCCATAACTATCACTGAACTGGCGTCAACAACAGCTGCGGTGCGATCTATCTTTGAGGAAATAATTTCGACTAAGAACATGGCCCAGGCAGCAATTCCAGTAACTGCCACCAGGACGGCGAGTTCATCAACGACTGGGATGACGAGCAGAACTGAATCTACTAATGGAATACTGAGCTTGATTGAAGCTGTTTCTACTCCATTGGTTGTCACGGGAACAACAACTGTAGTTATATTAACGACGACCCATGCTGCGAAAATAAATGAAGCTGCAAAAGTGGAGTCGGCTACCGTGATTGATATTAAGTCAGCTATAACCGAGTCCATTACCACAATTACAACTCGACGAACTAAACCGTATGACAGAACCGTCACTGAAGCTCGTCCCGTGAGTACTGGCACGACGATCACAACTAAACCTGCCATTCGAGCCGCGAGTACAAATGAAGCGGCTAGTGAGTCATCGACCACTTTATTTGAAGCCACATCAACAGAAATTCGGGTTGTGGGAACAATTGATGCTCCATTCACAAACACGACCGCAAATAAGTCTGACAATGTGAAAACAACACAAGCTACGCCAACCACAGTAGTTGTGAGTGAAGCAACTGCCCTAACGCCACACAAAAGCACGGTCGTGGTACATACACGAGTCACTGACGTCACGTCCGATTCAGCCAGTGAAATGGCTGAGGTCACAATAATTGCAACTGAAACCACGATTACTAAAACCGACGCTACATCCACTACAAGCGGGAGTGTTATTGCAATTTCAGCAATTGGTAATACAACAGAAATTACGTCAACGTCAACGAAAAAATTACATGAAGTGGCTTCAACTACAACTGTGACCGCATATAGAACATCTGATGCTGCACCAACTCCGTCTGTGTTCACAAGTCTTGCGAACGATCTTATGACAACAGAGAACATGAGCATAACTCAAATTGTAAAAACAGCTAGTACTAAACCTAAAGTTGTATCAACTAATAGTGCTGCCGCGAGTATTTCAACGACAGTTACGCCCACTACAACCTATGTTGCTAATACTGTAAACGGAACTGCGGTGGTGAGTTTGTCAACTCACCTGACGTCTACTACAAATATTGCTAAGTTTTCGAGTAAAGTTGTTTCATCTCAAAAGTATGCAACCACTGTTTTGGGAATGACAAATAAGGCCGCATCTGCATACACTGAGACTGCGATTACAACGGATGCACGTCATAGAACTGAAGATGTGTCAACTGCAACCGAGAAGACGACTACAACAGACGAATCTTCGTCCGTTACAATTGGCGGCATTGCCACAACTACTACTGAAGGTTCGACTAAAGTAACCAAAGTAACAAACGCTGAACCATTTGCTACCGACGCCACAAACACAACTACCGAGAAAGCCAGAAAACGACCCCAGACTGAATCAACACCATCCAAAACCACGAGAACAGAAGTTACTCTTGTTGCCACTGGTGGCATATCAACTAACGTGGCGATGTCGGCAACACATCAGGCGAAGTCTACAACAGCAGAAACCGCATCGACTGCAACTGGAGTCATACATACTACAACTGGAGCTGTGTCATTTAGAGATTTTATAAGCCATACATCTAAATTTCTGACGCTGACAACACATGGGTTAACGCCACATGCAAAGCTGTTTACTACACATGCGATTACGCCACGTGACAAAGGAACTGCGACTCCTGATCTACAAATGCTCAGTGATATTTATTCCAAGATAATTAAGCAAACATCTCCAGAAAAGGTTACCATGGCAACACTTGGATTAACTAACAAAGCAGTAGCTGGGAAGCATGTCGTAAACAAAGTACTGATTCCAGATAGATTGTTCATGGGAGGCGATCAAGAAGTTGTGTCCACACCTTTGTCCGTGGGTCCTCGCTTGGAAGAGATAACACCAAAGGCGCTGACTACGACTGAATCTTCATTTACATCACGGATACTTGCTGACCTCACTTTCGACGAAGCCGATCGACGCCATGACGAGAAAATCGTTGCTACCACACGACACATGCTCCCAACGAAGACCACCCACAATTACACAATGTCAAGAGGGGTGGATGGATCATGGGCAGAAGTGATGACGAAGAATTTCAACAGGGATGTCGACAATTCATATCCGACAACTACGACACAAAGCGGAACTTCCAGATTCGACTTGACAAGTGTAGTGGTCGAGCATACAGGTATTTAACATTGATTTTACCAACAACACACACATTCGTTTTTTATTTTTTCAAAACTGTCGTCTAGTGCTACTTATAGTATTCATAAAATGACTGTTTACCGCATCGTTCTTCAAGAGTGGGAAATCAACTGCTTTGTCATTTGTATGTTCTCATGTCGTGCCCTCGTTACGATAGTGGTGCCATATCTGGCAAATATGTTTGCATGTTTGCCAAATAATTGTACATGTGCACTGTAACTGGAGAGGATAAAAAATGCATAATATACGAAGGATAACTCTACGAACCACACTGTGAGTTGCTTTTGGCAAGTTTTGGCTGCAGAAAAGCGCGTATTTCTCATATGCCTCCATGTTAACGATTAGCAGTCTACTGATGTGAAAATATACCTTAAGTGTCGAAGGTACATACAATATGTGCAAACTTTCTGTTTAAAAACATTTCATATCGTCGGGCACGACATTTACATTTAAATTTCATGTCTTTGAAACTAGCGCCAGGATCGCAGTAAACATATTTTGATATTTTACACATCACACTGAAAATTTCAAACTTGAAAGCACAACGTTGGTTATAAGCCAATATTTTCTGTTTTTTGAAATTCAAGCAGGAATGATTTCCTTAATTTGTTACTTATATATATTAAACATCCAATTAACCAATCATGGTGCAGTGTGTAATTAGTACTCATCTATAATTTCCTCCCGCATACGTTGGAGCGCGCTACCCCTGGATCACTTAAGGATTAACTGTCATGTGGACTGTTTTTATGGAGATATAACCGTGAGGTAAGTGGTCATAACTTGTGTAAAACTTACATACAAGTTATGACCACTTACTCACGGTTACATCTCCATAAAAACAGTCCACATGACAGTTAATCCTTATATTTATATACATTTAGCGAAAAAGCCACTTTTGTAAATGTATTTAAATCGAAAAGTGTATCGTGACGAAACCAGCCCAAAATATCCCATAGCACCCGACCAGGCCAGCTGAGAACAATTTCAAAACGAGGCTCTTTATATTGAAACCTGATGATTTATTAAATCAATCCTGCGCGAGTGCAAATGCGCCCAAAATATTACGCGTTCTTCTTCTCCACAATCAATGACGCGTCGATGTAATTATGGTTGCAATTATGACCCTCTTGCGCGTTCACCGGGAAATAATTGCAACAAGTCACGTGGGCGCTGACCAATCGGAATGCTGGATTTAGTGATAATCACACTCAGTATGTAAATATTTCGCTGTAACCTTTTCGTGCAATATAATATCGAATTTGGCGTTCTTGTTTTGCCAAGTTGTTGAAAGCTGTGTTTGCTTCAGCTGGCACCAAAGCGACCAAGCCTTGAAATAGGGTGTCTGTCACTTGCATAATGAGGTCCCCAGAGGGTGAATTTAGTGATGCTGCCCCGCATAGCGGGCTAGCATCACCAAATTCACCGTATGTGGACCTCGTCCTGCTTACATCTCAGCAGAATGAGGTCCCCAGAGGGTGAATTTGGTGATGCTAGCCCGCTATGCGGGGGTAGCATCACTAAATTCACCCTCTGGGGACCTCATTCTGCAAATGACAACCTATTTCAAGGCTTGAAAGCGACCAAGTATAAATTTGGTGCCACTATACTGCATTTATAGTAAATTGAATATATTTTCTGAATAATATGTACTGTTGAAATTCAATGAGAGAACACTCACGTGTCAGAAACCGATGGCATTGATGTATTTGTTCAAGTGTAGGTTCATTTGGCAGGAAGAAATTGTTTTTCTTAAAATAAAAAAAACCCAGGAATTTTCGTTTACAAGAAGTGTTCCAAATAAAACAAACGACATCTTTCCGACAAACTAAGCCAATTTTTACACTAATTAAGTGATCTAGCGTTTCAATGAAGTCACACGTCTGAAAATATAGCTCTGCTTGTGGGTGATTTAGTTTTTGCAAAGTTCACCACGTATATCAAGGCCGATGGTTGCCATCTGTTACATTTCCACCCGTCCTTCATGTTCCTTTTGAGGATGAGGATACATGCAGAAAACAATATCGATGGGCCCGCCAGATGGGCTACACACTTCGACCTCAACAGGAACCTTTTGTTTTTTTCATAATTTTTATTCATATCATATATGAATGGATTTAATAAAGAACACACAACAACGATACAATATAAACACGTTCTCAGACATATAATACATCTGTTGTGGTGTGACTGGAAAAGCCCAGAATGGAAATTCTATTGCTGTTTGTTTTTTAATCGGTTAGTTGATATCATCAATAATTTCACATCAATCTGTTGTATGCGTGGACTAGCCAGTCAGTACCACGTATTCTCTATATCTGGCCTGGGGCCTGATAGTCTTCATTATGACAATTAAAGGTACTCAATCCGATAAAATATTTGATTCGAGTCGATGAACCTACCCATCAGAGTGATCAGATATCGATTTTTGAATTTTTTTATTTCAATTATTTGTGGCCCAGAAACACGCCGTCAAAGGATGGTCTCGGTAAAAATTGCGGACGAGGATGGATAACTCTAAAAACAAGTGGTAATATGGCCAAAATGTTGTTAAGTAACACGTTTTGGGAAATTTGATAGTTGACAGCGGTTAGCATTATTTTGTTGCAATTAATCGACTCTGATAACTAAAGCGCATGTTGAAGAAATGTTGTTGTTGTTGTATCTTGATTATATGGGGACCATCTGGTCGGATTGATTACCTTTAACTTAGTTAGATATAAATAAAGTCTCAATGCATAACCATCTCTCTTTATATCATTTTGAACTTGTTGATGAAGATATTGAGGTACCTATGAGTCCTGTATCTTTATATAATTTTTGTTTCCTCACCAAGGCATAGTAAACATGGTTAGGCAATTGTAAGCTTACGTGTGTAAATATATATTTTTGTACAATTATAGACACACATCAAACACATTATTTTGTTCACAACCGAGTTGTAAAGAGTTGTTTTGTTCATTCAACAGGAACATCTATGTTGGTAGTTGGCGTCGTTTTAGGATCTGTTGTAACCATCGCCGTGTTGGTGGGATTGACAGCAATTGTGTTAATCAGATTCCGGAGAATACGTCGATTTGATGTTGAACATGGGTGAGTCTGTCATAAGACACCGCATGGTGGCTGCGTGTGACCCTTTTAATAGAGAAATAAATATGGGTAGAAGAGCACCATCATTCGTACGAATTTATGTTGTGAGTTGACTCGTGTATATGTGCATACCATTCACAATCTAACTGCATTTAATTATCATGGTTTCGTCTGTACGCAGCTGTACTGAATTCGCTCGTTCACGTTACAATTTCAGACAATGAATTAAAAAGTATTCAAACTTTTGACATGACCTCCGGTTTGTCTTATAAGAATAAGAATAGAATAAGATTTATTGCATAAAACACCACATTTTGGCAGTATCCTAAAATGTTAAATAACGAGTGAATGGCTGTCTCGTTGATTCAGATCCATGTGCTATGAAGATGAAATGACATGAAAGTTATCGTATATAAATAATTTAGTAGTCGCGCGCTGCAAAGATTTCGCCAATAGCTTTGCCTATTAGTCTACATGCATCAATATTGTCATTGCACATAATAAGGCGGAATTGTTCGTCTCCTTTCCATTCGCTGAAATTTGTGAAATAGGAATTCAAGTTTTGGAATAATATCTTTCTCAGGTTGGAGTATTTATTGCACTCCATTACAAAATGATCCGTGTTTAGTTTTTTTTTCGTCCCATTTAAGTACGTTTCTGGAGGTTTTGGATCAAGTAATACATATGATCTTCAACTCGTCCCAAGTTTATAGCGAAATTTACAAAACTCGTCGAGCATTAGGTCTAAACGTCGCCAGATGCTCAGTCCAGACCTAATTTACTGGACTCGTTTTTTAAATATCGCTATAAACTGGGGACTCATTGCAGATTCTATATTTGTCGCACACCATGGAGCGATTATCTTTATTTTCAAACATTTTATTTTTCAGGTTCGGTTCTCGTACAAGAGGAACTTATTTTGCACGAGACACATGGTAGCACCGATGCTACAAGTATATACCTCACAGAGACGACAAATGCACCACGGACGATCTCATGAGAGATGTGTATGGTTCTATTTCCCGTAGTTTGGCAGTTGATCAAATTGGTACTTCCTGTCGTACATTATCACACGATATGGGAACGTGTGGCTCTGTCCTAGTGTAGCACAGCAGCGTTAATGTGGGACATATATGTAGCAATTTTCAGCATCGAGACTGGAGTTTCGAACTGCAGAAGTTCTCCAAAGGAAGTGAAAACGACATTATAATATAAGTATGTTCAACAAGCAAAACACATAAGACTTACTCTCAGGTCTAAACATGTGTTAATAAAGTTATTCGGCTTCCAACGACTGTATACGGAGTGTAGGGTTTCTGCGTGTGTATCATTGGTAACTGTGTACTATGTAAAATATCATGTGTAGCACGTGAATTGGGCTAGACGTTGATAGTGTTACTTGTAATACATGTCAACGACGAAACACTTGTTAAATTTCAACAAAATATACATTGAGCGCATTCATGTGTGTTGGACCCTCGTTTGAACCTCGACTTATGTTGACCCTTAATCCGTAATGTAGCAGCACGAAATAAAGAATTATCATCCTGGACAATGTGTCAAGGTTTGTTAATCCCATTAGCCTATGGGCTACTAGGGCAAATATGAGCCCGTTGGTACCAAACTTGCCGGTAAATTGCCGATTGGCATCTCTGGCCTTAGAAAACGCATGATAGCAACTTATAAAGCTGGATTCTATATTATACAGCTTAATGCATGAAATATGTACAAAGGAAAACTGCCATATAGGAGAATAAGAAGTGTCTAAATATTGGGGGTAGAGTTAATAAATTAGTCATTTTCACACTTTTTTTGAAATTATGAACGCAAAATGCTAGCTGTAATATGTTCAAGATGGATACTTCTTTCGGCTGATCTAAACTTTGTGGCGTAAGGTATAATGACATTGAGCTTTTGTGAAGGTCAAATGTCAATGCAGAATTGAAAATACTCATTTCTCCTGATTTCATTATGGGATATCTAGACAAATTATATTATAATTACTTATGATGAAATGGTCAGAAATTCATTTCCATTATATTTACCATGCTGTTTGCATCGTTCAAATTCATGCATTATGTTGTGTATAAACTATAAAGGAGATGGTCTGATGGAAACTGACGTTTCATCAGTATTCTATATACGTCTACACACAATGTTCAATTAATGAGCGCGTTATTCTGTAACACTTTCAATGTTTAAAGGAGAGAATAATTTCTGACGATTCGTATAAGGTATACCACGAGAACTCTAACACAAACGATTTGTTATGTTTAGTCACAGGAATATATCTCCTAAGATCTCAAATAAAGCCGACAAAGCCACAATTACCCCCCCCCCCCCCTACCAATGCACTGAACATATTGTTGATCCTCTCCTTGCTGTTTGTCGCATAATTATAATTATGTCTGTACGTGTCAAATTCACTAACCAGAAAGGTATAATGAATCAATACCTTTTTTTTTGGAATGTGATTTGGGGGGCTAACCCCGGGATCTTCGAAAGGTCCGAGAGGCCCTTTCCTTAAAAACCCCTCATTTTTAGCTTTAATGAATCAAACAAACAAGAAAAAATATATATCATTTTGAAATGTTTTCTTTGTCACCAATTTCTTTTTTCTTGTGGTGGTGGCTGTTTGGAACAGTCAATCCGGATCTGTCCCTGTTTTTTTAAGACATTAACGATCCCAGGTGTTCGCTCGTGTTGGTTTGGCCCTCTGAACACCTGGCGATCCCTCAGCAGGAAGAATTCATCGTTGCTGAGATGGTATGTCTTTCCTGCTGAGTAGTGTTTCATTATGGCTGTCTTGATACGAAGTCGTTCCTTCTCTATCTGTTTGGTGTTTTCTGGCATCGCCGTCCTCTCTTCGTATCTCGGCGTCGTAGGGGCGGGGGTGTTGTTTTCCGCCCCTGTTGGAGTCTGGCTAGGTGGCGTTTCCATCTCCACGTCGAAGACAGCGGCAGGAGCCTCTGGGATGACGTCGGTGCTCCTAGTGCCGCTGTCCTCGCCGACGGCAGGAACCTCCGGGATGACTTCGGCGTCCCTGATCCTGTTGATGGTGGTATCTGCAGCAGGCCGATCGGAGGCCAAGTGGGAGGCAACTGGGCGTCTCTCAGTTCCCCGTTTCCACTCGGCCCTCCTGATGGCATCTCTTCGGCATCGTGAAGGGGTCTTTCACTTCTTTTTCCGTGTGGTCCCGGCAGCCTCCGTCGGTCCATCCAGGCCACGGCCGGTAGAGGGTTCTACCGGAGTGACCTGGAACTTCAGTACCACGTCCAGTCTACCCGCATTAGCATGGATTGACCACCTAATACAATGGGTAGACTGGAAGCCGATCAGCACGCTGCGGACTTGGCTGGGGATTAAATTATCCATGTTCAGCCAAGCCCGACAAAAATATCGACGGCCACTCAGGGGTTAGCGAAGATCTCTCGCTGGCACGTCCATCCCCCAAGTGACCGGAAGCGTGAATGAAAATCAATACTTCTTCGTCAACGATTGAATATATACATGTATTTACATACTAAGTGTTGTCATCACTAAATCCAGCATTCTGATTGGTCGGCGGCCACGTGGCTAGTTGCAGTTATTTCTCGGTGAATGAGCAACGGCTCATAACACCAAGCTGATAACACCATCGATACGTCATTGGGTTTGGAAAGACGAACGCGTAATGTTTTGGGCGCATTTGGACTCGCGCAGGATTGACTTAATACATCATCGGGTTTCAATATGAAGAGAAATTGTTCCTATTAACTTTTGTCAAGGGTGCTATTGTGTATTTTGGGCTGTTTTTGTCACGATACACTTTTCGATTTAAATACATTTACAAAAGTGGCTTTTTCGCTAAATGTATATAAATATAAGGATTGACTGTCATGTGGACTATTTTTATGGAGATGTAACCGTGAGGTATGTGGTCATGACTTGTACTTCGGGTTTTACACAAGTTATGTCCACTTAGCTCACGGTTACATCTCCATAAAAACAGTCCACATGACAGTTAATCCTTATATAACGGCGGATGCTGAACCCAACCTGTTTTGGTCCATGTCTTTCAGTACTGATGTTTTTCTTCAGATGTGTGTTAAACTCTACTACATGTACTTTCCTCAAGAAGCATCTGCCCAATCAAATCGTATAGTGTCCATCTAGTCGTACGTGGATCCATACACGAATCAAGAGTGTCCCGTAATAAAGTCCAATTTTATAACTTGCATTCGAAAGACTGAGTACATGCAAAACTACTTCACTGTTGTATCTACGGACGTTACGACAGGCATCACGTTACATGACCTGAGTGCAATGGCGCTCTCATTTCATATACGCAAAGCAGCAATAGGTGAAATGTTATTGTGTTTTCAAACTCATGTTTTCATATAAAGCTGTGAATTTTAAATTGCTATCATGCACTTATGAACATATATAAGTGGCAATTTGCCGGGAATTTGGTACCGACGAGTATGTACCACTGATATGCCCTCTACTCCCGAGACCTTCAAGTATCAACCACACTAGTGTATAAGTAAACAACTTAGTGTGAAATAATATTAATATGTTAGATAAATATGCATGCATGCCCGTATATAGATCATACCCCACCAGCTCAAAACCTGGGAACATTTTGATGTTGTTACAGGGAATTTATAACATTAATAGAAAACGCAGGTAACATTTTTCTTAGTTAATACCTGCTCCTTCATAATGGATTTCACTGTAGGTGAAGTTCCAAGTCGAAATTCAACGATTTAAGTAACTTTGTGTGCGATTTTGCTTTGCCTCGCTTACAATCAGTAATTTCTGCCGGGTAATTCAATGTTTATTGGAAATTATTGCGATATCGGCTCACGAAAGTCACAAAAAGCGTGCAATGTCGAGCTGGGACCAACCCGCACTGTGAAGTAGATTATTGATTAACAAGTGCTAACAAAAAAATATATATTCCCCGCCGTGTTTGTTCAATGTTATAAAGTTGCCTGTCATCACAAAGTTCCCATGTTGGTTTTATACTGGTGGAATATGAGTTCTACGGGCGTAGCTATATCGTAGAGTTTAATTACATGATCTAATAAATATTTAGCAAGGACTCGGAATATTTATGTATCCTCTCACCGTATATGTGGGTTGATTGACAACTTTGCATGTTATGGGTTAGTCCGCCCGTCGAATATATCAATAGTCAAGATTGAAGCAGCAGATTATTCTACCAAGATACGCTAGCGGTCTACTGGTGTACTCCGCATGCCTCCTTACTTTGTAAACCCACAGTGAAATTGTTAAATGCATACAAGATCATATTATTAGGCATATATAAAATATACTGGAGCTTGTAACCTTCACTTACAATGAAATTCAGTATTAATGAACATATATTAACCATGAAATATATTACCTGCACTGTTTTTGCAATGTTATAAACTTATAAAATTCCCTGTCACAACATCAAAACTTTTGCACAGTTTGAACTTGTGGAGTAAGGGCGTAGCTGGAATAGAGATTCGTGGTATGATCTAGGGGATGAGACACCCTGTCGCCACGTTCATGATAACAGATTCATGTGCTTTGGTGCAGTAAAAGTACATTTAGCCTACTGCCAATACAAGTATAGATAATAAGATCGCACCGAAACTAGTGACCACAATCCCTCGCTATGTACAATTACCATTGAAGCGAACGGCACCGTTGGCATCCACCTGGGAAAACGAGGCAAGTGTTTGTCTTCTTCTGTAAACAAGGCACTATTTGCCTTCTACTTTGATATGTAAGCGGTTTTCAACTGCAAAAACAAGTTTCTGTCTTTGTGGTGGCGAAGAACCAACGACTGCCAGATCGCAAAACCAAACTAAACGCAAAAGAAAATATTTCACCGGGACAAGCCTCGATTCAAAAGACGCATCAATCGTGATTTACGGAATTGCGACATCGTATATTATCGACAACGAAAATAGAGACAACAGATTCTGAACGCACGTCTGATCGGAACGATATCACAGCGTTAACGCGACATCGACTTGTACATAGTGTTAGCTTGCCGATATTACAGAGAACATATACAAAACCAGTACGCAAATACCGAGTACGTTTTAATCACACTTGCGCCATCAACTCCTACGACAGGATCAAATATTCTTCCCAATATACACCCTAAGACTGCGTATTAAATAAAAGTTATACATTTACAACGCATTTTGTTGTCAATCCCTTCATCATAGCATTGGATTCACGTTGCCACCCGTGGAAGCTGTATACTTACATGTTGCAATCGTCTAATGACCATGTCCCTGAATCTGCCATTCATTTCGTCTCTCATATTGTATGTTACGTTGAGATAAGATGAAGAAAAAAAAAGACTCGAATTTTTGCTATATATATATATAACCGGTGCGTGTTAAATGACGGTGCGTGTTGTCAACTTGTTTATAATAGTTTTTAAAATAACTACTTTGAACAAGATTATTCTCTATTTCTATTTGATCACCCTACCGGAGTGTTTCACGTCACTTTAAGCGCTTTAAAAGAAACCTCCACCAACTCTGGCTGACCAGATTATGACAGCCACTATTACACTTGTGACACGCTCCTCATTCTCCACTCCATGCATAGTAAAAATGATGAAGGTTTGCCGCTTTCTTTTTCCATCCTTAACTCATGCAAATTCAGTTATATATTTCCATTTCTCCTAAAAATCATTATTTCCAACTCTTCCCGTCTGATCTATACCCCCCCCCCCCCCCCCATCACTTATCGGGGACGGGGCATGTCGCCCAAGATAAGACTTCATATAAGCCCATACATTAACTCTTCTATTTTGCATATATGTGTCATCTGTATAAATGTTATGTTATTTGTTTGGAATAGAAAATAAAAATATGTTTACACTAATGTTTGCCGCTTCGTTGAAAAGCTAGAATGGCGATCTGGAACAACGACATATCGCGGTTCGTTGTGCCATCTCGAACCGATTTTTTTTGGTTCTTGGTGGCCAATTTTCGGTTCTTGGCGGCCTGTAAAACCAAAATTATTGGGCGCTAGAGCCAGATATCCTCCATATTGGTTACAAGTCCGTTACAAATCTGTTCTACGGCCAAATCTGTCATGGAGAACTAGTTGATCCCAAATAACATTTGGAGTGTATAGCCAATAATTCCACCAATCGCCCGTGAGTCGTGACAAATACGAGTACTGTGTATAATTAAACAAAATTGTGTTTTGTCTTATATAATAATATATATTGTGTAACATATAATTACGAAGCAAAAAACAAATTAGGACTTAATAAGATTTCCAATGATTATGTTTGTAGATACTCGTCGAACTTTCGTTCTGTATATTTATGATAAGAGTTAATTGTGTCTGTTCCCATTTACGAAGTACTTATGGTTTACTATGTACAATGTGTATATTTAGAAATGTAAAGGGTTCTTAATTATTCGTGCTCAAGAATTAGAACGACACAATACCCTTCTATACAAAATGTATTGAGTGTACCGGTGGTTTTCGGTTCATAATTGTGGTGAATCAATGTATGGATATTTTACCTTTAATTCTATTTACGGTAGTCACTTATATAAAACGAAAATTGTATACAAGTAGATGTGCTTAAACCCAAGCCCCTTTGTTCTACAGTAATGCCCTAAATAATCTGAGAGCTTTCCGATGAATGGCAACAAGCCATATTGTGGAGTAAATCTTGAAAAATTACCCATAATTGTACTGTGGTTAAAGTGTCTATTATTAATGCATTTCTGTACTTCGACCTTCTATTCTCCTAATGTCCACTTCGTAATCAGATTGTTCGTGTCACTAACTGTCAGGGAGCCGAATGTACAGAGGGAAGATAGAAGAAATACGTCCGTCCAATACTCGTTTAATCGTAACACTGCAGATCTATAAGCAATAATGCACAGTTTCACACATTCCATAATTCACTCGGACTGTTCAGGTGCGACTACAAGCGCGGGTGAGTACAATTAGGCAGTCTAATGAGTCTATGTACATTAACCACACATCTCCCGAACATCCTCCGGGGGCCAGCAATGTTTATGCTACACACGAGTCATTGTCCTTATACAAGTTAGAAATTCTGTTCATAGCTTTGATGGCCGCAGTTCGTTTCGGCCTCGGTTCACATGCATTTAATTCAGAGTTATTGGTCACACTGGGTACAACATTTGTCAGATCAGAACATCTGATCTCGAGTGGATACAGTTTCGTTATTGGTCTATTGGTCACTCCGGTTTTCGTTCGCAACGTTACTGATCTCACTTTGCCGTCAGAACCAACATGCACACCCGTTATGATGCTGATCTTCCACTGTAAGCGCGGACAATCGTCATGAATCTGAACACTTTCACCAACAGATAAGTTGTCACCAGCGTTCGCATTGGTTTTATTGTAGTGCTCCCTTAACGACAACAAATATTCATTTTTCCATCGTTTCCACAGTGAGCTCATGGTGAGTGCTATATCATGCGCTCTTTGAACATAAACTGAGCTTGAACTAGGTGAATAATTATAATTTGGATCCTCTGCATAATCAGCGTCGGTGTGAGGAAGAGTCAATAAATTCCTGCCGCACAGAAGTTTTGATGGCGTAACTGGTTCTAAGTCACTGATGTCGGAAGAAACGTAAGTGAGCGGTCTGTCATTTATCGCGGCCTCTACTTCTGACACAATAGTTATGAGTTCCTTCAAAGAAATTTTCTTGACGCCGAGAATTTTACGTAGAGAGGTCTTAGTGAGACCAATCAGTCGTTCCCAGAAACCTCCCATCCACGGAGCTCTCTTTGGAATGAACTGCCATTTCACGTTTCTCTTTGATAGTTCATCATGGAGATAAACATCATGAATTAATTGTTTTATATATTTAGCAGCTCCTTCGAAAGTGCTTCCGTTGTCTGACAACATCTTCTCTGGCAATCATCGGCGGCTCACAAATCGTCTTTAGCGTCCTTTGGTGTCTCTATGCCCATTGATTCTAGCGTCCAGAAGTTTTCAAGAGAGAAGTCTTCGTCCGAATGGTGCATGAACACACTTAGCATGGTTGACGTCGAACGTTTCGTGGGCTGTATGTTGACTGGTCCAGCAAGCAGAAACCCAAGTTTAGATTTCACCGCTACCGGTCCGCCATCTCCCTTTATCTGTGACCCCTCCACAATGTCATAATATAGGTCAGATCCAACAAGAATGTCGATAGTGAATGAGTCTGAACTGGTCACTGGATGCGCGAGTTTTAATCCTGATAGGTGTGGATATGATCTTACATGTTTGTATGCAGACACGTCGATTGGAGTGGATATGTTGGGAACCACAAGAAGTTTCAGCTGAATAATTTCCTCATTACACAGAAGACTAACCGTGACGATATCAAGGTGTCTAGTTTGTGGAGTTTTTGACCCGAATGCGGACAAATTGACCTCTTTCTGACCCATTGGTAAGAGTTCTAATTTATCAACGAAATGCTTGGTGACAAATGAGCACTGGGATCCGTCGTCGAATAGAATGTTCGCCGTGGAAGTGCAGCTTTTCGAAGAAACGTCTGCGACTGCTGTTTTCAGAAGAGAACACGAAGTAGAGGAAGTACTCTGGAGAATCATCCCATCGCTGTTACAGTAACTGTTATCCAACCCAGCTTTTACATTACAGTGGAATGATGCTTGTGCATTTACATTATCCCTTTCACTCGGTCCATGAACAACAGTGCTATTTCCATATGGCTTCACATCCGTATCTTCACATAAACTGGAATGATGATTCTTTCTGCATATTCTACAGCGAAATCTGGACGCACAGTGTGAACTTTTATGCGAATTACTGAGGCAGTTGAAACAAAGTTTATTATCCCAAACGATATCCCATCGTGTTTTGACGTCTGATACCACATGACATTCGATCTCAGAATGTGATCCATTGCAGAACACGCACATAGCTCGTCTATCCATGTTTGCGCGGTTATTATTTTGAGAATTCCGTCCGGAAGAATTTGCTATCATCGTGGATACCGTCGGCTGATATGAGTGTATTGGTTCACCTTCTCCTGCTTCCAAACTTTCAACTTCTTGTCGCAAGAATTCACGAACTTCTTTAAGGCGATACTTCCTGTTTCCATACTCGCGAACGATGCCGCTGCGAAGTTGTGGAGGAAGTTTCTTCAGCACGATGGACACAAGCATATCACTATAGTTTGTCCCTTGATTCAGTGCATCTATTGATCGAATATGTACCACCAGTTCGTCACGAAATTGTCCCAAACTTGTTGTGCTGTACTGTGGGGTTTTTAGAGAAGCCAGTGCGTCCAAGTGCGCGTTTTCAATTTGGTGATATTGTCCATATCGGTGCTCCAAAACATCGATTGCCTCTGAATAGTTCTCATTTGTTAGGCTTAATCCACTAATGCACATCGAAGCAGGTCCATGTAACAGAGATCTCAAATGCTGAATTTTTTTAACTTTGGGTAAGTCCGAGTCAGGTATCGAATGCACCGCTGCGTTATAAGAGTCCCAGAATGGTGTCCATTGAATTATATCACCACCAAATGTGGGTAGTGATAGTTTTGGCAACCTAACATGTTGCTTAGAATAAGTTGTTTCCGATTTTTGAACGATTATTGGCGACTTGGAGTCAGATTTTGCAGACTTTTCAGCGAGAAATTGTTCGTAATTGTGCTTCTTGTCCTTAACTTTACTGATGTGTTCTTCTGCTTTGTCCATTTCTAGGAAGAATTCGTCGTCATCGGTAATTAGTGATGTGATTGCTTTGTTTATATCCATTATTTCTTTGATCCTGTAGGCCACTTCTTCGATAATTCGTGACAATCGTTTCAAGTCTGGAATGTCGGATTTGATAATCGCATCGGCCTCGTATGTGTACCGTGTGGTGTGCCCTTTTGTAGCTGTCCGCGATCGAATCAGAGACTTGTATTCCTTGTCCATTGTTGAAGGTTCGAGGGACCAATGTCAGGGAGCCGAATGTACAGCGGGAAGATAGAAGAAATACGTCCGTTCAATACTCGTTTAATCGTAACACTGCATATCTATAAGCAATAATGCACAGTTTCACACATTCCATAATTCACTCGGACTGTTCAGGTGCGACTACAAGCGCGGGTGAGTACAATTAGGCAGTCTAATGAGTCTATGTACATTAACCACACATCTACCGAACACTAACGAGTGTCCATTGAGACCTCTATGTAATGTGGACCACTTATTAAAGGTACTCATCCGATTAAGTGCCCCTTAATTACTATTTATTTGACTTCGGGGGTAAACAATAATTTATTCAAGTCGAGGAACCCACTCATCAGAACTCAGAGTGATCAGATATCGAATTTTTACATCTATTATGTTTCACCACCGGGAATGTTTAGTGGCCCAGTAAAAGTCGACGAGAAGAATGTCTCTGACCAAATTTCGGATGGAGATGGATAACTCTAAAAGCAAGTGGAATTTTTTGTGTCAGATATTTGACAAACCCGCAAAATTTCGTTCAACAAAATGTTGATAAATAACAGGTATTGGGCAATTTTATACTATAGTTGACCGTGGTTAGCATTATTTTTGGGCAATTAATCGATTCTGATAACTGAAGCGGAATTTCAAACAAATTGTTGTTGTTGGAATCTAATGATATGGGACCATCGAATCGGATTGAGTACCTTTAATTTTCGTGTCGATATGGCCACATGTGTATTTCATTTGCATATACCATCGTGTAACATAATCCAGAATTATAGCGTGCCGACCAGAATGCGAGCTTGTATACCGCGGTGAATTAGGAGTTCGTGTCAAAAAATATTGTATCCACTATCCATGTACGTTCCCAAAACTCAAATAATAAAATGTACTGCTGGTCAAATAGGGGCCACGGGAAGGACAGTTTCCCCCATACTAATTCTTAATATGCTTCCTCCACAAGGACCATCAGGTCTATTTTACTGATATTTAGTATGAAGGGTTCTTTGGTGTGGATGAATGATACACGTGTAAGTGAATACACACGCCGGGGATACCCGAACGAAGCAGCTACGCGGCCGTCAATGACGAACATGACAGCATGGTGTCAGACAAATTTAACAATACAACTCCCGATACTACCAGTAATTTAACATGTCATGTATAGATGGCATTACTGATTAATGCAGATACGACACGCGTTATTAATTTTTGAAACAAAACAAGTTGAAAACAATTAACCGTGAATTATTTCATCACCAACCTGAGCCTCTCACGGTGTTTAATGATACCTTATCGTTGTTTACGCGGTATAGTTCAAAACATCACCTTCTGCTTTTTTACGGTTTCTCGGTTTTCTTTCGGTTTTGTTTCAAAACCAAAACGCAACCGATATATTCCATAAAACATATTCTTCCGGTTTCAATTAACCGCCACCGCTGGTCTCTGAAACGGCGCATGTCCCTTTACAAGACGTATGGTTAGCGAGCGCGTGTATAGATAGGTACTTTATTAGCAGAATAATGTATATGGCCGAGGGAAGATTGACTTTACCTCAATATGTCTGCGACGAGACTTAGAAATACAATGAACTACACATCTCGATCATTCTGTTATCTTGGATTATCACTTTCGTGAAAATGTGCATTTCATTTCGAGAGCATGCAGATATATAACGGAAGCCGATAGATAATTCAGACCTGCCAAATATCTTTTTATAAAAGAGTAGTCTCACAATTCCGTGCGCTTCTTTAAAGGGGTACTGTACACCAATTTCAATAAATTCCCGGTGACAATAGCGATCTAATATGAATATTATATTATAAAATAACTAATTTGAGTCGACGATGTCTACTCAATACGTTCCGGTTAACAGGCTATCGTAAAAGTAAAATTGAATTATTTAATATAAATTCATTTATGGCTGGAGTCATAAAATGGCGAATTATGCCATTACGAGTTACCGTTCTTGAAATCGCATCCGCTGCGTGTCTTTTATTGACGACCGTTCGCGAACATTATTGAGTTGCAAACAAAACATGTTACCTGCAAAAGGAAGGCCCGTTATAACCGATTTGGAAAAAAGGAGAAAGAAACAAGAGTCATAAATAATCAAGTACTTTTATAGGGAGTGAGATTGTTCGATGGAAGAGATTGAATGCATCAATCGAAGCTGTTAGCAATGAACTTCCGGTTCTTCCTGAACATGCGTCTTCTCCGGTGAAGGTCACAAACATGGCGCGTAGTTTGAAATCGTAATATTTTGTAATACTTCCAATGTTACCCGGCGTATATAAGGTTAATCTGGAAGTCAATACCCTACCATTAGGTCCATAAATTATGCGTGGGAAACTGACCCGAAATTGAATAGCCTGCGCTATTCCGTTGCGAGTAAGTGATTTCCTATAACGATTGTATTAAATCTTAACCTGTTTGGACAGGCCAGTACGTGTACGGATAAGATTGGTACACGTGGTTGGGTGTGGCTTTCAGATTTCCATATATACTATTTCAGCCGGGGATTGAAAGACTGGGCTCTCTCTTGTTTCTGAACGCACACTTGATACTAACGTGCAGCGTGAGAAGATGTTGTTGTATTATTCTCCGTGGCCGCCTGATGTGACTTTGTAAATATTTGTAATAATAAATCTCATCAACGTGTTCTAAGAATTGCCAACTTAATGCTAAGAACCTGGGACCAGCCCGAGAGTGGTACAATTTTTCTTTCCAAGATCAATATTTTCTTCGCTAAATTAGGTTTAGTCGAAACTCATATAACACGAACACAATCTAACTTGAAAATTATTTCAATGGAAGTAAAAAAAAAATTGCCTATCTCTCTGTACAGTACCCCTTTAAGCTGCATTTCTTGTTTTTAGATAATTTTGACACGCTTGCATGTCTGTTTTGCCGTGCAATCACCTTCGGCTTCGTCTTCAACTTGAATCAAATCATGAAAATAAATTAAAGTTGAAACCGATCTCTGATATTTAAGAGTGGGCGAATATATGTTGGTTGATGTGAGAAATGAAAAAGCGAGAGATACAATTGGTTTGCAGATAATTTAACTTTAGTGAAATAAAAGTACTTTTGAGTGTTATATGCTCAGAAAATATGAATGCTGGTTGAAGTGATGTAAAATAGATTAAATGCCGCAGTCTCATTTATTAAAATTTAAATGAATTATATTAGTACCGGTGTAACATATCCCCCAGGCTTATCTCCCCCACCCTGAATATTTTCTCACATTATATATGTATTTTTGTTATTGTCTTGTATCATGGAAAGTTACACACATCCAATATATACACTTACAAATGGTGTAAACCATCTGACCTATCCATTTGCCATTCCAAAACTTGCCATTACTCGCCCAATGGGAACTAACTTAGAAATGTATCAGTTGAACAAATACCCATAATCAAAAAGGAGAATTGGTGCAGTTAGAAGCAGGCCGCGCTAGGATTGTTGGCTCGCCCGCAATTCACGCGAACAAGCTCACGCGTGTAATGTTTGTTCAACCCTTGTGTGATGACCCAACTGCAAGGCAGAGTTCAGTCCACTGCTATGCCGGTCTAATGACTAATCGCTGCCACCACGTGTACACATCATGTGATGAACACACTCATTTTATGTGAGACTTCATTATGCATTATTCTGAGAAACCTAGCTGTCCATATTCTGTTGAAAATTACCTAAATCAAGCCAGAATGAATTGGAACCGACATAACACTTAAATCAAATTTGTTAGATTTAATTGCGAAAATATACGTGATGGCAGCGGTCAGACCAGCGTAGCGAGGGGACTGAACTCTGCCTTGCAGCTTGGATAATATACTAAGCCGCCGCTGTCACCTTATCGCCACGCCGTCCATCGACATTATGAACAGCTAAACCCATGAAAACCGCGGTCCAGAAAAAGGCGGATTCGTCATCTCATGTCTAACCTCCGTAAACCGGGTTCAGTTGGGCGGTCGAATTATACGGTTTAGATGTAGGTTTAAAGTTATAAAACACCAAACAATAACAGCAATTTACGAAACGAGTGAGGTATCAAATATAATTAATTTGTTTTTGTAATCTGAGTCCAATAACTGATAACATACATACAGGGATGTGGCTAGAGTGTCTCCTTTGGGGGGGGGTGTCCACCTTGGGAAATTCCAACTGCACACCCCCCCCCCCTTGAGTAGGAATCACACCAACACAACTTTTTGCATAATTCCATTTGCACCCCCCCCCCCCCGTTGTACCTCATGCTCAGGCCTAATTTCCTTTATATATTCATAAGCCATGCTTCTATGTTCCCAGTATGAGAAAATTCAGATATTTTAACCTGAAAATTCCCCCCAAAAAACAACTAGTGGTCTAATTCCAGACAAATGCACACAGCTACCGACAACAGACCAGGAAACACCGGGCCGACCATGGTTGTTCGGCCCGGTGTGAGAAAATTTTGAAAACTATACAAGAAAATCGCAAATCGTAGCATCTAGACTGGCCTCAACTGAAGCTTTCCTAGTGTTGGAAATTTCAAACCTCGTGCTCCCCCTCAGGTTGGAAAATTCTTCAACTGATGACCATTTATGTCTACAAGTTTGACCAAATGTAGTAAAATATTGTTTTGTTAAACTAATTAGCAGTTTTTTATTGGCCATGTGGATGGAGGAATGACACACCGGGCCGACCATGGTTCGGCCCGTTGTGCGAAAATTTTGAAATCGGAACAAGAAAATCGCAAAATCCTAACATCTAGACTAGCCTCAAGCCTTCCTACTGTTGGAAATTTCAAACCCTACACCCCCACTTAGGTTGGAAAATTTCCAACTGATGACAATTCCAATGACAATGTTGACCAATTGTATGACAATATTGTTTTCTTAAATTAACTAGAAGTTTTTGACTGGCCACGGGGGAGGGACCAGGACACAAGCTTTCCAAGTGTTGGAAATTTCCAACCTGTCACCCCCCTAAGGTTGGAAAATTTCCAACTGATGACCATTTCTGTCAAAATTTTTGACCAAAAATAGGAACATAATATGCAAATATTGGTCGAAAAACAATAAATTCCCCCCAATAAATTGTTTTATAATCAAACTGCAAGAACATTTTCAACCTATTGTTGATGTGAAATTTCGTCAACGTTTTGTGGCAGGTATGAAATTTCCAACTATTGAAAATATAGCTCTCTGCTGGGGGGGGGTGAGACACCCCCCCCCCCCCCCCTCTGGCCACATCCCTGCATATATAGACACGATAATACCGACATAATATTGGTTTAATCCCGTATATAACGATTAGCTCGTGTGCTCAACCATTTACCCAACAGAACGGCCCTGTGCCAATGCATTCTCTTATATATGCGAGTCGACCATAGGTCGCCTCGCATACATAAGAGAATGCATTGGCTTTGAACACATATTAAAAATGATAAAATTGTCAAAGAATGTAGAAAAATATTATAAAAATGTAAGAAAAAATTATAAAATTGTTAAAGAATGTAAGAAAAAATGGTAAAAAGTGTTAAAAAAAAGAATTATTTTTAGGCCAATGCATTCTCTTATATATGCGACTATGGTCGACTCGCATATATAAGAGAATGCATTGGCACAGGGCATAACTGTAACCATCACAATGTGGTCAATGAACCGGTTCCAATGATATCCATATTTGTATGGTGTTATTGAGACAGACCGAAGATATTTTAGGCTGTTGAAGCTTTATTTGGGCGTTTTTGGCCGTTTTGTTGGGTATAGGGTTAATCCCGTATATAACGATTAGCTCGTGTGCTTAACAGTAACTGTTGTATAGTACACTAACCAAAATAATGCAAACATGTGAAGTTGTTTTTCTTTCGGGAGTTCTGCATTCGGTTTTACATGTATAAATTCAACCAAAATATGTTCGGTGTCGTATTAACGATCTTCGCTGTCGATAGAACGCGGCGGTCCAAATTAGGCTGGACCGATTATTTTGATCGGCCATATAGACACCACTGCTAAGGCAGATGAGAATTGGTGCAGTTGTAGAAGCTGTGACTTTGACATCTCCCCGAATTTAGATCCTATATATAGCATCACAGTGACATTAATATTTGCACCAGAAACGGCTAGAGCGTGACATATCTATATAACATTAATTTCCAGGAGAACAGGAAATTACTATAGTAACCACACATACGTAGCATTGGACTACATTTTTTTTCTTTTGAGCTTAGTGTTGAGCTGAAAATAATTATTTCCAGTGGCGTAGAAAGTCAGGCACACATAGCATGATTTCTGTCATTTCCAATTTAACCCTTTCAATACTAAGTGGATTCTCCCATTTAGTTATAATAGTTTACAATGGAACGGTATATTATTCATTTGGAGTTGTGTTCAGGTAATAAAAGCAGACGACAAACAAACACATAATCGTCCGATATGATGCCATGATGATATATGCACGGTGGGGAATCACGTTGTTTCGAGTTGATGAGTACCACGTATTAAAAATGGCCGAGGCGATCGCAAACACGACCAGAAACGAGGAAATAGGTAATAAACTAGGATAATGATATATTACATAGAATTTTGGCAGCTACGAACATATGCTATACTATTTTTCAAACAAGCTGATACCTCATTTGTGTCCAAACTCAGTTATTTGCTCTAACATTCTGACCCAAGTTGCCAGTCGAAGGATTATCCTAGATATATGGACTTGTGTATTGCACGAACCTCCGCCTGACAACTTTGGTCAGAATGTTATAGGAAACCACTAAGTATGTCCGAACAAATAAGGTATAAACTTGTTTTAAAAATAAACAAGCATATGCTCGTAACAGTCAAAATTCTATGTTTTGTGTCAGTTCCTCATATATTGTGTTTTTGTGCGAATTTCAGCATTTGTAGGCTATAGCTATTGGAACCTCAGACCACATATAGAACCCCTACATGGAGTTAAATCTGTTCTAAATTATATATTCATATAGATAAGAGTCTATATATATATAAGGTTAATCATCATCATCATCATCAATGTTTGGGGAGTAAGTCGCCATGACTTTTACCCCTTTCACATAATAACATACATGTATATAATAACGTAAATGAATTAATTCAGTTTTAGAGTTATCCTTGACGTTTAGTCATACAGATACCGCTCGTTATAACAGTTGTAATCGAATAGCTCCTTGAACTGTTGAACCGATTCGGTGGAAACAATATAATCCAATAAACTATTCCAGCTTGTAATCACTCTCTGGGAAAAGAAATATTTTCACACATCTTTGACAATTATGTTCTTTTACATCTTATGCTTGTGTCCACGTGTTCCTTTGTGGAGTGTGTCTTCAAAAAACACACATCTGTCTATGTTATAGAATCCGTGTGTTAGCTTGTACACTTCTATCATATCTCCCCGATTTCGCCTGTATCTCAGAGACATGAGGCCACATTTCACAAGGCGATTATGATATGACAGATTCCAGAATTTAGCTATCATTTTGGTAGCTCGCCTTTGGACAGATTCTATTGCTCGCGAATGTTTATATAGATGTATACTGCTAATAGAGGACAAACATTAGTAAATGTCAGTGTCGAGGGGGGGGGGGGGTGTATAACACAATCAAGAAATTTACCTTGAAAATTTAACTGAAAAAGTTCGTCTTTCCTGATTCACTGTAAACATGTGCGGGACTAAATTTCAAATAATTATCAAATTTGCTGTTCTTCCACTAAAATTATTACCCATTCAGCAAATAACAAAATTACATATTTTGCATAAAATAATTTCAAGTTGCCTATTTTCATGGTAAATATGTGGTTCTGGTTATATCAAGTGAGGTCCCCTGATCCTTAATTATGTTCAATCAAAACATAATCTTTTGCGTATACACATCGATCTATTCTCTTACTCCTGAATAATGTTGACTACTCACTATATAAAATCTTATATTCGCACCACAGTTCTTAATAGTCAATTGTGTTTCTTCAAAACTGGTATTATTTTATATTATACATATAATAATGATAGAAAAATAAACGACAACAAGTTGTTGCATACCAAAAATATTGTATAACAATAAAAATACCATGAAATAATAACTTCTCGTCAGCTAGTATAAAGTTATAATAAGAGTTAACATCCACGGATTTCTTACTCGTAATAATCAACACAATTAATATAGAATCCAGCAACAAAACTTAAGACTTTCCATAAAACAAAACTGAGAAATCCTTGTAAGTAGCATTGGGGATTCTATGCCCCGTACTGATCAAGCCTTTGTATTTCTTCAGTATTTCGTGGAATTGTGGAGCCTGGCAGAAATCCTGCGGATTCCACCAATCAAAAATGTTTTCATAAACCTTCTCGGTGCCATCGTCTGCATTAAGAGCATCGCAGAGTGGCTTCCATATTACTTCGTCTCCTAGATACTGCATACGATACGAAACCCCATGAGTCTTACGCCATTGGTGATACTCCATATAAGCGAATCGGTGATTTGCTAAAAACTTGAGATAGTCAGCTAATTCGTCGGGAGATTTATAATCCCCAGCGTAAATGAAAGAATTAGGTGGGAGCATTTTTTCATAGTCCTCTTTCCGAGCCCCGAGAACAACAGGAACCGTCCCCATGTGTAATCCATTCATGAAAACTTTCTCCGTTACGTATTCGTTACAGTTGCTGTTCTCAAACGCGAAATAAAACAGATATTCTGAAAGCGCTCGGCATTTTCCGGAAACAGTGTACATTTCCGGCTCATACCCTTCACACATATTGTCAGTACATTTACCATATACGGTCACGGGTATGAGATGTTTTAGTTTATTCACGTAGTTCAATCTTCGATTCGACGTAAACAAACAATTCGACATCATGGCGACTGCCAGTTTCTTTTGTTTTCCTATGAAGGCTGGTATCACACCACCCTCTCCTTTGTAAAATGATGTCCCGTACGGGATCGGTACGTCGGAATGTGACCTATATGTCATTGTCCAATTGAACAGACCCTTGATGTCGCGTATGATGTCTCTGGGGAGTCGTGCGATAACGTGGTATCCACTCTCGTCGTGAACGAATACCCATTTCTGACTTCTCGGTCTTCGTTTTTTCGAGAATAACAGCAAATCCTTCTGTTCGAGTTTTCTTGTTGTCACGGCAACGGCGTCTGCGTCAGCTAACCTCGTGCGGTTTCTTGTTACCACGCAATTACCAACGCGAAAAGTCTTGTTGGTGTTTGAAGAGAAATAATATCCGTTTAAATCCAGGATAGTAAAGTTCTTAGGTTTCTTTTGGAACATCAACGAGTAGCTTTGGGACGCTCGATGACCAAGATGTAGAGATATAAATATGGACGCCAAGAATACAACCAGTAATATCTTACGATAGATGAACCTAGAAAATAAGACAGCCATGATAAGTATGATGTCAATGTTACAGACCGCAATTTATAATACCAATAACATATTCTCATTATTCTGTATTATTTTGTCAATTCCCAGATATCTCAATTTATAACAGACCAGATTAAAGGGATACTGTACTCAAATGTTGTTGTTGGTTTCTATAGTCTCTGAGTCGTATAATAAGGTAACCAAATTTCCATTATTTTAAAGTCTGTTGAGTACGAAGTAATGTCACGGGTGACCGATTAGCCGGAATGCGAAATTACCAATTGTCGTTATCGAGTAATTTTTGGACAGTTTTCAAGCAAATGTATCAAATAAATGTTAAATGCATACTGGTCCCATATACTCATTTTAAGTCATTAGTCAGTGAGTGGCTTGAGTTTACCCCGTATATATCAACATAATTTTTACACGATCATGTGTGCCACGCGATGCCAAATCCACTATCCGTGAATTATTTTTACGTCTTGTACACGGAAATTCGTAATTTAATTTATGGCTCCAGCCACAAATTAAATTTATATCAAATTATTAACTTTCATTTTAAGATAACCTATTAATCTGAACGCATACAGAATACATATTCGACTCAAATTACTTAATTTTCTATATATCATCGATATTAGATCGTTGTTATCACGGGAAATTTATTGAAAATGGCGTACAGTACCCCTTTAAGACCAGACTGAAATTGGTTGCAAAACAGTTCCAGTCTGGGTTTAATCAGACTGAATCTACAAACAACATTGAGAATGTAGGCCCCGAGACCACCCCATCACCATGCATTTGTATGACATGAGTGACGCCCAGGGTTGGTGGCGGGAATTTTAGTCAATTTTAGTCAATTTACCTAACAAATCAATAACTGATGCTATAAATATCGGAAAGAGTGACATCTTATGGTCATAATAGTGTATACTAATCTAGCTTGTATGTTAAAGTACACATATAATACTCGGGGTTTATTAGGACTAGCATCGGTTTGTTGACGTTTTAACTGAAAGCCGAAGTGTTCGCAATGTTCTCGGCTAAGTTCGGCTTCTATACCAACAATCCAGTATGCCAAATAAAAATCATCCATAAACAATCGAGTACACCCATGCACAACAGATCGCCGACAACGGGCTGTTATTTTATTTCAACATCCCACCACTATTATGTATTTATTTTAACTGTATAAAGTGGTCCTATATTACTTATTAGTTAAACATTTCTTACACGGAACGTCTCGCGATATATGTGCAATTTTTAATTTACAAATTAACGGGTATAAGTAATAGAATTCATTAAATTTACGACCACGTGGTTTTGTTCATGTTTACCTTATACTATTGCTAGAATATATTGGCCGGAATATGCCGATGTCACTTCGTGGTGTCAATTGAGTTCGCATACCATTTATAATATGTAAACACTGCGGAAATGTCTTTATTTCACATTAAATTACCGCTTTCAATTTTCAACTGTTGTGGTTTCAGAACAAATGTCATGTCTTCTACGGAATAAACCCGTTTATTGTGGCAATTATGACATATGACACTTATTTCTGGTTTTATGTGAGCTGGTCACTAACGCATATAGCTCATGTCAAACAAATGGTAATGGGGCGGACTCCGGTGAAAAATATCATTTAGTTATCCCAATATCTTAGCTGGTTTTCGTACGAGCAGACTTGGACTAGCCTACCAAGAACTTTTTGGTATGTCAATTAGATTTTTTTTAACATAAAATACTGATACCCACTATATACAACATAAATTACACATGGTATGTAAAGACAGATAGGTATGTGAGCACACAGGAGAATATGATACGGCTTATCACTGAAGGTTTCTCGTGCATCTCACCAGAATTCCCAAATATACACCTT
Source organism: Siphonodentalium dalli (assembly GCA_032622095.1). Classification (NCBI taxonomy): domain Eukaryota; kingdom Metazoa; phylum Mollusca; class Scaphopoda; order Gadilida; family Siphonodentaliidae; genus Siphonodentalium; species Siphonodentalium dalli. Next base: position 62,480,625 of record CP136069.1, on the reverse strand, counting down.
TTACCGGACTCGGCCTCCGGATCGCAGTTCCGACTTTAAATCCGTCTAAAAAATTCCCATTTCTATAAATAAAACGCCCATGGCCCATGTAAACCAAGAATCAGCGAAACATTATACACGCGGATCGCGAAATAAAATATGGACGACACAATGAGACAGTATTATCTTACGATAGAAGAAACTAGACAATGAATATGGCAGTAAACATAACATGCATGTACCTGATCCTTACAGTGTTCTATGCACTACATGCGTAAACCTGTTCAAAACCTTGGCCACTGGCAGCGCTAACAAAATCTGATCTGTATAGCTTTAGATACGCTCTCTGTCTACTGGTAACGCTAACAGTGTAAACATTTTAAAGATCCCCCCCCCCCCCAAGAAGTGATTGTAAATAACGTTTTTTATGAATCTATTTTAAAGAGCGTCTTGGTTCAGATCAGTTATACCCGTATTCCTGGCCAAGAGGTTCTGCTTATGTGCTGCTGGTGGGTTCTGCTGAATAGCTATGAAGTTGCTAGGGCAAACTGATATGCTGTTAAGAAAACGTACATTCATATTTTCTAAAGTTGGTGGTGTTTGGCTATAATCCGAGCCATTTGTGAAAAAGCCAGTTTCTGAATGAAAAATTCAAGAACATTTATATTCTGGTGTTTGCAAAACTACGCGGATAACCATCTTGATTGTTAACGACTTGCAACAATCCAATCAGTATTAAACCATTTATATTGTTTAAAGGTACTCAATCCGATCAGACGCTCCTGAATTACTATTTCTTTGGTTTCGGGTGTAAAAAACTATTTGATTCGAGTCGAGGAACCCACCCATCAAAGCTCAGAGTGATTAGCTATCGATGTTTGAAGTTTGTTGTTTCTATTGTTTGTGGACCAGAACTTAAAATTGTCCAGAACCACGTGCTCAAACGGACAAATTGCGGTTGTAAGATGGATAACTCTAAAATCAAGTCGTTATTATTGTTAATAGTAACCACTTGATTTTCGATGTATCCATCTTACAACCGGAATTTGTCCCTTTGAGCAGGTGGTTCTGGGCAAGTTCTGGTCCAGAAACAATAGAAACAGCAAACTTCAAACATCGATATCTAATAACTCTGGGCTTTGATGGGTTGTTTCCTCGACTCTAATCAAATAGTTTTTATCCCCGAAGCCAAAGAAATAGTAATTTAGGAGCGTCCGATCGGATTGGGTACCTTCAATATTTGATACACATTTCCTGGATATGTACAGATTTTCTGAACACCGCGAAAATAATAACGGTACTTTTTCTGAACAGTATCAGTTTGCCCTAACAGCATCATAGCAATTCAGCATGACACACCAGCAACATATCACATAAGCACAATTGACCAGGAGTGGTATCTGCGTTCGCAATGCAACTATATATCGTACGCGAACTGCAACCACGAAATTATTGACGTTTTTGCCAAATTTACAACTTGGGAGTTGTGAGAATGAGAATGGGAACTTACAGTTCTCAACATGCCTTGTTAGAATGCGCGTCAAATACGCCACATCGGATCCAGGAGTGGCGTAATCGAGTTCAACCCGAAAGCTGTTTTCTATATAATCATATCGATACGATTAACAGGAAATCGTTCCGATTCTGCTCCGAGTAACACTATGGAACGTATGCCCATATATTAGATCACCAGAAAAGGAATAGCTCACTTTATAGCATGTACACTCCCGTATACATGGTATCAACAAGCAGGAAGGTATCATAAAAACCGGATCAATGGTTTGAAAAATTGTACATTTATTAGAAATTTCGGCTCATTTCCGATTTTATCATAAAAATTAGATACTTTTTGACGTTATAGGTAGTTCGTTTGAGAGATACGTATCCGCCATAAATTGAATGTGTATATATATATTTATATATCTTCATATATATATATATATCTTTATTTCCTCCAATATTGAAGAGTTATAACCCACCAGAATTTCGCGAGTATTAAAAAATGAAAGTGTCAATGACACTGTAGCTCAACTTGGAAAGGGAATAATTTAATGTATTGCAGTCAATGGAGCAATTAGGAATGTGGAAAGTTGAATGTCTAATACTAGTTTATAGACATGAAGAGAAAAGTAAAATCCAAGATGGCTGCTGACGGCCATGTCTTCGACCGAATAACCCCAAAATGATTGTATCCCATCTACATGTCATCGTTAACATCCATGACAAATTTTATGACGATCAGACTAAAGGTACGACCTGTGGCCCATGCTAAAGAATTTAGTCATACAAAGAGTAAAATCCAAGATGGCTGCTGTGGTCATGTTTTTTGGCCGAATGACCCCACAATTAATCGTTCCCATCTACATGTCAATATTAACATCCATGACAAATGGTATGATGATCAGACGAACAGTACGACCTGTAGCCTGTGCTAATGGATTGAATTTTGAAATTAAAGATGGCCACTGGCGGCCATGTTTTTCATCCGAATGACCCCAAAATGACTCATTCCCATCTACATTCCAATTGCAACAGCCATAAACAAAATTATGATGATCAGACTCAAGGTAAGACCTGTAGCCCGTGCTAAAGGATTTAGTCATACAAAGAGTAAAATCCAAGATGGCTTCTGGTGGCCATGTTTTTTGCCCGAATGACCCCAAAATGACTCGTTCCCATATACATGTCTTTATTAACATTCGTGACAAATTTTATGATGATCAGACCAAAAGTACGACCTGTAGCCCGTGCTAAATGATTTAGTCATACAAAGAGTAAAATCCAAGATGGCTGCTGGCGGCCATGTTTTTTGGTCGAATGACCTCAAAATGACTCGTTCCCATCTACATGTCATTGTTAACATCCATGACAAATTTCATGATGATCAGACTAAAGGTACGACCTGTAGCCTGTGCTAATGGATTGGATTTTGAAATCAAAGATGGCCACTGGCGGCCATGTTTTTCATCCGAATGACCCCAAAATGACTCATTCCCATCTAGATTCCAATTTCAACAGCCATGAAAAATTTCATGATGATCAGACTCAAGGTAAGACCTGTAGTCCGTGCTAAAGGATTTAGTCATACAAAGAGTAAAATCCAAGATGGCTGCTGGCGGCCATGTTTTTTGGCCGAATGACCCCAAAATTACTCGTTCCCATCTACATCTCAATATTAACATCAATGACAAATTTAATGATGATCAGACGAACAGTACGACCTGTGGCCTGTGCTAATGGATTAAATTTTTAAATCAAAGATGGCTGCTGGTGGCCATGTTTTTTGTCCGAATGACCCCAAACTGACTCGTTCCCATCTACATTACAATTTCAACAGCCATAAAAAAATTCATGATGATCAGGCTCAAGGTACGACCTGTAGTCCGTGCTAAAGGATTTAGTCATACAAAGAGTAAAATCCAAGATGGCTGCTGGCGGCCATGTTTTTTGGCCGAATGACCCCAAAATTAATCGTTCCCATCTACATCTCAATATTAACATCCATGACAAATTTAATGATGATCAGACGAACAGTACGACCTGTGGCCTGTGCTAATGGATTGAATTTTGAAATCAAAGATGGCTGCTGGTGGCCATGTTTTTAGTCCGAATGACCCCAAAATGACTCGTTCCCATCTACATTACAATTTCAACAGCCATAAAAAAATTCATGATGATCAGACTCAAGGTACGACCTGTAGTCCGTGCTAAAGGATTTAGTCATACAAAGAGTAAAATCCAAGATGGCTGCTGGCGGCCATGTTTTTTGGCCGAATGACCCCAAAATTAATCGTTCTCATCTAAATCTCAATATTAACACCCATGACAAATTTCATGATGATCAGACGAACCGTACGACCTGTAACCCGTGTTAATGGATTGAATTTTGAAATCAAAGATGGCCACTGGCGGCCATGGTTTTCACCCGAATGACCCCAAAATGACTCGTTCCCATCTACATTACAATTTCAACAGCCATAAAAAATTTTATGATGATCAGACTAATAGTACGACCTGTAGCCCGTGCTAAATGATTTAGTCATACAAAGAGTAAAATCCAAGATGGCTTCTGTTGGCCATGTTTTTTGGCCGAATGACTCCAAATTGACACGTTCCCATCTACATGTCATTATTAACATTCATGACAAATTGTATGATGATCAGACTAAAAGTACGACCTGTAGCCCGTGCTAAATGATTTAGTCATACAAAGAGTAAAATCCAAGATGGCTGCTGGCGGCCATGTTTTTCAGCCGAATACCCCAAAATGACTCGTTCCCATCTACATGTCATTGTTAACATCCATGACAAATTTCATGATGATCAGACTAAAGGTACGACCTGTAGCCTGTGTTAATGGATTGGATTTTGAAATCAAAGATGGCCACTGGCGGCCATGTTTTTCATCCGAATGACCCCAAAATGACTCATTCCCATCTACATTCCAATTGCAACAGCCATGCAAAAAATTTCATGATGATCAGACTCAAGGTAAGACCTGTAGCCCGTGCTAAAGGATTTAGTCATACAAAGAGTAAAATCCAAGATGGCTGCTGGCGGCCATGTTTTTTGGCCGAATGACCCCAAAATTAATCGTTCCCATCTACATCTCAATATTAACATCCATGAGAAATTTCATGATGATCAGACGGAACAGTACGACCTGTAACCCGTGGTAATGGATTGAATTTTGAAATCAAAGATGGCCACTGGCGGCCATGGTTTTCATCCGAATGACCACAAAATGACTCGTTCCCATCTACATTACAATTTCAACAGCCATAACAAAAATTATGATGATCAGACTAAAAGTACGACCTGTAGCCCGTGCTAAATAATTTAGTCATACAAAGAGTAAAATCCAAGATGGCTTCTGGTGGCCATGTTTTTTGGCCGAATGACCCCAAAATGACACGTTCCCATCTACATGTCATTATTAACATTTATGACAAATTTTATGACGATCAGACTAAAGGTACGACCTGTCGCCCGTGCTAAAGGATTTAGTCATACAAAGAGTAAAATCCAAGATGGCTGCTGCGGTCATGTTTTTTGGCCGAATGACCCAAAAATTAATCGTTCCCATCTACATCTCAATATTAACATCCATGACAAATTTTATGATGATCAGACAAACAGTACGACCTGTAGCCTGTGCTAATGGATTGAATTTTGAAATCAAAGATGGCCACTGGCGGCCATGTTTTTCATCCGAATGACCCCAAAATGACTCGTTCCCATCTACAGTACAATTTCAACAGCCATGAAAAATTTCATGATGATCAGACTCAAGGTAAGACCTATAGTCCGTGCTATACGATTTAGTCATACTAAGAGTAAAATCCAAGATGGCTTCTGGTGGCCATGTTTTTTGGCTGAATGACCCCAAAATTAATCGTTCCCATCTACATCTCAATATTAACACCCATGACAAATTTCATGATGATCAGACGAACCGTACGACCTGTAACCCGTGTTAATGGATTGAATTTTGAAATCAAAGATGGCCACTGGCGGCCATGGTTTTCACCCGAATAACCCTAAAATGACTCGTTCCCATCTACATTACAATTTCAACAGCCATAAAAAATTTTATGATGATCAGACTAATAGTACGACCTGTAGCCCGTGCTAAATGATTTAGTCATACAAAGAGTAAAATCCAAGATGGCTTCTGTTGGCCATGTTTTTTGGCCGAATGACTCCAAATTGACACGTTCCCATCTACATGTCATTATTAACATTCATGACAAATTGTATGATGATCAGACTAAAAGTACGACCTGTAGCCCGTGCTAAATGATTTAGTCATACAAAGAGTAAAATCCAAGATGGCTGCTGGCGGCCATGTTTTTCAGCCGAATACCCCAAAATGACTCGTTCCCATCTACATGTCATTGTTAACATCCATGACAAATTTTATGATGATCAGAATAAAGGTACGACCTGTAGCCTGTGCTAAATAATTTAGTCATACAAAGAGTAAAATCCAAGATGACTGCTGGCGGCCATGTTTTTTGGCCGAATGACCCCAAAATTACTCGTTCCCATCTACATCTCAATATTAACATCCATGACAAATTTAATGATGATCAGACGAACAGTACGACCTGTGGCCTGTGCTAATGGATTAAATTTTTAAATCAAAGATGGCTGCTGGTGGCCATGTTTTTTGTCCGAATGACCCCAAAATGACTCGTTCCCATCTACATTACAATTTCAACAGCCATAAAAAAATTCATGATGATCAGACTCAAGGTACGACCTGTAGTCCGTGCTAAAGGATTTAGTCATACAAAGAGTAAAATCCAAGATGGCTGCTGGCGGCCATGTTTTTTGGCCGAATGACCCCAAAATTAATCGTTCCCATCTACATCTCAATATTAACATCCATGACAAATTTAATGATGATCAGACGAACAGTACGACCTGTGGCCTGTGCTAATGGATTGAATTTTGAAATCAAAGATGGCTCCTGGTGGCCATGTTTTTTGTCCGAATGACCCCAAAATGACTCGTTCCCATCTACATTACAATTTCAACAGCCATAAAAAAATTCATGATGATCAGACTCAAGGTACGACCTGTAGTCCGTGCTAAAGGATTTAGTCATACAAAGAGTAAAATCCAAGATGGCTGCTGGCGGCCATGTTTTTTGGCCGAATGACCCCAAAATTAATCGTTCCCATCTAAATCTCAATATTAACACCCATGACAAATTTCATGATGATCAGACGAACAGTACGACCTGTAACCCGTGTTAATGGATTGAATTTTGAAATCAAAGATGGCCACTGGCGGCCATGGTTTTCACCCGAATGACCCTAAAATGACTCGTTCCCATCTACATGTCAATGTCAACAGCCATGACAAATTTCATAATAATCGGACCAAAGGTGCGAACTGGAGTCCGTGCTAAAGGAAATTGTTGACGCATCACGCACACACACGCACACACGGACGACGGCTACCAAGCCATGGCAATAGCTCAAACTTTACAAAGTAAAGTTGAGCTAAAAATACGACCTGTAGCCCGTGCTAAAGTATTTAGTCATACAAAGAGTAAAATCCAAGATGGCTGCTGGCGGCCATATTTTTTGGCCGAATGACCCCAAAATGACTTGTTCCCATCAACATGTCATTATTAACATTCCTGACAAATTTTATGATGATCAGACTAAAAGTATGACCAGTAGCCCGTGCTAAATAATTTAGTCATACAAAGAGTAAAATCCAAGATGGCTGCTGGCGGCCATGTTTTTGGCCGAATGACCCCAAAATGACTCGTTCCCATCTACATGTCAATATTATCATCCATGACAAATTTCATGACGATCAGACGAACAGTACGACCTGTGGCCCGTGCTAATGGATTAAATTTTGAAATCCAAGATGGCCACTGGCGGCCATGGTTTTTGTCCGAATGACCCCAAAATGACTCGTTCCCATCTACATTCCAATTTCAACAGCCATGACAAATTTTATGATGATCAGACTAAAGGTACGACCTGTAGGCTGTAGCCCGTGCTAAAGGATTTAGTCATACAAAGAGTAAAATCCAAGATGGCTGCTGGCGGCCATGTTTTTTGGCCGAATGACCCAAAAAAGACTCGTTCCCATCTACATGTCATTGTTAACACCCATGACAAATTTTATGATGATCTGACCAAAGGTACGATCTGTAGCCCGTGTCAAAGGATTTAGTCATGCAAAGAGTAAAATCTAAGATGGCTGCCGGCGGCCATGTTTTTTGGCCAAATGACCCCAAAATTACTCGTTCCCATCTACATGTCAATATTAACATCCATGACAAATTTCATGATGATCAGACAAACAGCACGGACTGTAGCCCGTGCTAATGGATTGAATTTTGAAATCCAAGATGGCCACTGGCGGCCATGTTTTTTTTCCGAATGACCCCAAAATTAATCATTCTGGTCTAAATGTTGATGTCAACAGCTATGACAAATTTCATAATGATCCGACCAAAGGTATGACCCGTAGCCTGCATTGTTGACGCCTTACGCACACACGGACGACGGACGACAAAGCCATGGCAATAGCTCAAACTTTACAAAGTAAAGTTGAGCTAAAAAGAGTTAGTTTTTTTTTAAATTTGATTTTGAAACTTTTAATTTTAAAAAATTTAAATATTAAAAAAAATTAATGTGAGCCAATAGCTCAATCTAAAAAAAAAACAGTTTAAATTTTTATTTTTTGAAATCAAATTATTTAAACGATCAAAATGTGAGCGAAGCGCACACATGGGAGGCCCCCAACGCACCGTGCATGGGCCGCATAGGGAGCCTGTTTCAGCTAGTTGTTAATAAAAGTGGTGGTATAGGCTAAATCAACAAATGCGAACACTATTAATCATGGGGGTATAAAGGTGGGGTGGGGAATGGGAAGCGATCACTATATAATATTATGGCGGTATCAAGGGGTGGGGCAATTTTGACTTGAGTGGGTTTATGTGTGGATTTCAACTATATTATATATTTAGTGCATGGCACATGATCTGGTGTTTGTCTCAAGGGCGGGTGGTTCATGAAACGTATAGTATAGAATTGTGAGATATACAGGTAATCATCGGGGGGGGGGGTGTACATCAAACGATGAAGCTGGTTTGGAATGGTGTGCCCAGAGGAAAAATTGTGGAATGGCACTTACTTCAGGACGTGAGCTATAGTACAAGTTTGAAGATGCTTTCATATTACTTATATGGATGATTGTGTGTACTTTCTAGATTCCTGCATGTGCCATACGAATGATGTTGATTTAAAGTATTTTTCATTTCTTTTGCGTTTTAAGCCGAAAATTGGCTTAGGAAATTTTGTCAAATTTGGCGTCATGTCGGACAGGGCATCCTTAAATTCAGATTGACAGTTACTAAGGATCGGTAATGAACGGGAATGTTTTGATGTGCATGTAGTTATATGGGGTTGGTGACAAATTGTTAATTATATGATAAAATTCCAACTTTTGCATAAATTGTAAGTTATTTTGGATGCGATGCCGAGAACAAATAATATCACCGTGTCAATCATTTTACACAATGTAATTACCGAGTATCGAGATATGACAAATTTATTATATATTGTGCATTCAACTGATGCGGAAGTGCTGCTGTGTGGATATATCCGATAAGGAATGGAGTCGCTCTCTTTACCATCCACGCCTCTATACGGTTCCATCAACAGTTCATAAAAGCACACCCTCAGAAAATTATTAATATTGATCGGGTGGAGTATTTCATTTGTCGATTCGTCGTCATGGGATATCACTGAATCAGCCAATTTAGTCTGTCGTAATAGCTTAAACATACTTGAAGACCGAGTTACATATAATCTATAATGCATGTGAATAGCATACATCGTCGGTAAATTGTAACGCCCGGATCCATACACACAATTGAGGTTGTATAAGTAGAAAATCAGGAACAGATTCACGTTTGCGAACATCTAATCTAAAATATGCGTGCGTTCATGTCAAAGCGGCGATCGAGATTGTACATTAATAATGTATTTGGTATTTAAACTATATACATTCGTTCGATAGTATAGCACGCGATTAGTAGTCCAGGAGATCGACCCCAAGAAATAACAAATGTTGCTCATTTTGACGGACAAGTGCTATCCGGTCTAATTTTGTAGTAAAATATATGTAGATTACGAAAATCCATGATAGCAGTGGTGAATTTGTAGCTTAATTGGCGAAAAACGTGTTTTTATTGACCTACCCGACGACCGAAAATGAAAGAATTTTCCGGCGACGTCATAGTACTACTAGTCCGGGAGCTAATATGGGTACCCTTGCACCCCCTGGGACTTAACTTCTCCCCACTCATTTTGTTCCTTATTATGTCCTTCAACTTTTAAGCAATGTTAACAAGAAAAAAAAGTGGCCGTATTGACTCCAGACAAAATGGCGTCCATCATGGCCGCCGTTTTTCAGACCAGACCCTAAGTCAGTTTTATGCAAATTATAGCGGTGAAAATCTTGTAAAATGTATACAAATGTATATATTTTCGTGAAGCTAAGACATAATGTCACTTTTCGGTGCAAAATTGAAACTCACCATCCAAGATGGCCACCAAAATGGCCACCGGAAGTTGAAAATATGACTCTTTTTTTACAAATATCTTCTAGATCGATTCACGCTGTTTGGAACTGGTTGAGTAATGCGACTTTATTTTGTATTTTGTATATTAACTGATCATTGGGGCAATTAAATATGAACTTTTTGGGGTCCTAGCCCCTTCCGTTCCCTCAAACATTCGAATTTACAGAACGCGGTATAAAATTTCACAAAAAAATCACAATTGGGATTATAGTCATATTTTAACAAGAAATGAACAGAACTTGGTAATGTAAGTGATGCATATGATTATACCTATGAATAATCCAACTCACTGGAACCAAAATTCTTACTTTGGCTCAAAATGGCTGCCAAAATATGGTAAATGGTAAATATTGCCCCAGCGTGTCCTGCAATCGATTACAAGTTGTGGATGATGTACAAAATTGGCCATTCTGCCTTCTATACATTGAATATTAACATGTCTGATGTACCATGGTTAATTGTTACTATTGTCACCACTGACATCACCAAAAATATTGGACTTTTCTCTCAAAAACTTGACTTAAATATCGGCAAAAATTAACTTTTCATGTTTGGACCATTTTTCAATTAAAATGTAACTATCTTTGGGTTGAAAGGTGTTTATTGTTTTGGTCTATATTAAATGTGTCACACTACGGGATTTATAGACCAAATTGACCAAATAGACCAAGCTTCGGTACATGTCACGAAGCTTCGGTACATAGGATGAAAAACCGCCACAGATTTGTGGTTAATGATGCAAGGTCACATTTTTCGCCAGATTTCGACAGAACTATATGCTCTCATTAAGTAGACATGGATAAACTTCTTGTATGTAGCATTGTGTCAGGGAGGAAGCAGTTATATAGGGCGGATGTAATATAGTGTGTCATTTTGACATAATTACACCATGGGTTAATATATAATTCCATATAGTTACGATCTGAAATGACTGATATCGAAGTTTATGGGGACCATTCAACGTTTGATGCCATTTGACGGTACGTGTCACGAAGCTTCGGTAAATTGGATGAAAAATCGCCACAGATTTGGGGTTAACGATGCGAGATCACATTTTTCGCCAGATTTTTACGGAACTGTATACTCTCATTAAGTAGACATCGATAAACTTCTTATATGTAGCCCTGTGTCAGGGAAGGAGCAGTTATATAGTAGGTGTAATATAGTGTGTCATTATGACATATTCCTCGATGGGTTAATATATAATGCGATGCTAATTATGATCTGAAATTATTAATATCCGGGTTTCTGGTGACCATTCAACGTTTGTTACCGGTACCATATGATGTCTTATGGTGGTATATTCCTGGAGTTCTGACACGTCACGAAGCTTCGTTACATGGCACGAAACTTCGGTGCATTGGATGAAAAACCGCCACAGGTTTGGGTTTAAGAATACATTGTCAAATTTTTTTTTTTGCCACAGCGCTGGGAGATAAGTACCCAGGGCCACATGTTTCTTCTGATTTTGATAGTACTGTATACTGTTACTAATAAAGACACACCTTGATTAACTTCATTGTTGAATGAACCAGTCAAAGTATAATTTTCTATTATTGAACATTTAACTTGAATATCACGAATAATCGGTACATTCATGTTTTTGTTTCGACGCCGACTGTATGCATAAATATGATTTAAATATAGTAATATATGAATAATAATTAATGTACCGAAGCTTCGTATCTATAGGTTACAAACACCTAATTATTTTCCATAGGCGACAGTGTTAACTAAAAGTCCCTCCGGCTATGGGTTAAGCCTATTTGAACTTCAAGTGGTCAATTTTCCCTTAGAATGTCATCCGCTGCACAAGTGTGTTACAACAAACGCGCCCTTTTCGGTATTTTTTTCAAACGATAATCTTGCATTTCCACAACTACCCCATTTACTGCACAAAAATCAGCAGCATAAACATATCCAGACCCCTTCCGTAACTTCTGGACACCACGAGACTCTTCCTGGACATCTAAACATACACGATCGCCATATTTACGTAGGCTATGATTTTCTGTTCCCGATTAGGGATATTGCCCTCAATGATAATCAACCAATCAGCAGCCAGATTTTTTTGTTATGCTGACTCGAGTTTCAAGAAGCGTAACTCTGTATAATTAGTTGCTTGTAACATATAATTGTAAAGAATATCAAACTTTGATCGTGTAAACCGCGCCAATTTTACAAAAAAAGCTTTACTGTGATACGATAGAAATATAGGAGTAATTGGACAGCCTATTATCTCCCAGTGGTCCTTTGACCCACATACCCTGTTTTAAAATTGACCATTTTTGGGGGTAAGAAATAACACCGATACTCTATTCCTGATAACTCTGGAAGCACAGTTTAGTAGAAAGATACTAATGTCTCATGTCATGCTTGTTATATACATATATACTGCACAGTGTCGCATGCCCCATGTCCATCCACTCTATAATCGGAATATTATGACCACAAATGTGACCACACCCAAAATTCAGGGTTTTTCATCATATTTTAATTTGTAAAATCCGACTCGTGTGCATAACGCACAAGATAGAAAGGCATATGTATACGTTTTGAAAATTAGTTACGTATATCCACCATACGCATTAAGGAATTTATCTAATTTTGAACTGTTTTGTTCGCAACTCAATAATGTTCGTCGTAAACGGCCGTCGATAAAAGACACCCAACAGGTGAGATTTCAAGAACGGTAACTCGTAATGGCATAATTCGCCATTTTATGACTCCAGCCATAAATTAATTTTTATTAAATAATTCAATTTGTCTTTTATGATAGCCTGTTAATCGGAACGTTTTCAGTAGACATCGTCGACTCAAATAAGTTATTTTAAAATATAATATTGATATTAGATCGCAATTGTCACCGGGAATTTATTGGAATTGGGGTACAGTACCCCTTTAAGAAGGATGTCTTCTTCTTTTTTTTTAAAGAAGATCCCTGCATGAATATGATCTTAAACCGCGTCGTTCCGCACGTATACTAATATAACTAACCTCCTCCTTAGAATATTCAATATCCGTGGCATAATGGGCGAACAGCAGAGAATCCGTGCATTGCAAAGAATCACTGACAACTCAAAAACGCGAGCTGATCCGGCATCAGTCCGTGCATGACTGAACACCGCCCACAGGTATTGGGTGAATCCACATGCCCCTCGAAATGTGACCGTCTATACAGTCTATTGTGTTCCTAGAAATAGCTCTATAGCGTCGGATAAACAATCGTTCTCAAGTCTGTCCTGATCCCGACATGTTCAACAGGGTCTATTTGTATATTTTGTTTGAGTCTGTAAGGGGTTACAACAACACTTTTATAGCATTCGTTGGCTACTTGTGTTTGGTTCATGAAATGGAAACCCACGGATGAGTGGACATGCAAAGAACGACAAACCGTGGTGTTGGTCTATTCATTTTCATGTGTGCGGCATATTAACCATTGGGTGTGATACAAAAAGCCATTGAATTTGACGAATAAAATACTTTGCCATCGACCCTCCTATTATTGCATTTATTATCATGAACAAATAAAAATAAGTATGTTAATTAAGGGGACTAATGAGTACTCTACACTAAATCTGGCCATCTATGGGACCATCTCCTGTTATATTCAATACAATAAATTCAACAAACAGGGACGTGGCTAGAGAGTCTCCGTTGGGGGTGTCCACATTGGAGAAATTCCAACTGCACCCCTTTCAATCAGAATCGGACGAAACACAAGTTATGCATAATTCAATTTGAACCACCTTACACCTAAGTGCTCAGGTCTAATCCACCATATATTTTGAGACTTCCGTATATATGTATATATTGGGACCAATAATTACAACTCATACTAACTAACTACGGCATATAATTTCAGTTATTTTGCATTTTCACAATACTTTTGTTGTTGTTCGTAATTTGTATGTTAATCTCGTTCATTTATAATCATAACAATGCATATGAACAGGCATAATAAGAATGATTACTTATTAATATGTTCATGGAACGTTGGGGGGTTAATGAATAAGACTCGTAACAAAATGGATGATCCAAGATTTATCAGAGAGATATCTAAACATGATATAATTCTTTTAACAGAGACACATTCAGGCTACGAGGATAACATATACTTAGACAATTACCATTTTTACCCAATATGTAGAAAAATTTCAAGTAATAATAGGCACTTTGGCGGATTGGGAATTTTTATCAAGACTAATCTGAAAAGAGGTGTTAAAATTCTACAAAATAATAATTCCGGGTATCAATGGATCAAGTTATGCAAGAATTATTTTAACTTGGGGAAAGATGTCTTCCTATGCCTGGCATATGCTACACCTGAACAGGAAACAGGAGATTTAATTCTAGCAAAATTAGAGGAGGATCTTGAGTATTACTCGAAATCTGGAAATATAATTTTATGCGGGGACCTAAATGCTCGAACAAGTGATAATTACGATTTTATAAAAGATGATTCATCAAGTTACGTCCCATTACCAAATGATTATAAAGAAGATCATAAACAAGATAATTTTCAAAGAGTCAGTAGCGATCATGTTACAAATTCCAGAGGGAAACAGCTACTGGATATGTGTATTGGCAAAGGTTTAAGAATATTAAATGGGAGAATCTTTGGTGATACCACTGGACAATTCACATGTTTTAAACCGAAAGGCTTAAGTGTCGTTGACTATACAATGGTTTCACAAGACTTTCTGTCACAAGTTTTATATTATCGTGTATCTAATTTTGACCCTACAATGTCAGATTGTCATTGTAAAACTGAATTTGTGATATTAGGTTCGCACTTGTATATGGACAATATTCCTAACAGTTGTGATACACAATTGTTACCTATGCCTCAGAAGTTTCGCTGGGATAAAGCCTCATGTAATAAAACCCAGGAGGTCTTTAACTCCCCTACTATGATAACCAAAGTTACTAATTTTCTGAATGGTAAGAATGACTTATGTAGGGAAGCAATAAATAAGCATACAGAACATTTTCACGATATGCTTCTATCAGCAGCAAATGAGGGTCTCGCACAGCCAAAACTAAACCGAAAAAAAAGACAGAAGAATAAAAATAAGAAATGGTTTGATTCTGACTTGAAACAAATGCGGAGAACCATAATCATTAAAGCAAACCGACTTTCACAGTCCCCGCTAGACACAACTCTTCGGAACAACTACTACAAACAGTTTAGATTATATAATAAATTATGTAAAAAAAAGTATAAACAATACAAACAAAATATAATTAATGAATTAGAAGCACTATCTGTTGATAACCCAAAAATGTACTGGCAACTAGTCGATAAATTAAAAGAGAATGAATCTGTTAGGGATACACCAATTGCACATGATACTTGGTACAAGTACTACGCAAACCTACATACTAACCCAGAAATATTCTCGATGCGACTGGCTCAAATTGAAGTGGAACAGGCTACTCTGGAATCTAATACCAGAATATTCTGTGAGTTAGACTCGCATATCTCATTGAGTGAAATACAGCAGGTTATCAGCCGTCTAAAAAAACAATAAAGCAACTGGGTTAGACCGCATATCCAATGAAATGTTAAAGGCATGCCAATCATTTATACTACCCTGCCTTGAGAAGCTTTTCAATAGTATCCTTCTGTCTGGCTTTTACCCAAATATATGGAATATGGGATATATATGCCCACTGTTCAAATCAGGGGACCAAACTTTGCCAACAAACTATAGGGGGATTACCATAACTAGTTGTATTGCTAAACTTTTTAATGCAGTTATCAATACAAGGCTTGACGATTATCTCAATAAACACAAACTAATACATGCAGAACAAGGAGGATTCACGAAGAACGCACGCACCTCAGATCACATGTTTGTACTCAAAACTCTGATTGAAAAATATGCAGGTAGAAAGTCACAGAAATTATACACCTGTTTTGTTGATCTGAAAAAAGCCTTTGACACTGTTATTCATGCAGGAATCAAACTCAAGCTACTAAAAACAATATTGGTGGCCTAGTTTATGGGATAATAAAAGATATGTACAGAGACTCAACCATACAAGTTAAAATAAATAATATGTTAACTGAACCTTTCCAATCTACAATTGGAGTGAAGCAGGGAGACAATCTTAGCCCTACAATTTTCAAAATCTGTATAAATGATCTAGTAGATGACCTTAAATGCACGTTAGATCCAGTTCACCTAGCTGAACAAAGATTAGACTGTCTATTATATGCAGATGATATAGCCTTCCTGCTGAAAAACTAAATGTGAAAGCATGCAAATACACACTGGGGGTTAATAAATTCACATCCAATCTGGCAGTCATGTCCGAACTTGGCCGATTACCCATGTACTTCCCCATAGCTATATCATTGCTGAATTTTTGGTACAGGCTTGAGAATGACCCCCTATCTCCTTTGATGTGCAATGCATATAAACCTAGTAAGGATGTTAGTGTTATCAAAGAGATTGAACCAAGTTGGTACAAAAGTATTAAGTTTTTACTCAACCATCTTGGTGTGAAAGAACGGGTCATTTCTCAAAATAAGATGACTTCAAATAGCTTTGGTAACCTTGTAAAGAGTTTACTTTACAAGCTTTTTTTATCGAACTGGTCTAAACTAAGAAAAGATCATACAACTAAAGGCAAATTAACCACATATTTCAGCATGAAGTCGTGTTTTCAAAGGGAGAGTTACCTTACAAGAATTAAAAAATACGAATACAGGAGAGTAATCACCAAAATTAGAATTAGCGCACATAAACTGAAGATAGAAACTACGAGATACTCAAAACAAACAAAAAAGAAAGGAACTAAAAATATAATAGAACAGGCTAAAAATCTAAAACTGGCAAACGAGAAAAAATGTTTGAATTGTGACGACAAACAAGTTGAGAACGAGGTTCATTTCACAATGGAATGTAAAAAATACATTAATCTTCGAAAACAGTTTCTGGATGAAATCGATACAATAAATATAAACTTTAAAAACCTCAACAATCAGGCGAAGTTCAACTGGCTATTCACCTCAGAAAATGAATGCATACTAAAATTACTTGGCCGATATTTGTGTAACTGCTTCTTGGAAAGAGACGAAAGTAAACCAATGTCAGAATAATATAATCTATCCACTCATGGCATCATATATATACCGAGTAGTATGGTCACATCTCACTGTCCATAATTATACACTTGCAGACTGTATAGTACATACCTCTATGAACCTTTTTATACTATCCATATCCATGTCAAGTAGTTACCCTGTCTACTGACTCCTATTAATAATCTTGAAATTATAGTTGGGACCTGACAACTCTCAAACTTTTGCACTTTGGAAGAAGTGATCGGAATGCAGACTTACAATATACTATATAGTTGATAAGTACGGTGCACTATTCAATTTCAAACACTTACATATTTAGAGTTATCAACCCTAGACAAATCAGTGTAACTACTTGACTGGATTACTATAATCAAGTTATATAATATGTTTTGTTTGTTTTGTTAAAATATGCCAGTTTATGTTCTAGTCATACATCTCGGGGTCAATTGTATGTAAATGCATGCATTTGGTTTCAATAAATCTATCTATATATCTGTGCGCGTGTGTGTGTGGGGGGGTGAGGGTGTGTGTGTGTGGGTGGGTGTGTGTGTGTGTGTGAGAGAGGGTGTGTGTGAGTGTGTGAGGGTGTGTGTGATGGTGTGTGTGTGTGGGGGGGGGTGTGAGGGTGTGTGTGTGTGTGTGTGTGTGAGGGGGTGTGTGTGTGAGGGTGTGTGTATATATATATCATTTATAGACTCGAAAACGGCTCCACCGATTGAGCCCAAACTTCCTATCTAAGGGTAAAAAGCCACGGGAAATGTCATCGCATCACAATGAGAACGTCCGAGCACTCCTTCACCCATCAACTGCCTGGTTAATGGGGATTGATGGGTTAATCGCGTGATAATTAATGAGCGTTTGTATATGAGGCGTCGCTATTAAATAGCGTTTATCTACTTGTGAAAATACGGCATTTGACCGACTTGCTCGGAAACTGGGGATATCGAGACGAAATTTCGTACTTAGGGGTTCCAAGGGACGGGGGAGATTTTCGACGGGTCAGTTTGTCCCCCCGATGTGACCTTGGCCTTGAAACGGGGTACCCACAAATGACCTTGGGTGATATCTCGGTAGTCAGCGGTGACATCGATGTGAAATTTTTTATGTATGGTCAACTCGGGACAGGAAATATTTTTGTCAGGTTATTTTGTCCACCCAACCATGAAAAACAAAAATTAATGGATCGACCAAAGCCATGGGACCAATCCCGCCAGTGGCGGGCTAATATTCTAGTCTACTATATATTGTGAGACTTCCGTATATATGTGTTTGTCCTTTATAGACTCGAAAACGGCTGGACCGATAGAGCTCAAACTTCCTATCTAAGGGTAAAAACCCACGGGAATGGTCGTCGTGGCGTTTTGGAGAAGCTCCGAGCACCCGTTCTTCACTCCCAGTCACAAAACGGCACTGTGTGGTTAATCGCGTTGATAGTTAAAGAGCGTTCGTATCCGCAGTGTCGTTGATAAAGAGCGTATGCGTGTAATGCGATTCTTACGTCTGGGTCCGGGCGTGAGCGTGACTGTATCCAGACGTGAGCGTGTTGTGTGATTCTTACGTACTTAGGGCTTCCCAGGAACGGGGGAGATTTTCATCGGGTCACTTTTTCCGCCCGAGGTGGTCTTCACCTTGAAACGGGTACCCACAAATGATATATATGTGTGCGTGTCCTTTATAGACTCGAACCGATTGAGCTCAAACTTGCTACCTACGGGAAGTGTCATGGACGGGTTAAATTGTGACCCCGACCTGACCTTGACCTTGAAAATTATCAATTCAAGGTCAAATCGGGTAAAATTGAAAAAATTAACTCATTGAAAAACAAAAAATTAAATTACAAAATTAATTTAAAAAATTAATTAAAAAAGCCAGTATATTAAAAAGGCACAATTAACTCATTGAAAAACAAAAAATTTAAATTAAAAAATTAATTAAAAAAATTAATTAAAAAAATTAAAAATTGTCATGTTTCTGACGATTGCCGCCAGTGGCGGGCTAACCTGCTAGTCTACTATATATTTTTAGACTTTCGTATATATATATATATGTGTATGTATATAATCGAAAACGGCTGCACCCATCGAGCTCAAACTTCCCATCTAAGGTTTTAAATTCACGGGAATGGTCGTTGTGGCGTTTTGGAGAAACTCAGGGTACCCGTTCTCCACTCTCAGTCACAAAAAACGGCACTTCGGGGTTAATAGCGTTGATAGTTAAAGAGCGTTCCTATCCGCAGTGTCGTTGATAAACATATTCCATATTTGGGTTCGTTAATCGGTTAACGCTCTTTATTCCCTTTGGCTTTCGCATACTGAACGGGGGACGGCGTTTGTTTACGTTATCTGGAACTCGCCTCCTAGGAACGGGGACATTTTCATCGGATTAGACTCCCACGGCATCACCACGGCAATTTTAATTCACATTCCCAACACATAGAGAGATATCTTTATTACCTCCAATTATAGGAGAGATCGATACACATGACATATAAATACAGTTGGATTAAAGTGGGCTCCCCTGACCAATGTGGTGGGCCGTTATGTACAAGTATGGAGAGGTGTTGGAAACCACGAGAGTGAAGCATATATGCATTTGAATGTTCACAACAGCTTTTGTTGCAGGAAAATCTGATTTGTCCATAAGATATGACAGTTAGTCGTTACAACATGCGTGGGTGTTGAGAAGATAATTACAATGGACGAGACACGGGTTGCTGTACGCCATTCCTTATCATTGTGCTGAGAACGTACAGGAACTTCGCAGAATATAGTACTAGTTCCTTGAGGCAGTGAGATATGTGTTCTGTTAGGGTTTCCAGAGAACTTCCGAGGAGGGTTGCTACCAGGTCATCTCTGGCTAACGACGCAAGGTGAAAATATTCGGGTATGCCGAAACGAGAGATAATCCCTTCCCAAAAAGAGTTTCTAATAATGAGTGCGGCTGGGGAAGATCATACGAACATGGCGTGGTCGATTTCGTTCGAGTACACTTCGCTGCAGAGATGACACACTAAATTGTTGGCATAGGTAGTCCTGTTGAGAAGCAGTACTAAGTTTTTGAGATATTTCAACATGTGAGCGTTTCCATGGAGAAGTTTCCAGACTGCCCAGTTTGATAGGGGATTAGGGTGAACTTTCCACAGAATTCGCAAGGATGGATCGGACGAAACTTTGGTCTGCCACGAGGAAATGAACGTTCCCCTGACAGCTGCCTTCACAAGAGTTATCCACGTTGACAGTTTTGGGAAGACCCCAATGTCCAGGTAGTCGTTCAAATAGTTCAAAAGATCGTATTTGGCTAATATGGAGAACATTTCCTGTACAAAACCACTGGAGCGACTGTATAGTCTGTAGAGGTGTGCTTTCAGGACAAACAGTCGTAATGGTAATTGATGGCCGAACGGTAGATGGATAAGACGTCCCATAAAGCAAAGTTTTTTTATATGCAGTTGATATTCAATTGGTAGAAATCCAAGAAGACCTAGCGATAGCCTAGTTGACGCTCGTTTTTGGAGGGATTGTGCGTATTTGAGACATGTTCTGGCGGCTTTGTTCATAATGGTGGTGGCGGAAGTTTGATAAAAAGGTAGAACAACAGGTAGAACAACAGTTTTGAGGACATTTGTCATGGTGATGGGTGTAGTGGATTTCATAAGTTTGTTACCCATGATATTGAAAAAGTTGTTCCTCATTTTTGTCGACACAGAAGGGGCGGAATTGAACTGCTTCGCAAACTTGTCCTGAATTAAACCAAGATGGGCACATTCTGTAACTTCCTGAATAGTTTGATTGCCCAACCTCCATATCCTTCCCGAGCGGTCATATGAGTTTTTATTCTCGTTGAATACAACAATTTTGCTCTTCGTGGAGGAGAATTCGAATCGCCACCGCCTGCTATATTTCACACATATGTTCAACAAGGATTCTAGACCGGATTTCGATAGCGACAGAAGAGCGATGTCGTCGGCAGTAGTAGGAGCGCCACATGGGATATTGCAGATTCTTAGTCCGTATGGCGAAGTTGCTAGTTCGTTAAGTAGGTCGTCTATGAAGACGAGATAGCAGAGAGGTGACAGAACGCCACCTTGTCGAGAAGATTGCAGTATTTTGAAACTTTGCGACATGCGGCCGTCATATAGTACTTTGCTAGTCACATCCGAATGGATGTTCTCCAACAAACTGACAAAGTGTGGCGAAAATCCGAGCTGAATGAATTTGTACAGGAGGCCAGTGTGCCATACTTTATCAAAGGCTTTCTTGGAGTCAAGGAAGGCAACATATAAATTGGAGTTATTGTCTTTGGCATATGATACAGATTCCGTGAGAATGAATGACGTCATCGAACAGCTGATACCTTTCTGAAAACCCATTTGTTGTGCATTCGGAAATCGTTTCATTTGGTGGCTTTGAAGAAGACGGCTCAACAGAATGGACTCGAATAGTTTGTATAGGACCGATAGAAGTGTTATAGCACGGTAACTATCAGGAGATGTCGGTGGTTTAGGCGGTCCTTTGTATAACGGAATGACTATTCCTTCTTTCATCGTTGGTGGAATCCACCCCATGCGGAATATACCGTCATATAGTCTTTTGATGCATTCTATGAAGGAAGTCGGAGCGTGCAACAAATGTTCATTCAATAAGTCATCTGCTCCACCCGCTTTGTTCTTTTTCAGTTTCCTCACATGAAGAACGATTTCGGTGAGTTCGACTGGTTGACATTGTGGGCAGTTCGGTTGCACGGGATCTTTAGCAAGAGAAACACAGCTAACAACTTCTCTGGTAACGTGGTCCTCAAACTCTGGCTCAGAGTGGGGTGGTGGATTGAACAATTCTCTGAAGTACTCAGACCAGCCAGAAAGTGTTTCATCTGCGTCACGTGTCAGAGACCCATTGAATTCCATAACCGATCCGATTTGAGAGACATGCGAACGGTTTCGGTTGATAGACCGCCAGAAGGACGTTTGGTTGGAGGCAGCGTCGCACTCAAGTTTGTTTTGTTGATCGGATAGGTACGCATTGAACGCAGAGCGATGAGCTTTCCTAAAAGTCCTTTTAGCGTCTTTATACTGAACATACGTGGAGGAGGTAAATACTCGTGGGCGACCAGCAAGCGACCACAATTTGTATTTTGACTTGCAATCAGAGCTCAGACTGCTGAGTTGTTTATTCCAGTATGGTTTCAAGTGTGCGTGGTAGGACATTGGAGGGATAGTCTTTTCTGCGCTATCAATTAAAATGTCGACACAATTGCGATAATACGAATCAAGGTCATTTTTGTCGTTTATCTCTTTGGTCAGTAACGGTTTGCACAGGGAAGTTAGATTGTCTTGATAAGAATTCATGTATTCACATTTCCAGCGATATTTTTTCCTCGTGTAATTTGACGGTGGTTTTAGTGTAGGAGCTACATCTATACAACAGAACACTGGTCTGTGGTTTGAACTATTAGTTGCTGCATCTTCTGTGACATGAGTTTTAGATACACAATTAACCATCATGTCGGAGATGACAATGTGATCGAGCAGCGAAGGAGTCGCGCCGTCATAGTAAGGGACGTATGAGAAGTCACTGCCAGTACAATATGATAATGTAGTGAAGGCTGTCAGGTTTTGCAGTTCGAAGAAGGCATCTAATGCTCTAGCACGTGGACACGTTAAACTTGAAAGTATCGTTCTATAGTTTTTCCCCAAATTCGCATTCATATCTCCCATTAATATCACAGGACCATTCGGTTCCAGGCGTGAGGTAATGTCAGCTAAGTCTGATAAACAGTCGAGAAAATATGAAATATCGTGATTGGCACCGGGTAGATATACTTGAATCACGGAGAGAAAAGAACTATTATTCATCTTGATCTGCCGAGAGATCATTCTATCATTTGTAGATTCAATCTCGATACACTGGATACTTTTGTGGACTAGAATAGCTATACCGTCTTTCACAAGACAACCTCCATCGAACGACCCGGTTTCGCAATGTAAATGTAATCATGTGAGAGAAATCGGAAGGACGACAGTGAAAATTCATCAAGCCAATGTTCAGAAATGCCGACGATCTGGAAATAGCCCGATGTCAGCATATCACTTAAATGGGAAGCACTCCCCTTGAAGCCTGTCATATTCCAGGTGCATATATTCAGCTTATTTGTAATAGCCATTGTTTGTTGAGCTGGGAGCTTCTGAGTACCAAGCCCTGCAGTAGACACCTGCGGGCCAGAAACGATTGTCAAGTAGTGGGATGCTTTCGTCTTTTGATACATTTAAACGAGCACTCACAGTCCCAATTCTGGAACTAGTGATGAGCTTCAAGAACGTTGGCTCGATACCTCTTTCAGAGAGAAAGTGAGCGATGCCATTCTCTGTAGAACTTTCATCGATACCGCCCACAAAAAGACGCACTGTTCTTATCCGGTGGACGCCTGAGAATCCATTTCGGTCATTATCTGAACGAGGATTCCTGTCAGAAATACGTGCGGTTTTGCGACTGGGGTCCCTCTTTAATGCCGCGGGACGTCTGTCGTTCCGTATTAGAGTTTCGATTTGCCTCGGTGCGCTCAGAGCATCGGCATAAGAATAAGGCGGACCGTCAGTGTTCACATGCTCAGCATGTTGTCGAGGAGGGGGTCTTTGTGTAGGATAATCTATACTACGTTCGCCATGTGTTGACAAATTATGAGCAGGATCGTCATGTTGGTAACAATATCTAGCCGAGAATTCCTCAGACCTACAGACGAATGCGACCAGCAAATTTCAAAATTGGTCACTTGACCTCCCCATGAATATCTTCTGGGAAATTCCAGGGAATGCCGATTGAGCTCAAACTTGATACCTACGGGAAGTGTCATATATATGTGTGTGTCCTTTATAGAACTCGAACCGATTGAGCTCAAACTTCCCAAATACGGGAAGTGTCATGGACGGGTTCATTGAAAAACAAAAAAAATCGGGTAAAATTGAAAAACAAAAAATTCAATTAAAAAATTAAAAAGGCACAATTAACTCATTGAAAAACCAAAATAAAATCGGGTAAAATTAAAAACAAAAAATTCAATTAAAAAATTCAAAAGGCACAATTAACTCATTGAAAAACAAAAAAATTAACTCATTGAAAAACAAAAAATTTAATTAATTAAAAAAATTAATTAAAAATATTAAAAATTGTCATGTTTCTGACGACTGCCGCCAGTGGCGGGCTAACCTGCTAGTCTCCTATATATCTTGAGACTTCCGTAAATATATATATATATTTGTCCTCTATAGAATAGAAAACGGCTGGCTCGATTGAGCTCAAACTTCCCATCTAATGGTACAATCCCATGGGAATCGTCGTCGCGGCGTTTTGGAGTAGCTCTGAGCACTCATTCTCCACTCCCAATCGTCAAAATCACCGTCCTCGGCACTGCGGGGGTTAAGGTAGTCACGCTCTTTATATTGACCAAATTTGGCGTTGTTAACCGAGTAACGCTTTTTATTGCCATCGGCGTTGCTAAACGGTCACCTATGCGTACGAATGCGTACGAAACTACGGATGCAAAACGCACCGGAACCGGAATGCATTTATCTTGATTAAAAAGGCAGAATTAACTCATTGGAAAACAACAAATGCGTGTCGTGTGATTCTTATGTCTGTCGTTCCTAGGAACGGGGGAGATTTCCATCGAAAAACCACGGGAATGGTCATCGCGCCGTTTTGGAGAAGCTCTGAGCACTCATTCTCCACTCCCAATTATCACCGTCCTCGGCACTGCGGGGGTTAAGGCGGTCACGCTCTTTATGTTGACCAAATTT
The DNA here is from genome assembly GCA_032622095.1 of Siphonodentalium dalli. Classification (NCBI taxonomy): domain Eukaryota; kingdom Metazoa; phylum Mollusca; class Scaphopoda; order Gadilida; family Siphonodentaliidae; genus Siphonodentalium; species Siphonodentalium dalli. The sequence continues at coordinate 62,455,638 of CP136069.1, read as the reverse complement.
GGCGTTGTTAACCGAGTAACGCTCTTTATTGCCATCGGCGTTGCTAAACGGTCACATATGCGTACGAAACTACGGATGCAAAACGCACCAGAACGGCGGAATGCATTTATCTTGATTAAAAGGGCAGAATTAACTCATTGGAAAACAAGAAATGCGTGTCGTGTGATTCTTATGTCTGTCGTTCCTAGGAACGGGGGGATTTTCATCGAATCATACCTCTTTTAGGGACGGGTACCATAATTTTTCTTGATTAAAAAGGCAGAATTAACTCATTGAAAAACAAAAAATGCGTGTTGTGTGATTCTTATGTTTGTCGTTCTTAGGAAGGGGGGGGGGGGTGGTTTCATCGGGTCAGTTTTTCCGCCCTAGGGACGGGTACCATCATTTCTCTTGATTAAAAAGGCAGAATTAACTCATTGAAAAATGAAAAATGAAATTAAAAAATAAAAAAGTCAGAATTGACTCATTGAATAACAAATTAAAAAAAATTTATGCTCTTCATATTGACCAAATTTGGCGTTGTTAACCGAGTAACGCTCTTTATTGCCATCGGCGTTGCTAAACGGTCACCTATGCGTACGAAACTACGGATGCAAAACGCACCTGAACGGCGGAATGCATTTATCTTGATTAAAAGGCAGAATTAACTCATTGGAAAACAACAAATGCGTGTCGTGTGATTCTTATGTCTGTCGTTCCTAGGAATAATGCGTAAAATACGGATGCAAAACGAAACGCGGAATGCAATAATCTCGATTAAAAAGGCAGAATGGGTTGTTGTGTCATATGTCCTAGGAACAGGGAAATTTTTCATCGGGTCAGTCTTTGAGGGACGGGTACCATGAATTAATTCATGAAAAACAAAAAATGCGTGTTGTGCTGTCTTTCATAGGAAGGGAAGGGGGGTTTCATCGGGTCAGTTTTTCCGCCCGATTACAATCGAAGCTGCTAAACGGATGCGTAAAATACGGATGCAAAACGAAACGCGGAATGCAATTATCTCGATTAAAAAGGCAGAATGGGTTGTTGTGTCATATATGTGCTCGGAACAGGGGAATTTTTTCATCGGGTCAGTCTTTGAGGGACGGGTACCATGAATTAATTCATGAAAAACAAAAAAATGCGTGTTGTGCCGTCGTTCATAGGAAGGGAAGGGGGGATTTCATCGGATCAGTTTTTTCCGCCCGATAACAATCGAAGCTGCTAAACGGCTACCCATGCGTAAAATACGGATGCAAAACGAAACGCGGAATGTAATTATCTCGATTAAAAAGGCAGAATGGGTTGTTGTGTCATATATGTGCTAGGAACACGGGAATTTTTCATCGGGTCAGTCTTTGAGGGACGGGTACCATGAATTAATTCATGAAAAACAAAAAATGCGTGTTGTGCTGTCGTTCATAGGAAGGGAAGGGGGCATTTCCATCGGGTCAGTTTTTTCCGCCCGAAAAAGGCCGAATAAAATTTTAAAAAAAATTAAATTAAAAAAAAAATTCAATTCAATTCAATTTAAAAACAATTAAATAAATATTAAAAATGTTTAAAAAAAATGTCAAAAAACAAAATTAAATACAAACAAAATAATGTTTAAAATGTCATGTTTCTGACCAACCACGCCAGTGGCGGGCTAACCTGCTAGTCTACCATATATATTGAGACTTCCGTATATGTATATATATGTGTCCTTTATAGACTCGAAAACGGCTCCACCGATTGAGCCCAAACTTCCTATCTAAGGGTAAAAAGCCACGGGAATGGTCCTCGGACCATTCGCGAGCCCGTGCGACCACTCCTTCGCCCTTCAACTGCCACCGCAATGGGGATTGATGGGTTAATCGCGTGATAATTAATGAGCGTTTGTATATGATGCGTCGCTATTAAAGAGCGTTTATTTAGAATATCAACGCAACGTTATCGCTCGAAATTTAGCATCAAAAAAATTTCTTCCATCTAAAACATAATTACGTGTTGGACTCTGTCATTTTAAGAATATATAAGTATTACACGCAAACACACGAAGTCTCAGCTTAAAATTTTGAAAAATAAGAGTTTTATCGACATAAATCTATTTGAAAGGGAAATCCTATGTTAATAAAATTTTAGGGCCCTGCAAATGTTTTCTGAGCTGCTACATATTGGCCACCAGGGTCCATATTTGACAAATTCTACCTGATATCTTTTGCTTTTGGAAACTGGGGATATATAATTTCGTGCTTAGGTCTTCCAAGGGATGGGGGAGATTTTCGTCGGGTCAGTTTGTCCGCCTGAGGTGACATTGACCTTGAAACGGGTACACACAAATGACCTTGGGCAATATCTCGGTCGTCAGCGGTGACATCGACGTGAAATTTGTTATGTATGGTCAACTCGGGACGGGCAATATTTTTGTCGGGTTATATGATATGCCTGTACGGGGTTACCTTGGAAAACAAAAATTAATGGATCGACCAAAGCCATGGGACCAATCCCGCCAGTGGTGGGCTAATCTGCTAGTATGTTATAATTTAGAAATAACAGTTACCAAATCAGACCAAATTAGAACAATTTCATCAAGAATATACTAATAGTATAGTATAATGATAGTATGAATGCGATATTACCACAAAACACACGTTGTGTGAGTCGAGCGTTTGTTTATAAATATATATACAGCATGTAAATAGTGAGCGATATAAGCAAAACACTCAACACCTTGGCGATTTTTTAGGAGAGTGATTCACGGTCACTCATTCAACACCGACATCTTGAGAGGCGAGGATTAGCATACGGTATACCGGTATGTTGTAAACAACTTCGTGGCATTTCTAACCAAAGTTCATTAGTGGGGTCTCCCCGGTTTTAAGTGTTTTGTTTATCGCTTTCTCTTTGTTTGTTTACATAAAATGTCGTTTGTTTACATAACACAAAGTACTTATGTGACAATAACATGCAATTTACGCGATCTTTATGATTGGGTTAAGAACAAAATTGGTCTATAACATTCGTTCTGAATATGGTGGTTTTAACAGGTGTTACTAGACAGCAATACCCGCCGCCAACGCTTGCGGTATCTTTAACTAGCCGATGGATTAGATAAATTATAAATTTTTGCAAGAAATTTATCTTCGAAAAAAAAATTCTGGACTTACAACAGTTTACCTACTTTTTACAAATCAAAATAAAATTCAAAAATAAATGGACCAATAATTTATAATGGAAAAAGTTACATGCCAGATAAATAATGTAGTGTTTTCATTACCGAGTCAACGTTACCAGATTTGTGCGAGTCTTTTGTATACACTTCCAAAAATTGTGTTGTCGATCAAAGGCACAGATGGCCTTTATGCTCTTAAAATAGTCACACCCGTTAACACTGCCATAAACAGAAAGAATATTAAAATATAGACATATGCTATTCTTATACCAATCATAAATATCGCATAAATAGTATGTTATTGTCAAATTCATACGCTGTGTTATGTAAAAAAGAAAACAGCCAGTTTCTGTAACATTTTTGGCTTTTGTGGACCCAATTTTTCAAAAAGTTGATAGAGTCCAAATAAAGGATTCTGTTCATGTATAATAGTAATAATAGAAATCATGCCCATTGATGCAACATTTTAAGAGTATACTTCATGGTGGATTATGTTAGAAATACAAAATGTGAACTTTATTGAGATTTAAAAAAATAAAATTTACAGGCAATGGTCCAAAAAAAACTAAGTCCATATCTAAGAATCAAATATGGGAATATGTACTGAACACTGTGATGAATGATGTACTACAACAACAATATTATATTTCTTGAGCGTTCATTGAAAAATTTACTTTGAACCAGTTGTTGACAAATGATATACTAACTTCACAATATGGTTGACTGAGAGTCAACATTTTATGGGTCACTTTTTCATGGCTTATGTCCAGTCTAGTGTGAATGGCTTTTAGCTGGTGTCAACTTCCACATGGGTGATTATCCTATGAGTGAGTGGTGACCTACTTACTAGAAATAGTGTGGTGGTCTGGTAGGGTTTGATTGAGGATTAGCATTATATTGGCAACAGAGTCCACGGCGGTTACACTGGCCAGCTGCTAACCCATGGCTGCTAGCATCCACACAGCCAATGTTTAAGCAAGTATATATCATTTGTCAACAACTGGTTCAAAGTAATTTTTTCAAAGAACGCTCAAGAAATATAATATTTTTTTTATAGTACATCATTCATCACAGTGTTCAGTACATATTCCTAAACACTACGCCGCCCTAATGATCAGCTCAAACTGCCCATTAGGGCGGCTGGTGGGTCCCCATACCCTACGTGGGGCTATCTATTTCACACAACATTTTTCAACTAAACAATGAATGCTGGTCTTATTATCTCACCATATATTTTCAGTCGGCGTGTATCTAAATGCTTTAATCGGACATTTCTAAACTGTTGAATGTTGGTGACCCGGATAAGTCGTCCATCTTCACGTTCTTGTTGACATTTTACACAAGGCCATGTGCTCGGAAGAACTACTGGGTAATTTCTACGTCCGGTTTGGCCTATAGTTCGTTTCACGAATAACCGTTAACTGATTTCAAGATTTTATTGTTAGCAAACCGGCTCAACTGAAGCTTTCCTATAGTGTTGGAAATTTCAAACTTCATACCCCCCCCCCCCCTCAGGTTGGGAAATTATCCAACTGATAACCATTTCAGTCCACAAATTTGACCAAATATAGTAAAATGTTGTTAAACTTATTAGCATTTTTGTATTGGCTACAGCGGAGACACAATGACACACCGGGCCGACCATGGTTCAGCCCGGTGTGGGAAAATTTTGTAATCTGAACAAGAAAATCGCAAAATCCTAGCATCTAGACTAGCCTCAAGCCCTCCTAGAGTTGGAAATTTCCAACCTAACACTCCACTTAGGTTGGAATATTTACAACTGATGACAATTCCAATAACAATATTGACCAAATGTATGATAATATTGTTTTCTTAAATTAATTAGCATTTTTTGACTGGCCATGGCGGAGGGACCAGGACACAAGCTTTCCAACTGTTGGAAATTTCCAACCGGACACCCCCCTGAGGTTGGAAAATTTCCAACTGATGACTATTTCAGTCCAAAATTTTTACCAAAAATAAGAAAATTTGCAAATATTGGTCCAAAAACAATTAATTTCCCCCAAGAAATTGTTTGAAAATCAAACTACAAGAACATTTTCAACATACTGTTGGTGTGAAATTTCCAACTAATGTATTGGCAGATATGAAATTTCCAACTGTTGAAAATTTTGACCAAAGTTGGGGGGTGAGACAACCCCCCCCCCCCTGTCGCGACGTCTCTGGGTGAGATACATCTCATTTTAGTGATTATGGGGTATAAAAGGACTTTAAAAAATCTCAATAGAACTATGTTCATCGAGCGTTAGCTCATAACGCAAAACATAGACTGGTCAGCGTGGTTTTCTGACATTTACGACAATTTTGTCGCATAAAATAAATAAAAATACGATGAGAAACTGGAAAAATGTTTATGCACATTCCGGACGGGATATATGTCCCTGGCACATGTTTGATATTTCACGCAAAATATGAAAGATAACAAGTTATAGCCTAATTAGTTTTATAGACCCGTTCTAAATATCCCATAGTAAATGCATGCCGCCGGCAGGGGTGCGTAGAAATACCAAGCAGAACCAAGCTGGAGAAAACGAAGGCTGAAAATGACACTTAAAGCATGTTTTGTGCTGTATAATGGAGAATTAAACCATAATAATGCAACATGACGTGATTTTATTTGAGTTTTGATGACATATAGCGAGCGTAAAACTAAAAACAAAAACAGTGCGGCGATCGCGAAAACTTTTCAGCTTGGTATTTTGTCATTTACAGATCGCTGTGTTTGGATACTTTCCGTCCCAGAACGCAACATAAGCTCCATCCTGAGTTCAGTCTCCTACACAGGACTTACCCTGCCAGCACCTACATGGAATGTGAAGCAATGTCGTATTTATTTATTTTAGAAGCAAATTAGATACCTCCTTTATACATATTTATTTTAGATTTTTGTAGGTTACAGCTAATTCTGCATTATTCTGAGAAACAGAAATGTCCATATTCGTTTGAAAATGGTCTAGGTCAAGCCAGAATGAATTGTAACTGACAAAACACTTCTATAAAAAAATATTTTATTTAAAAAATACACATGCCTGCAGCGTTCAGACATCTCTTGGCGCGGAGTCTATAGTAGAGTCGCTTATGTCCGATTTTTGGCTGCGGTGGGAAATTCATGAACAAATATAGAGACCATGTTTATGAGCCAGTATATGGTTTCTACTTCAGAAAAAAAATTGTTAGACCCCCTGGGGTCGCGACTGGGTGGTCTGATGACGTCACAAAGATGGCCACCATGCTAATGTTGTTAAGTTCGCTATTGTTTGATTTAAAATATAAAAATATAATTCTGATATAAAATATATGACTATCCTTTTGTACAGTGTATGGTGGGACGCCATGTTATATTTTTATATAACAAATTTTCCTCTCGATCAAAGATGGCTGCCAAAATGGCGACCGGAAGTGTGAAAATTAAAGATTTTCCATACATGTCGCCTACATCATTTCCGATTGTATCGAACTGGTGACGATTAGGGAAAATACTTCTCTTAAATCATAATAACAAATCACTTAGGCATCACATTAGTTGATATCTTGAATCATAACCTTGATTGTCTTCTCTAAATGCGACGATTTAAAGGAACTGGTATGAATTTTCGCCAAAATATATATTTTTTATTTTCTAACGATTTCCTTATAGAAATTTAGTATTAATCGATGATAGAAATTAGTAGGATCATTACATAAGATATCTACATCTAACTGGATCCAGAATATGTCAACTTAATCCAAGATGGCTTCCAACATGGCGGCCAAAATACGATAATACGCAAATTTTACCCTATTGCGTTTCTGTCATATAGAAGGTGAATGTAGCAGACTAATTGGCTACTTCCAAATAAATAATCGACATTTTATGACACATTCCTATTAGTTGTCTTACCACATTGACTCAAAATGCGAGTTCATATGACAATTATTGTTCAAATAAGCATCGTGAAAATTCGCCAAACATTATATTTGTACATGTATACGTCAAATAACATGTCCACCACAGGAGAACGATATCTCGGTGTTAGATATATGAATGAATGTATGAATGAATGTGCTCCAATTTAGATAATCAGGAGTTATTAATATCTTATTGTAATCGAGATGGCCGATGTGGCGGAAATGTCGAAATTTGACATTAAAATACATATATTTCCGCAATATATCCCAACATGTAAGAATGACACATATGGATATTACCACCATGCCTGGGATTTCGGTACATAAAACCGAAATATATGTGTAAGCACGTTAAGTACATGTATTTGTGCCAAATTCGATTATGATATCATATCAATATTTTAATAGAGACCAACATGGTATGTGGAGAGAATAGTGAATTTGCCAACTTCAGGCGATGTCAGCTACCAACGCTCAAATGATGCATGTGATCGCCATACGTTCTTGCATATCGATAACGATTGAGTATATCTACTCGTATACTAAAAGGTCTAGGGCCGGACTCCATCAGATTACTGTATATAGCTAACAGTGGCTGGCTTTTGAAGCCTGAAATTTTAAATATAAACCAGAAATCGCCTGGATATTATAGCTATACTTTATTCTTTTTCATTTCACCATGGTACATGTATACCGCCGGTATGTGTTTGGTAAATGAACGAGGTTGATTAGTTTTCCGTAGTAACACGGACGTTTTCTGACATAATATTCATAAAAAGTCTTCCTAAAATCAATCCTGGTATGGGTACTCTTGGTCATTGGAATGGACAATCGACACAAATGATCAGACACCCCCTTCCACCATTCTGGCACACAAGCAATATATTTACTTGTATTACAGCGATATTAGCATATTTGTGTACAACTACATGTGTGTATATAATTAATTTGTCTCATATACAAGTACCACTAATGCGTATATGGACGCTGTCCTTAGGTGGTGTGAATGTAAAATAATTCCCGGAAATGACTCACATAAGCATGCACAGTTGATGTCGAATCCGGTCTACGATTAAACATATACATATTGTTGCTGTATTATTCATGGAATAAATACTGTTTAAACTAAAGTCTATCTGATCAAACTGGATTGCTTATCACGTGAACATGTATGGAACTCTTCGAAAAATAGCATCACCATGACCGTGTTCTGCTGAAGTTAATATATATATATGTACATACACCTGATATCGCTTCCTATTTCCCCATAGCGTTACGGTAGACACGCCCCCTGAGTCAATGTGTTCATAAACATATGAACGTAGCGTGACGTCACTTTCAATGTCGTTCATATGTTTATGAAGACATTTATCCCGGAAACCACCGGGGATTGTCGGACATGAACGACTGCTTGAGTATTCAGCACGTCCGGATTTGGCAAGAAATTTGTTTTGGTCTGTAATCAGTGTTGTTACCTACCTGCACCTAAAACTCATCTCCTCTGAGTACACAACCCACGCCTAGACAATTGTTGCAATGAGAATAAAACGTGCGGAGATCTCTCACATCACAGCTATGTTGTACTATAAAGGTGACACTCTGTTTATAACCCCCAAAGCTTTCGAAACCTCGTGAACAATGGTGTTTGCTCATGTGCATAATTTGCAATTGAAATACGATCTGCGTGTATAGTGTTGCGACCGACGTAAATTCGTTTTATGGTGTAATGTTCATATTGGGTATTTTTACATGAGCACCGTGGACCACATATTTGCACAATAGCATTATATTGCAGCTAATATTGAAATACCGCAGACAAATACACAACCGAGCGACCATACAATACGTTTCGTGTTACTAAGCGTTGATGTTCAAATGACAGCGCCTCTCAGTAGAGTTTGATCATTTCCCTTGCCGCTAAAAATATTCCCACGACCTCACACTCACAAATGTATCATTAAGGTAGAACGGCGTGTTGCCAATTTCTTATCCAAAGCCGAAACTTAATTGTTAGTTTCATATTTTATCATTCTTGAAATCAACACGAGTCGTCTACATTCATTACAAGCTGAACAAGACATTTCGTCATATGTGTATACTTTACTGTGAAATTGCGTTTTTCCGTTCTCCGTCAACGGATTCTCACAATTTTTGGTTTTCTAAAAAGCGAGGATTCGAACTTTCCGAAATGAACTCCATGCGTTCATTTAAAGTTGAATAAACAGTGGGAAAGACAGACAATCCTAGTTCATAATGAATTTAGTATAATAAATAATAAATGCGGATTCAACGTGGTCATGAGTTTTGACCGACCGCGATAAAAATTCAGCAAACTGCGCATGAACCCTTCGGGGTTCATGCAGTTTGCTGAATTTTTCTCGCGGACAAAATCCCATGACAACATTGAAACCGCCGTTCATTTCTTATATGCCACTTGGTTGGGGTAGATTATCACGATGCATGAATGCTGCATGGTATACAATTTGTGGGATATAGCCAGACTGATCTGATAACTCCTAGTCGAATATAATTGGAACAGTTTGGGACATTAGGATATATATGAATCGGCCTATATAAGATGATCTGAAAGATGCCATTATTATTAGAGTAAACCATGGCCACCTCCGTAGTTACGCGTGCTAATTTAACTTCGTTCATTTCCGTATTTCATTTGATAATGTTCTCATGATAACGTTCTAACACAGAATCAACATGGCACGTCACGAGCTGTTATTAACTCCAACTAGTACTTCACATTATGCTGTAAGAAGTTAGTGGACTGCGTTGCCCACAATTTTATTCAGTATTCGGAGCCTGGATTCCAGAGTATATTGGACATACTAAATAAAACTGATGACACCAGAAGACCCGTTCTAACCCAGAATCAACATGGCACGTCACGAGCTGTTATTAACTCCAACTAGTACTTCACATTATGCTGTAAGAAGTTAGTGGGCTGCGTTGCCCACAATGTCTTTCAGTACTCAGAGCCTGGATTCCAGAGTATATTGGACATACTAAATAAAACTGATGACATGACACCAGAAGACCCGTCACTACCAAATGATGCCCCACTCGTTTCCCACCGCCTCACCCGTTTTCCACTGTGTGGTCATACAGTTCGTCAACATACAGGAATTAGTATTATCATAAGTATCGCCTGTCCAATTTTGGATCATATCTATTGCGTCTACCATTCGCACTCTTTCATCATCTAAGCTGAATGGTTGGATATGCAGAGCAGTTGCGCAAAATAATCACCAATCAAGTGCGACCGGCAACGCGATATTAACCATTGCCAAGAACCACTTTCCTATTGAACTGATGCAAAATAAAATGCATTGTCTCACTAAACTCTTCACATGTCTAAATCATAGAAATCAATATGTGATATTATTTGGCTGTATACTATCACTGGTCCATACCAGCCTACTGTGTTCATGCCAATGCAGCTTTCGTATATTGGGCGAATCACGTTGTGTGGCTATCACCAATTAACTAAGCACGAGGAAAGCCAAGAACCAGACACACCATTTCGCCTGTTTTCGGGGATCTAGTCTGGTGTATGATAATGTTAATTTCAACTCAATAAATATGTCATGGGAGGTCAACAACTTATAGTAACGTCTCAAAACTCCACATATGCTATGAAAGTGGTTGAACTACTTTGCTGAATACCATCATCCAGATTTAAGAACCTGGTATTCACAATATATCGCTTTAACCTTGATACGGGACGCTACCCCTTATACGGATATATTTTAATCTGTCGTTGTTATCAATGCGATTGAAACCTGCTAAGATAAATTAAACGAGGTTCAAATTGTGTTACCGTGCAAATTTAATTAAAGGTTACAGCGCAACCAACAGTAAGACAAGCAGGCCAAATGACAGCCATATAATTAATTCTACTATTGTTTGTGTTTTATAAACAAGGATGTGTTGTTTCTTGCTTGCCATGATTCGTGGTATAGCTGAGTACAATCCCACAGCATAGCTATCACAATAAACAATTGTGTATTGCTACCTTATATGATAATCTATATTTATGCATTTTCTACTGATATGTCACGACAAGAACTGACACCAACGCTTATCTGCATCATAAATTACCATTTGATAAGGTAACCACAAATATTTCTCAATTAGTACTCTGGCTTAGAGTACATGTATAGCACATAAGGCTAGACATTGGGATGGTAACACTTGTCCCCAAGCTAAGATGGCGGTCTAAGATACTTTCTAATTTCACATAGTGAGTTGGATTTTCTCTTCAACACCCTCCGCACTAAATTTCAGGAAATTTAAAGAAATGACACGTATGCCGTATTGGAGATCGCTAATTTGTATAAGAAATTAAAGTTATGCGCATTTACCTAAAAGTAGCCGATTAACTTATTCCCCATGATTGAATGCCAGGGCGATATTTGGTTGTGTAACGAACACTGACTTTTGTATTTTGACTGCCATTTTGGTAGCCATCTTGGGTGAAATTGGACAGTACTGTTGAAATGTGACAACAATTCCGTATGTGGCACGAATATTTCTTTCCGATCACTGAATTCCACTCATTTCTTTAAATCTATTGCTACAATATCGGAATTGATTTTTGACAAGAAGCTATAATTCGGTTGTCTAAAGTGAATTTTTGACAGATCGAACATGTTTTATACAATACAATTGGTACACGTCATTACTGATGCAATAAGTAAACACATAATTGTCACAATTCGCAGTCGCTAACAAAGGGAAGGACAGTTACATGATATTCTTGAAAATCGCAAAAGTTTTGATTTTCAGGTGCCATTTTGGCAGCCATCTTTGACTGGAATAACATTTTCCCGTAAATCTGGGTACTGTACTTTGAGAACTACTATTGATGAATTGTCCTAACTGAAAAAAAATGTATAACAATTAAGAAATATGCGCATAATTCGTCAGTTCGCAGGACAACCCTACATCTAAACTGAACTGAAAATGACATCATCTTTGTGACGTCATAATTCTCTCCAGTCGCGGACCTATGAAGTCTAACAAACATTTTCCGACAACGTAAGTGATACCCTATCATAATATCATAGTCTCTACATTTGTTTAAAAAATTCCCACGAAAGTACATAAGCGACTCTACTACTATATAGATGCTAGGATTTGCGATTTTCTTGTTTCAAATTTCAAAATTTTCTCACACCGGGCCGAACAGTCATGGTAAGTCTGGTGTGTCGTGGTCTGTTGCTCATAGCCGTGTGCTTTTGTATGGAGTTAAATATGTAAAATATCTGAACGTTCTCATACCGGGGAATATAGAGAAGGGATATTAGGCATCAGAGCACTGAGATACAAGGGGGCGGGGGGGGCGGGTGCAAATGGAATTATGCAAAAGTTGTGTTCGGTCTGATTCTGATTCAAGGGGGGGGGGGGGTTCAGTTGGAATTTCCCATGCAAGGTGGACACCCCCCGAACGGGAACCCTCTAGCCACGTCCCTGGCCCTGCTCTAACCCACCACACGATTTGTTAAAAGTGAAATTATAAGAAGTGAGATTGTTTTATCGGTTAGCAAATACATTTCAGGATAAAATGGAGTGATCTTCATATCCCGTATATTCAGGAGATGCATGTTCCAATGATATATGTAATTTTTGTTTTGCTGGTTCAAAATATCAAAAATCGACATCCCTGTACCCCGTCATTACCGTCACGCGGAAATTTGAAGCTATTAAAGTTGTCGGTTTGTTAGACGAAAATGAAACTTATAGATTTATATCAATGTCCCATGCTTGTGTCGAATAGAAACCAGGTCCACATTTGTCAAGTGCGTGTATAAATGATGATCACACTTACTCCGCTTATTTCTCGGCCAGAAATATGTGTTTTTAACTTTTGATAACAATTTATTTGAGACAAAAACTGCTGCGGGCATGTCAGTCGGTGTAAACTTGTCAAAGTCGCTGGGCATCGTGCATGGTTCAATAAGATCTAGTGATCATTCCTTCGTCCATATAGCCGGCCAATTGATGACTTTATTGTTCCACTGTCAGATCTAACAACAAATTTTTCGAAAATGTCCAATTTAATGTCAGTTTGCATACCAAGCCAATAAAAAAGAACATAATACGTTGAATACTTATATGTATCATGTCTATGACACATGCATGCAGCCATGGCGATTGGCGAACATCTACAAAGCCACATATCATAAAATGAGATTTTGTATGTAGGCTAGCTACCTAGCTATATACAGGTAAATCTTCAAGGCCTCCATACTCATGGGCGTAGCCAGCTAGGGTTCGATGGGTTCGGACGAACCCGCCCTTGAAAACAGAGGTGCCCTCGTTGTCTGACTTCCCGGGTTCGAGCGGTCGTTGGTTTGGGCAACTTCGGTGGTTCGTTAAGTTAATGCATGATCCCCCGAAGTTGCCCGAGTGAACGAACCGTCGAACCATTGAAGTCAGGCGACGCGGGCACAGCCAGGAAAAGCATGATCGGCCTATACTAGATTATTTCACATAAAATTGAGGTACGTATAATGTTTCAGTGAAATCCACATATACGCAGGTCGACGATTTGATTGTAATGTGAATCAAATCAATAGTCCCATGGCATGTCGGCATATGACGTTGCTAGTCTAAAGTGGACAGCATTGTGTTCAGTTTCTTTAAAGTGACGCTGTATGAATGTGTGCATGTCAAATGTCGAATGTATAACTTTGGTACATCCAATCCATCACTTTTCCTTGCAACAATCAAGCAAATATTTTGCAAAACACTTCCAATTTTAAATTTACAAAATCCAATCTCCAGATCTTCAGTCCAAACTGTGACCAGATGAGACAAAGGAGCAAAGGTAAATCTGGCTGGTGATGAGTTTCATCAACTTTGAGAATGGAAAGAAGAAAACAAAAAATAATAATAAAATATATATATATATATATATAATTATGGTATATTTATTTTATCATCACAATTTAATTTCATCAACTTTGAGAATGGAAAGAAAAAAAATAAAATTAAATAAATAAATAAATATATATATATATATATTTATATATATATATATCTATTTTATAACAATTTAATTCATTTAAAATGATGAAAATCCAATTGATTAATTTGATGGAACAATGCAGACTTGAAAATAACTCATTTTAATCAAAGCTCATCACCACTCAGTTAAATCAATGCATGATACCCTAATCAATAACACATGTACATGACTTTTTCAAACAAATTAAGAACTTTACTAAGTGAAGTTAAATTTGGTTTGGCCTCACAAATTCCTTAAATTTTATAAAGGTAATTTCAAACTAACAATGTACATATTAAACCCTAGAACCATATACCAACTCAAAAATTCCTGCATCCAGAAGCGAAACCGTGAAAAAATAAAAAAAATAAAAAATGAAAAAATAAAAAAATTGGAACAAACTTTCACTCTGAAAATCTCACATCAATATGTGTGAAAGTACCAATTAATTGCAAGCCAATCCGCAATGAGTACTTCCAATTTACTTAAAGGTGTCTCTCACTTTCCGGACAAATTTCCATGAATCCAAATTTAACAATCATAAAAAAATGATCATAAACATAATTCATTATACAAGTGTACATGATGAAACTTAGCTTATACGTACCACACATTTTTTTATCTCCAATTGATAAAACAAAAACAAAAACAAAACAAAAACCACACGAACATAAACAAAATAAAAAACAAACAAAATCACAAAATATATTTCCAAATAAATTAAAAGTATATTATATTTGGCATGTTTATGTAACTGAATGCTTCAAATCCGGAATGACACCTTTAACACTGATATGCCCAATTTCAATTAAAAAAAAATAAAAAAATAATAATAATAAATAAAATAAAAATAGCCAGTCTGATACCCCCGTTCCACTCGTATATATACACCCTCCTTTTTTCACGGGACCGCGTCCCTGAATCATGGGCTATACAATTTAAAAAAAACAAAAATAAATAAATAAATAAAAAAAAATAAAAAAAATATGACTATATAAAATGCTTTGAGAAATAACTTTGCTGATTTGCATGTATCTGTAATTTATTTATTTCATCAAATCATCGCCTCATTCAGTATCACCATATAGATATTAGAAATATAAATACCACAAGCTCGAACTGCCTTCGACACACACGTAACGCGTTTCATCACGCCAAAATTGATAACACTATCACTAGCAAAGAGAAAACAAACCTTGCTGGCACACTAGTACAGTAGCACTAAAAGTCACATCTATAAATTCAGTGACTGAAGCCAAAACTCCATAATTCCGTAGGTACCGGTCAGGGAATATATACAGGGAATATATACAACGGGAAGGTTCACTTCCTATTGGCTCAACGTAATGCATGACGTCGCCAGCATCCGCCATTGTGGTAGGATAGAAGAGCGAATGGCGTCATTGGTTACCGCAGCGCTATTCGCCTTGTGTGTACACAAAATCGAAATAGTAGGCCTATAAAAGAATAAACAATCAGACAAAAAGCAACATTTGTGACTATATATCATACTTTAATCCACCAACATGAATTTTTTTTATTTTAAAGCAAATGAGTATTTATTTCAACCAAATTACGCTGTCTTTCTTGCCAATTAATATTATCGTTTGTTATTCAATGTCGAAATTTTGGCTGAGATCATTCAATTCATAACTGTGATGATGCCAATTTTAAATTAAAATGCCGGCGTACCAAATATTGAAACATAAACTTAAAATAAAATTCATTTGGAAACATTACAGAATAATTCCATGCTTGTTGGCTCTGGCGGCTATGAAGAGTCAAACGTGTCAAAATCAAAGTGTGGGTGGACCGTGGAGCCCTGTGAGATTTTACACAATTCTGAGGCTTCTCAAGTCAATAACAAAAATTAACATCAATGCTAGTTCAAGTAGTTGCTATGTGGTATTAATGTACATTCATTGGGCTGCACTAGCCACACCCTTACTCCCTATATATATTTTTATAACTACATCAAAATTTCCCAAATAAACTCATCATATTTAATATTAATGATATACATGACCCAGAGATGCTATAATTTATAAATTCTTGAATAAATACTGGGTATTGTAAGTTATGTTTGCCAATATATTACATAGCAGTAGGCATGTAGTGTAGCCATGAATATAAGAACATAATGTCATCGGTTATTTTTGGAAAACATAGAGGATGATTGTATCTCCATGGCACCTCATAATGATTGACACCATAAGGTAAATTAATCATGATTGCGTGACACATGTCTATCACATTGTAAGTACCGGTACCACACCCTTTGCTGAAAATGACACAATATTATATAGTGCTGTATGCTAATAACAGAACTTTAAAATTATTGTTTCCCCATACCATAGACTATATTTAAGAGTAGGCGGGTAGGCCTATATATTATATGTGCGATTTTACTTAACTTATACTTGCAGGTAGGTTTAAATATTTAAACTGTTATTTTGATATTGAAAATCTATAGATATCACACAAATAATTAAATATATAGGCCTACATCTGCCGCCATTCACTATACATAGTCTATCCAACAGACAATTTAAGTACTATAAGGACAAAATATGGATATGAAATGTAAATGAAATATTTGCTACTACCTGGTAAGTCTTACCGGTAGGTTTTTTTTGTATGTGGGTAGCAGGGTAGGTATAGGACCAGGGAAGTTTATGATATCATGGCCCAAAGATTTGATATTTGGTGGATGTTTTTAAATATCAAGTATTTCAGATTGATACAATGGCACTGCAAACATAATGAAATGTAGTGTATAAAGTGTAACATACTATTTATTTGTAATACAGTATACTGGTAGCATGTATATGTGTCCCACCAACCCCTGTAATTGATGTAAACTCATCATATATTGATGGTACATACATATAGTGTATGCGAGATTAGTGAAATATATCATGTATGCAGGACTCAATATAAATGGCATTAACTTGTACTCAGACTCCATAATTATTCCCATATCAACTGGTATGCCAGTTTCATAATAAAAGTGGCATCTGGAATGTAAGCCCTACTGAATGGTGCCCTTGGTGGAGCTTTTAAAACATGTTTAAATTGTGGTTATATTCTAAGCAATTAATTTAAATGACCAAGGTTGTGAACTTTGATACCATAATAGATCTCAATTTTTTCCCATAATAGATCTCAATTTTTTTTTAAATTAGAGACATGACTCAGGTAATGTTATGGACATAGTCATTAGTCAAATTATGAAAGACAGTCGTATTTGACACAGAAATCCCACCCAGTAAGTTTGTTTACTAGTACTGGTAGACATACAAGTTAAATGAATTTTCAATTCGATCCATTCGAATATATCATATATGGATATGGATTACCACTTTAGTTCCTCTACTTCAGCGATATGTTGATCCCACAAAATATCCTGGATGCCACTTTGATTTGTAAATCATTTTCAAACTCCCACACTTTTAACTTATTAGTAAAAGTAAACAAGGAAGTAACGATGCGATGACGTACGTTCCTACCAGGGTATCCTACCAGAATGGCGTCATGACAACTTCCGGTGATTACCACAAATGCGCGGAGTGAACCTTCCCGTTGTATATATTCCCTGGTGCCGGTACTGTGAATGATCCCCGTTCAACATCTTGCATGCACTGTGATGTCACAAAACTATCCCATTTATGCACAAATCTGAACTATTGGCAATGGAATTATATAAATGATAATCAGGGATGTGGCTAGAGGGTCTCCGCTGGGGGGTGTCCACCTTGGGAATTTCCAACTGCACCCCCCCCCCCCCCTGAGTCGGAATCACACCAACACAACTTTTTGCATAATTCCATTTGCACCCCCCCCCCCCCTTGTGTTGGAATCGCACCAACACAACTTTTTGCATAATTCCATTTGCACCCCCCCCCCCCCACCCTTGTACCTCATGCTCAGGCCTAATTTCCTATATATTCATAAGCCATGCTTCTACTAGTATTTTCCCAGTATGAGAACATTAAGATATTTTAACCTGAAAATTGCCCCCCCAAAAAAAACAACTAGAGATCTAATTCCAGACAAATGCACACAGCTACCGACAACAGACCAGGGAACACCAGGCCGACCATGGTTGTTTGGCCCGGTGTGAGAAAATTTTGAAAACTATATACAAGAAAATCGCAAATCCTAGCATCTAGACTGGCCTCAACTGAAGCTTTCCTAGTGTTGGAAATTTCAAACCTCATGCTCCCCCTCAGGTTGGAAAATTCTTCAACTGATGACCATTTATGTCTACAAGTTTGACCAAATGTAGTAAAATATTGTTTTGCTAAACTAATTAGCAGTTTTGTATTGGCCATGTGGATGGGGCAATGACACACCGGGCCGACCATGGTTCGGCCCGGTGTGCGAAAATTTTGAAATCTGAACAAGAAAATCGCAAAATCATAACATCTAGACTAGCCTCAAGCCTTCCTATTGTTGGAAATTTCAAACCCTACACCCCCACTTAGGTTGGAAAATTTCCAACTGATGACAATTCCAATGACAATGTTGACCAATTGTATGACAATATTGTTTTCTTAAATTAACTAGAAGTTTTTGACTGGCCACGGGGGAGGGACCAGGACACAAGCTTTCCAAGTGTTGGAAATTTCCAACCTGTCACCCCCCCTAAGGTTGGAAAATTTCCAACTGATGTCCATTTCTGTCAAAAATAGGAACATATGCAAATATTGGTCGAAAAACAATAAATTCCCCCCAATAAATTGTTTTATAATCAAACTACAAGAACATTTTCAACCTATTGTTGGTGTGAAATTTCGTTGTGGCAGGTATGAAATTTCCAACTATTGAAAATATAGCTCTCTGCTGGGGGGGTGAGACACCCCCCCCCCCTCTGGCCACATACCTGATGATAATAAATAGAAACTGGATGAAATGTATACCGATCCATGTGTCTGTCGAAAATGTCCCGTCCAACGGCACGTGTTTCACGGGCGTGACCTCTGACATAATTATCAACGACATGCCGGCAATAATAAAACAGTCAATATATGGCAACCCGTTTATATAACAATTCTGCTTTTCCGCACATGTATAAATCCCTCACCCTTTCGTGTAAGTGACATGACAGTGCGGCGTTTTACGCATAAATGCAGCAATATGTACCCAACCGATCTTCTGGGGTCGATACAGATGATTTTGGTCGTTGCCCCCTGGATCTCGGGGAAGGCTTTCGCCCCTGGCTTTGGGGTAACGACCAATCTCAATTTCAGTATTAGTACCGCCACATGACATTATGAAATATCCAATCCAAAAAAAAAAAAAGGATTTCTTTTATTTGTTTCTACTCACCTTTCACATGATTGGACTCTTTCTACATGTACACATACATGTCCCATTGACACTTCATCTTATCACAATCATGTTCTTCGTTGTTTTATCAACGATTTTGTGTATATATCGTTTCACCATTGTCTATCATGTTTTTTTCATGTTTGATACATTCCAATCATGCCACCGTTTCTCTGACCCACAAAAACAACTGTATCTCTCATACATTCTGTTAGCAAACTGCCGACTTTCTCTCACTCCAGGATATCAGTTATTACAGCTGTTAACCGGTTTCGGGCTGATTAGCTGTGATCTCGCCCAAAGTACTTGATGGGGATCTCAGCGATGCAGCACCGTGCCGCGACTGGCAGCTTTAATAACATAAAGTATAAAAACAGGCCGAAAATGGATTTATATCGAAAAAGTAAATTTTACAAAATCCCCAAGGGATGTAACCTAAGACTGCCACTGGTCCTTGTCGTAATAACAATGCTGCTTCTAAGTTCTGGATCCGTTCATAGTAATCCGGGACCAAATTCACAAACTGACATAACAGGGAACATAACTGTTTTTCAATATAATATCCGCAGTATTAGAAATAAGCTACATAAAATAGTTGAAGCTATAAACGAATATGACATTCTTTGCTTCACTGAAACACACCTCGACCCAACCTACCATACGGAAACATTGTTAATTGAAAACTTCCATCGTCCGTTTAGATCTGACCGAAACTCGTATGGCGGTGGAATTTGTGTATATTTCGCTAAGCATCTGGTTTACAAACGGAGAACCGAACTCGAGTTTGACGCCTCTATCTTTTGGTTTGAGATCGCGAATAAATCGAATCGAGTTCTCCTCGCATTAACCTACAGATCGGAGCAATTCTGTAACATAAACTATTGGGACCTCTTTGAAGAATCAATAGACAATGCCTTGAAAATAACTGAAAATTTAATTCTACTCGGTGATTTTAACTCCAATCTGCTAAATCCGCATTCGAAACTCAGTGAAATAGTTGGTCATTATACATTCAAGGATGTAATTAAAAAACCAACAAGAGTCACGCCCACATCCCAAACACTTCTGGACCCCATAATCGTGAGCAATAACTTACGATGAGCAATAACTTACGATGCCGACACTCTAAATCTTGGTTTCTCAGATCATTATGGTGTTTATGCGATATTAAAATTCAAAAAATATGAAACTACATCATTTAAGAGAACTATATGGAAATATAAACACGGAGATTATACCGGGGCTAACAGTATGTTAGATGCTATTAACTGGCAATTAGAAGAATTAAATACAGTTGAAGATTATAGACCATGCTGTCTCCCGATTCTGTAATTTATTGATCTCAGTAATGGAAGAGACAGTCCCCAAATCAACAGTCACGATACGAACAAATGACAAGTTTTGGTTCAACTCAGATATAAGAAGGGAGATCAGACGCAGAGATAGATTGAGAAAAATAGCCATAAAACGAAATTCAGATGTCTCATGGAGAAATTATAAAGATATCAGAAATAAAGTAAACAACATGAAGAAATACGCGAAAGCACAATTTCACTCTAAACTTGAAGAACGAGTAAATGAATCCCCATCCCCTCGCGACTTTTGGCAAACAATAAATTATTTGCTGAACAAAAAGAAATCCACTTGCATCCTACCATTATATAGTCAACACGGAGACGTCACTATTGATGGAAAAACCTATGTGACAGATGATCGCGAGAAAGCGAAGTGTTTAAACGAGGCCTTTATTTTAAATTCAAATATCGATGATCGTGGTCACGAAATTCCAATCCTTCTCCGCAGATGCTCCAAATCGCTATCCAATATTATTTTCACCCGAGATAAGATCATTACTGCAATTAAATCACTCAAAGTTAACAAAGCCCATGGATTTGATGGCATAAGCCCAAAAATGATTCACGCTACTGCTGAATCGATTGTTGTTCCATTAGAAATTATTTTTAAAAAGTCAGTAGAGCTCGGCCAATTCCCATCAGACTGGAAAAAAGCAAATGTTATCCCCATATTTAAAAAAGATGATCCTGCCGATTGTATAAATTACCGTCCTATTTCCCTCCTTCCGAGCCTCGGCAAAGTGTTTGAAAAAATAATTGCCCAACATCTTATGTCATTTTTCCAAGATAACAAACTAATGTACCAACATCAATCTGGTTTTATTCCCGGACATAGCACGACCTTCCAATTAACAGATCTATATCATAACCTCTGTCAGACTCTCGATAATGACTTATACACATGTTCAGTTTTTTGCGATATATCAAAGGCATTTGAAAGAGTCTGGCATAGGGGACTGATATATAAGCTAGAACAATACGGCATATCCGGTCCGTTATTGAAATGGCTGGAAGATTACCTCAGTAATCGAAAACAACGAGTCTTAATAAACAAGTCATATTCCAACTTCCAACCCATTCCAGCCGGAGTTCCACAAGGATACATACTCGGACCTTTCCTTTTCCTGGTATATATAAATGATCTCCCAGATAATTTAAATTCCGAAACAAGAATGTATGCAGATGATACATGTCTCACGTCCAAACACTATGACATAAAGCTGCTAGAAAGAAGTGTAAACCAAGACCTTAATAAAATATCAGATTGGGCCAACAAATGGCTTGTAAACTTTAATCCAACCAAAACTAAGGCAATATTGTTCTCCCTGACCCCACGAGAGGTCCCTCTAGATTTAACCTTCCAAAATAAGAGAATTGACATAATTGAGTCGCATAAACACCTTGGTCTCGAAATACAAAGCAATTTAAATTGGAATATCCAAATTGAATCTATAGTCAAAAAAGTTGTCCCGCGACTATCGATACTCAGAAGATACAAGTACAACCTAGATCGAAGAACACTCGATAAGATATACAAGGCCTATATCTTGCCTCTCCTAGATTATGCGGACGTAATTTGGGAAAACGCGCCGACATATTTACTAAATAAACTTGACCGGATTCACGTTGATGCCGCTAGAATAGTTACAGGGCTCACGCGCTCAGTTCCCAATAATGCGGTCCTATGCGAAGCTGGCTGGCCTTCTCTGAACATTCGTAGAGAGAAGCACCAATTACAAACTATGTTCAAAATTATAAATAACGAAACTCCATATTATTTATCTTGCCTACTCCCACCACGCTCGGTATACAAGTCTCCAGCTATAACATGCGAAACCCAGGCAGATTCCATTCATATTATAGTAGAACTGAACATTTTAAGCAATCATTCTTCCCATTCGTTGCAACTTCATGGAACAAACTACCCACATATATAACGGATGCTGAAAATCTTCTAGATTTTAAGGATAACCTAAATATGATAGAGCCCACCAGAAAGCCGCCTAAATATTTTGAATCAGGAAACCGAAAATATAGTATTTTCCACTGTAGGATAAGAAACTCCTGCAGTGATCTCCGCTTAGATATGTTCGAAAATTATATAGCAGATACCCCAAACTGTAAATGTGGATACGAATATGAAAGTGATATGCACTTTTTCCTAAATTGCCCCCTATATAATGTACAAAGGTTAGAACTATACCGTAAACTGGACGACCTCAACTTTAAAATTAACAATTACAAGCAATTACTTTGGGGAATCTCAAGTGAAACTCCACCAAGAAATGAAAAGATGTTCCGCATTGTTCAGGCATATATAGCTGCAACAAAGCGTTTTGAACCGGACAATACTGATACTGATACTGAATAAATAATTGTCTGACTACATTAAAGCTACAGACCAAACAAATGCAACAAAATTAATGCAAACATATAGCACATAATACCCTTCAAAACAAAGGCCACTATTTCTCAGTTTCTATTTCCATGGAGAGAGAGAGGACGGACAGAACGCTAGTATTATACAAACACAGAACCGGACTATCACACACTCTTTACACAAGTTATCTTCTCTTTTGTATACCACATTTGCAACCTCATCATGTATATTTTCTCTGTCATCTTGTTAAATTCATATATATATATATATATATATATTGTATCTGGGAGCGGGGACATTGTAAGTTGTTAAAACTTGTACCCCAATCCCGTTGTAATGAATTATATTACAATAAAATATGTTTAAAGTAAAAGTAAAGTGTGCATGTCAAACTTGTCAATCATTGCCAATTATGAACGAACAGACACAGTGTATGCAACACTACATGTACATGTATATATATGGTGGCCACGTGGTATATCGAGGACGATGCTTGCATTGCGAGGGTTCGAACATAGTTTCTTGACATGAAGTCCCCCCCCAATACAGGGTTGTAGTTGAAGTCCCACTCCTATCAACCAATAAGGAGAGGTAATAAGGACCACATTACTGTTGGTTGATGGGATGTTAATTAAAACATTGTTGTGTCGGATACCCAGTAACTTTTCGATAGATCCTATATAGCGCCAGGGTGGGGAACATATGGTTCGATTACAGGCCATACAGCGCTAGACCGATCCACTCCCAGAGTTCAATGGTCAAAGGGTTCAGTGGTCCGAGGATTCAATAGTCCGATGGTTCAAGGGTACGATACTCAGGTGTGGGACAGTCCGAGGGTTCAGTACCCCGAGTGTCCATTAGCGGGACGTGGCGATGGGGATTTGTCTCCCCAACTTTGATAAAAATTCCAGTTGGCTTGTTATAGGTCGCGGGTTATAGATTACATTTATATAGAATAAGTCAAATACAGTTTATTCATGTATATATTATTGGAAAATAAATACGCAGGACATTCCAAGCTTTACATATCATGTTCTACAAGCGTATAGATCTAATGATAATGGGCTATATGCAATGAGTGATTGACTGTCGTTCAATTTCATATATAATATAAACATATTTACTCAAAATATGGGACAACCTGGGTCGTGTGGTCACGCTTCCCGAGAACAACCGAGAACAAACAAACGAGCATAAGTGTACGTTCATACACTCGCAAATTTGCCAGGCATTCATTTGCAGGAATTTCGGTGCAGAAAGCTATACAATGTTCCAGAAACAGAATGTATAAATGCTTATACAATGCATCTATACCACAGCTAGTAAGAGAAGTAAAAACTATATAGTTCCACTGGTAGTAAATATCATGCACTTATCTCGAAAGAATAAATCATACAGTTATTTTGAAGCAATGTGTTAACAGCACCGTTACATGTGCATGGAACTACCAAACTTTTACTCCACATGTCGTTAGCTTTGGTAAACATGCTATTTATACGTATGTTACCGTTCATATTCTGGCATATTCTGAGAAAATGCATGAAAACAATTCCATGCAAACTTGCCAACGTAATGAACGAAACCTACTAGTAATTGAGAAGCTCTTTATCGTCCACTGCTTTTGGGAAACGAAATCATGGACAATATTTATCAGGTACGATCATTGTAATTTTGACTTGCCTGACAAACATCAAGAACATGTTAAAACTGCACCTTCATCTGCGTTGAGCTTTGTTCACTATTATTATAATGGCAGTATAATTACACTGACATTTATTAGAAAATTTGCATTAATAGATTTCACATGCTTGGAGCACTCAGACTAATTAAAAGATGTCGAAGCATGTTCTTTAGAAATATACACACTCAAACGCAAATTAATTCACTAGGTAAAACTATTATATTTATTTTTAACAGAAACTGAGCGGCATGAAGTAATTCCATTAAAAACGTATTATAATTCATTAGTCGTAGTCAAACGAGTAAGTGCAATTTGTCCAATTTCGTACATTTTATCACCGAGATTATCAGATTCGGTGTATAATATTTTGGAATTAAACTTACGGGGAATTATATACCGATAGCAGTCTACAGCGCAAATAAAGGTTTTGAATTTTATCTCGAGTTTATGTTGTTGCTTGTGGACACATGCACTAATTCGGTGTTATTATAAACTAGACACTGGTAAGTGCGCATATATATATAGAAGCCAAACTTAAAGATGCAATGTCAAATTTGACACCATAAAACCATCCTCTGTTTGTTTTCCATACCACAACAAACATTAAACCGGACACAAGATCCCATGGATGAGAGGTTTTGATAGCCATATGCCGACTTTCGAAAGATGAAGTTTTAACTCGTTTGGATTTAATTGTCAGCCTGGCAAAAAAAAATCAATGATCGCCTCTTATAAAGAGCGTACAATTTTCGCCGACCAAATGTGTTAGGTTATAAGAGCGTTCTCAGTTTGATTTTTTTGTACCTATTTTCAGTGTAAAACTTATACCTTAAACGTATTTAAATTCGCGCAGTGCTATTTTTCACGCACTCATCGGTGTGCGAATTTAAAACCGAGCGAAAAATAGTACAACTCCTGAGTTTATAGCGAACCACAGGAGAAAGCAGATGTATTATGTTGATGAGTTACATACATTACGGAAGGCTGGACTGAATATAGGCAACTAGACCTGTTTTATACGGATATATATTACATGCGGGTGACCAACATAAAAATCATTACTCATAATTATGCAAATCAACAAATTATTGTAACATCGACGGTGTTGAAATACTTGTAAGAAATATACATGTGCTAGGCCGAAGGCGCACGAAAGTACGCCCCCTGTTGTCAACGCTGCATATTACCCGAGTCGATACTATACGCGGTCACGGTCCCATACATGGAGACAACATTAGTACATAAAACTTGATCATGTATGAAGACAAACACAGCTATGTCATATGTTCTCACATAATCGGTATATCAAATCCAAAACAGTATTACCTCTCTACTATACGTGCAGATATTACACAAATAATCGTCAAATATGCTCCAGATTCGCACTCGATAGGTTCAATTTTAAAAAACATTCCGGGGGAGGCCCCTCGGACCCCCAACTGCGGGGAAGTGACACCCCTCCTGCGCCTTCACACGCGCCGCGGCCGGAGCTGTTCACCTCGGTCCTGTGCCCCACAAGTTAATATTCGAACCCGCCTTTTAAAAATGCTGGCTACGCCCATGGTTGTGGTTTGTGTGAGATTTTAAACGCGGCTTTCGACGAGATATCGGAGGGGAGGGGGTTCAGCTCATTAAATGTATCTAATTTTAAAGGGGTACTGTACGCCATTTTCATTAAATTTCAGGTGATAACAACGATCTAATATCGATAATATATAGAAACATAAATAATTTGAGTCGAAGATGTATTCTGTAAACGCTCAGGTTAATAGGCTATCTTAAAATTTAATAATTTAAAAGTTAATAATTTGATATAAATTGAATTTATGACTGGAGCCATAAAATGGCGTCAATTAAATTACGAATTCCCGTGTACATGACGTAATCAAATAAAGTAATTGAGGGATACTGGATTTGTAAACCGATCGCACTCACGATCGTTTGAACATTATGATGATACGAGGAGAAAACTCAAGCCACTCACTGACTAGTGATGATACAATAATTTAAATGAGTATATGTGACTAGTATGCATATAATATAACTTTTATTTGATTCATTTGGTTGAAAACTGTACAAAAATTACTCGACAACGACAATTTGTATTTTTGCATTCCGGTAAATTTGCCATCCGTAACACTACTTCGTACTCAACATACTTTCAAATAATGGAAAAATCGTTACCTTATTCTCCGACTCGGAGACTATAGAAACCAACAACAACATGTTGGGTACAGTATCCCTTTAAACAATTCGTAACAAGTCTCATCTGCCTTCCAAACGAACCTCCACCCACGAATGAGATAAATGCATCTGACACAATATTAAATATTGATATATACATATATAAGTGTACCCCGATTGAGTTGTTACCTTTATATATATGTTGTGCACACCAACTAATGTGTGCTATTTTGCTATCTCTTTTACACATTTATTCATGTCTATCTCTGTATGCACCGATTATTTAATCACGGCTATGCTGTGGCTGTGGCCTCGCGGCGGAATGGAGCTATTGTGGAAGTCCCTGTTGAAACCTCTTGTAATTAGAACATTGCACACCATCTCTCATGGGAGTTGATATTAATACATGGAGAATTTCAATAGGGACTTTCCAGTTTTCTACATTTAAAGGTCTCCCAAAAAGAAGTATGCCATTACCGCCCAAATTTCGTGCAGTCAAGCTTCCGTTCGGAATAAGCGCAATTAGATTAATTTTGCTATTAACATTACTACTTGTACGCAGTGGGTCCTTAGAACTCAACCCCGGTCCTGACGACATTCGTGATAATCCCAACGACGCACATCAAACGATCTCGATCTTTCATTTGAACATAAGAAGTATTAGACATAAACTTTCGAAGCTGTTAGACGAAATAGAAGACTATGACATTTTATGTTTCACCGAAACCCACATCGATGCAACATTTCCTAGTAGCAACATACAGCTCCGCGGTTTCTCCGACCCTGTGAGATACGACGGTTCGAGCCATGGAGGAGGTATCGCGGTTTATTTCGCTGATCATCTCGTCTTTGAACGAATACCCTCTCTCGAATTCGAGGATTCAATCCTCTGGTTCAAGCCGACTTCCAGGGCCTCTCGCTACCTAATATGTGTCTCTTATCGCTCCGATCAATTTTGTTGCGGGAGGTACTGGGAGCTGATTGACCAATCCATATCTGACGCTCTTGACCTTAATATCCCTATGATCCTAACTGGCGACTTCAACTCAAACGCATTAGACCCCTCATCAAAAATCAGGGAAATTATATCATTCTATAGTCTACGAAATGTCATTGAATCACCAACCAGAGTTACTTCGACCACATCCACTCTTCTAGATCCCATCATAGTGAATGACTGTTATTTGTCAATCTGAAGTGATCGACTTTGGAAGAGCCATATCAGATCACTGCGCCGTCATTGGGTACCTAAATTATGATTCAGACAGTAATGTCCCCTCCTTTCGGTTAGTCAGGAATTATACCAGATTTAATCTTGATGAAGCTGTAAAACTCATTCAGGACCCAGAGTGGCTACACGCTATCGAAACAGCACCCAACATTGATTCAGCTACTGATATTTTCACCTCAAAATTCCTTGATATTATGGATAAAACAGTCCCTCAGTCTAGAGTATTAATAAGACATAAGGATAAACATTGGTTCACTTCAGAACTGCGAACGATGATCCGCAAAAGAGATAGACTGCGTAAAATTGCAATGAAGTAAAAAAACGACCATGATTTGGCAAAATTCAAAAAAGTGCGAAATAAAGTTAATAACATGAAAAAATACGCCAGAGCCCGCTACGAAGAAACACTTCAAAAAACTTTTCGGGACCATCCATCATCCAAATACTTTTGGCACTGCATAAAGGAAATTATGCAAACCAAACGTAAAGATTCTACCCCCCCTCTCTTACCGATGACAGTGGCAACTTAGTGTTTGACGACCACACCAAAGCATCCATGCTCAATGGTGTGTTCATCTCGAATTCAGACCTCGACGAGTCGTCGTGTAGTCTACCAATATTTACTCAGAAATGTAGCAACACAGTAACAGACATTGAATTCACAATCGATGATATAATTTGTGCTATTAGAACATTGAAACCGAATAAAGCATCTGGCCACGATGGAATTACCGCTAAAATGATCCAGATCACAAGTCCAGCTATTGCCACCCCATTAAGGCTCTTTTTAAGAAATCACTCGAGTTTAATGATTTTCCGACACAGTGGAAACAGGCAAATGTTATCCCTATATACAAGAAAAATGATAAATCCAGCTGTAAAAACTACCGCCCTATATCCTTACTCCCGTGCCCCAGTAAGATCATGGAGAAACCCGTTCTGAAATCCTTGTCCGCACATTTCTCAAATAATAATATCCTATTCCAATACCAATCAGGATTTGTCCCCGGGCATAGCACAACTTTCCAGTTACTTGAGATATACCACACCCTGTGCCAAGCCCTCGATGATAAGTTAAATACGTCAGCAATATTTTGCGATATTTCCAAAGCGTTTGAGAGAGTCTGGCACAGGGGGTTGTTATTCAAACTGGAACAATACGGAGTTGGTGGATACATCCACAACTGGCTCAACAGCTATCTCTCCAACAGATCACAACGTGTCTTAGTTGGCAACTCCTTTTCTGATTACCACGTTATTTCGGCAGGAGTCCCACAGGGAGATATCCTTGGACCTTTCTTATTCCTGACATATATCAATGATCTGGCAACGACCATACACTCCCGTACTCGTATGTATGCTGATGACACATGCTTTTTCACTCCCAACAATCAGTCGAAGACAGTTCGCGGGAACTGTTCGAGGATTTGGATAGAGTATCTTGCTGGTCGAAACAATGGTTGGTTACATTCAATGCAGATAAAACAAAATCTATGGTGTTTTCGCTCACTCCCTCCGAAGATTATTTGGATCTTGATCTTGATGATCGTGACATTGAGCAAGTAGCTTGCCACAAACATCTTGGAATTTCTATACAATCAAATCTTCATTGGGACACCCATATCAATGAAATCTGCAGTCGAGTGGCAGCCAGACTTTCACAACTAAGGAGAATAAAATTTCTTATAAATAGACAAACCCTCGAAATAATGTTCAAAACTTATGTACTCCCGATTATGGAATATGGAGACGTTGTCTGGGACAACGCCCCCCATTGCCTCCTCCGGAAACTCTACCGACTCTATATTGACGCCGGTAGAATAGTAAGTGGCGTGACACGTACGGTATCTGATGAGAGAGTATTATTCGAACTTGGATGGGCTCCCCTTAAAGAAAGACGAAACCTTCATAAAATGCATACCTGGAACAAAATATTAACCTATCATGTCCCAAACTACCTCACAAATTTACTACCCCATACTGTCAGTGAAGCATCTCGATACCCCATCAGAAACCCTCTGCGATATATAAACTACTTCACTAATACGACCCGTTTCAATCGAGTTTCATCCCGTCGATGATCGAATAATGGAATATATCATGTAAAACGACCACCGACAACAAAAAACTTACTGACCCCTCATCAGAACCAACCAAAGATGAAATCATAAGTAACATGTATAAAACATTTTGCAAACAAGAAATTACTATAAAACCCCCCATCATACTATAACGCTGGTCAGAGGAAACTAAACATACTGCACTGTAGACTCAGAAATAACTGTAGTGATCTAAACTTCGACAAACATGAAAATTATATCGCGGCCCAACCATCATGTAGTTGTGGTCACCCATGTGAAGACGCAAACCATTTATTCTTCAGTTGTCCTTGGTACGCAGACTCCAGGGACTTATGTGGGCAAGGTTGGATGAACTTAATGTATCTATCGTCTCTGAAAAAGATCTCCTGTTCGGCATCCCGCACTATAGTGAAACAATAAATACGCGCATTTTCGAAATAGTCCATTCATTTATTTCTTCGACAGACCGCTTCTCATAAATGTTACCCTGCCCCCCACCGCGAGACCATAGCCACTCCAAACAGCTACAGCATCTACTTTAAACAATTTGAACCTATCTCTAAATACTTTTATTAGCAGCCGAATGCCAGAGGAGATGGGCTCTGATAAGTTCCGCAACTTGTGCTCCGATCCTCTGTGCCCACACAACTATATGTATGTAATAATATGTGTAATTCGTATATATATTTGTGGGTCACAATAAATATGTTCATCATGATGGGTTAATCGCGTGATAATTAATGAGCGTTTGTATATGAGGCGTCGCTATTAAAGAGCGTTTATCTACTTTAGTGAAAATACGGCATTTGACCGTCTTGCTCGGAAACTGGGGATATCGAGACGAAATTTCGTACTTAGGGGTTCCAAGGGACGGGGGAGATTTTCGTCGGGTCAGTTTGTCCGCCCGATGTGACCTTGAAACGGGTACCCACAAATGACCTTGGGTGATATCTCGGTAGTCAGCGGTGACATCGATGTGAAATTTGTTATGTATGGTCAACTCGGGACAGGAAATATTTTTGTCTGGCTATTTTGTCCACCCAACCATGAAAAACAAAAATTAATGGATCGACCAAAGCCATGGGACCAATCCCGCCAGTGGCGGGCTAATATTCTAGTCTACTATATATTGTGAGACTTCCGTATATATGTGTTTGTCCTTTATAGACTCGAAAACGGCTGGACCGATAGAGCTCAAACTTCCTATCTAAGGGTAAAACCCCACGGGAATCGTTGTCGCGGCGTTTTGGAGAAGTTCCGAGCACCCGTTCTTCACTCCCAGTCACAAAACGGCACTGGGTTGTTAATCGCGTTGATAGTTAAAGAGAGTTCGTATCTGCAATGTCGTTGATAAAGAGCGTATGCGTGTAATGTGATTCTTACGTCTGGGTCCGGGCGTGAGCGTGACTGTATCCAGACGTGAGCGTGTTGTGTGATTCTTACGTACTAAGGGCTTCACAGGAACGGGGGAGATTTTCATCGGGTCACTTTTTCCGCCCGAGGTGATCTTCACCTTGAAACGGGTACCCACAAATGATATATATGTGTGTGTCCTTTATAGACTCGAACCGATTGAGCTCAAACTTGCTACTTACGGGAAGTGTCATGGACGGGTTAAATTGTGACCCCAACCTGACCTTGACCTTGAAAATAATCAATTCAAGGTCAAATCGGGTAAAATTGAAAAAATTATCTCATTGAAAAACAAAAAATTAAATTACAAAATTAATTTTAAAACTTAATTAAAAAAGCCAGTAAATTAAAAAGGCACAATTAACTCATTGAAAAACAAAAAAATTTAATTAAAAATTGATTAAAAAAATAAATTAAAAAAATAAACAATTGTCATGTTTCTGACGATTGCCGCCAGTGGCGGGCTAACCTGCTAGTCTACTATATATTTTTAGACTTTCGTATATATATATATATATATATATATATATATATATATATATATATATATATATGTACTTTATAGAATCGAAAACGGCTGCACCCATCGAGCTCAAACTTCCCATCTAAGGTTTTAAACTCGCGGGAATGGTCGTTGTGGCGTTTTGGAGAAACTCAGGGCACCCGTTCTCCACTCTGTCACAAAAAACGGCACTTCGGGGTTAATAGCGTTGATAGTTAAAGAGCGTTCCTATCCGCAGTGTCGTTCGTTAATCGGTTAACGCTCTTTATTCCCTTTGGCTTTCGCATACTGAACGGGACGGCGTTTGTTTACTTTATCTGGAACTCGCTTCCTAGGAACGGGGACATTTTCATCGAATTAGACTCCCACGGCATCCCCGCGGCAATTTTAATTCACATTCCCAACACCTAGCAGGGACAAATATCTATTAGCCAGCATCAAGGAGAGTCTTGTGACGTATTAATTCAAATGCTTTCGATCAAACAATATTCTCTGTCGCACTCATATTTCGTCATCTACGAATCCACTGCAATCGACCTATTTTTAGAACGCAACACATGGTACCAAAATTACGTCGCGTTGGTGTTGGGGGTGCACGGCGGGATTAATTTAAATATGTCATGTTGGTAACAATATCTAGCCGAGAATTCCTCAGACCTACAGACGAATACGACCAGCAAATTTCAAAATTGGTCACTTGACCTCCCCATGAATATCTTCTGGGAAATTCCAGGGAATGCCGATTGAGCTCAAACTTGATACCTACGGGAAGTGTCATATATATGTGTGTGTCCTTTATAGAACTCGAACCGATTGAGCTCAAACTTCCTAAATACGGGAAGTGTCATGGACGGGTTCATTGAAAAACAAAAATAATTCGGGTAAAATTGAAAAACAAAATATTCAATTAAAAAATTAAAAAGGCACAATTAACTCATTGAAAAACCAAAATAAAATCGGGTAAAATTGAAAAACAAAAATTCAATTAAAAAATTCAAAAGGCACAATTAAGTCTCCTATATATCTTGAGACTTCCGTAAATATATATATATATTTGTCCTCTATATAATCGAAAACGGCTGGCTCGATTGAGATCAAACTTCCCAACTAATGGTAAAATCCCATGGGAATCGTCGTCACGGCGTTTTGGAGTAGCTCTGAGCACTCATTCTCCACTCACATCCATCAAAATCACCGTCCTCGGCACTGCGGGGGTTAAGGTAGTCACGCTCTTTATATTGACCAAATTTGGCGTTGTTAACCTAGTAACGCTCTGTATTGCCATCGGCGTTGCTAAACGGTCACCTATGCGTACGAATGGAAAACAACAAATGCGTGTCGTGTGATTCTTATGTCTGTCGTTCCTAGGAACGGGGGAGATTTTCATCGAATCATACCTCTTTTAGGGACGGGTACCATAATTTATCTTGATTAAAAATGCAGAATTAACTCACTGAAAAACAAAACAATGCGTGTTGTGTGATTCTTATGTTTGTCGTTCTTAGGAAGGGGGGAGAATTTCATCGGGTCAGTTTTTCCGCCCTAGGGAAAGGCAGAATTAACTCATTGAAAAATGAAAAATGAAATTAAAAAATTAAAAAAGTCAGAATTAACTAATTGAATAACAACAAATTTAAAAAATGTCATGCTCTTTATATTGACAAAATTTGGCGTTGTTAACCGAGTAACGCTCTTTATTGCCATCGGCGTTGCTAAACGGTCACCTATGCGTACGAAACTACGGATGCAAAACGCACCTGAACGGCGGAATGCATTTATCTTGATTAAAAGGCAGAATTAACTCATTGGAAAACAACAAATGCGTGTCGTGTGATTCTTATGTCTGTCGTTCCTAGGAATAATGCGTAAAATACGGATGCAAAACGAAACGCGGAATGCAATTATCTCGATTAAAAAGGCAGAATGGGTTGTTGTGTCATATGTCCTTGGAACAGGGGAATTTTTCATCGGGTCAGTCTTTGAGGGACGGGTACCATGAATTAATTCATGAAAAACAAAAAATGTGTGTTGTGCTGTCTTTCATAGGAAGGGAAGGGGGGGGGGGGGTTCATCGGGTCAGTTTTTTCCGCCCGATTACAATCGAAGCTGCTAAACGGCTACCCATGCGTGAAATACGGATGCAAAACGAAACGCGGAATGCAGTTATTTCGATTAAAAAGGCAGAATGGGTTGTTGTGTCATATATGTGCTAGGAACAGGGGAATTTTTTATCGGGTCAGTCTTTGAGGGAAGGGTACCATGAATTAATTCATGAAAAACAAAAAATGCGTGTTGTGCTGTCGTTCATAGGAAGGGAAGGGGAGATTTCATCGGGTCAGTTTTTTCCGCCCGATAACAATCGAAGCTGCTAAACGGCTACCCATGCGTAAAATACGGATGCAAAACGAAACGCGGAATGCAATTATCTCGATTAAAAAGGCAGAATGGGTTG
Source organism: Siphonodentalium dalli (assembly GCA_032622095.1). NCBI lineage: Eukaryota > Metazoa > Mollusca > Scaphopoda > Gadilida > Siphonodentaliidae > Siphonodentalium > Siphonodentalium dalli. The sequence goes on along the minus strand of CP136069.1, from coordinate 62,420,962 downwards.
TTGTGTCATATATGTGCTAGGAACAGGGGAATGTTTTATCGGGTCAGTCTTTGAGGGACGGGTACCATGAATTAATTCATGAAAAACAAAAAATGCGTGTTGTGCTGTCGTTCATACGAAGGGAAGGGGGCATTTCATCGGGTCAGTTTTTCCGCCCGAAAAAGGCCGAATAAAATAAAAAATAAAACAATTAAATTTAAAAACAAATTCAATTCAATGTCAAAAAATAAAAACAAAATTAAATACAAACAAAATAATGTTTAAAATGTCATGTTTCTGACCAACCACGCCAGTGGCGGGCTAACCTGCTAGTCTACCATATATTTTGAGACTTCCGTATATATGTATATATATGTGTCCTTTATAGACTCGAAAACGGCTCCACCGATTGAGCCCAAACTTCCTATCTAAGGGTAAAAAACCACGGGAATGGTCCTCGGACCATTCGCGAGCCCGTGCGACCACTCCTTCACCCTTCAACTGCCACCGCAATGGGGATTGATGGGTTAATCGCGTGATAATTAATGAGCGTTTGTATATGACGCGTCGCTATTAAAGAGCGTTTATTTAGAATATCAACGCAACGTTATCGTTCGAAATTTAGCATCGAAAAAATTTCTTCCATCTAAAACATAATTACGTGTTGGACTCTGTCATTTTAAGAATATATAAGTATTACACGCAGACACACGAAGTCTCAGCTTAAAATTTTGAAAAATAAGAGTTTTATCGACATAAATCGATTTGAATGGGAAATCCTATGTTAATAAATTTTAGGGCCCTGCAAATGTTTTCTGAGCAGCTACATATTGGCCACCAGGGTCCATATTTGACAAATTCTACCTGATATCTTTTGCTTTTGGAAACTGGGGATATCTAATTTCGTACTTAGGTCTTCCAAGGGATGGGGGAGATTTTCGTCGGGTCAGTTTGTCCGCCTGAGGTGACATTGACCTTGAAACGGGTACACACAAATGACCTTGGGCAATATCTCGGTCGTCAGCGCTGACATCGACGTGAAATTTGTTATGTGTGGTCAACTCGGGACTGGCAATATTTTTGTCGGGTTATATGATATGCCTGTACGGGGTTACCTTGAAAAACAAAAATTAATGGATCGACCAAAGCCATGGGAGCAATCCCGCCAGTGGCGGGCTAATCTGCTAGTATGTTATAATTTAGAAATAACAGTTACCAAATCAGACCAAATTATAACAATTTCATCAAGAATATACCAATAGTATAGTATAATGATAGTATGAATGCGATATAACCACAAAACACACGTTGTGTGAGTCGAGCGTTTGTTTATATATATATATATATATATATATATATATACAGCATGTAAATAGTGAGCGATATAAGCAAAACACTTAACACCTTGGCGATTTTTTAGGAGAGTGATTCACGGTCACCCATTCAACACCGACATCTTAAAATAGTCACACCCGTTAACACTGCCATAAACAGAAAGAATATTAAAATATAGACATATGCTGTTCTTATACCAATCATAAATATCGCATAAATAGTATGTTATTGTCAAATTCATACGCTGTGTTATGTGAAAAAGAAAACAGCCAGTTTCTGTAACATTTTTGGCTTTTGTGGACCCAATTTTTCAAAAAGTTGATAAGAGTCCAAATAAAGGATTCTGTTCATGTATAATAGTAATAATAGAAACCATGCCCGTTGATGCAACATTTTAAGAGTATACTTCATGATGGATTATGTTATAAATACAAAATGTGAACTTTATTGTGATTTAAAAAAATAAAATTTACAGGCAATGGTCCAAAAAAAACTAAGTCCATATCTAAGAATCAAATATGGGAATATGTACTGAACACTGTGATGAATGATGTACTACAAAAAAAAATATTATATTTCTTGAGCGTTCATTGAAAAATTTACTTTGAACCAGTTGTTGACAAATGATATACTAACTTCACAATATGGTTGACCGAGAGCCAACATTTTATGGGTCACTTTTTCATGGCTTATGTCCAGTCTAGTGTGAATGGCTTTTAGCTGGTGTCAACTTCCACATGGGTGATTATCCTATGAGTGAGTGGTTACCTACTTACTAGAAATAGTGTGGTGGTCTGGTAGGGTTTGATTGAGGATTAGCATTATATTGTCAACAGAGTCCACAGCGGTTACACTGGCCAGCTGCTAACCCATGGCTGCTAGCATCCACACAGCCAATGTTTAAGCAAGTATATATCATTTGTCAACAACTGGTTCAAAGTAATTTTTTCAAAGAACGCTCAAGAAATATAATATTTTTTTTATAGTACATCATTCATCACAGTGTTCAGTACATATTCCTAGACACTACGCCGCCCTAATGATCAGCTCAAACTGCCCATTAGGGCGGCTGGTGGGTCCCCATACCCTACGTGGGGCTATCTATTTCACAACATTTTTTCAACTAAACAATGAATGCTGGCCTTATTATCTCACCATATATTTTCAGTCGGTACTCCCCGCCACAAGTTGACGCCAAAAGTTCCCTGTGTCGGTGTATCTAAATGCTTTAATCGGACATTTCTAAACTGTTGAATGTTGGTGACCCGGATAAGTCGTCCATCTTCACGTTCTTGTTGACATTTTACACAAGGCCATGTGCTCGGAAGAACTACTGGGTAATTTTCTACGTCCGGTTTGGCCTATAGTTCGTTTCACGAATAACCGTTAACTGATTTCAAGATTTTATTGTTAGCAAACCGGCTCAACTGAAGCTTTCCTATAGTGTTGGAAATTTCAAACTTCATACCCCCCCCCCCCCCCATAACGCATCATCGATCGGGACTACTATTTCACGTTTTAGTCTGAAATCTGTTTTATATAAATATTGAAATTTAAATAACACTAGGATCCGAGTGTGGTCGTTGGCATGGTTTAATCCAGCGTAAAAATATGTCATAGTTACTTTTCTATTTAGGAAACCGAACTAAAACATGTATAAATATCGTTCGTCAACCGGACATGTTCCCCATGCACATATCAACACCATTGTAGCTTTTTAAGACATTTTTTGCTCTCGTGTTCGTAAATTCCCTATAGCTTACAACTGTTGTTAGGGACCGGCTTGTGGTGCGATTCATATCACTAGGCAGGCGTATGTTGCTTCCGGGTTTAAGCTATCGGCTATAATTGAAATTGGGGCGGTACCTATGGATAGGTCCATTGTCATCAGTTGTAAATTTTCCAACCTAAGTGGAGTGTTAGGTTGGAAATTTCCAACTCCAGGAGGGCTTGAGGCTAGTCTAGATGCTAGGATTTTGCGATTTTCTTGTTTAGATTACAAAATTTTCCCACACCGGGCCGAACCATGGTCGGCCCGGTGTGTCATTGTGTCTCCGCTGTGGCCAATACAAAAATGCTAATAAGTTTAACAACATTTTACTATATTTGGTCAAATTTGTGGACTGAAATGGTTATCAGTTGGATAATTTCCCAACCTGAGGGGGGGGGGGGGTATGAAGTTTGAAATTTCCAACACTATAGGAAAGCTTCAGTTGAGCAGGTTTGCTAACAATAAAATCTTGAAATCAGTTAACGGTTATTCGTGAAACGAACTATAGGCCAAACCGGACTAAAACGTGAAATAGTAGTCCCGATCGATGATGCGTTATGAATATTAATTGTGCCGCGAGTATGTGTTTTATGTGAAGTGTTTTTCGTTATAAATGTATATGCCTACATTTGTTGCTGTTATAACATCGTGGTAATATTGAGTTCGAATGTCTGCTATTTACACTAAACTGTAGGATCTCGTGCGAACGTCGATCTTACTGAATCCATTAGAGAATCTAAAGTTTCCTCCGACAATGTACGTGTAAATGAGAATCAACAGATGTTTTCCAAGAGAATAGCAACGAAATTTCACACATTGCACGTGCTTCGCGGTGTATACACGCAACCTTCACCGAACAAGTTCACTTTGTGCCATTGTTGCCTCGACATGGCAACATATAACTGACTCCATGATAGTCGGCGTTTTCTTTAATGTACTTTATTCCCGAAAAAAAAGTAGTGGAATTTAAAAAGGCCATTATTTGATAATCCTTTGCATCCGGCCTGATGTCACCAGGGTTCATTCAGGACGCTCGTGTATGGTAAACTGATATCGTTATATTTATTTCGACAAAAGAGGGATTATAGATTAATTACCCCATGTACACTCCCGTTTGATTTATTTCATCAAGGTGTGAACCATTAGCATAGCTTCGATATTAAATTTGCTATTTGATATTGAAGTTTCATAATGGCTTCATTTACACCGTTTGATTCAACGTATGCCTAAACATCTATCTTTGTTGTTTATCGGAAGTGGCCTAACAATCACACCTGCTTTTGTTTAAAAACTGGTTCTATTTTTGTTTATATCTAACGACAGTCACTTTTACATGTTGCATATATACACACAAAGGTATCTAAAAATCGTGATATTAAGAACGAACTATATTATCGTGTTACATGTCGTTTAACAACACAGTCCTTTCTCATCGGAAGCTATTTTAGCACTGAAGAGATAGCGGAATTGAGATGGCTTGTGGTGCGTAGTAACAGTAACCATGCAGCCTACAGGTGGGCGGGACGTAGGGATAGGTCCAATGACAATGTTGACCAAATGTATGATAATATTGTTTTCTTAAATTAATTAGCATTTTTTGACTGGCCATGGCGGAGGGACCAGGACACAAGCTTTCCAACTGTTGGAAATTTCCAACCTGACACCCCCCCTGAGGTTGGAAAATTTCCAACTGATGACTATTCAGTCCAAACTTTTTACCAAAAATTTGCAAATATTGGTCCAAAAACAATTAATTCCCCCCCCCCCCCCCCCAAGAAATTGTTTGAAAATCAAACTACAAGAACATTTTCAACATAATGTTGGTGTGAAATTTCCAACTAATGTATTGGCAGATATGAAATTTTGACACCCCCCCCCCTTCCCCACAACCCCCCCCCCCCCCTGTCGCCACGTCTCTGGGTGAGAGACATCTCATTTTAGTGATTATGGGGTATAAAAGGGCGTAACAAAAATCTCAATAGAACTATGTTCATCGAGCGTTAGCTCATAACGCAAAACATAGACTGGTCAGCGTGGTTTTCTGACATTTACGACAATTTTGTCGCCTAAAATAAATAAAAATACGATGAGAAACTGGAAAAATGTTTATGCACATTCATTCCGGACGGGATATATGTCCCTGGCACATGTTTGATATTTCACGCAAAATATGAAAGATAACAAGTTATAGCCTAATTAGTTTTATAGACCCGTTCTAAATATCCCGTAGTAAATGCATGCCGGCGATAAGCTGGGGTGCGTAGAAATGCCAAGTATAGAACCAAGCTGGAGAAAACTAAGGCGGAAAATGACACTTAAAGCATGTTTTGTGCTGTATAATGGAGAATTAAACCATAATAATGCAACATGACGTGATTTTATTTGAGTTTTGATGACATATAGCGAGCGTAAAACTAAAAAAAAAAACAGTGCGGCGATCGCGAAAACTTTTCAGCTTGGTATTTTGTCATTTACAGATCGCTGTGTTTGGATACTTTCCGTCCCAGAACGCAACATAAGCTCCATCCTGAGTTCAGTCTCCTACACAGGACTTATCCTGCCAGCACCTACATGGAATGTGAAGCAATGTCGTATTTATTTATTTTAGAAGCAAATTTGATACCTCCTTTATACATATTTATTTTAGATTTGTGTAGGTTACAGCTAATTCTGCATTATTCTGAGAAACAGAAATGTCCATATTCGTTTGAAAATGGTCTAGGTCAAGCCAGAATGAATTGTAACTGACAAAACACTTCTATAAAAAAATATTTTATTTAAAAAATACACGTGTTCAGACATCATTCTCATGGCGCGGAGTCTAGATGCTAGGATTTGCGATTTTCTTGTTTCAAATTTCAATTTTTTTTCACACCGGGCCGAACAGTCATGGTAAGTCTGGTGTGTCGTGGTCTGTTGCCCGTAGCCGTGTGCTTTTGTATGGAGTTAAATATGTAAAATATCTGAATGTTCTCATACCGGGAATATAGAGAAGGGATATTAGGCATCATAGCACTGAGATACAAGGGGGGGGGGGGTGCAAATGGAATTATGCAAAAGTTGTGTTCGGTCTGATTCTGATTCAAGGGGGGGGGGGGGGGTGGTGCAGTTGGAATTTCCCAAGGTGGACACCCCCGAACGGAAACCCTATAGCCACGTCCCTGCATGCTCTCACCCACCACACGATTTGTTAAAAGTGAAATTATAAGAAGTGAGATTGTTTTATCGGTTAGCAAATACATTTCAGGATAAAACGGAGTGATCTTCATATCCCGTATATTCAGGAGATGCATGTTCCAATGATATATGTAGTTTTTGTTTTGCTGGTTCAAAATATCAAAATTCGACATCCCTGTACCCCGTCATTACCGTTACGCGGAAATTTGAAGCTATTAAAGTTGTCGGTTTGTTAGACGAAAATGAAACTTATAGATTTATATCAATGTCCCATGCTTGTGTCGAATAGAAACCAGGTCCACATTTGTCAAGTGCGTGGATAAATGATGATCACACTTACTCCGCTTATTTCTCGGCCAGAAATATGTGTTTTGAACTTTTGATAACAATTTATTTGAGACAAAAACTGCTGCGGGCATGTCAGTCGGTGTAAACTTATCAAAGTCGCTGGGCATCGTGCATGGTTCAATAAGGTCTAGTGATCATTCCTTCGTCCATTTAGCCGGCCAATTGATCACTTTATTGTTCCACTGTCAGATCTAACAACAAATTTTTCGAAAATGTCCAATTTAATGTCAGTTTGCATACCAAGCCAATAAAAAAGAACAAAATACGTTGAATACTTATATGTATCATGTCTATGACACATGCATGCAGCCATGGCGATTGGCGAACATCTACAGAGCCGCATATCATAAAATGAGATTTTGTATGTAGGCCTACCCACAGGTACATGTAACAAATATTTTATTACTTACTATAAAAAAGAAAGGTATGCCATTCTGGCGACCAAATTTAAATTTGATTTGGCGCCTTGGCCGGCGGGGGTTAATCTGCACCGATTTAATTCGGGTAAACGGCTAAATATACAATAACTTACGTATACATACAGTATAATATGCGATTACCACTGCATATGTTGCTTATTTCCTTATTCCAATAAAAAGTGTATGTATTTGATATCTTAGATGATTTTATATAAGTGACAAGTCAATATTTAGTCGGTATATTCACAGTGAATTGTAGCTGGCAGCTGATTGGTTGAAATATAAAAATACTTCTTTATTTTTTTTCCGTATGTCACATGACTTTTGTTGATACACAAAACGACATGCTGTCAAATGTGGACGCTCGAAGTTGCAACCAGGAACACACCGACCATTCGAAAACGCGCATCTGTGTTGCCAACCGCGCTTCTACGACGATACAACCGCGCATCTCTAGTTTTATGTTGCAATTTCTGGTCACGAAAAACAGAAAAATACGGTTATCAATTAATTTTGACAGAATGGAACGGTTGGTATAGTAGAAGTTACATTCGCTCAAAACCTCGATATTTGCCGGGTTGAATTCGATACAATTGTGTATATTTCGTTAAAGCATTGAGGTATAAATAGGCTGCAGAAACAGCCCGGGGTCCTAGTTTTGGCGCATATTTTTTCACAATGTATCGGGATTTAGCAACACGATTGAGTATTTTCTCGTCGATTTTTTCGAATTCCTTTAGTCAAATGTTCCTGCAATCACCTTGCGTTGAAATTTGGGTTCATCCTGTAGCCAATGTCCATAAAATGAGTCGATTTCGGAAGTGGGTATATCGAAAAATATACGACAGTGCTTCTTTGTGACCAACAACCAACCATCTATGTTGCCGAATTCCTGTCTAATTATAACTAAAGTAAATATCGCGTGTATATGTGTCCGAATCGATGTCCAGAGGAGACTATTTCGTTTCCTGAACTAGATGTAGTCAAATTCGTCTCGACTCGTGCTCAACTGACACATTCGACAAATTATGTTAGTCAAATCAGCTGGTAAACGAGTCCCATATGCAATTGAATGTTGTAGCATGATATACTGGATAATCAGCTGGTTGTCCAGTGCAGATGGGGTCACATGCATGGTTGTAGGAACGTTTTGTAAAGGACTCTGCTATCATTGAACAGATTTTCTTAGTCAGATTTATTTGCGTGAAAGAATACGCGTTTAACACGTCATATATCGGCGTTATATTGGAAAACAATAGGTAGGGCCTATGATTTATTTATACACATCACATATTATTCCTTAGTAACGCCCGTCAATCAACGGCTATACTGGTGATGGATACACACATATGTTTAGTGCATCAAACACGTGCATCGTCTAAATTATCGAAGCATACTAATACTATACATAGCGAATATTGTCATTAATAACCTCACGCATGTGAGATATTCCTTGGTGACGCCCACCAGCGGTCAGATGGATGCGATATATGTAAAAAAAAAAATCTGCATCCAAACATGTGTATAATGTGATATTCTAATTAGTCTATGCATGCATATTATTGGATTACCATAATAATCTCACGCATGTGAGATATTGCTTAGTGACGACCATCATCGATTACACGGGTGCGATCTATGTAACTTCGTTCTGCGTATCCATTTAATGTATAATTTGTTTCATAAATAGTCTACATTACGAGTTATACCTTCAGCACTCGAGAACACGAGTACTATGTCTACATTGTATATACAATTATACATCATTCGCATGTGATCATTATATCGTCATATGACTATATTTATACATTGAGTGCATGTGCTTGTGATTTGATCTTTTGATTTATGTACAATGTATTTGTAAATAACCATGTACTAACTATCTCTCTCCTCAAAAGGAGGCAATAAAGAATATATCAGTGTTTACAAATGCCCAAGATATGGAATGGATTGCAGGTATTCTATAATTAAATACCGTGTTCACAGATTGGCAGACGATTACCTGTCGGGTTACTGTAGTTCATCCGAGTCAAAGGGGATGGGTCGCTGGTTCTTGTCTTTGTTAATACCTGTTCCTCAATAATCTGTTGCATATTTGGGGTTGAGATTGCATGCTTTTCTGTAACTTTTGTGAGCCAATATCGTAATAAACATTGAATTTATTATCGAGAAGAAATTCCTTAACTGTAAGCAACGCAAAGCAAACACTCTCACAAAGAGTCACTGAAATCGCTAAATTTAGAGTTGCGACCTTCGCGCAGAGTGAATTACATCCCGGCGTTATATTTTCGAGTTTATAATGCTCCAGTCAAAACTTCAAAAAAATCCCATATCTTGTACTGGTGAAATATGATTTATATATACGGGTGTTAGTCAGAATAGAAATTCATGGCATGCTGTAAACCTTTTATGATCGATCAATAATAAGCATTTCAATGTCAAAAAGCATTACAAACTGTTATAAACAACCTGTAATTGGCATGTTTCGTCTCATACCGTTATATAGTGATACGGGCACACATATAAGCGCGCACCATGCACACGCTGTATAATGTGGCCGTCCATCAAACGGTTCACGTTTTGTATTGAGTAATTCTATATATCTTACCATTTTAATCCATCGTGGATTTATACTGGTTTCATTTGCTCAGCCAGGTAACATTTGTCATCAACACATAATATTTTTACACCAAAACCTAGCGTGAACCAAGCGGTGTCTTGACATCAATCCGTTCGATTGTGACGTAGCCATGCAGTGGTCGCTGTTCTGGATTTAACCAGTCTACATGTAAGTGCTATGATAATCTCGTAATCTCGGTAATACTATTTGGTCTACGCTATACATACTTCCGCCACCGAATTCGCAAAAAAATAATCTTCCGATACAATTAATATATATTACGGTATTCACATTTCGTTAAACCACATATAGTCGTAATATTTCTTATCTTATGGTGAGATGATTCATATATTAAGAACGTTTTATTACCCACAATGTATAAGCGTGCTAGTATAGCTGTCCGTTAAAATTTCAGTCAACCCAAAGTCAATCACTCCACAAACAAGCTTGGTATATCGACATGGCGACAAGTGCGGCCATATGGATGTAACATAAGCGAGAACGTTTTATTTTAATCAACGCAACATAATGGACAATACTCTCTTATATATTTCGATTTCATTTGCTCAGCCTGGTAACATTTGTCATCAACACATAATCTTTTTCCACCAAAACCTAGCGTGAACCAAGCGGTATCATGACATCAATCCGTTCGATTGTGACATAGCCAGTGCTCGCTGTTCTGGGTTTAATCGGTACATGTAAGTGCTATGCTAATCTCGGTAATAATTTTTGGTCTACGCTATACTTACATCTGCCACAGATTTCGCAGAAAAATAATCTTTCGATACAATTAATATATATATTACGGTTTTCATATTTCGTTAAACCACATATCGTCGTATTTTGTCTTATCTCAAGGCGAGATGATTCATATATATTAAACACTTTTTATTACCCACTGTGCATAAGCGTGCTAGCATAAATATCCGTTAACATTTCAGTCAACCCAAAGTCAATAACTTTTCACAAACAAGCTTGTTATATGGACATAGCGACAATTGCGGCCATATGGATGTAACATGTGCGAGAACATTGTATTTTAATCAGCGCAACATAATGGACAATACTCTCTTATATATTCACTATTCATATATATATGAAATTACTCTCGAATATGCATTATATGTAATATATAATATAGTTTTGTCGGAAAATACACATGACAAGTGCTTCATACCATCCGGCCTTACGGTTGCGATATACATATATATGCACTAGTAGCCAGTGTTATTGTGTATTTTAACCACTGTATGAGGAAATTGGTCATGTTGATTAATATAGTTGCATGCATAATTATTATTCTGGTCCTTTTTTTAATTCTATGCACTTTTATTTCCAGAGACAAGAAGTTGAACAGTGAGATATCGATGGCACCAGAAGATTTTGTTCCATTAGCAGGGAATGTTGACTTGGACGTAGAAACATTCCTGTTTACAAATACATTGTACATAAATCAAAAGATCAAATAACAAGCACATGCACTCAATGTATAAATATAGTCATATGACGATATAATGATCACATGCGAATGATGTATAATTGTATATACAATGTAGACATAGTACTCGTGTTCTCGAGTGCTGAAGGTATAACTCGTAATGTAGACTATTTATGAAACAAATTATACATTAAATGGATACGCAGAACGAAGTTACATAGATCGCACCCGTGTGATGGATGATGGTCGTCACTAAGCAATATCTCACATACGTGAGATTATTATGGTAATCCAATAATATGCATGCATAGACTAATTATAATACCACATTATACACATGTTTGGATGCAGATTTTTTTTTTACATATATCGCATCCGTGTGACCGCTGGTGGGCGTCACCAAGGAATATCTCACATGCGTGAGGTTATTAATGACAATATTCGCTATGTATAGTATGCTTCGATAATTTAGACGATGCACATGTTTGATGCACTAAACAGATGTGTGTATCCATCACCAGTATAGCCGTTGATTGACGGGCGTTATACTAAGGAATAATATGTTATGTGTATAAATAAATCATAGGCCCTACCTATTGTTTTCCAATATAACGCCGATATGACGTGTTAAATGCGTATTCTTTCACGCAAATAAATCTGACTTAAGAAAATCTGTTCAATGATAGCAGAGTCCTTTACAAAACGTTCCTACAACCATGCATGCGACCCCATCTGTACTGGACAACCAGCTGATTATCCAGTATAGCATGTATGCTACAACATTCAATTGCATATGGGACTCGTTTACCAGCTGATTTGACTAACATAATTTGTCGAATGTGTCAGTTGAGCACGAGTCGAGACGAATTTGACTACATCTAGTTCAGGAAACGAAATAGCTCATCTGGACATCGATTCGGACACATATACACGCGATATTTACTTTAGTTATAATTAGACAGGAATTCGGCAACATAGATGGTTGGTTGTTGGTCACAAAGAAGCACTGTCGTATATTTTTCGATATACCCACTTCCGAAATCGACTCATTTTATGGACATTGGCTACAGGATGAACCCAAATTTCAACGCAATGTGATTGCAGGAACATTTGACTAAAGGAATCCGAAAAAATCGACGAGAAAATACTCAATCGTGTTGCTAAATGCCGATACATTGTGAAAAAATATGTGCCAAAATTAGGACCCCGGGCTGTTTCTGCAGCCTATTTCTACCTCAATGCTTTAACGAAATATACACAATTGTATCGAATTCAACCCGGCAAATATCGAGGTTTTGAGCGAATGTAACTTCTACTATACCAACCGTTCCATTCTGTCAAAATTAATTAATAACCGTATTTTTCTGTTTTTCGTGACCAGAAATTGCAACATAAAACTAGAGATGCGCGGTTGTATCGTCGTAGAAGCGCGGTTGGCAACACAGATGCGCGTTTTCGAATGGTCGGTGTGAGGAAGTAAGTTTCAAATTTCCCGCAAATAATCCATAAATAACGCGGCGAATCGGTGAACATAAATAATTCACTGCGGGTCCCAGATGAAATACGGATGGATTCCCGATCAAGGTGCAATGTTTTGTCGTTGTAAACAGTTAGTAATACCAAATATTGTCAAATTCAAGCAGAGAGGGCACAAGGTAGCACATTTCGTATACTAATCTGTTTTTTAACATAAGTCATAAAACATTTTGCCATTTACCCGAACAAAATCGGTGCACATTAACTCTTACACGGCCGAATCAACAATGGCTGCTCAATCTTGCCACCAGAATGTCCGGCCTTATATGTATATAGTATATATATATATATATATAAAAATCACAAGCGCCTGTGGGCCTACCTAGCTATATACAGGTAAATCTTCAAGGCCTCCATAATTACTAACATTTTACACTATGCGGTAATAGTATATACACAAGACAGAAGTTATATTGTTCGCTAACTTCGCTTGGTTCAACTAGGATATTTCACTATATTACACACTCACACCGTTGTAATAGACTAAACTCTGTCTGCAGCTTGAACGCAACAGTCAGAAATAGTTATCCGTAAAACCGACTATAGGCCAATCCGGACATAGTAAATTATCCAGTAGTTCTTCCGATCACATGGCCTTGTGTAAAATGTCAACAAGAATGTGAAGATGGCCGACTTTTAAAATTTAACAAGTATTAAATGTCCGATTAGAGCATTTAGATGCACCGATACAGGGAACTTTTGGCGTAAACTTGTGGCGGGGAGTACCGACTGAATATGTATGGTGAGATAATAAGGCCAGCATTCATTGTTTAGTTGAAAAATGTTGTGAAATAGATAGCCCCACGTAGGGTATGGGGGCCGCGCGGCACTAGAAATGATGAAATACATTTCTACTGCCATCGGGTCTACATATTCCCATATTTGATTCTTAGATATGGACTTTGTTTTTCTTGGACCATTGCCTGTAAATTTTATTGTTTTAAATCTCCACAAAGTTCACATTTTGTATTTCTAACATAATCCACAATGAAGTATACTATTAAAATGTTACACCAATGGGCATGGTTTCTATGATTACTAATATACATGAACAGAATCCTTTATTTGGAATCTATCAAATTTTGGAAAAATTGGGACCACAAAGCCCTTAAGAAGGATATCTTTGTTTTTTTTTTTAAAGAAGATCCGTGCTTGAATATGATCTTCAACCGCGTCGTTCCGCACGTATAATAATATAACTAACCTCCCCATTAGAATATTCAATATCCGTGGCATAATGGACGAACAGCATAGATGTCGTGCATTCCACATAATCACTGCCAACTCAAAAACGTGAGCTGATACGACAGCAGTCCTTGCATGACTGAACTCCGCCGACATGTAATGGATGAATCTCCATGCCCCTCGAAATGTGACCGTCTATACCGTATATTGTGTTCCTAAAAATATAGTTCCATAGCGTCGGATAATCAATCGTTCTCAAGTCTTTCCTGATCCCGACATGTTCAACGGGATATATTCACAACAACACTTTATAGAATTCGTTGGTTTATGATGTTTGTTCATGACATTGAATCCCATGCACGGATGAGTGGAAATACAAAGAATGACAAACCGTGGTGTTCGTCTATTATATACAATTTCATGTATGCGGCTGTTGGCCATAAAATCGTGTGTCATACATAAAGCCATTGACTTTGACGTATAAAATACTTTGGCCCCCAAAGCTACGCCACTCATAGTATTGCATTTATTATAATGAACAAATAAAAATAAGTATGTTAATTAAAGGTACTAATGGGTACTCTACACTAAATCTGGCCATCTATGGGACCATCTCCTTTTATATTCAACACAATATATTCAACAAACAGGGACGTGACTAGAGGGTCTACGTTGGGGGGGGGTGGGTATCCACGTTGGAGAAATTCCAACTGCACTCCCTTCAATCAGAATCGGACTCAATTTGCACCACCTTACACCTCAGTGGTCAGGCCTAATATCCTATATATTCATAAACCATGGTTCTATATTCACGGTATGAGAACATTCAGATATTTTAACCTGAAAAATTGCATAAATCCTAACATCTAATGGTCTAACTCCAGACAAATGCACACGGCTATGGTCAATAGACCAGGACCAACCATGTTTGTTCGGACCGGTGGGAGAACATTTTGAAAACTATACAAAAAAATAGCAAATCCGAGCATCTAGACTGGCCTCAATTGAAACTTTCCTGTAGTTATGGAAATTTCAAACCTCATACTCCCCCTCAGGTTGGAAAATTCTCCAACTGATGACCATTTCAGTCCACAAGTTTGTCCAAATTTAGTTAAATATTGTTTTGTTAAACTTATTAGCAGTTTTGTATTGGCCACGGGGGAGGGACAATGACACACTGATGACCAGAAGAGGGACCAGGACACAAGCTTTCCAAGTGCTGGAAATTTCCAACCCCCCCCCCCCCGCCCCCCCCCCCCCCCCGAGGTTGGAAAATTTCCAACTGATGACCATTTCAGTCCAAAAGTATGAACAAAATAGGAAAATATGCCAATATTGGTCCAAAAACAATTAATTCCATCAAACTACAAGAACATTTTAAACATATTGTTGGTGTGAAATTTCCAACTAATGTTTTGGCAAGTATGAAATTTCCAACTGTTGAAATTTTTTACCAAAGTTGGTGGTGTCTCCCCCTGTCGCTACGTCTCGGGTAACAAATGAATTAATTTGAGCCATGGATTAGTGCAAAATACACTCGTGTGTTCTACGAACGATACAAACAACATGATAATTATGATGGAAATGAATTTATGTTCATTATAATTACCATGTTGTTTACATCGTTCATGGAGCACACGAATGTATTTTACTCTAAGTCATGGCTCAAAATCATTCAGTTGTTGCATATATTCTGCCTTGTTGAGTATAAAAGGAGATGGTCCCATGAATGGTCGGATGTACCGCACCGCACCACCCAACCCAACCCAACCAGGTCAACGGGTTCTGACACTCGCACGGGAGTGGAAGGCGGGCATTGCACCATCAAGAGTTGAGGAGCCCCGACCTTAAGTCAGCCGGCTGGCATTGCACCCTCTTCCTAGCGTTGAGCCGCAGTACAAGCCCGGAATACAACAGACAAAGGCAACTGGAGTCCGTGCAAGCACTAAATAGGACAATAAATTACAACTATACACAACTCAAAATGATATATACATCAACGCACAAAACTCACACAGAGAAATCAAGGTAAGTCTTCTCCGCCGGTCCTGGTTCGGAATGGGGGTAGGGCTTTGCTTCTTTCTTTGGTGGCATCCACCCCATGCACAGTAGGCAAACACCTACTGTGCATGGGTATATATCTCTACTTACAAACTCACAAACCCGACAAACGCTCTTCATCGGAATTACAGCATTCAAAAGTGGGTTGTATGAGAGGGCCGACGGCCCTTTCAAATTTTTCCGGGAATCATCCAAAACCCCAAACCGCGATGGTCGGATGTAATGTACAGTACCCCTTTGAAGGGGCATGGCTCGTTCGAACCCCGAAGTGAATTTTCTATAACTCGCGGCCATATTGGATCCACCAGATCCGGTTCCGTGGTTTTTGTGCTACAGGTCAAAGTTCTGGAGTAGCATTTCCATATATGGATGTCATGAATATTCAAAAGCTCCATATATGGAAATGCTGTTCCAGAACTTTGACCTGTAGCACTAAAACCACGGAAGGCTGAATGAATATATGAAACTTGGCTATCCTAATGTATATTGTAAAATATTTTAATAATGAATGTACATGTATTCGTTATTGCAAATCGACAATGATTCATAACTGTATCTGTCTTTTTGCAAACACCAAACATTAAAATATTTAAAAATAAATATGTTCTTCATAAATATTACACTGGCTTTTTTTCGAATCGCTCGCATTAGCTTCGAAAAATACAATTTAGGACCCACCAACACCATATCAAATCAAATCAGAAGGACCATGCACTTAGCCATGGGAGTGTTGTTGTTCTTCTTCTGACTTCTTTGACTCTAAATTAATTCCAGTACTACAAGAACATTTTAAACATATTGTTGGTGTGAAATTTCCAACTAATGTTTTGGCAAGTATGAAATTTCCAACTGTTGAAATTTTTTACCAAAGTTGGTGGTGTCTCCCCCTGTCGCTACGTCTCGGGTAACAAATGAATTAATTTGAGCCATGGATTAGTGCAAAATACACTCGTGTGTTCTACGAACGATACAAACAACATGATAATTATAATGGAAATGAATTTATGTTCATTATAATTACCATGTTGTTTACATCGTTCATGGAGCACACGAATGTATTTTACTCTAAGTCATGGCTCAAAATCATTCAGTTGTTGCATATATTCTGCCTTGTTGAGTATAAAAGGAGATGGTCCCATGAATGGTCGGATGTACCGCACCGCACCACCCAACCCAACCCAACCAGGTCAACGGGTTCTGACACTCGCACAGGAGTGGAAGGCGGGCATTGCACCATCAAGAGTTGAGGAGCCCCGACCTTAAGTCAGCCGGCTGGCATTGCACCCTCTTCCTAGCGTTGAGCCGCAGTACAAGCCCGGAATACAACAGACAAAGGCAACTGGAGTCCGTGCAAGCACTAAATAGGACAATAAATTACAACTATACACAACTCAAAATGATATATACATCAACGCACAAAACTCACACAGAGAAATCAAGGTAAGTCTTCTCCGCCGGTCCTGGTTCGGAATGGGGGTAGGGCTTTGCTTCTTTCTTTGGTGGCATCCACCCCATGCACAGTAGGCAAACACCTACTGTGCATGGGTATATATCTCTACTTACAAACTCACAAACCCGACAAACGCTCTTCATCGGAATTACAGCATTCAAAAGTGGGTTGTATGAGAGGGCCGACGGCCCTTTCAAATTTTTCCGGGAATCATCCAAAACCCCAAACCGCGATGGTCGGATGTAATGTACAGTACCCCTTTAAAGGGGCATGGCTCGTTCGAACCCCAAAGTGAATTTTCTATAACTCGCGGCCATATTGGATCCACCAGATCCGGTTCCGTGGTTTTTGTGCTACATGTCAAAGTTCTGGAGTAGCATTTCCATATATGGATGTCATGAATATTCAAAAGCTCCATATATGGAAATGCTGTTCCAGAACTTTGACCTGTAGCACTAAAACCACGGAAGGCTGAATGAATATATGAAACTTGGCTATCCTAATGTATATTGTAAAATATTTTAATAATGAATGTACATGTATTCGTTATTGCAAATCGACAATGATTCATAACTGTATCTGTCTTTTTGCAAACACCAAACATTAAAATATTTAAAAATAAATATGTTCTTCATAAATATTACACTGGCTTTTTTTCGAATCGCTCGCATTAGCTTCGAAAAATACAATTTAGGACCCACCAACACCATATCAAATCAAATCAGAAGGACCATGCACTTAGCCATGGGAGTGTTGTTGTTCTTCTTCTGACTTCTTTGACTCTAAATTAATTTCAGTACTGGACTCCTTGTGCTATCTTCGCTTGTTCTTTACGCTATATGTTGAGAAACCCTTATACATTTCAATTACTACACCACAAATAGAACAATCTTACGCGGTACGTGATCTGGTAAAAGGTGAATGAGGCGAAGGAAAGAGCCGAAAGACCTTTCTCGACCATCCCGGGGCTAGTCCACCAAATCACATATTCAAAAGTGAAGGAGGCGACGGGTTGAAGGGGAATATCTCTCGATCTTTTCTATCTAATCGTCCCGGTCGCATTAATTAGTATATTTCAGGTTGCATCATGAATGTGTGTTTCGATTGATCAATGTGTTGTGGTGTCTTAATATCGTGATGCTGTGCTGTTGTATTGTACGCGTTCCGTGTTTGTCTTCTGTTGTATTATTTCGGCCAATTTGGCCGGTTACTTCATGTCTGTTTTTCATCTGACGTGTGTGTCGGAATAATGATGTGGAGGATTTATGTAAATGTTAGCCCAAACTACATTTTCAAGTAACGATGGTTTTGTTGTTTATTTTGAGGAATAATACCGCGTCAGATGAATTCAGCCCAAATATGTTAACAGTTGTCGTGTAAAACATCGGCAGTAGGTTAGCGTTATTTAGTATTTGTGGATGTCATTTAACATGGGGAAAATAGACTACTGCGCTTGAACGAGCATGTGAATTTGTCGTTTTTAATGTATAGCAACTTTATAAACAATAACAGAGGCATTCTCTGTCAAATAAGGTCGCTCTATTTACGATACCAATTGGGGAACTTTGTAAATTAAATTACACGTAAACTAGCGTAAACGTATACCTGCTGCAAATAGAAAAGGTGCCGGAATCGGCGTACTCGCCCCAGGGCTAACTCGCCCCAATCGACGCGTGCCAACTCGGAATAAAAGGCCAACTCGGAATAAAAGATGTATACGGGGTGTTATATGGCGTTTGGTCCGTTGTTTCTCAATGAATATTATTGAAATTTGGTGTATATGTCGGGGCTGGGACATGGAATACAACAACGTTTGAATTGTTTTTAAATTTACAAATTTGTTGATTTTATTCATTTTTTTTTCGTTCTGAAACACACTATAAAGTGTATATAATATAATAACGAACACGAGACATACATAATTTATAAACTGTTAACAAAAGATATCAAATTCAAAGATGACTCAGTGGAGTTTATAAAGTGAACATAAAAACATTGAGGTAAGAATCTTTTTAAGGAATGCAACTTTATTTAATGATAATAAACACATAAATTAAAATAACAAACATGAGACATACATAATTTATAAACTGTTAACAAAATATATCAAACTCAATACATGACAAAGATGACTCAGTGAAGTTTATAAAGTGAACATAAAAATATTAAGGTAAGAATCTTTTTAAGCATTACCAAACCGTTTAGCACAGACCACAGTCCACTTCACTCATCCGATCATCACCAAACTTCATATTTATCTTGATATTGATCTATCAGATGAGAGCCATCAAATATTTTTTTAATTTCATAGGAAAAAATAGTCGCCAGCGGCCATATTGCATTTACGTTATATGTTATTGCGTTATGTCGATATCTAGTATTACTTAGAAATTTCACCTTTCCAGATTCATAATTGCTCCATTGACTGTAACAGATGAAATTATTCCCCTCTTCGGGTAGAGTGTCACTGAAACTTTATTTTGTCAGACTGTCTGTATAATCACTGATTATATATGGCAATAATCTGTAATAAGATGTAGCACTATTTTATTTTATATTTACACGCAGTGCTGTTTTATACAACAATTCTAATCCCCCCCCCCCCCCCTAGATCATCATGTGATCGACCATACATCGCGCGAGGACCTGGTTGAATTAAGGGGGTTTTTATGGATCACTTCTGTCCTCAAGCTAGATTATACTTATGACATTTAATGGCATGTTTCTAACGTGGAGGGTTAGATATGCTTGAGAAACCACTACTCTTTAATTCACACCAAGTTCTCAGCTGTCATGAACCCATAGCCATGATATTTGGTTTATTTTATGTATACTAGTAATATAGTTATTTTCAGTACCTTTATATACCAGTACTGTGTATAACAATGCATATAAATTAATCCATGTATACATGTATATTAATTCAACGGATTCAGTGGTTTTGTCCATCAGTCTATCAAATTTGCGGGGAAAACGTGGCCACAAGCAGTACACCCTGCTAAATTTCGAATTTGAATCAATTGGCACACCCTGCAGCCAGCTTTTATTGGAGAACTTTTTCTCATGTGGATATTTTGGGTCACCGCTAGATGTGAGCCATATTTTGTTCTCAAACTGTCTTTGTGAAGACATCACTGCCAGCGGTGATCTTCAATTTTACTATTTTTATGGCTAAATAATTTGGTTGATCCTACAGACGACACCCCTTGTCCGATCGTCACCAGATTCCACAATGATTTTCTGGATAACCAGCGTGAGAGTAATCTAATTTCCCCGAATTTCGTTAAAAAACATTACCACAGGCAGCAATTTGGTATCTTACTGTTTGATCCTCTTTTGCATGACTGAATTGTTTAGCAACTGTACAGACATATCCCTCATCTGATAGTCACCACACTTTATATTGATATTCGGGCTGACAACTAGATGGGAGCTATCGAATGCTTTGAATTTTTTTGGAAAACATTGTCGCCAGCAGTCATCTTCTATTTTGGTTTTTATATACATGTATATCTCTTCATTCGGATAGCCAGTATTACGTAGGTACTTCAACTTTCCGCATTCCTGTCATCATTTGAAATATAAAAATTTACCTGATACATGCACCCTTCAAAATTTGTTTCGTCGTATCTATTTTAATGACCCGTATGGTAATATTGATACAGATATATTTGTCAAACATTTCTTTGTACAATATACAGGTATTTAGTTTGTAACTAAATCTAGAAATATATAATAGTAGCTGGTGGACCCTACTTCGTCCGGGATGTTCCCCTCTGATTTTCGGACAATTGCGCGATTTAACCTTGAATTGACCATTTTAAAGGTGAACGTCATGTCGGGTCACGATTTGACCCGTCCAAAACACTCCCCGGAAAGTCACGACAAAAGTACCCGTCGAAATCCGCCCGGCTTTACCCGATTTGACCTTGAATTGACAATTTTGAATGTCAAGATCAGCTCAGGGTCATGATTTGACCCACCCGAAACACTCCTGGGACAAAAGTAACAGTAGGTATTATATTTCGTTGAAATACTTCCGTTTTACCAGATTTGACCTTGAATTGATCTTTTTGAATGTCAAAGTCAGGTCGGGATCAAGATTTGACCCGTCCAAAATACTCCCTGGAAATAATTTCCCCTAGGTATCAAATTTCGTCCAATCTGTCCGGCAGTTTTCCCGGCCATAGCTAACAGACAAACAGACAGACAAATGTCCAAAATATATATTAAACTAGCTGATGTACTCGACTTCGTTCGGGCTATTTAGGGATTTTTTTTTTGTGATCGCCTCCATCTGGACAGTACCCAGTATATACAGCGTCTGGCCAAACTATTGTTCAATTGGTCCAGAAACATGCCTATATCAGCACGTTCGAGAACATGGTCCCACGTGAAATTGGACCCGTCCATATATTGCTCCCGGGATCGAAGTAGTCCTACACACAAATTTTTAGTCGGATCGGTCAAGAAACATGCCTATGAGCGAGGTCAAGTTGACACGTTAAAAACCAAATCCGAGTCGGATCAGTCGAGCAGTGTTAGAGTCTATAACACATACACACATGCATTCATGCATACACACATACATACAGACAGGTGTTCCAAAATGTATAATCGATAGCTACAAACAATTCGATGGTAGATAGTTCACGGCCGACCTGATGCATGCATCTTAGTTTTCTTGTGTTAATTTGTACGCGTCTTTCGTTCTCACCTACATTGTGTTATTAATAAAGATAATGTCTATTTTGATGATCAGAATACCCATAAATTGAATTGAATTGAATTGACGATGATGATACTATGGAGTCTGACAGATCAGTCGCCGCGTTTGCACCCCGTGTACGTGGTATCGACAAACCCCCGAGGGTATCACCAAACCAGACCATGCGGTTTTGATAAATGAACGTATCTTCCCTCATATGATTATATATATCTCCCAGTTAAATGGTGATATCCACTATTAAAAACATAGTTTCGCAAAGCGGAATGTTCCCTCAATGGGATAGCGAAAATAACTTGCTCTCACCCCGATAAATGTAATAGAAATTCCGGCTCATTTACGATTTTATCATAAATAGTAGAAACTTTTTGACGTTAGGTAATGCTGGTTTGTTACTTTGGATAACTCAATGGTGAATTTAATATAGATCACACTCAAAAACAGATAGCAAGAGATAAGTTAAGTGGAGTGGGGTAAGATTGGGGAATTGAAGATAACCAATAAAATGAAAGGACAGTAGTTAGATTTAAGAAAGTTTAGAAGGAGAGAATGGTCAGTGGAGGGAAATTGACATACGGCTGTTGGGTTATGTGGTAATTGTGTATTACTAGGCGTACATCCGTGCATGATGCACGTCCTTCATTTGTATAATTTCGTCTGAGAGTGAACATCTAACTGATGCAACGCCACGACGGTTATTAATACAGCTAGGTGGGGGAGGGGGGTCGTCAAAAAATTCCAGGATACAAGGTCCGGGTGGGTGGGTGTTACCTGAGCGCCGATCGCAGATTTTCCATTGCCATCTAAAGTTTGTTTTCTAAATCCATGTTTAAAGATAAATTATGAATACTAAAATGAGTTTAAATATTCAGCCCTATAAACTGGACAAAATAGAGCATTAATCAATCAAGAGAAGGGGGCTCCAAGTTTCAATATTTACACAATATTTTTTCGTTTATAACACGATATCATGGGGTGGGTCCCGCTTTTTACGAGGAAAAAATGGCACTGGTAAAATCTGCAATTCTATAAGTTCTCACAGGTTTTCCAAACTCCATGCAGTGATCCCTCCCTTGATGACGAAGTATGACTGGTGCGCTCTGGTAGAGATTGCAGATTTTCAGTGAAATTGTTTTGTTCACCTTCAATCATCCGTGCGATGCCAATATCAACTGATTTAATTCTTCTGCATGGTGCTTTAACCCTTTGAGTGCCAGGGGCCGACCTCATCGGCCCTAAACCTACAAAATAAGTCTGTTAAAGAATATAAGAATAAATTATTAAAATTGTAAAAAATTTATATAAAAAAAATAAAAAAAAAATTGTTAGGCCAATGCATTCTCTTATATATGCGAGGCGACCTATGGTCGACTCGCATATATAAGAGAATGCATTGGCACAGGGTATATGGGTTGATACAAAAATCGGACCTGGCACTCAAAAGGGTTAAATGGTATGAATATTGAAATATATACAAATTTCCTGTATCATTGTTGGGAGCTTGAATTTCTGGGGCCTACCGATATAAATGAAAAGCTGAGTAATTGAACATAACATGCTAATTGTTATAAAACAATTAAGTATTCATTTTTGTGATGATAACAGTTTATTTCGGGGACACTGTTTCTGCCACATGCAGGGGCTTGTAATGCGCTCCAATTTCCCCTCCAAACCTACAATCCCATTATGTACCGTCATTATATATACGCCTGTTTACATCATGATAGAATACACGGGCCTCATATATACTAGGAACGGCGCATAATGACAGTGCAGGTTGGGGTGTGGAGCAGGGTTGGGGTAATCGTAATCAGTAATTGTAATCAAAGTAATCGATTACAAAATTTTGAGTAATCATCTGTAATCAGTAATCATGACATTTTTTTATTACAAGTAATCGTAATCGTAATCGATTACTTTCAAATGTACCTGTAATCATGATTACATTTTGATTACTTTTTGATTACTTTTACTAAAATATCCATATGGAAGACTATTGGATACTCATAGCCTCACACTGTAGTACTGTGGAGTGTGCACAGATACAAACAACATATCAGAAAGTTATTACAATTGTTTCATGTGGTACACTGTGTACATTCTGACAGTGGACACAGATAACACACAATTGCTGAAATGTTGAATACAGCATGTATGGCAATTAACTTATGATACAGACAATGAAATATTCTGATATGAATAAAATAGGCTAGCCAACGTCAATTCGGATTAAATATTATTGTGACTGCTGCAGACAATGGCTGTAGAGTCACACTGGTACAATAAGGCTAATTAACTCAGACTGAACAAAGCAGGTGTGATGTACATCGGTAGACCCAATTAGCTGGTTTGTCATTTACTGCACTCATGGAGTTGAGCCTCATTTAATCCTCATTAGGAGATCAATGGTTGGTAATCAAATACACCTTAGTGTTATTTTCATTGTGTTGGGTAATGAATCTAACAGAACATGCAAATAATTTATAATTGTTTCTAATGATAGTTTCATATTATGCGTTAGTTTCAATGCATGTAAGAAAATAAAAAAATATATTTACATAAATAAATACACAAAAAACATAATATATTCACAATAAGTTGATGCACAACTTCATGGTGAAACATCACCAATGGATATAAACGTAAAAAGTTAATGTGTTAATTGCTTTGCTTCTTTCTATTGTTTCAGTCGTTTCTTGTTTCCATGTTATGTAGTGATGTTTTTTATTCAATCAAATTTGAAATTTTAATTTGATTTATTTCATTATTTATTCCAATGCGATCAAATGGTTGAAAACTAACAATTGTAATCAGATGTAATCAAAAAGTAATCGATTACATTTACCAAAGTAATTGTAATCGTAATCGATTACATTGAAAAACATGTAATCAGTAATCGTAATCATGTAAATCTAAAGTAATTGTAATCGTAATCAATTACATTGGCATGTAATCGCCCCAACCCTGGTGTGGAGGAACAACGAGCGCGTATTTTGTCAGTGAGTTCTTCAATTTCTTGTTATTGGTTAAAGGCCCACTTAATTTTCGAATCCCCAGATCACATATATAAAATATATGCCATATTATATACCAATTGAAAGAGGAAGATCCAAAACATTGTATTATCATCTTATCCGGTGTAATAAACTGTGGACATGTTGTTTTTGTTGAGTTACCAACGTGTTTTTGTCATCTAGATTGTAGTAAAGTGTATTATTTTCATTGGAGGGGGAATAACTCTATATCTTAAAGATAGTCATTCCCCTTCCATTGAAAATTCATCTTGTTTGAATTATGTTGCATTCTGGGAGCCAAAACGGGGGTAATCATTCTATGATAATTATGCATCAAATCCCATAACGCCAAAAAGTGTCAATTCTATTATTTACGATACAGTCTTATATTAGCCGGAATTTCCATTAAATGCACTGGGTGAGATAAAGCTTGTTGCCGCTATCAAATTGAGAGAACATTAATTCCGCTTATCATCGAGGTTTCAAGGCGCTTGACAGCATTAAAATAAACAAATTAAAAAATTTACAGTTCAAACATGCGATAATAATGTAGCCCGCACTGAAAGCTGCTTCATTAGTTCCACGTCTAAATGTTCAGAATAATATACTGTGCATTTATCAAGAGCATTAAGTCTTCTGATCTGAGATGCTTGGTGGTACATATGCACATATCTTATCATTGAGGTATTGTGGTGCAGTTTTTTTTTGTTGACTTTGTGAGCACATTGAACTTAATCCGCTGGGAAACGGGGCCATGTAGTGTGAACAATGTCGGGGTAATTTAATTTTTACGTGGGATCTTACACACACACTCTGGCCTCGGTGTTTTGTATTCTCTGCAGTCTCGACATTTGTTTTTGTTTTTAACACCGTACATCAAATAATTTCCGTATATAGTCCAACGGCTAGTCATGAACGCATGTACTAATACTTCTGTGCCAGATCTGGTCAGATACCGCCCAGTCTGGAGTAAACTACATACCCACATATAAAAAAATAGTATCAGTATGAATCTGAGTGTATGTTTACATAGACTGGATACCGCCGTACTCGACTGATATAATAATATACGGAGATGATAATTTGGTGACTGGCAGAGTGTGGTTATATGTCTGTCCATTGTACGATTATTATCGAGGTGAACACCAAGGTTTCCTATTGAAAGCTACGGTGTTTTTTCACACCCACTTACAAGAACAGAACTTATACTTCTACCATGGAAGGTGGATTCGTGATGAACATCAGTTCTGTTTTATCAGTATTGAGTCTAGTTGCATATATTCTGTTGAGTATGATTGATGGTCGCATAAATGGCCGGATTTAGTGTGTCTACTTTAAGACATAAATTATTGTAAAAAATAAATATATTTGATTAACGGATTTTTCGGTCGATTTATACAATTAGATTTCTAGTGCTATAATATATTAATTAACACGTCACGGTATTACGTAGAACCACCACTGCCTCTTATGCCCGTTTTATACGTCGAGCCAGACACGTTACTACTAACGCAGATGAGGTCATTGTCACAAGGCTCTGGTCACATTTGTAGCCAGCTTTTTAATTCGATCACATTCGTAGCCAACTTATCTAATTCCATGCCTTATATGACGGGAAATATGACGTCCACCGCATCCGTGACTAAAATGCCGACGTCATGCTCCAGAAATGACTTCGTTTATCAACTTGTATTGGAATATAATTCGAGCATTCTAACGACATTGATCGGAACCCTCGGGTTAGGGCCTATTCGATGAAGTAACATAACATTAAAATTCAAGTTGTTTTTCATCCATCAACTCAGAAAAATGAGATTAACCGAATCTTGTTAATTGAGGCTCGCATGGATATGAAAAACTGGCTACAAATGTGGTTTCGAGTTGATGAGTATCACGCATTCAAAATTGCCGAGGCGATCTATAAAGCGACCAGACGCGAGTAAAAAAGGTAATAAACTAAGATATGACATAATACATATTATTTTGACAGCTATATACGAGCAGATGCTATATTATTTTTCAAACAAGTTGATAACTCATTTATGTCAACATTCATATTTGTTTGCTCTAACATACTGACCAAGTTGTCAGTCGAAGGATTCTCCAAGATGTATGGACTGGTGTACTCCACGCACCTCCGACTGGCAACTTTGGTCAGAATGTTATAGAAAACCAGTATTTCCGAACAAATAAGGTATCAACTTGTTTCAAAAATAAACTTGCACATGTTCGTAACAGTCAAACTGCTGTTTTGTGTCATTTCCTCGTATATTATGTTTTTGTGCGTTTGCAAATTTTGAATGCGTGTACCCACCAACCTCGAAACCACGTGATTCCCCACCGTGATTCAAAGCGGGCATTAACACTGATCACGCTGACTAGCTTCCGGATAGATAATCCGCTCTGATGTGATTTTAAAGCCCAAAAATAAGTCACCATTTGATGCATGTACAGACGATATGACAATGATTTGTAAATCAACAAAAATTGGCACAATCGTCACGATACTGATGTGTAATTATATGACTCCAATTTTCAGTAGATTATTTGCCTGTATTTGGCAGATATTCTTTCCGACTTGCAATATGCCGTACAGTAACACATCACGCAAGTGACTTGGAATTTGCACGACAGTTCCCTGCAACTAATCGTACATCAGATGATTGGTCTCTTTTTGACAGTAATTTTATCAAACAGTAGACTAACTCATGTTTGACGCTATATATAAACCATTTTGAACTTTTCTTGCGTGATGTGTATAACAATATTTAAACATATACCTTTGTTTTATTTATGCGATATTCGGTATTTTATAACTATTTATCAGACTAAGTTGCAGACGATCGGTGGAATCTCACATAATAATCGTGATTTATCAGGACGCACTTCATCTCCAGGATTTACAGATAGTAGATTTTAGAAGTATAGTATACACTCACCAATTATTCCGAGTGATATGTTATTCATACCTTGTCCTTGTATTTAGATATCATCAATATTAAATGAAAATATATATATATATAATTGTCACTGACCCTGTAGCTCAACTTGGAGAGATGATACTGTCAGATATTACAGCCAAAAGCACGATAAGGAATGAGGTAAATTTAAATGTTTAAGTAATACCAGTTCTACCAGAAGAACCACGTGAAGTTTGGCGTCAATTGGACAAAAATGTTGTCTGTAGGGCATGCCGAAGTATTTAGTGATGCAAAGAATAATTTCAAAGACAGCTGCTGGCAACAATGTTTCTGATCGAATATCGTTCAAATTTGATAGCTCCCATGTAGAATTGATCCTGAACATGTTTGTAAATTTTCAAAACATTTCTCTATAATAAAATGTAAATTCCAAGATTGTCGCTTAACCCGCTTTTGCAGCCATGTTTCTTAAAACAATCGATATCAAATTTGACTCTCATTTGGTGGTCACCCCGAAGATTCATATGAAGTTTGGTGATGATCGGTGAGGGGTGTGGCCTGCAGGGTGTGTCAAAGGATTTGGTCATGCAAAGAGTAAAATCCAAGATGGCAGCTATAGCTGTCATGTTTTTAACGAATTTCGGAAAAATCGATGGTTCTCTTCCAGACATCACTCCAAAGATCCATTTTGAAGTTTTGTAAAGATCGGATGAGGGATGCGCCTGTAGATTGTGCCGAAGGATTGAGTCATGCAAAGAGTAAATCCAAGATGGCTGCTGGAGTCCATGTTTTTCAACAAAATTCGGAAAACAAATTATGGCTCCCTGATTATCTAGTGGTCATGGTCACCCAAAAGATCCATATCATGTTTCTTGATGATCGAATGAGGGATGGTGTGCGCAATGATTTAGTCGTGCAAAGATTAAAATCGAAGATGGCTGCTGACCGCAATGTTTTTCATCAAAAATAGTTCAATTTCGATAGCTCCCATCTAGAAGTGATCCCAAATATGCCCATTTTATTTCAAAACATTATCCAATAAATGCAAGCTGCATGGTGTGACGGTGGATTCAAATTTAAAATCGAAGATGGCTGCTGGTGGCCATGTTTTGAATTCATTTTGGGGGGAAAAATCCATAGCTCCCATCTATTGGTCACCAAGATCCATATGAAGTTGGGTGATGATCGGATGAAGGAGGTCTGCATGCCGAAGGGTTTAGTCATACAAAGAGTAAAATCCAAGATAGCCGCTGGCGGCCTTGTTTTTTTAAGTCTGGTGATGATCGGATGAGAGATGCCGACTGATGTGTGGAAGGATTTTGTCATGCAAAGTGTCAAATCCAAGATGGCTGCCGGCACTCATGTTTTTAAAAATCGTTCAAATTCAAAAGCTCCCATCTAGAGGTGATTCAAAAAATGCCTGTACATTTCCAAAAACAGTTCTCCAATAAACACAGGCTGCATATAAATATAAAGTAGCTTAACTTAACTGGCTTATAACCTTATACATGTCAACAGTATAAAATTATAACAAAATATTTGCAAATATCATCTTGCCCTTTAAGCCTTCTACATCAATAAATGGTTATCAAAACCATTTTATTGTGTATAGGATGGTAGACCACACATACATTGCAAACATTCACTGATAAACTGCCCAGTCCATTAGGATGCCGCATTGAGTGCATTGGCCAACAGACTTGAACACTATTTGCAAATGCACTGTTAGAATTGCGAGATGAATATTATAATATAGGCCTAAGATGAAATCCCTATACATAATGCTTATCTTATTATATTCATTCAGAAATATTTTAAGTTTTGAAAAAGATGGGAAGCAGATACCTTTCGGAATTGTTTTTATTATCTTGCTTTCGATCATGCTACAACCAGTCAAGATGAACAGCGACAAGACACAAAGCTTTAATGCGACTTGCCCGCTGCAATCTCAACTGGTGAAAGCGATATTAAATATGCCAATTTTTCGGAGGCCACCTGGGATGAGGCCAAATATGTAGCCCCTTCCAATTTTTAGAATATTGACCAGTCATGCATGAGAGGTCAAAATAGCACTCTTTTGTTGCTAAATTGGCTATATGGCCACCTGAGAATCCTTGCATATTTGGGCGGTGCCACCCCATGAGCGTCCTTAAAGCAGGGATGTTGCCTAATAGCTCCTTCCAATTTTTCGAAAAATTCTAGAGACATAAATGTGATAAGATTATCGTCAGCTTATAAAAGAGACTGTGTTGAATTAAATAAACATCCCATCAAATAAGAAATGGATTACTCCAAAGATACAAGTATCTTTCTTCCAAACAAGTTTTATATAGTTTCCATATGAAGATGATATGAAGACACCTATACGCAAACGCTTCTATCAATTCATATTGAAATTATTTGAAATTTTTTCTGGTTTGATACATAAAATCTTTCGGGACAGTTTTACATGCTATTTTTAGAACAAGAACTTCTGGCAATCTCTCCGAAAAGTTTGGAGCATACCAAGATGGAGAAATCTATCTTGTTAGCAACCTACAGTAATGCTCTAAATAATCGGCTCCTTAACAGCAGAATAATGGGTAACTTTTCAGGATTTAGTCGGAAATATGGCTTGTTGCCATTCATTGGAAAGCTCTCAGTGAGAGCTTTCTGATGAATGGCAACAAGCCATATTTCCGACTAAATCCTGAAAAGTTACCCATAATTCTGCGGTGATTAAGGAGTCGATTATTTAGAGCATTACTGGAAATCAAGGCAAATTTCAGTTCAACTGAGAGATTCCCCAAGAAATAAACCACTTTACTAACCACTTTATTATGCCTTAATAGACAAATAATATACCCAATTTATATTTCATTTACAAACAAGAGCATCGCTAGGGCGTGGCAAAATACCTGTGGTAATTCCAACAATGGGCCATAACTCTGGCGAATATTGGCAGGCGAAACCCAAAACTGAACTTGATCTGTATTTTGGGCTTGTAAACTGACATATTAAATTTCATTCCATTCAGTTAAGACTTACTCAAGTTATCATGCGGAAACAAAAATTGAGTGAAAATTCCAACAAAAAGGGCCATAACTCTGGAGAAGATAAGCGGGCAGAACCCAAATTTTAACTTGACCAGTATTTCATGCTAACAAACCCACATAGCAAATTTCATTCCATTCAGTTGTAGAGACTATCTATAATTATCATCCAGAAACGAAAAGCGAATGGATGGACAGCTAGACAAACGAAAGGGTATTTAAGTGGATAGTGGTTTACGAGCTGAGGTCCGTCCATATTAACATGCTTAAACGAGGCATCAAAAAATGCACCAATGAAAGAGTTTTAAGGGTTACTTTGAATATTGATATTAGCATACCACATATACAACATATATTATCTCTGTAAACTCTGTTATTAGTAATTTAATGTGTATATGTCTATGTGTTATGTAAACTCCTCAGTACTGGAGAAAAATTAAAATTATTTGCAGATATATCA
Source organism: Siphonodentalium dalli (assembly GCA_032622095.1). Classification (NCBI taxonomy): domain Eukaryota; kingdom Metazoa; phylum Mollusca; class Scaphopoda; order Gadilida; family Siphonodentaliidae; genus Siphonodentalium; species Siphonodentalium dalli. The sequence continues at coordinate 62,389,487 of CP136069.1, read as the reverse complement.
TTATGAAGGGTTAATGAGCCCTCAATCCTTGTCCTTGAATGCAGTTTTGGACATAAATTTTGCCCAAACTTTTGAGGTTTTTAGAAGGTTGTGTTAGAATGAGCTATAGATCCCAAACAACAGTTAATATGGCATTTACAAAAAGTTGTAAGGGTTTAAGGGCTTAAGCTCTTAAACCCAAAAAGCCCCTAAACCACATTTAAATCAAAGTCCAAACCCATAAACCCCTTTCTTGGCGTGGACAGACCAATAGCATAATATAGTCAAAGGGTTAGTTAAAAAAAATTCACACAATCAAGAAAGTATGGGTTTTTAAGCCAATACTTAATTTTCAAATCACCAAATAACATTATATACAACATATTCCATATTATATACCGTTTGAAAGAGGAAGCTTCAAAACATTGCTTTATTAACTTATTCGTTTGATTAAACTGTGAACATGTTGTTTGTCATGGTATCGACGTGTGTTCTGGGCTTAATTTTTATCTGGGCTGTACTGCCAGTTTATTATTCTCAATGGAAGGTTCCTCTTCCAATGGTATATAATATGGAATATGTTGTGTATAATGTGATCTGGGCATTCAAAAATTAAGTGGGCCTTTTAGACTATTCTTCAATAACCTGATTATATATGATATCACAGAAATATTATCACAATTTTGATTTTCATGATTGTCAAACACATAAGAAAACACCTGTCTTATTCATCACGACTTTCTACTGTCCTACCATTATATGAGGCAGAATTCTCACGAGAAACCCTTTCGATCACCGAGGAGTCACTTATTGGTTCAGTTACCATAGCAGCACCCGAGTCAGATGACAGTTCGCTCTTGTCCAATCGTTTCCGACTTCGACCTGCACTACCAACTGAAATGCCCACATCTCTTTTATCAAACGTTGCAGGAATGTCAACATTGACAAATGTTTCCATACTTTTCTCGTTAGATCTCGGTCTGTTTGAACCTCCAGAATCCAATTTCCTGTGAGAAGGCACATCACATGGTTGAGACACCACAGGTTCCTCACCTTTGGGCAAAGATTCCACAGGCTCCACCCGATTGGGCGGGGTCATGACTGTTTCTACCACTGTGTGCGGGGCTTCCATAGACTCCATCCTTGGAGATTCCTCAGGTTCAATTTCCTCCATCAGGGTCTCCATCACTGACGGCTCTCGTGAACGAGAATCTGCATTAATTTCAGGTTGGTTCACTTCTTCGCTCTTTGACCTTTGATCTTTCGGCTCTGGAGAAGGTGGCGGAGCTGCTGGTGCATCAACCTTCGAACTATCAGTCATCATTTTTTTCATAGCGTCATTTCTCCTGGGGTCCCTGCTTCCTGAGTGAGTCCTTGTGGGAGGGGACTTGTTACCTTGGTCCACATCATTAATGTTAGCCGTCATTATATTTTCAATGATGTCAGGCCATCCCTCAGCTCCTTCATCTTCTGGCATTTGAATGGCTGTGTGTGTGCCAATCGGTTGCATTTGATTGGATGTGGGTGTGGTATCTGTGTGCATTTGACCAGCTTTGGGCGTGGCTTTCAGTTCCGATTCAACTGCTGTGTCATCCTGAGGTGTAGTTGGTCTCTGGGGAGGGATGACCTGCTCGACATTACCATCCCCGCCAAACATGACGTATTTACTCTTCCCAGATGACACACGTGAACAGCTCTGATCCTCAACAGTAGCTTTCTCAGTGATTGTATGAAGATTTCCTGTGTGGATAAAATAAGAATTGTATTAGGCAAGGATGAGCCAAGAGGGTTGAAAATGAGAAAAGTAATTTCTCCCTATTCCCTTTTTATTTAAAAGAGGCATGGTCCAATTTGACACCAAATTAGTCAAATTAATTGAATCTTAAAGGCACCGATGGCCTTCGTTTAGTATAGTATAATGATAGTATGAATGCGATACTATCCACAAAACACACTTTGTGTGAGAGAAAATGCAGTTTGATTGTTGTTTTACGCAAAAAGCGCATTGGTTTATTTTCGTAAATTGTCAGCTATTGTCGCGAATCTTCTGTGTAAACAACAACTACATATTCGCTCAACAACACATATGCACAGATTCTGTAACATAATTTGGCTTTTGTTTACAAACACAGCATATGAACTTGACAATAACATACTTTTTACACAATATTTATGATGATAAAAGAACATTATCGGTCTATATTATAATGTTCCCTCTGTGTATTGTGGTTTTAATGGATATGCTAATTTAACAGCATACCCACTGCAAAATCCATCTGTATCTTTAAAATTGTTTCACAGCTTGTGCCTAAAATATGTCAAATTTCATGCACATATATAAATTTCATGGCCTCAGGATTGCCCACATATATAGTAGATGGAGGTGACTGTTAAATTTGACAAGCAGTTTATACTTCATATATAGCTCATATGGGACCTTTTAATTCAATTCCTGCAAGTTTGTTCTTTTAGTTGTATGTAAGTTCTGTATGCAACGCGGTATGTCTGCGGAGTGCACAAGATATACAAAAGGAGTGTGTATGTTTATTAATATATTTCTTTGTAATTGCATTTTAAAGTCTCTCAAAAATTAAAAAAAACATTTTTTTTCCGGGTGTATATCTTACTAATTAGGCCGTTTCATGTCAGATTTTCAACTGATTATGATAGAATAGGTTTCAATAAATGTATTTTCTTTCAGGTTTGAGACACTTTTTGATATCTGACGGCTCCACTACTACCGACCCTATTTTATTTAGTCCATTAGCAGAAACAACGGTCTTTTCTTTTAGGCCTAAGACATACATACCAGATGACAGCAAGCATAGAAATGTAGAACATTAGTTTGTCTTCTCACTACTTCATAGCAGAATGGTGGGTTAGCTTCTGTGGTGAGTTACAACATTCATGTTAATAAAGCAGGGTGGAATATAGTCACAAAGAAAGCAAAAGCGGATATTATGTTGAACTGCAATCAAATAACCCCATTTCAGTCAAATATCTGTTTTTAATTAAGTTAACCCTTCCATTGACTGGAAGTTCCTGAAATATTTGTGAAAACCCTGTGCCAATGCATTCTCTTGTCTATGTGAGTCTCCCATTTATTGATATTAATAATTAAGATACTTTCCAGAGAAGATGAGGCCTAAGCAAAATGAGGTCCCCAGAGTGTGAATTTAGGGATGCCAGGCCACTGTGCTGGGAACTTCACTAAATTCACCCTCTGGGGACCTCATTCTGCCTTATAATAAGACTTTAATGAATCTGACTTCCGATTGAAATCCCATGATTTGAATAAATCAGATATCACCCTTTCATGATGGGAGCTGCGCTGGTGCAGCATTAAAGAACATGTGTCAGTGCATTTTCTTATATATATGAGTCTACCATAGGGAGCATATATTAGAGAATGCACTGGCTTACAAGGTCAAAGTAAATATTTTTTAGGCAAATGCTTTCTCTTATATATGCAAGGCTCGCATATATAAGAGAATGCATTGGCACAGGGTTTTCACAAAAATTGAGGAAGTTCCTGTCATGGAAGAGTTAATAGGCTTAGGATTTTATTGCAGTTCAATGGTTAGGAATAATATAAGAAAATAGATTGAGTACAGTAATGCCCTAAGTAATCGACTCCTTAACCACAGCAGAATTATAGCCCGAGAGCTTTCCGATGAATGGCAACAAGCCATATTTCCGACTAAATCCTGAAAAGTTACCCATAATTCTGCTGTGGTTAAGGAGTCGATTACTTAGGGCATTACTGTATATAGTGAATAACCTGGATCTAACATTTAGTGACTTCAATGAGGAACATAGACAGGGTTCATGCTGGCCACAAAACGATTTTGGCCAATTTTTAGGCAATTTCTCGATTTAATTGGCAATTTTTTTTTTTAATTTGACCAAATTCAAAAACCGAATTACGTGTATAGAATCATGGAGAAAACTGAAACTGTAAATTATTTAGAAAACAAAATAAACACCAACAAAATAATGAAAGGACTCAGTAATAGCAGCTATTAAAGGTACTCAATCCGATCAGACGCTCCTAAATTACTATTTCTTTGGCTTCGGAACCCACCCATCAAAGCACAGAGTGATTAGATATCGATGTTTGAAGTTTGTTAAATTTTGGAGATCTGGGCCAAAACTTCTCCAGATCCACATGCTCAAACGGACAAATTGCGGTTGTAGGATGGATAACTCTAAAATCAAGTGGTTACTATTAACAATAATTTAGATTTTTAGAGTTATCCATCTTACAACCACAATTTGTCCATTTGAGCACGTGGAACTTGAGAAGTTTTGGCCCAGATCTCCAAAAATTAACAAACTTCAAACATCGATATCTAATCACTCTGAGCTTTGATGTGTGGGTTCCTCGACTCGAATAAAATATTTTTTACCCCCGAAGCCAAAGAAATAGTAATTTAGGAGCATCTGATCGGATTGAGTACCTTTAAAGCATGTGTGAATCCCGGTAAATTGTTTTCTAAACTTACCGGTAAGTTTAACAACTGAAATGTTTTTTTTTGTTTTGGCAATTTTAAAAACAATCTGGCCAGTTTGGCCACCGAACAGCGGGAACCCTGAACCTAGATCTATCATATATAGTGCTGAAATTTATATTCAAACATCCATCAAGAAATAGCAGTATTCAAATATCAATAGTGTATTTCAATGTTCATAACCCTAAAGTCAAAGCATTTCACAGGTTTTCCATCTGTGATATCTGTAATGTCATTCAATACTCTGATTTTTTATGGCATTATACAACTGTTTTCTGACATATCTTGTCACAATGTTGACTGTGTAGCACTATAGTGGCTAAAATTATTATTGATGCCATTCCTGCCACTTTTCCTCCTAACAGGAATGTACCACTGTTATTGTGTCAAACTTTTCAAATGAACGCACTCTGTAGAAATGAAACAATTTTCTCTGCTACTCAGAGATATAATTAAAGATAGATAACTCTATCAGCCCATACCAATTTTGCTTACCAATTAATAGATAGGTATGAAATATACCGAGTCCAATAGATTCCAAATCTGATGAGCGTACATATACAGTTTAAAGGGGTACTGTACTGTACACTAAATCTGGCCATTTATGGGACCATCTCCTTTTATACTCAACAGAATATATGCAACAAAGAATGAATTTGAGCCATGGATTAGTGAAAAATACACTCAGGTGCTCTATGAATGATGCAAGCAACGTGGTAATTATAACTATAGAGATGAGACTGTCCCAGGTGGGACTAAGCTATTACCCCCTGTATTGAAATTTTTCCAAGTCAAAAAAGGGGGATAACTCCACCAAAAAAGTCAGACAGATGTCATAATCGCAGGCGCACAGGTTCCCATGATACTATATATCTGTGCCAAGTTTTAAAAACAATTGACAAAAAAATGCAGGAATAAAAGCTGGGATATAGGTATAACCCTGCATTGAAAATTTTCTAAGTTGATAAAGGGGGATAACTCCACAAAAAAAAAAGTCAAACAGACCTCATAATCGCAGGTGCACAGGGTGCCATGCTACTCAATATCTGTGCCAAGCTTTAAAAAATTGACCAAAAAAATGTAGGAATAAAAGCTCAGACAAAATTGCATCCGGATGGACAGACAGATGGCTAGATGGACAGACAGACGGATGGACAAGCCGATTCCAGTATCCCACCCCACGACTCATTGTGGGGTGTATAGAGTGTATTTTGCACTCATCTGTGGCTCAAATTCATTCATTTGTTGCTTATATTCTGTTGAGAATAATAGGCAATGGTCCCATAAATAGCCGGATTTAGTGTACAGTACCCCATTAAGCTACAGCATTACCTAATTATTTTATATATCCATTCCACAAGACATGGTTAATTTATTTTTACTCACAATATCCATGATATTGGGACATTCTGGATTTGAGAACTTGAACGCAGCTTTCTATAAAAATATAGTGGCTTTTCAAAAGTTCTTTTATACTCTTTGCCATTCTAGTCTCCAACTTACAAAGATGCCTTGAATGTGTAACTATCACAAATATTACTATTTTCATCACCATAAACAAATGTTTGAATACCTAAAATTGCACAATTTGTTTCAGTAAGATAGATCTAGTGTGTGCACTCTCACTTGCCGAATAATAGTGATATCACCAGTATTTATTTTTTATATTAAAAAAATATGAGGTCCCCAGAGGGTAAATTTAGTGACGCTATCACGCACGGTGGACTAGCATACCAAATTCACCCTCCAGGAACTTCATTCTGATTAGGCATAAACTGCGGTGGGAGACCTAGGATCAGATTGAAGTTCCCCTGTTGAAGTTGGTGATGTTCATCCATTATTCAGTCACCTCAATTATGCATTTTATATTCTGCAAACTAGGGGATATAGAAACTGAACAGAAATGGAAAAAGTAACTCAAATCAATGTTAATTTGATACTATTCTATACTTCCCAGAAGATTAGGCCAAAGTAGAATGAGGTCCCCCAAGAGGGTAATATGAAAAAGCTAGCCCTATGGGAGAATGCACTTGCACAGGATGATCTTTAATGCTGCATCAGCGCAGCTCCTGTCATGAAAGGGTAAGAAGTGCAGAAACACAGTATACAATTGCAGTGGTTCATCTTTTTTGGGTTATTATGGAGCAGTGGTTCATCTTTTTGGGTTATTATGCCATGTGATCTGCAATTTTATAGCAAAATTTTCTGAAGAGTGACTTTCATGTATGCTTTCACTATTATTTGGTAGCTTCACTATTATTAATTTCATCCAAAAATCCACCCTTTACTATTATTATGCCTTCTATATAATTCAGCAGGTGAGATTTATGAGGACCCTAGAACTAACATTATGTGTAGGGAGTACATGGTATTTAGCCACTAATCAAGTTCACATTTGAGTTTCATGATTTATTGCTCTATTACTTTAATAAATAATCTACCTGGATAAATATAATAAGGTTTAACAATAAACTATGTGTGTGAGCATAACAGATATTACAAACATGTAAATTAATAACACAACAATTCAGGTTAAATAACAAAACAGCAACAAGCCATGTCTGCCAGCCAGATTGCATGGAAACTCAAAGCGAGGCCCAGCCCCTGTCAAATTGACGGGCCTAAAATAAATTGAGTCTGTCATAGCTTCATTTGTGCCTGTCAATGACTTTGACAGATAGCTTATAATCAGACTTGATTGGTGATACGGTATTAATGGTAATTGTGTGAACTACGGCATATTTCTCAAAACATGAAAAAAAAAAACAATTAAAAAGGCAATATTCCAAACGAAATAGTCATAAATAATACTATATTAAAGACAAATTATGGTCTTGTTCGGGTATGTGACATGTATTAAGTTAGTACTCAGGCGCTATGCCAACCTGGAGAATGTAGCATTCTACTAACATTGCCGAAAAATTCAAAGAAATCGACCATACCACTCCATAGAAAACATCCTCTGAACTACGCTCAATTGTAAATATTTACATCTCGATTCGGGGCACAAGTATCGGCGATGAACTGACACAAATGACACGCCATCGAGAGTCACTGCATTTAATTAATATATTAGAATGACGGTGTGTGTTGTCAATGTGGATTAATATTCGTAAAAAAATAACTACTTTGAGCAAGATTATTCTCAATTTCTATTTGATCACCATACTGGAGTGTTTCACATCACTTTAATATAATTAAACAATACCCATGAATCTGGCTTACTAGTGAAGCAGCTATATCTGGGTTAGCAAGGTGAACAGATATGATAATATCTAGCTAACGGGTGATGAACAAGATGAACAGATACAATAATCACATTTATATAGTATTTAAAGCTGGTTCGTGCCGGCCTAGATGTTAACCCTTCCATGACTGGAGCTTCCGGAAACTTAGCGAAAATCCTGTGTCAATGCATTCTCTTACATATGCGAGTCTCCAAAGGGAGCCTTGCATATATAAGAGAATACACTGGCCCAACAATATTTACCTAGACCTTGTAAGCCAGTGCATTCTCTTATATATGCGAGGCTCCTTATGTGACACTTGCATATATAAGAGAATGCACCGGCACAGGATCTTTAAAACCTGTCATGAAAGGGTTAAGGCTTAATGAGATATTAGCCAGAATAATTAAAAATATTTCACATATCATAAACATATCATTTCTCAGCAACGAATCTGATAAAAAATTACGATTATTTTGAACAGATGTAAAATTTGATTTGTGAAAAATAATCCAAATGCAGAAAATGTTTTTTATTTTCATTTCATAATTGGCAGCACAAACCATAAGAGTTAGTAGTTATAAATAGACCTAGCTATAAATAGACATGAACATGAGTCTTCCTCAAACTACCAACGCTACCTGTATTCTCAGGTGATAATCCGAGCGGAGTGCCACGTGTCGATTCCCTCTTCAGCTCCTCGGCAGATGACAGAGTAATCTCCCTTGAGGGTGGCTTCATTGGTGACTTATTCACTGCTGGGGTTGAGGCTGGTGCTTTTGGGACTTTGGTTGACATGGCTGGTGATATCGCGTGGAGTGGAGGAGACCAGTCTACTGACATCTGAAATATACATTAAATATAGAGTAATCTCCCTTCAATGAACTGGAGACTTATTCACAGCTAGGTTGAGGCTGATCAAGTGCGTCTGTCATTTGCATAATGAGTTCCCCAGAGGGTGATGCTTTCCTGCATGGTGGGCTAGCTAGCATCACCAAATTCACCCTCTGCATAGGCCTCAACTGCCATGGGAGACCTAGGATCAGATTGAAGTTTCCCTGTTGAAGTTGGTGATATTCACTACACCCAACAGTCATCTCGATTACTCATTTTATATTCTGCAAATTAGGATGAGGCCAAATCAGAATGAGCCCCCCCCCCCCCCCCCCCCTCCAGACTTGGTGACTTATTTACAGCTGGGTTGAGGCTGGTGGTTTCGGGACTTTAGCTGGCATGGCTGGTCATATCGCATGGAGAGGTAGAGACCAAGTCTCGATATCGTGTGTCAGATATTCCGCTTAGGCCTCATCTTCTGGGAAGTGTCTATAGTCTCAAATTAACATTTTTTCAGTTACTTTTTCCATTCTATTCAGATTCTATATCCCCTAATTTGCAAAAGATAAATGCATAATCGAGGTGACTAATGGGTGAACATCACCAACGTCAACTGGGTAACTACATTCTGATCCTAGGTCTCCCAAAGCAGTTGAGGCCTAAGCAGAATGAGGTTTCCAGAGGGTGAATTTGGTGACTCTAGCAGTCAGACACATTATATCGAGGCTTGGTGGAGACCAGTCTATACTGGTCAATATTTTATTTAGAGTAATCTCCCTTCCCTTGGTACATTTTTGAGGATTTACTCACTGCTGTGATATTGAGGAAAGTTATTTTAGTTGAAGTGGCAGTGGCAGTGGCAGGTGATATCGCATGGAGAGACGTAGGGCACTGCGAATATTCTATATTCGATTTTACCTAGATATTCTATTCAAAGTCAATTTGACTTTTAAACAACGAATAGTAATTTTGAATACTTCAAAATTTTCAAAGTAAGAAAATGAAACACATGTCTGTAATCTTTTAACATCCACGCGATAAAAATACTAGATAACGTGTATTTATTTTCTTAAAAACTGTCCAAACTTCATTTATCGTGGTCACAGCGATTGCTAATAACAATGTGTGATCTATAGTTTGCAATTGGAGAAAAAATACAATCCATCGATTGGAAACAAACAGAAGGCTTATAGCCCATGTCACACTGCTCATAAACACACATATTATGGTCGCGAAACCACATGACAGTTGAGGGTTAAACAAGGCATCAACATATTTCAGATGAGCTGATTATCGGTAGGGCTTATTGAATCTGGCCGATAATTATGATATTGGTTGGATATCGGTATCAGGAAAAATATGCTGTTTTGCCGATCCGATTTTTAGGTAACTTACATGACAAAGTTGCATAAAGCATAACTCTACTGGTCTATGGTCCACTAAATATAAGCACTCTTTGTTAGAATAAATAACACTATTGTGTATGTCCACTTTATAAGAACTCAGCTGACAGTACTTAGTGACATGTTATCAATTTGACAGGCGCGTCATAAGACTAAACACTCACTGGTGGATGACCTAGATATGGACCTGAACTCAGCATGGTGAATTGGATTAATTATGGTATGATCAAAACTATCGTCTTAACACATCTACCACCGACTACAAGTTATCTTCTACTTTTTGCATGTAATTGAATGGATGTCGGCAGTGAACTTAAATTAAACAAACAGCAATTTTGTACGAATGGAAGAAAATGTTATTAAATATCTGCCAAAAGTCAAACAAATAAATTCAAATAATTTACGGTTGAAATAACGGTTGAACCAAATCTTTCATAATGCGTGAGTTGTCTTCCAAATTTACAGAAATTCCACAACAATAAATGCGCAAAGATATATCACTTGAGAGACTAAGTAACTGACTATAATAAACCACGCCCATTGACTGCACATCGTATGTTATGAAATGAGCTCACCCACCCATATGTGTGGCCTAAGAATTAATGCAGGAGTTAAATATTGCACTTAGATACACAATGTATCAAAGTCGTTTTGCTGAAACACATTGCTACATTGTGATGTCATCAATGCCATGCTGAGTAACACTCAGTCTGTGGCAGTCCGTGGAGCGGGTGGGTATTATCGGGATTTTCACTAATATAAGACATCAACACAGCTAGATTCCATTTGCATGAACCGCTTTTTCTCCTCTGTGGTCGTGACGCATTCGTGCAAGTGATTTCCCCACTGAACGGATGTTTTTTTGTGTTATTTTATATCGAATGTATGTTGTGTCAAACCTCTCTCTTGCTCTCTCTCTCTCTCTTTCACACTCTCCCTCTCTCTCTCTCTCTCGTTCCCTTTCATTCCCATTCTCACCCTTAACTTCCGTATTACAACGTTATACCGTATCTCAATCCTAAACAATATTCCAATGAATCAAAACTATATATCCTGTCTGCTTTACCTCAAGTTGTATTTTTGTCACTTGAGGTAACATTTATTCCACGAGGAGAGGACTTTAAAAAAGCATTTTGCTTGTTGTCCAATCTCTATATTTCTACATTTATATTGTTATATGTTTGATTTTTTAAAATAAATATTGTTTACACCAACACTCAGCTTACTCGACTGTTGAGTACTGCCCTGCTATTCTATACACCACATGGAGTATCAACTTTTGTTTGAACTCCATATAAAGGATAGAACCAGGTATATTGGTATTGAATTGGCCGATATACGGGAGAAAAATATAGGATATTGGCTTTTTACTGATAACCTCACATCTCTATAACATACCCTATCACCAATAGTCATTTCACTTGGAATCCTCAGTTCCTTTTCTATTTTCTGTTTAGCTGAGCTGATGGCAGACTTCTCAGTCTCCTTGTTAGAAGCAGCTCGTTCTGTGATTGGGGTTTGGTTCCGACTGCTAACACTGCTGAGTGGAGGCGTCAGTACCGGGGCTGAAATGTTGATTTTAATTTCTGCACACATGAGATTATTATACATCACAATAAAGACGAAGACATCCAATCCTTTTTCGAAGATTTGTGACAAATACCTACACGATAACATAATCCTTCAATGTATGAAACCGCAAATCAGGTAAAATCTAAGTCGAAAAAGGGGCATAACTCAGTCAAAATCATGCGGACGAAAACCCATATTCGAACTTGATCTGTATTTTGGTGTGGTAAACTAACATACCAAATTTGGTTCAGTTCACTCGATTCAATCTAAAGTTATCGGATGGACGAAGGACAACGGACGACAGACGGACAACCCATTTACATAATACGACCGTTTTTTTCAAACGGCGTATAAAAACAGGCATACATCTTGACTTAAACTTACCGAGGGAGAAATCAACAAAATGCTGTTTGTAGGTAAATGGTTTTGTTGTCCTAATTCCTGAAGGTAACTCAGGAAGTCCAAGAGAAATATTGGGGATTTTTTTCTTTGTTTCTTTAGTAACAGGTGATGTACCAGTAACCTTCATGTCTGGAACAAAGAAAGAGAAGATGTTAGTATGACAAATAGACAGAACACAATGAGCATCTTAATCGAGAAATCTTTTATTGAACGAATGAGAGACTTAGGATCAGGTTGAAGTTCCTCAGATGAAGTTGGTGATGTTCACCCATTGGTCACCTCAATTATGCATTTCATCTTCAGCAAATTAGGGAATGTAGAATCTGAACAGACAGGGGAAAAAGTAAGTAAAAGCAATGTCTTTGTAGGCTTGCTGTTCCCACTTATTTGCCTTTAGAAAATGCAAGAGCGATTAGTTGACTAATTATAACTAGGGCTGCAACGATTCATCGTGATTTCAATGCATTGTGATTTTTTTCTATGCATCGCATCATACTTTTGGCATCAAAAACTCATAAAATGCTATCTGACAATAATCAACTATTGAGTTTGTTAACCCTTTCATGACCGGAGCTTCCTGAATTTTTGCGAAAAAACCCTGTGCCAATGGATTCTCTTATATATGCGAGTCGACCATATACCGCCTCGCATATATAAGAGAATGCTCTGGCCTAACAAATTTTATATTATTTTTATAATTGTTAAAAAATGTAAGAAAAAATGATAAAAAATAATAAAAATTGTTGAAGACATATTATGCACTTGTTCGGGTTCGTGAAACTGAGAAGTTAGTATTCGGGTGCTATGCCAACTGGGGGGAATGTAGCATTCTACTAACATTGCAGAAAATCTCAAACAAATCGACCGTACCACTTCATAGAAAATATCGTCTGAACTATGCTCAATTGTAAATATTTACTTCTCGATTCGGGACGCAACTATCGGCGATAACCTAAAGAAAATGATTTCGCCATGGGGGGGGGGGGGGGGGGGGGGGGTTCATTGCATTTAATGAATAAATAAGAATTACGAAATAAGAATAACCACTAACCACTTTGAGCAAGATTATTCCCATTTCTATTTGATCGCCCTACGGTACCGGAGTGTTTTACATCACTTTAAAAAATGTAAGAAATAATGATAAACAATGATAAAAATTGTTAAAGAATGTAAGAAATATTGATAAAAAATTATAAAAAATTGTCAGGCCAATGCATTATCTTATATATGTGAGGCGACCTATAAGAGAATGCTTTGGCACAGGGTCTTTAATGTTGCGCCAGTGCAGCTCCTATCATGAAATGATTAACATTAGTTTCCCAGAGGGAATGAATGAGAAAGATATAGTAGATTTACACTTCCTAATTTCAGGAATCAGGTTGAAGTTGCCATGTGGACAGCAAACAACTTGATTCCTGCAATGAAGGCTGAATTAATCCACAGTGGCAACTAGCAACTCTGCAATGTGATGTGCATCGCATCGCCACATAAACATCGTGATGCACATTGCATCATGAAGTTCCGCATCATTGCTGCCTTAATTATAACATAGGACAGAACCAGTGCATATACTGAAAATACAAAAATGACACGTCATAACGATACTCACCTGATATTGCTGGGAGTGGTGTCTTGTATCGTGGCAGTTTCCTGCTAGCCTGGGTCTCCTTGAAAGTCACATATTCGCTAACATCATACTCTATCAGCTCCCGATCAGGTGAATTGGCTGAACTCATGCCACGAGTTCGTGACAGGTCGAGTTGGAATATCGGTTTTCGCCTCCATTAATTCAGGCTGACGGACATTTCTGTACCTGTTTTCCGTCAATGCAAGCTTAGCCTGCTGGAGGCTGGCATGATTCGGCACATAACCCTCATCATACTCGGGTAAAAACTGACGAATTATATCGTGAATGACTTCCTTTGATTGGAAGTCACTGAAAAGAAAATATCATTTCATCATCAAGCCTGCAAATAGTGTGTCTGTCTTTTGCAGAATGAGGTCCCCAGAGGGTGAATTTAGTGATGCTATCCCACACAACGGAAGATAAATTGCATTATCGAGGTGGCTGATGGGTGAACATCACAAACTTCAACTGGGGAACTTCAATCAGATCATAGGTCTCCCACAGCAGTTGAGGCCTAATCAGAATGAGGTTCCCATAGGGTGAGTTTGGTAATGCTAGACCAGCTTGCGGGATAGTGTCACTAAATTCACCCTCTGGGGACCTCATTCTGCAAATGACAAGACACATTATTTCAAGGCTTGCACTACAGGGGTACTGAACATTTCTGTAAATTCATTGTTATTAAAAATTAAATATCCAAATTGAGTTGCTGATTTAACCCTATCATGACGGGAGCTGTGCAGCATTAAATATCCTGTGCCAGTGCATTCTATTATATATGTGAGACCCCCCATAGGGAGCCTCGTATATATAAGAGAATGCACTGGCTTCCAAGGTCAAGGTAAATATTGTTAGGCTTCTCTAATATATGCGAGGCTCCATATCAGAGACTCACATATATAAGAGAATGCATTGACACAGGGTTTTCGCAAAATTTCAGGAAACTCCAGTCATGGAAGGGTTAATATTTCGTTGTCACAATTATTTTTTATGGGTTCATAAATTTGAGGGTTGCACATACATACTGCATTTGGACAGCGGTCATAATAAACACCTCTCATGATTGCAATTCTGAAGCCCACAGTCAACACAGTCCCAAATTTGAGGAATTAAAACCCACGTTCCCATATTAGCAGATTGGAAATTGGACATAAATTAGGCATAATTCATCTGACCCACCAGATTCAAATTTTACCTTTATCTGACAATGTTAAAACCACATATCGAAAATAACACATATATCACCATATATGGTAAATTAAAGCCAAAAGAGTCAGAGGAATTCAATTTTTCATTTGGAAACCAAAATATTTAGATTTCTAGGTATGACAAGGACATTAGATCTGGTTATTTTCTTCTGATAAAATCACATACCAATTTGATGTCAGCCTATGAATTGAAACTCGAGATATCATGCGAAAACTAATTAGCAATCTCTGGAAGTCTGAAAAGAGCCACGGATCCAAAATTAAATAGAAAACCAATTGAAGAATGAAATAGAAATGGCAAAAATTGTCATCTTCAGCCAAAATCTGAAGCAAATTCTGGGCTAAAAAGGACTGAAACTCTGGTAAAAATTAACAGGCTCGAGTTTGATCCAGATTGGCTATCAAAACTGAAATTATCAATGAAATGGGTCAAACCTGACAAATTGACATGTTCATTTTAATAGTTTAATGATAAACATGAATTTGTATAAATATACCTCTGTTTGGTTTCATCTAGCACTTTCATGAGAATATCTGTTGGTAACTGCAATAGGTCTCGAATCCTGGAAATATGCAGATAATATAGTGAAACACATGTCATTGTAAAACTTCAAAGATGAAACATGTATTTGCATGAGTCCAAATTAATCGAGTGCAATACAAATATGAAAAACTTCACTGATCTGTTACTGACTGCAAGCCTGCAAATAGTGTGTCTGTCATTTGCAGAATTAGGTCCCCAGCGGGTGAATTTAGTGATGCTATACCACACAGTGGGCTAGCATCACACAACTCACTCTCTGGGTACCTTATTCTCATTTGGCCTCATCCCCTGGGAAGTATCTACATGTAGAGTCTGAAATTAACATTGTTTTTAGATACTTTTTCCCTTCTGTTCAGTTTCTATATCCCCTAATTTGCAGATGATAAAATGCATAATCAAGGTGACTAATTAGTGAACATCACCAACTTCAACTGGGGAACTTCAATCTGATCCTAGGTCTCCCAAGCAGTTGAAGCCAGGCCTCAGCTCACAAGGCGACTCGGGCGAGATTGTCGCCTTACTGTCGCTGACTTCGCCCTATCGACGCTCTAAGGCAAAATCGAAGTCGCCTTCAATTTTAGGGGGATATATATATATTTTTTTTTCTTTATTTTTTTTCTAGTTTTTTTCCCAGACATGTCCGTGTATAGATGAATTGTGGCAGCCATCCCAAAAAGAAACAGACGATTCAGAGACAAAGACCCAAGTGTTTAAAATAAAAAATAAAATATGACCTATTGTTTTGTGTTGTTATTCAGTCGCCTTTGTTCGCTATGCAGTAATGAATGTTAATCACGTATGTTTTGACACGCTGAAAACACGATATGTTCGCATCTGTGTTGTTACTGACCATCGTGAGTGTCACAAATAAATGTTTTAATTAACTTAAAAGACCGCCGTCCCGCTTTTCAGATATAAAAACAATTACGCAATTATCAGAGTATGTTCGGAAGTTCGTTTCGTCGTACTTTTTGAAGAGACCGCGTCCCACTTTTTGAAGAGACCGCTTCCGTAGCCGTAAATAAATGTCAAGTTTATTGCTTTAATCGGATTATACCAGTGATGTTGGCATTAATTAAGGGAGGCCATTAATTAATAAAAGCTTTAGCAACTCCTTTGTTAGCTAGTCCTTATTGTTTATTTTAGCGGACACCCACATTATAGCCGTGACCAAATTAAACTTAAAAAGTTACATGCATCATCTGATCTAGTCTGCAAATCTGACGTTAATTATCAGAGCACGGCTGAAAGTTTGATTAGTTGGGTCCACCAACTACATCTGATCATGATTCAGACTGTTAAATGTATAATAACAATTAATTACGCTAATTTCAGATAAAGTCAAAATTGTTTAGTTTTATTTCTTATTTTAACTTTTTAATTTTTTTATTGATGTTTAATATAAAATAAAGCGATATTTGAAAATTGTCAATTTTTGGTAGTCTCCCCCCACTTCTCCCTGAAGTCTCCCTAAATTTCCTGAAGTCTCCCTAAATTTCCTGTTCTGAACCCCTAGGCTGAGGCCTGGTTGAAGCCTCAACAGAATGAGGTTCCCAGAGGGTGAATTTGTTGATGCTAGACCGCCATGTAGGGTAGAATCACTAAATTCGCCCTCTGGGGACCTTATTCTGCAAATGACAGACATACTATATGCAGCCATAGAAGTGCCTTTAATTTGGTTAATTCTCAACTTCAGACAGAAAAGATCAGAGGAAACATCTGTAACCACTTCAGTTTTTTGTGCATTTAGTAACTGAGTTATGCCCCTTAACCCTTTCATGACAGGAGGTGCGCTGGTGCAGCATTAAATATCATGTGCAAGTGCTTTCTCTCATATACACGAGTCTCCCATAGGGAGCGTCCCACATATAAGAGAATATGGCTTACAAAGTCGATGTAAATATTGTTAGACCAATGTATTCTCTTATATATGTGAGGCTCCCTATGGGAGACTTGAATATATAAGAGAATTCATTGGCACACAGGGTTTTCGCAAAATTTCAGGGATCTCCAGTCATGGAATGGTTCAATTTAAATCACAAAACACTTGATTTTAATAGCAAAAAAAAAAAAAAAAATGTTAAATAACATCAACCATTTTTAGCCCCAAAATGAATCAGAGTGTATCCTCTACATAATTAGCAGGTACCCTTCAGAGTCAAATTCTGGCTTTGCACTTCTGTTAGACTGGTTCCTAGTGAATGGTATGTTCCTTGAGAATGGAGACGAACTCCTCGTCTGTTGCCGTTTCTGAAAAATATAAAATTTACAAATGCAATCATTGTTTTCTTGGAGGTAGAGTACTTATCAATGAGGCTGATCACAGGGGCGTGTTGTTAAAACTATGAATAAAAACATCTGAATAATAAAACAATCGCGCCACTTTAACTCTTTCATGACGGGAGCTGTGCTAGTGCAGCAATAAAGATCCAGTACCAGTGCATTCTCTTATATATGCGAGTCTCCCACAGGGAGCCTTGCATATATAAGAGAATGCACTGGCTTACAAGGTCAAGGTAAATATTGTTAGGACAATGTATTCTCTTATATATGTGAGACTCCATATGGGAGACTCGCATATATATGAGAATGCATTGACACAGGGTTTTCGCAAAATTTCAGGAATCTCCAGTGATGAAAGGGTTAATAAATTCATCACTATTGATATAATAAGTAATGTGTTATATCAATAATGATGCGTATGTTAAAGTGGCGCACACATTTTTAATTTAGAGATTTTTTATTTAAATTTGTCATTTTTAATGACACGCCCCTGTGAGGCTGACATAAGTCAAATTATTGACTCTTCCTGTCCAGTGTCCATCCCATCAGTAGTATTGGATCAACTCTAGGTTAATATGACAGTGATGATGTGTCACGCCTTTAGATTAGTGGCTACATCAGTGTGATCCATAGTTCGGCCTGGTATACATGTATGTAAGAAAATAATATTTCAAATTTAGACCAAAAAACTTGAAATCGTTTTCAGAGAATGATTGATTCCATGCAATGGCAAAAATTCCATTCCCATATTTATATTAGGCACATTTCCATATTTTTGTCACAGCATTTACAACTTGAATTAGTGGTAATATAAAGACCCAGCCCTCTTAATTCAGATTGTTTGGCTTTGGCAATCTGCTATGGCAACCCTTTGCCATGGCCAAGTTTGCTTCAGCAAATTGCTTCGGCATTGCTGATTGTCATAGCCAATTATGAGGGCTGAGACCCAGATCTCTATATTATTAGAAACACTAGGAGCAAGCAAACATTTTTTTAAATCTGTATTTAAAACAATCATTATTATATAACATGATTAATTCTTTACCAAGCTCATCCACAAATTGTCTTCATTCAAGTAGATTGTCGCCCTCTTCAAATAACAGAAATAGATAAAATTATTGCTCTACTTCATAACTTCAATATCCCTAGACTGACCAGGTAACCTGGGTAGTATGAGTAGATAAACTGATTATTAATTTATCCAGCAAGCCCATGGGACTTTCTCAAAACACAATGGACAAACCAGTAACCTTTAACCTTTTCTACACTCAATACTCATTGATGAGTACATGTACATGTACTTTTTTTGTCTGTCTGTCATCTGCTTAAATATCTCCTGAAAAACCCTCCAGATGAATACTGAACTATTCCAAAATATACTTTTAAAACTCAACGGGATAATTAATTTAGAGTAGAAGGGTTAAAGGCCCACTTAATTTCAAACCCCCAGATCACATTATATAAAATATATGCCATATTACATGTATATACCTTTTGAAAGAAGAAGCTCCAAAACATTGTATTATCAACCTATCTGGTGTACTAAACTGTTGAGGGACTAACATGTTTTCTGTGCTTAGGTTTTATCTGGACTGTACTCAGTGTACTGCAAAGTCTATAATTTTCAATCTTATTTCTTAGTTTGAATTCTGGGAGCGAAACGGGGGAAATGTTTCTATGATTTCAGCTATTTTCTATTACTTTATGGGTACCTTCTGAGACACAGATTTTCCAAATGGTGATGAATTATAGTATATTAATCATATTTTATATCATAGATTGTTATTAAAACTGTATATCAAGGTATTATAATAAAATAATTGGTGACTCGTAAATTAAATGGGCCTTTAATATAATGTGGCATTGACAAAAGCTAAATGGCACCAAATAAATATGATTTCTAAAGCCACATGGCGGTTTGCACAAAATATATCTAATAATATTTACTATTTAATTTTTCCCGGTATCGATATAAGACGATAAATACTTTAACTACCTTTCTATGGGCATAAATGTCCCAGAAAGATGAACTGAAGTCATAAAAAATACAACTTTGAATGCAGTGTTTGGATCACAAACAAGCAACAGCTACATGCACGACATAAACCAGAAAAGAGATTTCCGTGTTAGTCTATTCCTTGTATGGTAGAAATAAAGAGCATTTGTTTCACTTCTGTGCGAAAAATTTAAACCAGCTGGAAAATGGCTGTGACCATGGCAAGTATATCGATAGTTTGTGTATTTTTCAACCTATCTTAGATCTCCTTCCAAATTATGTATACAAAATATGGAAGCTCGAATGAGCCATGTCCATTAAAACAAAGAATCATGATAAGAAACATAGCTTTTAAAGCAAAACGAGCATATATTTAGATGGAAATAAGCATGCACACAACAAACAGCAGAACGACAAAGATGAATGAGAGGGTTTGAAGAATTAAATGAGAAATCTACAACACTGCATCAATATATATACATACGAGTCAAACATGAAGCAGAAAACAAGAGTGTTTAAACGTTTTATACTTTAAAGGACATAATGCACTAATAGTGGGTAAATACAAAAAATCAAAACAATTTTCAAAACCATCATCACTATGAAGAACGCGGAAAATAAATAAAACAAATTCTGATTTTCAGTGACGAGATTTCGCATACTGTTCAAAACCATATTTATTTCAACGCTATGGGTACAGTGAAAGTAATTTTTATCAACAAACATATCCAAATGCGAATTGCAAATGAAATATTTTAGTTGACAATCTGTGTTTTCTGGAATATTTCTCATTGCTCTGACCCTTTTTAACCCTTCCATGACTGGAGCTTCCTGAAATTTTGTGAAAACCCTGTGCTGATGCATTCTCTCATGTATGCAATGCTTGCATGTATAATATGATACATTGGCCTAGTACAATTCTCTCACAATTATGTTTGGACATTATTCATAGTTATTGGAGTGATGATTTGAATATAAAGTTTCCACATTGAACCATTGTTTCATCATTTTAATTTAAATATTACATATCTCCTATTTTCGTTATATAGACGACTACTGTGCGGGCCGATTTCAATTTTGCCAATGCATTTCGCCCTGGAGAATGCCCACTTCACCCCATTCATTGATAAACAAACGACAATAATTCCTCAACTAGAGCGCTGCCTATAATTTATATATAAGTATGGAGATGGATGCTGCAAATTTAGATATACAATTTATGAAAATTAATTTGTTCCATAAGCAGGTCTGAAAATATGGTGCAGAACATTTGCAGAATGAGGTACCCAGAGGGTGAATTTACTGACGTTACCCCGCACAGTGGGCTAGCAAAACCAAATTCATCATCTGGGGACCTCATTCTACATGGCTTCATCTGCTATGGAAGACAAAGACACAGATTTAAGTTCCCAGATTGTGAAGATGGTGATGTGCACCCATTGGGCACCTCGATTATGCATTGTGTCATCTGCCAATTTGGGGATGTAGAGAAACTAAACTAAAAATGAAAAAGAAACTTTCTAAAGAAGTTTTTATAGAAACTAAAAAACTTATTAATTTGATAATAAAGACACTTTTCAGAGAAGATGAGGCCTAAGTGGAATGGGGTCCCCAGAAGGTGAATTTAGTGATGCAAATGTCTGGCACCATATTTTGAGGCCTGTGTAGATTGCTTGTATCAATTTATATAAGACAACAGCAAGAGAAGTAGAGATGCTTATATGTGATAAGTAACAAACATCATAAACAGAACAAGCAGAAGAAAGAAGCTAGCGAAGAAAACTTTAACAAGATTCAACACAAAAATTTACCTTCAAAACCGGCCATTCGTCATACTGTTAGGAAATACAGTAAAATAAAATTACGCCTGCCATTCATTATACTGTTAAAATAAATTAAATTATTTTTTAATTGGACACTTGTCATATTGTTTAGAAAGACAGGAAATAATACTAAATCGGCCACTTTTTACGTATGGAAATATAGTAATATCAATTCAAGTTTGACACTAATCAGTTCTCAGGAACTGCAGTAATATTAAAGGCACGGATGACCTTCACGGTGGGTATTGTTGATAAAATAGTCACACCCATTAAAACTTCCGTAAACAGAAAGAATATTAAAATATAGACATATATTGTTCTTATACCAATCAATAATATCGCTTAACCCTTTGAGTGCCAGGTCCGATTTTTGTATCAACCCATTTACCCTGTGCCAATGCATTCTCTTATATATGCGAGTCGACCATAGGTCGCCTCGCATATATAAGAGAATGCATTGGCCTAACATTTTTTTTTTTACAATTTTTTACAATTTTAATAATTTATTCTTATATTCTTTAACAGACTTATTTTGGAGGTTTTGGGCCGATGAGATCGGCCCCTGGCACTCAAAGGGTTAAACAGTATGTTATTGACAAGTTCATATTCTGTGTTATATAAACAAAATCCAGGTTCTGTAACATTTTTGGCTTTTGTTTACATAACAATGAATACAAATGTTACAATGACATACTATTTACTCGATATTTATTATTGGTATAAGAATTAAATTTGTCTATATTTTAATATTCTTTCTGTTTATGGCAGTTTTAACGAATGAGATTATTTTAACAGGAATACCCACCGCGAAGGCCATCCGTGCCTTTAAATTTATCTGGCTTATTTTTCTGCGTTATCTGGAAATACAGTAAAATATATAACCATGATGTCATTCACGTTTAATCTAAAGTTTCATTTCTTTAATTTTAATTCTCAAGCACATTATGAAGAGATTGTGGGATACATATTGGATAAGGATGTTATATTGAGATTTCAACATTCAATTCAGGAATGACCTTAGGCCATTAAAAAAAAATACCCGTGTTCTCAGGCAATTTTCCATAAAATATCAGACGAGGGAGGCTGTTTTTTTTTTTTTTTTTTTTTTTTTTTTATAAATCTCAAAAAGATACCCCAAAATGTCATATTTAAATGTTTAATTTTATATGAATCCATGATATATTTCCATTCATCTTGTTTATTTGTATACATGTATTATGTAGTGTTCTTTTACACATGTACCACTTTCAGTTATGGCTCATCCTCATTTTCTTTGTTAATAGTCAGGTTTATAGCTCATTAAATAGCCTACTAATAAAAGGTCACCAACTGACCATCACTGGGGTCTGAATTTTACATTCAATTGTGTCATTTACAATTCTAAGTTAACCCATGCATGGTCTTTCCTCCACCACTATAATTGTCAGCATTGCGATAAAATGCCCCCCCCCCCCCCCCCCACAAATATTCATGCTATTAATTAACTTGTCTTACCACTACCAACAGTGATTTCACACAGTTGTCCATTGATAGTGTGTTATCAAAACAATTACCACATTTATTGATCCAAACTGGAAACATATATCACACCTGAGTTGCTTGCTGACAGCTGTGAAAACAATGTTAGGTGTCTTCAACTGTGAGACTGACAGTTGAGATTATCACACCTTACAATGAAGATTACAACTTATATACATCTCAAAATGTATCAGTTCACCACTCCCTGTGTTTGGTAAAAGATCTTTTGAAAACAAATTCAATTGTGCAGCATATTCAAATCTGAACCGGACTTCGAGCGGTATAAATGAGCGTGCACTTTTAGGATTTCGTTTCGTTTTGGTTATTGTTGGCATTTTTAAACAACCATTGATAAAAATAAATACGAAAATAATTGCTGCCATTCTACCAAAACAATGCTATTAAATATTGCCATTCTCTCAATTGTGTTTGGGTGTTATTCATAGTTATCAGGGTGATGATGTGAACACAAAGACTCCATATCTGAACCATTATTTCATAATTTTAATTTACACATTACATCTCTCCTATTTTCGTTGTATAGCGTCGATATCAATTTAAACTTTGTAACACCAACTTTGCCTTATTTTTGTGGCAGGGAGAACTGACTACCCTTAAAATATAGTCTGAGCTGGTCCCTGCTTCAATTATACTTCGATATCTTAAGTGACAGGGTGTATTTATTATGAAATGAAACCTGAGGTGAATGAAATTATCGGATAGACAAGTAACCGGTGCATAAATATATTGTACCGGGAAAATAAAAAAATTTGATGCGGCGACATTTTCGAGACGCGGGCGGTGCTTGAGAACACGGGAATTTTATTTTATTGGCCTTAGTCATAACATTTTGAATGAACAAAAAATCATGATAAAACACAAATTTATAGAAAGGCAATTAATTTAACCCCCAAATAATTTTGACATTCAGTAGCCATTTGTGGGGCTGAATGGGTCAAGTTTATACGATTTCAATGATTAGACAATCCAAAAATTACCAGTAAAAATGTTTACTGACAAGAATAAACTTAATACTGGATAAAAATGAATTGGCTTTTTTCATAGAATTTTTAAAAATGGACATCTTTTTTTTTTTTAAACAGGAGAGTTATCAATTTTGAAGAGTGCACTATATGACTTATCCATCTGTTACCCAACTGTTTTAAATCACTTTATAACTGCTGCAATAAATATATTTATTACATGATCCTACCCTTATTCCATTCAATAAACCCATTCTATAATAAATTGTGATATTAAACGTTCGTTTAATAACAGAAAATAGTGCCAGGTTATTTGACTTCCTGTTTACATTCCATACGCTACATCTCAAAATGTTATGGCTTCAAATATTTTTCCAACATACTATATAACGAATGAAGACTTTGAAAAGTTATGTCATTAAATATACGCCATTAAATATGCCAAAGAGCCTTTATCTGGGACTATTTCTTTACGTGGGCAAACAACGCATAGTCACATGAAACATCATCGCATGCCTTATAGAATCCGATGTTAGTTTTGTCCATTTTGTTGATTTAAGTATGCTTTGTCAAGGTTTTGGATCGAGTTGTCCTCAGTTTATAGCGGAATTTACAAAACTCGTCCAGTAAATTAGGTCTGGACTCGTTTTGTAAATTGTGCTATAAACTGCACATGGACTCATTGTAGATCCTCTATGTATACCATGTCTATGGTCACAATAAAAATGTTAAAGATGTAATCAGGGTTCCAGATAATTTTTATAAGACCTTTTTATTTAGGCTTTAATGCATAAAATAGCATGTTGGGAAAAAGAAATGGTACAAGAAAGATGCCTTTTTTTATATTGATTTTTTCATGCATTTATTTCATTTTGTTTTGATGTTTTAGAGGGACACCAAAAACTATTTTGTCAATTTTTCAATCACAAAATAATATTCTTTGGTATTTAATATAGGTCTAGTTTATATGTTATATTTGGTTTTCAACATTTTCTTAACAGAACAATGCAGAAAACAACATTAACCCTTTCATGACAGGTGCCGCGCTTGTGCAACATTAAAGATCCTGTGCCAGTGCATTATCTTATATATGTGAGTCTCTCATAGGGAGCCTTGCATATATAAGAGAATGCACTGAGTATTCTCAAGATTATATATGTGAGTCTCCCATAGGGAGCCTCGCATATATACCGGTAAGAGAATGCACTGACCTACAAGGTCAAGGTAAACATTTTTAGGCCAATGCATTCTCTTATATATGTGAGGCTCCCTATGGGGGACTCGCATATATAAGAGAATGCATTGTCGCAGGGTTTTCGCAAAATTTCAGGAAGCTCCAGTCAAGGAAGAGTTAAATCAGATATTTTATGTTGTTGTTGTAACTGGAAGTTGGGAACCCTGAATGCATCTTTAAAACAAAAAAGGAAGTAACCATTTCACACTCACCATGATGGAGTTCATCCGCTCAAGCTCAACTTCTTTGGGGATCATGTCCTCTGTGAGGTCTCTAAGCAGCATCGATTTGTCTCTCTGCGATTGCTCAGTGCTGCAAGTAAACAATAAACACTCTTTATCATTTTGAATTGTTGGGTGTCTGACCAAAATTCAAACAAGGTAAAACCGCTTCTTTTGAAAGTCGATATCGGACAGTCCACATTGCAAAACGCGAGCTGTCGAAGGAAGATTTCTCCCATATCATCGATCTTGTTAGTTCTTTGGGAGTAGAAACGATCCAGGGATATTATCTGAGTTACAAAAGCGACGTTTCATTAACGCAATTTGATTGTTATCCTTATGTATGTATTATGTTATAATTTTGTTTTATGTTTATGCAATAAAAGTGTAAAAAATTCGACAATTCTACATTTTCCCTGTTTGGACATGAAGTCTCCCTACTTGAGCATGAAGTTTCCCTAAAATCGCCAGAGGGAGAAGTCACTTCTCCCTATCCTCATGTTGTAGAATGAGGCCCGATCAGACTATCAAAACCTCTAAAAATATTACTTTTATAACGACAAATTGGATAAGGTATCTTTATCTGTTACATTACTTAACCTCTTCGCTGCTATGATGTCCGTAACCAAGCCTGCAAATAGCGTGTCTGTCATTTGCAGAATGTGGTCCCCAGAGGGTGAATTTAGTGACGCTACCCCGCAAAGCGGGCTAGCATCACTAAATTCACCCTCTAGGGACCTCATTCTGCTTAGGCCCTCAACTGCTGTGGCAGACCTAGGATCAAATTTAAGTTCCCCAGTTGAAGTTGGTGATGTTCACCAATTGGGCGCCTCGATTATGGATTTTATCTTCTGCAAATTAGGGGATATAGAAACTTCCCAGATGGGAAAACGTTAGTAAAAACAATGTTAATTTGATACCAAAGATACTTCCCAGAAGATGAGGCCTATGCAGAATGAGGTCCCCAGAGGGTGAATTTGGTGATGCTAGCCTGCTATGCGGGATAGCATCACTAAATTCACCCTCTGGGGACCTCATTCTGCAAATGACAGACACGCTATTAGCAGGCTTGTCCGTAACTATTACTGTAGTAAAAATGCACGCTGTGTGCTATATGATCCGTAGGTACTGCGGACCTACTTCAGCACACTAGCAGTAGGTCATTATACATAACAGGAACTCAGAGATTGGTGCATCTGAATAACTGTATCTCGAAGTTTCAAACAGTGTATGATGTTCTACAATTGTGAACGATAATAGCCTTTCAACTGAGTCAGTTTTATGGTTCTTGTGGTATTCCCGTTATAGTTTCCCATTGGAAAATGGCAATAATGTCAACAGCCCAGCACACAACGTCATAACAGCATTTAGCAGCAAAAAGGTTAATACTCACTGTTGAATAGGTCGTTTGTTGAACTAATTATCTGAACATTTCCCTCCAGTAAATAGGATTATTTCTGTAATTTTATTATCTGTCATCTGCTTATTTTTCCTGAACACCCCTCCAGATGAACAATAGACCATTCCAATGCATATGTTTATAACTGAGTATAGAAAGGGTTAAAAACAGAACTAGAGAATTTGTTTTGTAATCATAAGGTTTAATAAGTAACATATGATAATTTCATGGCGTGAGTGGCACCAGGGGAGCTGCACTGGTGCAGCATTAAATATCCTGTGCCAATGCATTCTCTTATATATGTGAGTCTCCCATAGGGAGCCTCGCATATATAAGAGGTTCAAAATGCACTGATTTTACAAGGTCAAGTAAATATTGTGAGACCAATGTATTCTCTTATATACATGTATGCAAGGCTCCCTATGGGAGACTCGCTTATATAAGAGAATGCATTGGCACAGGGTTTTCGCAAAATTTCAGGAAGCTCCAGTTAAGAAAGGGTTAATAAGTAACATACTCCTCTATGGCCTCTAAGTGCTTGCCCTTCCTCCTGGGATTAGGAACCCACACATAGCACTTCCTCGACATGAACGTATTGTCCCATGTGTTATTCAGATCCTCCAAATCAAACACTTCCTGGACCTCCACCATCTTCACCTTCTTATCTTTGATGTTGCCTGACGATTTTGGTTTCCTAGCAACAGGACTGAAGGCTGGAGTCACTAGCGGAGCTGGAGGCATCCTCGAACTGTTGGAAAGCAAATTATATCCAGGCTTAGTCAATGTACAGTAATGCCCTAAATAATCGACCCCTTAACTAACCACAGCAGAATTATGGTTAATTTTTCAGGATTTAGTCGGAAATATGGCTTGTTGCCATTCATCGGAAAGCTCTCACTGAGAGCTTTCCGATGAATGGCAACAAGCCATATTTCCGACTAAATCCTGAAAAATTACCAATAATTATGCTGTGGTTAAGGAGTTGATTATTTAGGGCATTACTGTACATGTAACATGTAACCAGGGTTCACGATGTCATAGGCCAAATTGGCCAACGGCCAATTTTTTTTCAAGAATGTCCAAAAAAAAATTCATTTGGCCAAATTTTTTTTACCCAAAAATCGGAAATCTAATTTGGGCCGCAAATGTAATAAAACTGAAATGAGTATTAACACTTTGTCTGTTATAAGGCTGAATGGTCGATGGTGGGTATTGGTATATTGTTAAGTAACCATGGTGGGATTAAAACCATGGTGGGATTAAAGAAGTCTAGACACCGTATTGGAAGGTATGGACATGTTAGATGTTAAATAAAACAAAAATATTCATTAATTGTGATGAGGATTTAATTTGGCCGAAGTTTTTGTATCTTGACCAAAGAAAATCGTAATTGGCAAAAAAATTGGCCGAAAGATATTTTGGCCCAGCATGCAGTGTTCGCGCTGTCGGTAGCCAAATTAGCCAATGGCTAATCTTTTTCGAATTTGGCTAATAAAAATTTCATTTGGCTAAACTTTTGGCTAAACTTTTTTTGACCCCAAATAGAGACTGGAAGCATGAATTTTTGGCAAGTGGGTTTTTAATTCTGTGATGTGAACGATCTTGTCCGAAAACATCGTATACGTACGTGGAAACCCGAAACCCGATCGCGGACAGTACAAAGGGAAACCCGTCACTCTGCACGAAACAGCAAAAGGTCATATCATTATTTTACATTTAATCCGCTAATCCCCCATTGTCTG
This sequence comes from Siphonodentalium dalli, assembly GCA_032622095.1. Classification (NCBI taxonomy): domain Eukaryota; kingdom Metazoa; phylum Mollusca; class Scaphopoda; order Gadilida; family Siphonodentaliidae; genus Siphonodentalium; species Siphonodentalium dalli. The sequence continues at coordinate 62,360,981 of CP136069.1, read as the reverse complement.
TATGGTCACTCACGGGGCTCCTGCACAATGCATGTTTATGGTGACATTGTATTTATGACGGCCAAGGTTTATGAGCACCAAGTGTAAGACAATAGCTTAATCAGCCAAATGTGAATCACGACAGATATTTTGTCGCTATTTTTCGTCAATACCGATACATTCAAAATAATATCCATGCGTTTATGACAGATTGTAATTTGATAATGGCGTAACAATATTAAGTTATTAGTTTCCAGAGATGTCACTTAGATATTTTCGCAAGGATAATTAATATTTAATGATTTAAAAGAAGAAAGTGGGGAAATGTCCGGTTGGGAAATGTCCGTATACCCAATCCCGGGTTACCCACCCCCCCCCCCCCCCCCCCCCCCCAATCACTCTTTCACATAAAGATTAATAATTTTTTAATAAATGACATATATAAAAATATTTCTATTTCATCAAAATTAGTTAAATTATTGTGTATTTTACCTGTGCCTGTTAGATTTGACGTTTTAGTCATTAATTGTGAACCGACCATAAAACGATGATTTAATTTGGCCATATTTTTTTTAATTTGGCCAAAAAAAATTTGGCTAAAGTTTTTTTCATTTGGCTAATAAAATTTTCATTTGGCTAAACTTTTGGCTAAACAAAATTTTGGTCCAGCGCGAACACTGCCAGCATGATGATCATGATGAACACTGTTAACTTGTAACATGTATTGCCATTGCCAACAAAAGTCACCTAGCTGAATCAAGTGACTATTTTGTACACAGAACATGACCATTCCGCTTAGAAGTTTTGTGTCCAACATGTAGCATATAGAAATTGTAAGAGAAGAACAACCCAATCTTCTAATAACCAAGGAGAATTATGATAGACAGGCATTGTCTATTCTCAGTTTCAACTGTTATTCAAAATAACCAGTTCAATTGACAGATCTGCACTTATCATCAGTAGCCAATGAAATAGCGCATACTCTAGAGGGTTAGGCGAATCTTCGAGGCAGCTGTTTGCAGTTAGACAACTTGGCTGTTCTCAGTTTTCAATCTGACTTACATGTACATCGCCTATCTTAAAATCACATTTTTGATCATATAAAGTGAAAAATGTGAATATTTTCAACATGGTGAAGTAATGGTGAATGTGATCTGGGCATTCGAAAATTAACATTTCATGACGGGAGCAGCACTAAAGATCCTGTGCCAGTGCACTGTTATATACATGTATGTGAGCCTCGCATATGTAAGGGAATGCATTGTCTTACAAGCTCAAGGCAAATATTGTTGGGCCAATGTATTCTCTTATATATGCGAGGCTCCCTATGGGAGACTCGCATATACCGGTATATAAAGAGAATGCATTGGCACAGGGTTTTCACAATATTTCAGGAAGCTCAAGTCATGAAGCGGTTAAGTGGGCCTTAAATCACGAACCTGCCAGACTTATGTTTGTGTTTCTGATACTGTGATATTGTGCGAGGCTGATATAGTCTATAGTCACTGAGACGGGGATCCGAGTCTGAAATCAGCTGGTTGTTTAAACACGATGTGCTGTCCTCCAGCATGTTATAGAGGGTGAGCTTCGGCATCTCTGTGGAGAAAAACAGAAGGAAAATGAGAACTAAAATTTTATATAGAGGATATCTAGTGTTATTGAGCGGATACTGAAAACAATCGCATGGTTGACGAGTTGGAATGTCATGGGATAGGCACCTTTTACCTCAAATGACTTAAATAGGGACTGATTAATAAAAATCTATTATTATCAGCTCAGAAGATATGTGCAGAAATTGGTGCACAGAGGTAACAGAGGGACAGGTGCTGTCCTCAAATGACTTATATAGGCACTAATAATTAGCAATATTAAAAGAGCGTTTTTTATTATTATATTACTAATTATTAGTTTATTATTATAAAACTAATTATTATTAAACTAATTCTTCACACGATGTTCCTGTATGTTATGTTTGTCAACTGTCATTTTTGACATGCAACCCCCAAGTATTTATATGATAAACATATACCCGGTACCCATGATGTACATGTACCGGTACATTGTATGTATACAAGTACCGGTGTATTATAATTTGAAAGAAAAATTTCCTTGATTTAAAGTGAACTGGGTTTGTGCCTGCAGAGAAATTCTAATGGTACAAGGCAGTTTTGGAAATGTTTTTTTGTCATTTCACTGATTTTTTTTCGATAAAATTAAAGAATCCAAATATATTTGCATTGGGACAATCAAACTGAAATAGAACAGCATCCTCATTCTGCTTAGGCCTCTTTTCTAGGAAGTGTCTATAGTCTCAAATTATCATTGTTTAGTTACTTTTTCCCTTCTGTTCAGTTCCTATTTTCCCTAATTTGCAGAAGATAAAATGCATAATCGAGGCGACTACTTGGTGAACATCGCCAACTTCAACTGGGGAACTTCAATCTGATCCTATGATAGGTTGAGGCCTATGATCAGTTGAGGCCTAAGTAGAATGAGGTTCCCAAATGGTGATGCTAGCCCGCTGTGTAAGATAGTGTCAATAAATTCACCCTCTGGGGACCTCATTCTGCAAACGTCAGACACCAAATTTCCACAGGCTAAGTTATTTATTGCACACCCATGGCTTTATTTTGGGGAAATACAGAAAAATACAGAAGATTTTAAAATGTACAAAAGAATCAAAGTGGTTACTGCCAAATCAATTTTTAAAGTGGCAGCAAGATTTTTGTTGCTACCACGTAAAATACTAAAATCGTATCCCAGCTTCAACAGGGAATTGGGAAATGATGTCAAAGTTTAAGCTCCAAGGTCCAAGAACTGCGCGGAATTCAAATGAAATTTGATGTTTATGATGATTACACTCAAGCAGGAGTTTTCTTTGTTCATAAAAGAAAATAGGAAGTATTGGAGAACTGGAAGAGGTGCAAGGGATAATATACTCCAGGGAAGATTCCAGACTATACTCAATTCCAACTCTAGTAGTTCACAATTACCGATTGAATGACAGCTCGTTCTAAGTGTGAATCTGATTGGCTGTTGTGATAATGAATTTATGTGGCAGCAACACCGTGTTGTTGCCGCTTACTTTTTTTTTACGTGGCACTAACCACTGCTTAAAAGAATCCATCTTGTTCTTCCAGTTCAATTATATTGACAATGTTCTGGACGATGATATCAACTCAAATGGAAAAGGTCTTCACAATTATGTCATGAGGTATACTCTATGGTACTACCGCATGTAGTACCTTGACCATGTCAACGATTAGAATAAGATGATGGAAACCTAAAATAAAGCTATGGTATTGTACATGTAGTTGGTGGTCTCACCCATTTCTTCCTCTTCTGGAGAGAAGATTTTCTCTGTAAATCTTGGGAATCCCTTTTCGACACGTTGGTTGGACTGCCAGCAAGCTGGGTGCTGACAGAGAGGACCACATGCTGTTTCATCTTGCATCACGTCCATTGCACCAGAACTAGAACCCACCAGCTTCATTTCAACCAATCCTCAATATCTGCAGCACATAGAGTCAACAGACAATGACACTGAATTTTAGTGAACATTCAAATGACCACGATTCAGTTATAAGTGGAATGTTTTCCATCGTGGGTAGTAACCGATAGTTGAACTGCGCATGATTATGGCAAGATCGCGAGGAAAACCATAATATCTGTTTGATTTTAGATGCGAAATCGTGGCTCATCCTTGGTTACCTCCACTTGTGATGTAATTGCAGTTGTGTGTACGTAAATATCGTAGATGGAAAGTTCATAGGGTAGTCAATCATGTGGTTAACAATGCACAATATCTGAACTGCGACATCGCAATCATGTGAACAAACTATCCACAATTTTGTCGGGCCCGATTTCTCCACTTACTATTGAATCGTGGTCGTCTGAACGTTAATATACAATTGCCAAACATGTGGCTCATCATGCATCAGGTGGTACATAATTACCTCCAATCTACCTTTAAAAGAATTTAAAAAATCAACAATTATGCCGTTATGACTGTAGTGCAGAGAGTAAATATACTTAAGTAAAGTTTCCTGAAATTTTTCCCAAATCATGTGCCTATGCATTCTCTTATGTATGGGAGCCTGTCTTAATGGCCCGAGGGCTGTTAATCATTCCTGGTGGGCAGTTAATAAACTATGATACCCGATAATATCATGTAGTTACTATTATTACCACCCCATCTTCATGCGATCGTTGACTCAACCAGAAGTGGGCGGCAGGTGTTAACGAAAACAAAGATTCACTAATGCACGATTCCAGTCAAATTCGGCTAAAAATTATGGAATCTACCGAGACAAACATCTTAGTATTCTTACAAGAACATTTGGAATTGTTGTTATTATGTTGTTGCACTTCCGGGTATTTGAATAATTATTGTCTTTTTGTGGAGAATTGATAACAAGCTTCCGCCCTGTACTTCGATCTATTCCACCCTGCACTCTCATTTATTTTGTAGGAAGTTTCCGCGTGGAGCCTAGCTAAATATGCCTGTTAGCTTAAATGTAAGTCAGGTGAAGTAAGTTGAAAAAAGGTCATAACTCATGCAAAAATAATTGAACGAATCGAAACCCATATTGGAACTTGGCCTCTATTTTTTGCTGTGAAACAAACATACCGACTTTGGTTCTGATAAAATAATCCAAACTAGGGTTATCATTCGGATTCCAAAATATTAATTTTTTATATGAAATTGAACAAATTCTAAGTAAAAAAATGGCCGTAACTCATGTAAAAAATAATTAGATGGAACCCATATTCGAACTTGGCCCTTACTTATTGTGTGCTTGGAAACACATATATACATATACCAACTTTGGTTCAGATCAGATAATCTAAAATGTCCTCGGTTATCGGGCCGAAACAAAAAATCTTACGGATGAACGGACAGACTTGGATTTTTTAAACAAAAATTTGAATAAACAAAGCTTTAAACTCTTTTCCAGTCCATGTGAACAGATATACAATGATACATTATGATTACATTTCAAATGAATCGATGTTTGTTTTTGCCAACAAACTACAAAGGAAAGTTATTTTGAAGAATAGTCTGAATACCTACTATTTTTTTATTACCAGTCACGCACGTAATGACTAACGTTACTGTGTACAGCTGATAACGAGTTGACAGCTCATGATTCATGTCATGATTAGACCATACACATTACATCATACATTACATGTTGAATTTGAGCATTATCGTCCCTTAAATTAATTTATAAATCATCAGAACAACTCTGAATGATACGTCGCAGATTGTGCCCCATAATTTGACTAAAAGTGCAGTGTGACCTATTTGCAATAGGTCCCTATTTGTGGAGATCCCTTTGCAGAAGTCCTCAAATTCATGGAGGTCCCCTAAAATGGGTGAAATAGTTTTTTTTAATGAGGAACGGGTGCGTATATGTCAATTGATACGTATTATAAACAAATAACGACACGATCATCATAATAGTGGTTTGTTCTATCAATTATATGCGCCAAGTTCACTTGGTGCAAATCAATACGATGATAAATATTCACTATACTAGTATATAGGCATATATGTCCTCGTATGCTGGAAGGACTCCTTAAATTTGTGAATAAGATGAAAATATTGATTAGATGTTATTTATTAAGTCAATCAAATGATATTATTCATTAGCTAGCACCTATATATACACTCCCGGAGATTGCTGTGCGGGTGTCCTGATCACGCAAATTAAATAACAGAGGTCCCTCAACTCGCATTCATAATTCACGGAGTTCCTTCTGAATTGGCAAAACGAACAACTTTAAAGAAGGAAAGTGGTACCGGTATATAATGTGTACATTTAAGACAAATTCAGCGAATAATAAATAATAATGTTTTTATTCATCAATTATATTCTCGGATATCCCTTTGCGGAGATTGAATATTATATCACGATAAAAAAAATTGTGTAAGTCCCCATATATATGTACCCATGCATGCCTGGAGGACAGTGGAGGTTCCTTTATAATTTGTGAATAAAAGAATATTGATGTACTTTCAGTCAATTAAATAATATTATTCATTAACTATAGCGCCTGCATGTACTCCAGGAGAACGCTGCATGTGTGGGTGTCCCAATCGCGCAAGTTAAATCGTGCATGTCCTTCAACTCGCATCGTGCACAATTCGCAGAGGTCCCTCTAAATTGGCAAAACACACGACTTTAAATAAGGAAAGTGGTGTATATTGGCTAGTTAACAACAAATAATAAACAATAATGGCTTAATTCATCAATTATTCGCGGAGGTCCCTTTTGCGGAGATTGAAAACAGCGATAAGAATTTGCGGAGGTCCTCATATACATGTCCGCATATATGCATGACCGGAGATCCCGTTTAATTTGTGAATAAAATGGAGAATATTGATTGTTATTCAGCCAATTAAATAAAATTATTCATTAACTAGCGCCTATATGCGTACTCCACGAGAACGCTGCATGTGTGGGTGACCCGCGATCACGCAAATAAAATTAAATTTGTGAATATATGATGAAGAATATTGATTATCGATGTTTCTCATTCAATTAAATGATATTATTCATTAACTATATATAACGCCTGCATGTACTCCAGGAGAATGCTGTCTGGGTGTCCTGATCCCGAGTACATGTAGGTCTAAATGTAGGCGCTAGTTAATGAATAATATTATTTAATTGGCTGAATAACGCCAATAATCATATTCTCAATCTTATTTACAAATTAAAGGGGGCCTCCGGGAATGCATACGGCATTGAGTGGCCGTCGATTTTTCTGTCGGACTTTGCCGACTATGAATTTAATCCCCAGCCAAGTCTGCAGCGTGCTGAGCGGTTTCCAGTCTGCCCATTGCATTAGCTGGTCTCTCCATGCTAATACGGGTAGACTGGATGTGGTTTTGAAGTTCCAGGTCACCCCGGTAGAACCTTCTACCGGCCGTGGCCTGGAAGGACCGACCGGACTCCACTGGTCCGGGGCTGTCAGGACCACCGGGAAGAAGAAGACCCCTTCAAGACGCCGCAGGGATACTGACAGGAGGGCCAAGTGGAGACAGGGGAGAACTGAGAGATGCTCAGTTCCCTCCCACTTGGCCTCCGTTGATGTTACGACCACCAGACGCAGGGACGCCACAAACACCTTGGAGGTTCCTGCTGTCATAGTTACCGAGGCCAGCGGAGACAGGGACGCGGATACCACCCTGGACGTCCCTGCCGCGGACTTCGGGTGGAGATGGACATGTCAACACCTTGGAAACCGGAATACCATCACAGCCCGGTGTCCTCCATCTCCACCACCAGCAACAACAACTCCAACAGCGGCTCCACCTATTTTGTGGAGAACCACCCAGTCGTTCAGAGTGCTCTGGAGTCGATGGCAAGAGCAGAAAAGAACATAGCATATTACAAAGCAGAAGAAACAAAGAGCAAGCTATGGCCATCGACTCCGAAACAACAGCAACAACAACAACAGCACAGTCAACGGAAAAACACAAAAAGAAAAAGAAATAACAGAAAACAAAAATATATGTCTAGATCATTTTTTTTTCACCACTCATACCGGTATGTTACGTAAAATGTCCATACCATTTCAAAACCCCAAAAATCATTCAACAATGGGTTGTAGGAAAGGGAATACTGCCCTTTCAAATCCTTCCAAGTACACCGCGGCCAAACAGCAAGTACACCGCGGCCCAACTGCAGTTAGGCAGTGGAGCCGCTGTGTAGTTGCAGTTCGGCCGCGGTGGCAATGCACCACGGTTAAGTGGACACTTGTCAGCAGGGTATAGCTAGCCTATTATGGGCCCATACTGCCATAGCAAATGTGTATCATCGTATTGATTTGCGCGAAGTGAGCTACGCGAATATAATTAATAGAACAAGCCACTATTATCGATTTTCGTGTCGTTATTCATTTTCAGGGGACCTTCGCGAATTCTGGGACATCCGCAAACAGGGACCTACCGGTACTGGTACTGCAAATCTTCGCACCCCTAAAAGTGGTCTCTATGTCCTATATATACTATTACTAATACCGTTTTTAAATGTCAACTGTTCAACAATAAGAATAACAAAAACAAACAAGAAGTCAATAAATTTAATTAAATGGTCAATGTCATGTCTCACTCTCAGTCTCAATTTGGATGTCATTGACATTGTGACTGTCATCAGGTCTGGCAAATGTGAGAATACAGCTACAAATTACAATAGCTGTATTCAGCTAACCTAGCTGTATTCAGCCATATATTATACTCTCAAACCAGCTGTTTTTCGATAATAAACTAGAAGCGCTAATTTGCGCATCGAAATTAGGCCACCATATTCTCCGGCCACCCTCAACCAAATCAAAACCGACGCTTGTTTTCTGACAAAGCGTGGCCTTTTGTCGACACGGCGATGGTGATTATGTGTGAAAACTTACTACGGCGGTCGATGTCGGTCATACCGGTTTAATAACTCTCTTATGCAATGCGGAATACCTTGAAAAATACATTAAATACAATATTTATCACCGAAGATGGAACATCTTAAACATTCCCGGAAGTATAAATAGGATGCTGCTAAAACGCAGATTGGTTGGTGCGTTAAAACAGGTAAAAAGGGGAACATCTCTAGCCAGTGTTTAACCGAGCGAGTATCACTCACTGCTTGAGCTGACACTCTCCAAAAATACGGAAACGCATACTGCATGTATGTCGAATCGCGAAAATACAAATAACATTGTTATGTCAATAGTAAGTTTTCACACATTATATATTTTCCCGCCAAAACAGATTGAATAGTTCTGACTCGCTAACGACCAGGACTTCATGTTTAAAATACTTCAGAAATTATATAAGTCGCAACTCACATTTTCATTTCAGTTGTCCCTATGTTGTGCCATACATTTGCAATATGCCGCACAATATCTGTATAGGGAACGGTAGGGGTGTAACGATATGGGGTATAGGGTGTATCGATGTTTATCGCGATACAGATGTCACGATACGATACGTATCGCGATTTTACTTCCCTAAAATTATAGCGATATTGCCGAGTCTTCATACGGCTGTATATACACTGATTTACGGTATAACGACAGGCGGGTATATGTGCTTGCATGGCTACAGGTAGGCCTACATGAACTCGCTAAGATGAGTGTACTAGATGTTCATCTAAAATGTTTGTTGTTGCAACTTGTATTGTATTGTAAAAAAAAATAATTAAAGCCTCGTCGATGTATCGACTATCAGTGATATCCCATCGGACCGGAAAGATGCCGACATTGAGCCCATAATAAAAAGATTGTTGCACTGCATTGTCTGAATAAATTTAATTAGAGAGTACAAACACTACCTGTTGACCAATGAGGAACGTCGTCTCTGGAAATCTCTCAATCAGTGTCACGAGATTGACAGTTAAATGGGAGGGGCTTTATATTAATTATTCATGTCAAGTTGTCAACTTTATAATGTGAACTGGGGGGGGGGGGGGTACATTTCTGTTGAAAAGTTTAATCCGGGAAGTTTAACAATTGCTCAGCAACCCACATGCATGGGCCAGTGCACAGAGTACAGTGTCCATGCAGTGTTGTTGACGTGACACGGGAAAGACATACATGTAGATTGATATGATATAGGTTGAGACTACAGCAGCTGCATCACTCTGGTGAAATTGTAGCAATAGCATGCATCAAATGTTTTCCGCCGGCTGTAAATGACATGTTATTGACAAAGTCGTTCACTTGCTGCATGACGTGTACTATTGAAATAGGTCATTAAAATTGATGTCACTCAGGTCAGGTCTGTGCTTTGATCAGTGGATCATTAGCTGATTGTTCTATTAATACAATACATGTGTTTCAAGAAGATGGCATCAGATTGTCTACACATGCAAATTGATACAATTCGGTCTGTTTTGGCCTCACTGTTACTCCGTGATAAATAGGGAATGTTTATCATTTTTATAACTTATTGAGGGGATTACCTTAATTTTTTGTTAAATACTGATTCAACATTGATCTTTCTCGTTTGTGGTGACCGCTGCTTACTTACCTGAATAGGTAATAACAACATGCAATTTGTGTATCGAGATATGTATCGTTTGAACGCCCGTATCGATGACCGTATCGTCAATGCTGTATCGCGGTCACATCGATACATCGATGAATCGTTACACCCCTAGGGAACGGGACTACCCGCCCCCGAGACAACCCGCCCCTATGCTATTTTGGGGGCGGGTTGTCCCGATAAATGAGGGCGGGTTGTCCCGAAATTTTTAAGAGTGATTATATTCTTTTATGATATATTATTACAGATTTTGATCAACAAAACATGTGTTTATTCATTAATTATGTCAATGCCTGGACTGGGATAAAGAATGACACAATGTTTTGACAACTGAACGGCACATAGGGTAAGTGAAGACTAATTAAAAAGGGTGCTTTCAAAACAAACAATTGATGCAAATGGTTCATTATCACAGTGTACTGGGTATATTAACTCTTGAGTGTGGGACATCTGCGAGGTGTGTACCACTGTTATACTATATACTCTCTTAAACATGGACAAACAAACAACTATTATACTGCATAACTAAAAAATAAATATACTTTATATATTACAAATATTCTAAATTCTCATAAATTCTATCATAGACAAACAACTATTATACTTTATATATTAAAAATATTCTAAATTCTCTTAAATTCTAACAATTGTTTTCTATTTTACAGCGGCTTGGAAAGCTGTGAAAGAAGTATATATTTCCAGATACAGATGCTGCTTCCATTGGACGCAGGCCGTGAAGAGACACACATCAACCGTCGGCCTTAAGACGGCATATGGTCAGAAGGGTCCATTGCACAACTTCATCCGTCAGCCCCAAATTAATCATTGTTCGTTTGTTAAACTTATTTTTAATTTTCGTTCATATTCATTCATTCCGTTTTTAAATTTCGTTCATTAAACTTCGTAATAAATAAACCAGGCCTGGCCCTTTGAAATTGGAAGGAGGGCAATGATCGCCCTCCTTAATTTATCCCAGGACGGCTATTTTATCTGACCATATGATGCGAAGCATCATCCGAGTCTCGCATAGGCGAGGGGGGGTGAGTTTGAGAGGGGGTGCCCCCCTCTCATGATTAGGGGGGTCCTCCCCCGGGAAATTTTTAATATGTAGTGTCCCTGAGAGCGATTCTGGCATATATTTGTGGATTTTGTTCAGTGTTTCTTGAGGGAAAAAATGTAGTTTTTTCCTCAACAATTTGTTAACTTTGAATACATTTGAACAGAAGACATACTAGAAAATTTGGCAGTAATCCGCCGTCGGCAAATGAACTATGCTATGTCACTGAGACTCTTTGTTAATTTTCGTGTGGGGAACTACATTCAAACACTCTATAAAATCTAATAAATGTAAAAAAAAATATTTGTTCCGTGTATTGTCATTCCACTCCCTCTTTCACACCTGGTCATGTAGGTACCGATAACAAGAAATACTTCGATATAGAATTCTGAAAATATACCACAAGTTCAAAATCCCTGGTCCCAGAAAGAGTTTACTCAAATTATGCACAAAACTCACAATTTAATTATTTTAGGCATTTGGGTAAATCACCAATCGAAGTATAGACAACATTCTGGATTATTCACAATTTCACCATAGTACTGGCACATGTATGTCGTTTCGGCCAAGTTCGAATGGTTAGCCTGATTTGGATTGGCGTGAGACTCAATTTCCTCCGCAAATCGATGCGCTTTACCAGAGATGTGGCGATCGACGTTATTTTTCTTTACAAAGTTAGTCCCCATTGCGTACCTCTCAACATCGGTTAAAGCTTTTCCCCTTAGTCTAGAGTCGATACGCAGTTTCACCAAATGCTTTGCACAAAGCTTGCACCAAATTTTTGTGACATATTGTGTGTTTTGTATTAATTTTAATTCGTGGCCTATTACACCACCCCGAGTGTTCCACGTGTTTATTATAAACATATTAACGTTGATGCATTTTTGTGTTCATAAGTTATATTATATTACATGTGTATAAATTTATTGTTGTCCATGTTGTTAAATCAAATAAAAATCCCCTCACACCTCCTAATTAGCCACTGATTACCGCTAATTGTTTTTTGGGGGCGGGTTGTCCGGGGGCGGGTTGTCTCAGAGTGAAAGGGGGCGGGTTGTCTCGGGGGCGGGTAGTCACGGACCCATCTGTATAACAGTATATACCGTTATAAATAGTTATCAGTATCGCTCACAAACCGCTAGTGGTACATTGTATGTAATTCTAAATGCTTGATATCATATAGGTACACCATTCTAACGCCTCTACCGGTTTAGCATCGGGAATAAGTAAACGAGTGTTTCTGTTTGCGATGAATTTGATCTTTATTTTATAAGTTATAATTAGCTAATGAATGCATTCGCAGAAAATAGTCCCCAGAATATTTACTGACATCGACCGCTGTATAAATTTTCACACAAAATCAGAACTGCCGTGTCGACAAAAGGCGACACTTTGTCAGAAAACAAGTGACGGTTTTGATTTGGTTGAGGCATGAGGGTGGCCGGAGAATATGGTACCGTAGCCTAATTTCGATGCGCAAATTAGCGCTTCTAGTTTATTATCGAAAAACAGCCGGTTTGAGAGTATAATATATATATATATATAGCTGAATACAGCTAGGTTAGCTGAATACAGCTATTGTAGCTCAGCTGTATTCTCACATTTGCCAGACCTGGTCATTGTCAATTGAATTTGATTGTCAACAGTCACGATTCACTTTAATTTTAATGAATAATGAAAACACATACTATTGATAGTACCAACGATCAGTAGAATTACAAAATATAATCTCATTCTGCTTTTAAATTTGGGCTCAATGGATTGTTTTAGGACGACAACAGAGCCTCAAATTAAAGTCATCTTGAATCTTCTTCGTCGGCCATTTTGACGCTCGTTCTTGACAACATGATACTTCGCAGTAAATTTCGATGTCAAATAAACAATTTGAAAATAAATGTGACATTTTAGCACAATATAATTACTATATTTGTCTATATAAAAATTTGTAATGATTAATATAATTTTTATTTTAATGAAATAACAACTTGGAATTAAATTATTCGATGCGGAGCAACGCGGAAGTGATATGCATGTACATACGAAATGCTAATGCAAGTCAGATGTAAATAGTGTAAATCTAATCACGAATACCATGAGTATGAGGAAGTTTGTATCAGATGCATCTACTGTTTTTAACAGAGCAAAGCAGGTACTATGTGCTAAACTTCTCTGTTCTGATGATGGACCATTTCATGATGTTTAATATGCGATCTCTTTCAATCTCAATTCATTAATTTTTCTTCATTTCTGTCCAAGTTCAGTGAGTTCACTTCACTGTTCAGACTCATGTGGATTGCTGTCAGGTCCATGCCCTGGGAATTTCTCTTTCCCCTTTGAAGTCTTACTCTGACTCACTTTCTGGCCTGTGTATATTTTCTTAAATTACATCATATATTGTTGTATTCAAATATTATACTGAGGCAAAATGTCAAGCTTTTTATTCCATGACATGGTCTGATGCCTTTTGTTTTTGGCCCCACGTCATGGCCTGGAATTGAGAATGATGGGCTTTGGCTGCTGGCATGGGATGATGGGTTTGTCGGCCTTGGAAAGTAGGGCAGGGCTGATTTGTAGGGCCTTGCAATTTGATTTAATTCAATGTTGTTAAAAATGAATCGTTTGTCTGATCCGATTCGTTTCGAAATCAGCTAAATGTTCCTGATGCAAATTTTATCAAATCATTTCCACCAGGTACATTCCCATGGTTTCAACAGATCAACATGCATTTTGTATTATTTTTCTTACAACAATGAGACTTCACGGTACTAACAAGATAACACACATATAGGTAACAGTGTTGCAAATGATCTATAATTAGACTGCAAATCTCTGTAATGATGTCTACTGGGATTACAGGAAATGCAGGTCATGAGGGAATTGCATACAAAATCATTTGGCAAACCTCGTCAGCCTCCGCTCCGTATAATATCATAGTTCAAGGAGTTCAAAGTGATTAAAATGAGAGATTTCATTGTACCGTACAGAGCCTGAAGAAGCTCAATGCAGACACGTGCATACATGTATGTACGGTACATTTGTATTTGTGACAAACTAATGCATTATAAGATATACAATGTATAGCCTATTATAAACATGCTTCCGACTCCTATCATCTGACTTCGTTGTCATTCTGTATTGTTACATGAAATATTCCATTGAGAAACTGTTTTCCATAGCATGAAACAATAAAGAGCATTCATATATACTATATGAACAAACTTAAGTAAATTAAGTACTCTCGTTGTGTTTTCCACACTTACAGTACGTACTATTATGCATTGTTCAAAAACTCAAACATTTTCTATCTGATCGGAACCAAATTTTGTATATTAGTTTCTCAGCCCAAAATACAGATCAAATTCGAATATGGTTGTGATCCAAGTTTTTTTTATGGAGTTATGGCCCTTTTTCAACTTAGAATTTACGCATGCTGCGATATCTCAAATATTATTCATCTGATTGGAACCAAATTTTGATATGTGAGTTTCTCAAGCCAAAATACAGATTAGCTTATCAAGTTCGAATATGGGTTTGATCCAATTTTATTTTACTGAGTTACATGGCCCAAAAAATTGAAACAATATTTTAGTTTTGATTTAATTAAATTTTGTGTTCGATTGAATTCCTTGAGTTATTTAACAACAAAAAATAAAATTTATGTAAAAACAAAATCTTTGTTGTTATTACTGAGACTCATTTAAACATCTTTTCTCGAACAACCGTGCTGATTAATCCGACATATGGTGTGAAGGGGCCTTGGATGGCAAGTATTGTCATCGAACTGTCAAAAAGAGCCAGAGCTGGTGTCACTCCCACCTTTTACACCACCCCTCGATTTGGTATCTCATATGGCAATTTGCAATAACTTAAATATAACTGATTACACTATGACAGGCTCTATAGTTTAGATGTTTAACCCTTCTCTTTTGACCCATAAATTCTTATAATTTGTGTTATTATGTACATTTGTCTGTGATACTTTAGTACATAACAGTAAACTCTATGATCTATGATCCCGTAATAGTAATTTACTATTGCCAAGGGATGGGTTTATACATCTGCTAATCGTTCTATTATTTTATTGTTTTGAGTTTGTCACTGAACACATTTGTGGATGTCAAGTATTTGTTTTCTGTTGTTCCGAACTCACAATAAAATGTGTAGAGTCGCCAGTTAAAATAGGCTTGATCAGGTTAGTGGAAACAAAGGTATTTTTTTCAGGACTTATGGTACCTTTTACGATTTGTTCATTTTTAGATCAACTTGACAAAGTGAAGTTTAAGCTATAATTGTCATGGGTTGGTATCCGTCGTCTGTCAGCAATTTCCTTTGGCACACCCTACAGGCTACATCCAACACTTTTGATCCAATTGATCCCAGACTTCATATGGCTCTTCGGGTTGATCTCTGGTATTACATAAACATTTGAACTTTCCCCATACCGGTACCTTATCACTCTATTGACACTAAGGTACTAGTATAACATTATTCCCTCTCCAAGTTGAGCTACAGTGTCATTGACACTTTCACTAAAGTAATACTAACCTAATAACTGCTTTATTTCACAGTTCACTGAAGAGAAACTAGGAACAGCAGAGGAAAACAGAGCTTGATGCACACTTTGAAAACTTACTCCAAAGAGCGGATAAAACTAAATTTTATACGGAGAAAATACTCGGACACACAGAATGTGTTCTGCAACCAAATCCAAGTGAGTTTGATGTTTCTTACTATCTCTAGTCAGTTCTCTCAGTATTGCAAATACCCAGTTGAAGATGTGAATACACTTTTATACAGTAACTTTGCAGATTTGAATGCACATGTTTCAGGGTGACTTAGTGAGACTGGTTACTTGTTATACCAGATCTGTGTTTAATATCAGTACTTTTGCTGTTCACGGGCAAGCTCACCCTATGGAAACCCTTAGATAAGGTCATGGAAAATTTAACCCTTTTTCACTAAATTCTCAATCAGTGACAAGTAGTTCCCTTAGGAAACACTCAGATATTAAGTTCGACAAATTGCTATTGGGCGTTTGTTGAACTTATTATCTGACTAAGAATCATTCTGCAATGTGTTATCTGTTATATATTTCCTGAACATCCTCCAGATCTATAATAGACCATTCCAATGTACCGTATATGGGTACTCTTGGGCTCCAAATAAACATGCATGCACATTTATTATTTTCTTGGGTAATTTCCCCCCTGCACAGTGCTTATTTTGGTCTGCACGTTTATTAATTTTGAGGCTATGGAAACTTAAATCAGCACAAACTCAAGATTTCTATATCATTCTGATATCAAAATGGTGAGCTTACCTTTAATACCGGTATAACTTTATGCATGTACATGTATATGGCATACATTTAAATATTGAATAAAACACCACATACATGTACATGTACTATGTTGATTCTTATACTTGATACTTATTCCTATACTATAAAAATACTTTGTTTAACCACCGTTAATATGTTGATGTTTTGCTCCGAGTTCCCCCTGCACTATTATTTGGGTCTGTACCTTTATTAACTTTCAATGGAATTTCACCCCTGCACTATAATTTGGGCCTGCACTTTTATTTGGAGCCGAAAAGTACTTTTATAATGGATAGGTAAAATATTGTTTAATTCCTCCTTTTCTGTTCAGGCCGCTCCTTTCCTAATGGTCCCAAAACCTGAATTTTGTTATTTGTGTTCAGCTAGAGCTTCTACATGTATATTGCTTCATGTAAAAGAAATAAGAACATATAAATCGACCGAATATACGGGAAGACTCTGACTGGTAACCTGTTCTAATTAATTTCAATGTATTTGGCAAACACCATCTGATTTGACACCAAATTATTTAAAAATTTCCTGACTTAATTTTCTGCTTAATTTTTCTGATCATATTTGAGAACGCTCTTTGTTATTTGCCTCTTTTGGGCGATGGAAGCATGGACACGCTTTATAAGAAACAATCACTGAAATTGTTATCTGGCCAACGAAACCTGCTATTAACAGCCTCATGGGACCCATCTAATTATTTTCTCGTATAGAAAACGTACATACATGTACATGTATGAACTCAGAAGACGTGGTATTATGGTGTAAATTGGATACGGCATCTTTAAAATGGTACCAGTACCAAGCCTGCAAATAGTGTGTCTGTCATTTGCAGAATGAGGTCCCCGGAGGGTGAATTTAGTGACGCTATCCTGCATGGCAGGCTAGCACCACCAAATTCACCCTCTGGGAACCAGAGGATGAATTTAGATATGCCAGGCTGCTATGTGGGATATAATCACTAAATTCACCCTCTGGATATCTCACTCTGCAACAGACAGACACACTAATTGCAAGCTTGACCGGTACCTTGAAGTCATTATGGTTAAGATAAAAAGAATTAAAACCTACAGTACCATACTGTTGGGGAAATACATGTACTGTGAACTGTACTGCCCTAAGTACATTTTAATTGACCCAGTAACTGCATAGATAAAATAGTCTGTCAGCCACTTGACTCAAATATCTCCGCAAACTTTGAACTGTCTTATGTACTTGAGTTGAAAACGCCATCCGAGACAGCCCTGGATCATATACACAGCGTCATCTGTGAATGTGACATGTACAACTGTCACAACAATCCTACTAATTTCCAGACAACTTTTCGAACTTGTCATAAATCCCCCATATTATATTACCTTGTCATCCACACTACCCTCAACTACACGTATATAGAACTGTTAAATTATGCACCAGCTGGCCTACTTATTTTTCCACGGTCCATATATAAATGTAAATATGCCATCACATTTCATATTGCACTGTTTATAGGGGCAGCAGGAAGACAACCACCTAGGTTATGCTGCTCCTGTACAATAAGATAAGCTTGTTCGATGTTTTGTCAATGTTTCATTTATATTTGTGCAAATAAACATACCGGGTATTATCATTTATAAATTCGCACCACAGTTAACGGTTCTGTGACTGCTATGGAACCGCGATTAACCCTTTGAGTGCCAGGGGCCGATCTTATCGGCCCTAATTTACAGTCTATAAAATCGGCCTTTTTTTTTTGTTTTTTTTGTTTTTTTAGATTTTTAAAAAATTCCAAAAAAATTGTAAAAATTTGTAAAAAATAATAACAAATGTTGAATTTTTTTTAGGCCAATGCATTCTCTTATATATGCGAGGCGACCTATGGTCGACTCGCATATATAAGAGAATGCATTGGCACAGAGTATATGGGTTGATACAAAAATCAGACCTGGCACTCAAAGGGTTAAATGCATTAAAGAAACCCTGGTTATATTCCTTGACTGTTGATACACTCTAGCTAACTACTGGAAGTTTCCGTTTCATACCAATTAATGATTACATGCCTTTTAACCCCACAATCCTCTGGTTGTCTTGCGGTTTATAACTGCATTTAAAGTCTAACTGAAATGCAGTTTAACTGGGGTTCCACCCGGTTCGATGGGTGATTTACATAGGGCAGTACAGTATTTCATTTTTAGTCGAGTTTTTATAATAAAAACTCGACTATTGATATGGTGAGGAACGGTTGGCGGGCGGCAACAAACCTATATAGCATAGCCATTTATTGACGGATTCTAACAATTTGTGAGTTTATTGTCATGTGCGACAACTGCAACAGAAAATCTGTCTGCTCTGACTTTCTAACCAGAGTTATGCCACTTGTTTCTATTTATAGAAATTTGATGTCTGTTAGCGCGATAACTTGAACAAACGTCAACCAATTTCATCGATATTTCATGTATGGACTTCTCATAACAATATCTCGATCGAGTTCCAAAACCAGGTTTGTCCAATTATTTTTACCTGAGTTCCGGCCCTCACATGTATTTCATCTATTTTTAGTAATTTTAGGAAAAGTTTTGTCCATTAGCGCACTAACTTGAACAAACATAAACCAGATTTGTCCAATCCTTCTTACGTGAGTTACAGCCCTTAGTTTGTCAATTTTTAGCTTGTTTATGACCATTGGCGTAAAAACTTGAACACATGTCAACTGATTACATTCATATTGGTATATGGATCTTTCACAACAATATCTGGAACGAGTTCGAAAACCAGGTTTGTGCGATCCTTTATACCTGAGTTACGGCCGTTAGTTTGTCTATTTTTAGCAATTTTATGACAGTTAGAGCGAAAACTTAAACACATGTCAACCGATTCCATGGCCCTTAGTTCTGACTCAGAAACTAAAGAACCATAACTCAGAACTTCTGAGTTATGGTTCTTTAGTTTGTCCATTTTTAGTGATTCTCGGTCAGACAGATTCACTCTTATGGGCAAAAAAACTCAACCAGAGCCATCTTTGATGTGTAACCCTTGTTTTATCATTGTTTGTATACTTTTTCAGCTCTGCGTATGGAGGATATAGTTTACGAAAAACTAGACAAAAAGAAAAGAGATAGGACTAATAATCATGAGTTTTTAGGGAACTTTATGGTTGACGGTGGAAATGCTTTCGGACCTGGCACGGCTTATGGTGAGTTTATGCATAGTTTAACCCTTTCTATACTAAATACTCATTGATAGTAGTTATCCTTAACCCTTTACCCAACAGAAGGGCCCTGTGCCAATGCATTCTCTTATATATGCGAGTCGACCATAGGTCGCCTCGCATATATAAGAGAATGCATTGGCCACATTAAAAATTATAAAATTGTTAAAGAATGTAAGAAAAAATGGTAAAAAAGTGTTAAAAAAAGATTTTTTTTAGGCCAATGCATTCTCTTATATATGCGAGGCGACCTATGGTCGACTCGCATATATAAGAGAATGCATTGGCACAGGGCATAACTGTAACTATCACAATGTGGTCAAGGAGCCGGTTCCAATGATATCCATATTTGTATGGTTCTATTGAGACAGACCGAAGATATTTTAGGCTGTTGAAGCTATATTTGGCCGGTTTTGGCCGGTTTGTTGGGTAAAGGGTTAATGGGGCCCCAGATAGAGAGCACTCATTACTGTCATCTCCTTGGGTCCATGTGAGGCTCCATATGGGGGTTATATAAATTAACCCATTCTATGTTAAATACTCATTGATAGCACCGGGTAGTTATCCCATTTGTTGAACTTATCAATCTTGCAAATAGTGTGTCTGTCATTTGTAGAATGAGGTCCCTAGAGGGATTAATTTTATAATAGTGATGCTATCCGGCTCAGTGGGCTAGCATCACCAAGTTTACCCTCTGGGGACTTCATTCTGCTTAGGCCTAATTTTCTGGGAAGTATCTATAGTTTCAAATTAACATGGTTTTAGTTACTTTTTCCCATCTGGGAAGTTTCTATGTCCCCTAATTTGCCAAAGATAAAATTCATAATCAAGGTGACTAATGGGTGAACATCAACAACTTCGATTTGGGAACTTCAATCTGATCCTAGGTCTCCCTCAGCAGTTGAGGCCTCAACGGAATGAGGTTCCCAGAGGGTGAATTTGGTGATGCTAGCATGTTGTGTGGGATAGCTTCACTTAATTCACCCTCTGGGGACCTCATTCTGCAAATGACAGACACACTATTTGCAGGATTGGAGCTTATTATCTGAACATTTCCCACCAATGAATATGTTATATTTTCATCTGACTGTCATCTGCTAAGTTATCCTAAACACACCTCCAAATGAGTATAGACCATTTCAATATATCTATATACATAATGAGTAAGGTCAGTCTGTTTGGATTTTTCACCCAGACCCTTAGACCGATTTCAACCAAATTTGATGTGGTGATTCTGGTTACCTTGGCAGAGGTTAGATGTATAACAGTGTTAGTTTTACAAAATTTCGATTTAAACAAATTTAATAAATGAAAAATTGTTTGTTAATTTGAGCAAGGAGCTAAATCTAAAAAAAAAAAAAATATTATAAAAAATTTAATTAAAACAAAACAATTTGGATTTAAAAATAAATCACAACTGTTTAAATGATCAAAATGTATGAGAAGCAATCACAGCAGCCGCAGACCCCTCCGACACTGAATAAAGGCTCCCTTTCAGCTAGTATCTTTATCACTGAATGGCAGAGTTCACTTGTATAGAACAGGTTAACCCTTTCTATACTGAATAGATTCTCCCATTCCATTATAAAAGTATAAATTGGAACGGTCTATTAATAATTTGGAAGGGTGTTCAGGAAATAGAAACAGACAACAGACAAAAAATACGATAGTACAAGAGCAGAATGATTCATATTCATTGGTGGGAAAATGTTTAGATATTAAGTTCAACAGTCATTTGTTGAACTTATTATCTGAACATTTCCTATGGGAACTACCGATTATTTAGAATTTTAGTATAGAAAGGGTAAAAATTAGTACATTTTTGCAAGAATCGATATACAGGTATTTCTCAAAACAACCCTCCCCCTCATTCATCCTTTAATAGCATACATTGATCATGTTGTATAATTACTGTTGACACTATTCTACAATTGATGCAATTTCAACATCAGGAACTTAATGCTGAAATTGTTGTATTGAAAATGAACTCAGTGACCAATAATTCACGCCATTTCTGCTTACATGTACATTACTAGTATGTACATGTACTATAAAGTCAGTTGTGATCAGTTTGTAAATTTAATGAACGTGAGACTAAGTAGACATGAGTGGCAACTTTAATTCAATTATGATGAATTATCCGTTTAATTCAGATCAATTGGTAATAGATGAATATTGAAGTTATTATATTTTGTGGTTGGAATCATGGTTTAAATGTTATCTTCATTAAATAAAAGTCACTGAAACCCATGCTCTGTGGCAACATATTGCTTATCGTTGGTTTTCTGAGTTTAGAACAACTTAACTAATATTTGTGTACCAGATTTACAAAATTACTTGAGCAATTGGTGTTGGAATTTCAGGAATCAATGTTTATTTCAAATTTATTCATTTTTGTTTTCTTCTTTTCTTAACAAGCCCAAAAAGCCCCTTTGTGCTAGAATGTAAGAAATCTTGTATTGAGCACAAGATAATCAAACTGAATTTCAAAGTATCATAAGTTTACAGAATATGGGTAACTGTTTTTCCAAGGCGTACTGGTTTTGTACATTATTTATTTCTTTCCAAAAAATATAATTTTTAAACATGACACCAATATGTACATTTACATGTATATGGAGACTTGAAGAGAGAAAGATGATTTGCTAACAAGCATTACATGTACCGTAGATGCTGATATAGAGCCATCTCCTCATGGTGTAGTTCTGTTGAAGGCAAGCTCCCAGTTATTGTCATATCATAGTGCTGTAGTGATTCATCATTACATACATGTATCATGGTACAAATGGTTCCCGCTGTCGGTGGCTGAATTGACCAATGTTTAGATCTTTATTTTTCAAAATCGACAAGAAAATTTCATTTGGCTAAACTAAATCTTTCAAGACCATAGTCAGCAATACATGTGCAGTAATGTCCTAAATAATCGACCCCTAAACCACAGCAGAATTATGGGAAATTTTTCAGGATTTAGTCGGAAATATGGCTTGCTGCCATTCATCGGAAAGCTCACGGTGAGAGCTTTCCGATGAATGGCAGCAAGCCATATTTCTATTTGCATAGACTTCCCAGAATATAACCAGATCTCACGAAAACTGGGTTCATGCTCAAATCTGGATATAGTGTGTCTTTCTTTTACAAAATGAGGTCCTCAGATGGTGCATTTAGTGATATTATCCCGCACATTGGGCTAGCATCACTAAATTCACCCTCTAGGGACCTCATTGTGCTTTGGCCTCATCTTCTGTGAAGTATCTTTAGTCTCAAATTAACATTGTTTTTAGTTACTTCAGTTCAGTTTCTATATTCCCTAATCTGCAGAAGATAAAATGCATATTCGAGGAGACTAATGGGTGAACATCACAATCTTCAACTGGGGAACTTCAGTCTGATCCATGGTCTCCCATAGCTTGGGTCTGGTTCAAGAAAGAGGGGGGGGAGCATTTGGAAATTATAAGTTGGCATCCCCCCAACAGAGACCCTCTAGCCACATCCCTGTCTGATCCTGCTAATTGACTACAGTATGGGCTTTGATGAGGGCATATCATCCTTTTATATGGAGAGACAAATTTAATTTGCTGTGCTGCCAGGGATGATAGGATCAGGTTGATTCCATACTCATCAACAATGAACCTGTTTAAATTTCTCTCACACATTAATTGATTTCTTTCAAAAGATAACCTGAAATTAAATTGATTATTCAAGAGCTATGAAATCAAGCCTTAGTTTAGTGTGTCTGATATATGCAGCATACGTTGAACTGAAGAAATAGACTGAAATCATATATTGTATATTTAGGAACTTCTGTATGTACATGTATGTGTGTCTGTTATAGACTCAAAAACTGCTTGACCGATCAGACTCTAATTTGGTATGTAGGCCTACTTTGATCCCGGGAACAATATGGGCAGGTCCAATTTCATGTGTGACTGTGTCCTTGACCTTGACCTCGCTCATATACGCTCATATAGGCATGTTTCTGGACCTCGACCGATCCGACTCAAATTTGGTAAGAGTTTAATATATGCCTGAGAATTGAAAAATCAGAAACTGTGAATAAAACCCCTTCAGAACTGGGAACCGGGTGTTCCCGGGAAATATATTCACAAGTTGTACAACACAAATGCACATTTTGGCTATTTTGGGTGACTGGGATCGTTATAATGATAATTTATATTAACTATTAAACTGATATTCCAAATGTGACCCACCATATCAAATCCAGTCGGAAGTCGGGATTTGTTTACCCTGTGCCAATGCATTCTCTTATATATGCGAGTCGACCATAGGTCGCCTCGCATATATAAGAGAATGCATTGGCCTAACAATATTTGACAATTTTAATAATTTGTTCTTGTATTCTTTAACAATTTTATAATTTCACCCATACAGAGCCCCAGACAAACATGAGCAGACGACACTCTTCTATGTGCTTCTATATATGTGTGTGGCTCCCTGCAGGGTAATGGATGTTTTTTTATTTTATGTCCTAAAAATTGTAAGAAACATTTATTTAAAAAACATGATAAAAAATTGTTAAGCCAATGCATTCTCTTATATATGCGAGGCGACCTATGGTCGACTCGCATATATAAGAGAATGCATTGGCACAGGGTAAAATAATCCCGACTTCCGACTGGATTTGATATGGCGGGTCACAAATTATTTTATTTGACCTCCTTGTGCCACATAATGATGTACATGTACAACGTAACACAACACAAGTTAGAAGACATAAAACCTTAAAGAAAATGTTGCCGATGTTGCAAACTTTGGATGGCATCTCGTAACTTTGTATGTTAACTTAAGAGAGTAGAAACAAAAGTCTATTTATAGTTCCATGAAATTTGTGTGTTAATTTCCAATACTGTTTAGTGATCTGATGTCATAGACTCATAATTTTAACGGGAGTCGGACGTAGTCTTGAAAAGTATACATTCGGAGCTCTACGAAGTCACTCAGTGACTTGTCAGTCTAGTAGCCATTGTGCTGTATATTATGTCTATGTGTTGCACAATTTGAGTTATAACTGAAGCTTGAAATGTACAGCCTACTACAAGTATGACATTCAAACTGGACTCTGCACTGACATTTACAAGACTCACAACATGCACTCAGGACATTAGAATGTTATATCAGCAGAATCTGCATTTGCAGCACTTTTTATTCACGCCAATTTCACGACATACATGCACTGCCCATTCAAGCAACTGTGCAGTTGGACGGCATGAAAAGTTTGCGCATTTGTTGCTAAGAATAGCCTGAGATTGCTGAATCAACATCACCATGATTAATAATTAAAGTCTTGTTTCCCATGAACGGTGCATGCCACTATGTCGTGTGTTGTGAAGTCATGCTGCATGGGCCACAAAACCAAACCTTAACCCTTTACCCAACAGAAGGGACCTGTGCCAATGCATTCTCTTATATATGCGAGTCGACCATAGGTCGCCTCGCATATATAAGAGAATGCATTGGCTTAACACATTAAAAATTATAAAATTGTTAAAGAATGTAAGAAAAAATGGTAAAAAGTGTTAAAAAAAGATTTTTTTTAGGCCAATGCATTCTCTTATATATGCGAGGCGACCTATGGTCGACTCGCATATATAAGAGAATGCATTGGCACAGGGCATAACTGTAAGCATCACAATGTGGTCAATGAGCCGGTTCCAATGATATCCATATTTGTATGGTTTTATTGAGACAGACCGAAGATATTTTAGGCTGTTGAAGCTTTATTTGGCCGGTTTTGGCCGGTTTGTTGGGTAAAGGGTTAAGTCCTTAGACGATAGCGTGGTCAATTATACTCACACTTTATGTATAATTTGCAGATAATTATATACATAACTATAGAACGAAAAACCTAACCAAACCGATTGCACACGCCATTGAATGTCCTCATAGAGGTCAACATCCATACCAAATTTCATTGAGATCCAGGCATTACTGTTCAAGTTATGACCTGAACAGACATTGCACTGTGCACCATGGTGGACAAATTAAATGAAATTATGTGCAGTTGGTGTCCATTGATTGATGTATGATATACCAAGTGTTAACAATGCACCTGGTTCCCGGTTCCTACAAATCATATTCCCGGGGATCATAAACAGGAATGAGTATGGGACCCGGCAACCTGGGAAATTCCCATTTCCGGGATTAAACTCTAAATTTGGTATGTACCGGTAGGCCAACTTTGATCCCGGGAACAATAAGGGCGGGTCCAAATTTATGCGACTGTGTCCTTGACCTTGACATCGCTCATATATGCTCATATACATGTACTAGTAGGCATGTTTCTGGACCCCTCGAACAATAATTTGTCCAGATGCTGTATATTCTGCACAGACGGAGGCGATCACAAAGAAATCCCTAAATAGCCCGGACGAAGTTGGGCACATCAGCTAGTATCAAAAGTTTAGCTCAATTTAGCTACATGTATTTGAGCTCAAATGAGCTATTTAGCTCATTTGGCACCTGTGCCCTACATGTACCTGACAATTACATGTACTACACCAGTCTATGATGATCAGTTCAGTCTCCCATATAGACTTATTATCTGAACATTTCCCACCATTGAATATGAGTCCTTTTTCACTGGTAACATTAGTTTTCCTGTCTGCTGTCTGCTTATATTTCCTGAACGTCCCTCCAGATATATAATAGACTATTCCAATCCAATGTATACTTTTATAATTGATAGGAGAATCTATTTAGCAAAGAAAGGGTTACATGTCATTATACATGTATGTACTGGTAGCTCATCTTGATGAGCAATTGCTATGGCTTTGGTGTAAAACAATATTTAATAACCGGTATACCCTCAATGAATACACATAAGAACAGTTTTGACATCATGATTGATGACAACATGAATTTGGAGTACATAAGGGTGAAGAGGATTTAACAACATGTTAGTCCAGGCTTATATTAACCATTTCTATACTGAATACTCATTGATGAGTAGTTATCCCTTAGGAAATATTCAGATAATAAGTTTAACAAAAGACCATACATGTACATTGTTTGTTGAACATATTATTTGAACATTTCCCACCTATGGGTCATTTCACAATCAAGTTGAGCATTTCAGTTTTTTCACTCTAATGAAATATGTTGCCATACCTGTAGATTTATAGGGCAGCTACTGTCGTCTTACCGATGTATACATTTAGCTGAACATTTTAAATGGTCATGTTAAACATAATAAATAGAACATGGATATCTTCTGCCCTGTCAATCACCAAAATCCAGTAAAATTTCATTCTCATAATTTGCAATGCAAAACTCACATGTGAGATAAAGAAATTATGCACTGTGAATTTGAAAATATTATGTTGCTTTCCAGACTAGAAATCACCAACTGATTCAAATGCAGAACACGGTGTTATAAATAACCAAATAATAATCGAGTAACACTTGTTTGATTGCAGAGACAATTAATGTCCAAAATTAGCTTTTTATGATGTCCACTCCGAAACGAGGTACAGTTGTGTATGATATATTCTGTTCATGTGGACAAAAATGGTCTTAATATAGCCAAGAGTAACCATTCTTGTTGATAAATATGAGACATTAATTCAGACCTTTCCCAATGTATGTTTTATTTTCTCCTCTTGTATTATCTGTTTTTCTGTCCGAGATCTGCTTTTTTTACCTGAACACCCATTCGAATGAATAACAGACCATGAATACTTTTATAACTGACTAGGAGAATCTGTTCAGTATAGAAAGGGCTATTAAAGTTATCTCTTAAAACCCAGCTCCTTTGTTCTACATCCACCTTCTATTTCTCCGAATGGGCACTTTTTTCCATGCTTTATACAATATCTATACCAAAAGCCGACATTCGTACTCTAGAATGGACATGTATGCACAACTTGAAGATTTTATAATCCCTAAATACACAGAACGACACGACGTGTAAATGGGTTTGTCGATACGGCACGAGTGCTGTCGCAGAAGGATTGAACGAGAGGCGCTTGCGCCTCGAGTTCTATCCTTCCGCGACAGCACGAGTGCCGTATCGACAAACCCATTTACACATCGTGTCGTTCTGTGTTTATTACACGTTTCGCGTCCTAGAGTCCGTGCATTAAAAATACCGGATTAGAAGGTGTCTTTAGGCTCATACAGGGCGTGTTTGTCATGTGTGATGATTCTTTTATTTAAATAGTTACAGTTTCCTGGTTGAAGCGAACGTCATATACGTCATTTTACATCAACGAGATGCGTATGGAACGTACGTTCCATGCGTATGGAACGTACGTTCCATACGGATTTTAAAATATGGAACGGCAATAACACAGAACTTCTAGGAACAAGCGTGTAATAAATTTGCAGAAGATACATTTGTAAAATGCATAATCGAGATGATTAATGAAGATCACAAACTTCAACTGGGGAACTTAAATCTGATCCTACCATAGGTCTTCCATAGCTTTTGAGGTCTAATCAGAATGAGGTTCCCAGAGGGTGAATTTTGTGATCCTAGCCTACTGTGCAGGATAGCGTCACTTAATTCACCCTCTGGGGTCCTCATTCTGCAAATAGTAGACACACTATCTCAAAGCTTGACTACTGGTACAGTAATGCTCTAAGTAATCGACTTCTTAACCACAGCATAATTATGGGTAACTTTTCAGGATTAGTCGGAAATATGGCTTGTTGCCATTCATCGGAAAGCTCTCACTGAGAGCTTTCCGATGAATGGCAACAAGCCATATTTCCGACTAAATCCTGAAAAGTTACCCATAATTATGCTGTGGTTAAGAAGTCGATTACTTAGAGCATTACTGTAGCTCCGCTGAAAAGTTGCTTCTAGTCGTGTCACTTGACTATGTATGGTACATGTATCTTATGATATTCCTGTAATCTGTCAGGCACCCCGTATCATCTGTCCACTCATCGAAATGTGTTTTATCTTTGACAAGTTTATTGGTTTAATTAGCCCCCTTGATGCCCACTCGTTATCATCTGCCATTTCTATTATGGACATGTTTTATTCAAGCCTGCAAATAGTGCTTGTCATTTGCAGAATAGGGTCCCCAGAGGGTGAATTTAGTGATGTTATCTCACACAGTGGGCTAGCATCACCAAATTCACCCTCTGGGGACCTCATTCTGCTTAGGCCTCATCTTGGGAAGTATCTATAGTCTCAAATGAACATTGTTTTAGTTACTTTTTCCCTTCTGTGAAGTTTCTATATCCCCTAAATTTGCAGAAGATAAAATGCACAATCGAGGTGACTAATGAACATCACCAACTTCAACTGGGGAACTTAAATCTGATCCTACCATACATGTATGTCTTCCATAACTGTTGAGGTCTAATCAGAGGATGAATTTGGTGATGCTAGCTCCCAGTGCAGTCACTAAATTCACCCTCTGGGGACCTCATTCTGCAAATACACTTGTACATGTAGTAGACACACTATTTCAAAGCTTGACTACTGGTACATGTACATGTAGCTCTGCTGAAAAGTTGCTTCTAGTCGTGTCACTTGACTATGTACGGTACATGTATCCTATTATATTCCTGTAATCTGTCAGGCACCCCGTATCATCTATCCACTCATCGAAATGCGTTTTATCTTTGACAAGATTATTGCTTTAATCAGCCCCCTTGATGCCTACTCGTTATCATCCACCAGTTCTATTATGGACATGTTTTATTCAAGTCTGCAAATAGTGCATGTCATTTGCAGAATAGGGTCCCCAAAGGGTAAATTTAGTGATGTTATCTCGCACAGTGGGCTAGCATCACCAAATGCACCCTCTGGGGACCTCATTCTGCTTAGGCCTCATCTTCTGGGAAGTATCTATAGTCTCAAATTAACATTGTTTTAGTTACTTTGTCCCTGCTGTGAAGTTTCTATATCCCCTAAATTTGCAGAAGATAAAATGCACAATCGAGGTGACTAATGAACATCACCAACTTCAACTGGGGAACTTAAATCTGATCCTACCATACATGTATGTCTTCCATAACTGTTGAGGTCTAATCAGAGGATGAATTTGGTGATGCTAGCTCGCTGTGCGGGAATAGCGTCATTAAATTCACCCTCTGGGGACCTCATTCTGCAAATGGCCGACACACTATTTCAAATCTTGACTACCTGTAGCTCCGCTTAAAAGTCGCTTCTAGTCATGTCACTTGGCTATGTATATGTATCCTATGATATTCCTGTGATCTGTCAGGCATCTCGTATTATCTGTCCACTCATCGAAATGCGTTTTATCTTTGACAAGTTCATTTGCTTTAATTAGCCCCTTGATGGCCACTCATTATCATCGGCCATTTCTGTTATGGACATGTTTTATTGTCACCCAGTGATTATGGACTCAGACAGACAGGTCCTGCTTTATATCCAGATCAATAGACATTTGCCAGCAATTTTACTCCTATTTCCTGCCCAGACACATTCCATTTTATGTCCAATTACAATAAAGGGCCACATAATGGTCGAGTCCCCCACTTCAAGCCTTGACATAATTTAACAATTCACAGCTACCAGAGCCTGTCATGATGACAGGCTCATTACAATTTCAGCCTGTCAGTTCATAACTTCTGCCTGTCAACAAATTGTCACAGTAAATACCCAATGACAATGTGTTAGAAAGTGTTGTCATTCTGCAAAGAATTTTAACTCCTGTGTATTTCCATACATGTGCATTGTATATTACAAATATACATGTACGGTAATTGATGAATTCAATTATCATAAGCATAATACAGTACTGCCCTAAATAATCGACTTCTTAACCACAGCAGAATTATGGGTAATTTTTCAGGATTTATTCGAAATCCTGAAAAATTACCCATAATTCTGCTTTGTTTAAGGAGTTGATTATTTAGTGCATTACTGTACCTTCTGCCTATCAACAAATTGTCACAGTAAATACCCAATGACAATGCGTTAGAAAGTGTTGTCATTCTGCAAAGAATTTTAACTCCTGTGTTTTCCCGTACATGATATTACAAATCTATGGTAATTGATGAATTCAATTATCATAAGCATAATAGCTTAACATTGTTCATTCCTATCCTCATGTGACATCAGATCTCTAGGTTAATCTTAAATGTTTCATACGGTATCATAAATTTCAATTTAGCCTTCATATTAATTGTCAACTGGTGTAAGGCTGTCTAAAAAAAGAAATATCTCTGAGGATTACATAAGATATATCATGTAAAAGGTAGAAAGTATATTTCTCAACAGTGTACAATGTACATGTAATTCTCGGTATCCCATAATGACCAGCCAATTGGACAGTCCGTCCATGGCCGCAACTTTGTGCGAGCTTTTATTTTTGTTTTAACTTGGCAGATATTTAATACCATGGGAACCAGTGTGCTTGTGCAATTATGGAGTATGTCCAACTTGTTTTTTAGTCGAGTTGTCCCCCTTTTTCAATTTAAATTTTCAATTTGTGTTGATGTTATGACTGCATTGTTAACGGCCGAGGACCGCATTAAAAGGGACACTTATTTTGAGAATATGTGTACTACAGGTTTCATCTATTCATTTTTACCAAATTTACACCTGGAATATTTGGCAGACTACAAAATATTCTACAAGCGGATCGACATACTCTTGATACCATATTGCGTTGAACAAAATGTTGATATGTAATACGTTTTGGAAAATCTTATACTTGAGTTAACAGTGGTTAGCATTATTTTTTGGTAGATAATCGATTCTGATAACTACGGTAATGAGTCTTTTGAAGAAATGTTGTTGTTGTTGGAATCTGATGATATGGGGACCATCGAATTGGATTGTGTAGCTTTAACATGGGCTTTTTCCAATAAAGATATTTGAATTTGATATTTGATTTTAAGTATTGGAAAAGATATCAGCAAGCCTGCAAATAGTGTGTCTGTCATTTGCAGAATGAGGTCCCCAGAGGGTGAATTTTAGTGATGCTACCCCACACAGTGGGCAATCATCACCAAATATACCCTCTGGGGACCCCATTCTGCTTAGCCCTCATCTTCTATCTTCTAGGAATAATCTACATGTATTGTCTCAAATTAACATTGTTTTTAGTTACTTTTTCCCTTCTGGGAAGTTTCTATATCCCCTAATTTGCAGAAGATAAAATTCATAATCGAGGTGACTAATTGGTGAACATCACCATCTTCAACTGGGGAACTTCAATCTGATCCTACAGTAGGTCTCCCATAGCAGTTGAGGCCTATTTGCAGGCTTGAACATCGGTGTAGAAAGAGTCGGGGAAACATGAATAAATTTTTAATTGAAAGCAGCGGAAACACATCTATAATCCCTTAGTTGTGGTCACATAATGAAATCACACAGAACATTTTCCACTCAGAAGCAAATCTAATTGCATGACTTTAAAAAAATCAATCGCCAGCATGATAGTTAATCTAAAGAGTGGTAGTAGTAGTACTCACAGTCAGGCTGAAATGGTCATTGTCACCCTGTTTCGTTCAGTTGGGTACCCAGCTTTTTAAAACTTTCAGTTGGGTACCCAGCTTTTATAAAATTTACATTTGGGTACCCAGCTTTATGAGCAGTCAATCTGCAGCACCTATGTCATATGCATACAATTCTTCTCCGCTATTATTTTCAAGCATCGTGACGAAAAGACATCATAATTCATATATAAACACATTTAACATGTTCATTTCGCAATCAATAGACGGCAATCACTAATTAAATCACGCTCTGTTTGAGATTTCATAAAGCTGGGTACCCAAATGTAAATTTTACAAAAGCTGGGTACCCAACTAAAAATTAAAAAAAGCTGGGTACCCAACTGAACGAAAGGGGGTGACTGACCATTTCAGCCACAGTCAGGCCTATTTACAGAGAACCATCATAAAACATAAATTTTACAAGCTACATGTGCATATGTACAGTAATGCCCTGAATAATCAACTCCTTAACCACAGCAGAATTATGGGAAATTTTTCAGGATTTAGTTAGGAAATATGGCTTGTTGCCATTCATCAGAAAGCTCTCAGTAAGAGCTTTCCGATGAATGGCAACAAGCCATATTTCCGACTAAATCCTGAAAAATTACCCATAATTCTGCTGTGGTTAAGGAGTTGATTATTTAGGGCATTACTGTATTTCAGTCAATGCCCATTTTTTGGATTGGGTGGGATAACTGGGATTCGAACCCCAGCCTGTGATGGTGAGCGCGCCTTGCGACTCAGTCTGACGTCAATACCTGTTATCATCTACTTTCCTAATGCAGAAAGTTTTCTTGGTATACACCATTGAGACTGCAGATCATCACATAGCTTCACATGCTTATTTGATCACTTTATTTAGATAGCAATAACATTTTCGATTGTGAAACAGAACATGAAACAGAAGTGAAAGCTACAGTGTAACTTTACACACCATGATTTCTAATACATTTGGCAAAGATATGATGGAATGATAATTTAATTCAATCTTAGTATAAATGCTCAGGGTGTTGATGATTAATGGTAATGGCTTCCTGTACTTTTAGTTATCTGTTGTCTGCTTATATGTGACCCGCCATATCAAATCCAGTCGGAAGTCGGGATTTATTTTTACCCTGTTCCAATGCATTCTCTTATATATGCGAGTCGACCATAGGTTGCCTCGCATATATAAGAGAATGCATTGGCCTAACAATTTTTTATCATGTTTTTTAAATAAATGTTTCTTACAATTTTTAGGACATAAAATAAAAAAAACATCCATTACCCTGCCGGGAGCCCCACACATATATAGAAGCACCTAGAAGAGTGTAGTCTGCTCATGTTTGTCTGTGGCTCTGTATGGGTGAAATTATAAAATTGTTAAAGAATACAAGAACAAATTATTAAAATTGTAAAAAATTGTTAGGCCAATGCATTCTCTTATATATGCGAGGCGACCTATGGTCGACTCGCATATATAAGAGAATGCATTGGTACAGGGTAAAAAAAATCCCGACTTCCGACTGGATTTGATATGGCGGTTCACATATTACCTGTAGACTAAAAATAATTCTTATATAGCACTTATCTCCATATTGAGCCCTATGTTCTTTACACAAGAAATATTTAGTTTCACATGCTTCATTAGGTGTTAATTTACTGTTGTTTTTCATAAGTAAATGCACTATTAAATACTGTATTTCTCGCAAATGTTTTAAATGCACTATTAACTCTTTCACTGCCATGCAGCACCACAGACAGGTCTGCTACTGCCAAGCATACTATACATGTACATGTAGGATATTGGTGCTAAATACATATGGATTGGGTATTTCTCAATAACTTTTGTATCTGCCGAGCTATTTTCATGAAACTTGTTATGCATGTAGGTATTTGTCTGGGGATCGAAATCACATCCCAGTCCACCATTGTCACGTGACCTCGATCACGTGACCACAAACAAGATGGCCGCCACCCCAAAATATAAGAAAATTTCAGTATTTCTCAATAACTTTTGTATTTCTAGAGATATTTTCATGAAAGTTGGTATGTAAGTAGGTATCAGTATTGGGAATAGAAAATATGTTCTAGTCCACCAGTGTCACATTTCACATGACCACGATCATGTATGTTACCACAATACAAGATGCCCGCCATCCCGAAATACATGTTTAAGATAATGTTAGTAACATTGCTGCTAAATACATATTGATTGGGTATTTCTCAATAACTTTTGTATCTGTAAAGGTATGTTCATGAAACTTGATGCACAGTTAGATATTGGACTTGCGAATTTTAACACTTCCCAGTCTGCCAGGGTCACGAGACCGTGACCACATGAGGGTCACGAGACCGTGACCACATGATCACAAAACAAAATGGCCACCACACCGAAATATAAGGAAAATTCATTATTTCTCAATAACTTTTGTATCTGCAGAGATATTTTGATGAAATTTCGTATGTAAGTTGGTGTTAGTATTGAGAACCGAAAACAAGTTAGTATATTTCTGCTAAATACATATATTATTGTGTATTTTGCAATAACTTTTGTATATGCAGAGGTATATTCCTGAAACTTGGTATGCAGGTAGGTATTGGTCTCTGTGGAAAGGAAAACACTTCCCATACCAGGAGGATCACGTGACCGCGACCACTTAATCACAAAACAAGATGGCCGACATCCCGAAAAAAATAAACCGGGAGTTTCTGGTTACAAAATTGATTACATCACGTACACTGTTTTCACAGAATAATATAGAGTTACTTCCCATGGATTTATGTTATGGGACGAAGGTGTCAGGATTCGACTCAAATCGCATTCGGCAGTGTATGGGTAATTCGACTTAAGTCACGATCGGCAGTGAAAGAGTTAAATACTATATTTCTCGCAAATGTTTACTACGATTAGTTTATTACGATTGTCACACCAGGCATGCACTCTATATTTGCTCAGTCCTTCCTAGAAACGGGATTCGAGTGGGAGTTCTAGAGATGTAAATCTCAAATCTTTTCGTCTGCCATTTAACCCTTTCTATACTAAATGATAGAAGAGATATGTAAGAAGGCCTGCTTCCTTAGAACAAAAAAAAAACAACGTATTATGTTATTGGTGTGTCCATCTGTCCAACCGTTCGCTTTTTTCGTTTCTGGATGATAAATTTAGTAAGTCTGAGCTGAATGGACTTAAATTTGGTATGTGGGTTTACTAGCACAAAAAAGGTCAAGTTCGAATTAGGTTCCACCCGCCATTTTTTACCAGAGTTACTGCCCTTTTCTTGGAATTTGCACTTAATTTTTGTTTCCGGATGATAACTTTAATAAGTCTGAATTGAATGGAATGAAATTTGCTAGCACAAAATACAGGTCAAATTCGAATTTGGGTTCCTCCCGCCAATTTTCACCTTATTTATAGCCCATTGTTGAAAATACCTCGGGCGTATTTTGCCACGCCCTAGCAATTGTCTTGTTCTGCCTTAACACAATTCTGGCCACACAGTCTTGGAGGCATTGTAACCATGCAAGTTGATAATCTGGAACTTAAAACCAAAGATAGTTGCGGTAGTCCATTTCGGTAATGATGAAGGAGATGGCCATTATTTTTGCAGCTTCAACTGTGAGGTGACGACGAATCCGACCAAGCCACCAAAGCTCGAAGAAGTTGGATTTGCAGAGATGATCAATTTGATTTGTCATGGAAAGTGTCCGGTCGAGGTGCACACCGAGATTCCTAATTGGCAAAGTTAATGGAATGATCATTTAATTCAATCTTTAGTAATGTTCAGTGTGTCAATGATTGATGGTTTAGCAACCCACATTTATTTCCTTTTTTGCGTCATTGAGTCAAAGTTGGTTTGAGGTCATCTAGCTAGGAATACAACGTTTGATAGCCACGACAAGTTATGTTGTCATCATAATTAATAATATAATGGATACAAAATTATAAGAACTGAGAATGTGTTCACGCTCACTGAATCAAGTGCATTTGAAACAATGAGTGAGTACTCATACTGAGTCTGTGTCTCAATAAATATGATATATTTTAGCAGATACATATTGATTTTTCACACAAAGCACTCGACTCAGCAATTTTATTTTAAGTATTGGAGAAGATACCGGTATTGAAAGAGTCGGGAGTCATGAATAAATTTTTAATTGAAAGCAGCGGAAACACATCTATAATCCCTTAGTTGTGGTCACATAATGAAATCACACAGGATGTTTTCCGCTCAGAAGCAAATCTAATTGCATGATTTAAAAAAAATCAATCGCCAACATGATAGTTAATCTAAAGGGAAAACTTAAATAAAGAATAGAATGGCTGATGTAATTGTTGGTGGGTGTATGTGTGCTTGTAGTAGTACTCACAGAGGCCTATTTACGGAGAACCATTATATAACGTAAATTATACTATTGATGAGGTCGATACAGTACGTTATTTGAGTTCCTTGTCGAGATATATCACTGTCTCTGTGGGATAGCTGCAGTAAGAATAGCGATTTGTTCCCTCGTTTATTTATCTATCAGACACATTCACCCATATATGGAATCTTATTAGATGGCGCGCCCCTGATGTGATTATGAGATTCAATGAGTCGCAATTAGTCGCTAAGTGGAATTGAGGCCTACTTGACAAGATTGTATTTCTCACGAGAGGCTATACTAGTACTTATGTGTCTTAATCTTACCATATGAAAGTAAATCAAAGTATAACATGTTGTGTCATATTTCGATTTCTTTGAACCACATATAGTCTTTGAGCTTCTAATTATGTTATATACCGGTACAGTTTATACATGTACAATGTATATTACATTGTATAGAAATGTAGAGTGAGGTCCCAGAGGGTGAATTTAGTGATGCTACCTCAATCAGCAGGCTAGCATTACCAAACTCATCCTCTGGGGACCTCATTCTGCTTAGGCCTCGTCTTCTGGGAAGTACTAGTATCTATAGTCTCAATAACTTGGGGACCTCATTCTGCAAATGCCAGACACAATATTTCAAGGCTTGAATGTACCCAATATAAAAATGGGAATGTAGTATTTTTCACTGCATATACCGGTACAGTAATGCCCTAAGTAATCAACTTCTTAACCACAGCAGAATTATGGGTAACTTTTCAGGATTTAGTCGGAAATATGGCTTGTTGCAATTCATCGGAAAGCTCTCACTGAGGTTAAGGAATCAATGTAGCTATTTTATTCATATACATATAAAGTACTAAGAAATAATAAAGTCATTCCACATTTATATCAGTGAAAAATTATCCCGTAATTCTTCATTCGCTGAAGTTTCATGCAAAGTTTTAAATATTTTTGGTCTTAATTTGAAAAGTTTCTCTTACTAGGCCAACCAATGGTTCACCGTGATGAATTCACCCTGATAAATTACTCCACCCTGATAAATTACTCCAATTTAAATGGTTCACCCTGATAAATTACTCCAATTTAAATGGTTCACCCTGATAAATTACTCCAATTTAAATGGTTCACCCTGATAAATTACTCCAATTGAAATGGTTCACCCTGATAAATTACTCCAATTTAACCCTTTCATTATGGGAGCTGTGCTGGTGCATCATTAAAGAACCTGTGCCAGTGCATTCTCTTATATATGTGAGTCTCTCATAGGGATAAGAAAATTAGGCGAGGATGATCCTCCAGGGAGGTACTCAATCACTTGAATATCCTAAAAATTGTCTAGCGCTTTCGATAACAAGTGGAATCAGGGAGCTAAATGTGTTCTAGAGTCGGGGAGCGAGTACACCGTGGAATGCTAAAGGTGAAGATAACTGAAGAATGACCTTCACCTGATACATGCGACACGTTATTAAAGGATGACATCGCGTTTATTTGATTTGTACATAATATCTAAATAATTTAAACTGGTGAATGAATGGGGGAATGGATTTTTGTGAGCGAGAAATTTATTTAACTAGCTGCTGTAGTTCTTGGTTTTTCCAGATCAAATTTGGCTGTGAGATAGCCCTGTCGTAGACTTGGGATTTATTTTAAAAAGTAAACACATGACATATGATTTTTCTTGCATTTTCATGATCAACTGGTGTCAATCTAGCTGGGTAAACATCACTGGTATGGCCTGTAGGCTTCAATTCAGTGAATTTGGCCGAAACGTTAACACTGTCGCCTATGGGAAACCATTTTAATTCAGTGATTCCAAGTGTATCTTCATCAGGACCAGGATGGCATGGGTAGATGCGGATTTTGCCTGTTCTTTTACACTCTAGGTTGGTTGAGAGTGGATTTGATTGGTCAGTGGGTAGATGTCAGGGGGTTATGGACACAGAAGAGGTCTCAGGGTTGAATGCGGGTATATTACGGGTATGTTTCCCTTGGTTCCCATTAGTCTATGCAGGTATTGTGTGGGTATATTGTTGCTGCCCAGTCACTGTAGTTCAGTGAGAAGTTGTAGCGGGTATGTTGGTACAGTGCTACTAATAACGTGGTGTGTCCATGAGTTAAAGTACAAACGGCGCTGGTATATGATTTATAACTTTGATCGCCAGATGTGGGGTTGCGGCTATGCTCCGAAGTGGTGCGGGTATGTCGCTTTATTCATCATAATTTGTATCAACTGCGGGTATATATATCATGTAGTAACCACAGTTATTATACTATATTGGTATACAGGGTACGTCTTGCATCACTAGGTGGCATACAAGGGGATTGTTGATCCCATAGGGATAGTTGAGACTTATGCAGAATGAGGTCCCCAGAGGGTGAATTTGGTGATGATAGCCCGCTGTGTATGATAGCATCACCAAATTCACCCCCTGGGGACCTCACTCGGTTTACCGTAGGTCTCAACTGCCATAGGAGACCTGGGATCAAATTGATGTTCCTCAGTTTGACAGACACACTATATCCTGGCTTGACTGCTCAATAAAGTAACAAACTCCCAGATTGTTGTCCAGATTGCAATTGCTTGGGAATGACCTAAAGCTACGGTATACACGCCTATGAAATAATCAATGTTACCAGTGTGGTCGATTCCATTCACGAGAAATAATAGGCGAATATCGAATGATTGATCCTCCAAGATGCCTGTGCTAAACTCGCAAGTCTCATTGTATTCAGGATTCAATCCATTGGGGCCGCTTCGTTATATGCCTTGTTGTCGGTACTTATTAAGAAAAAAGACTTGCTGGGTATACTAGTTCTCATGCATATGCATGAAGCTATTTAGATTTGTTATTTTTAGTTTTCTATTATCGGTCTAATGTTGCACAGTTGGGTACCTCGTTTGGTACTATACAACTGCTGTAGAATATGAGATGACAATCTGTTTCTGGCAAACCTGGATAAATCAAGACATGGCCATTATCTACCGGGAGCTTTCAACTGTATACATGTAGATATCAGAAGATGTTTTAACAAGGGCTGTGTGAATTTTTGAAAACTGACCAACAACCAAAATGGCTCCTCCAATATTTTTTGCAACAAATGCAACGATTATTAAAGATGCATTCAGGGTTCCAGACCTCCTGTTACAACAACAACATAACAAATTGCAATGTTGAAAGTCAAAATTAATATGACATACATGTATGAACTAGACCTATAAATGCCAAACAATATTATTTTGTTATTGAAAGATCATCAAATTAATTTTTGGTGTCCTTCTAAAACATCGAAATAACTTCAACGAAAAAAATCAACAACAGACACAATAGCGTTATTTATGTACATGTAGCACTTCTCATTCCAATCCTGTTATTTTATACACTAGAATCTTAATAAAAGATCAAATAGGTTTCGTAAAAATTATCTGGAACCCTGAATATATCTTGAAATAGTGTGTCTGTCATTTGCAGAATGAGATCCCGAGACTGCCCAGAAGTTGAATTTAGTGACGCTACCCCAAACAGCAGGCTAGCATAACTAAATTTACCCTCTGGGGGTCCTCATTCTGCTTATGCCTCACCTTCTGGAAAGTATCTATATATACATACACTGTATGTAGTCTCAAATACACATGGTTTTTAGTAAATTTTTCCCTTCTGTTCAGTTTCTATGTCCCCAAAAATGCATAATCGAGGTGGCTAATGGGTGATGATCACCAACTTCAACTGATCCTTAGCAGTTGAGGCCTAAGCAGAATGAGGTTCCAAGAGGGTTAATTTTATCAATGCTAGTCTGCTGTGTGGGATAGCATTGCTAAATTCACCCTCTGGGGACCTCATTCTGCAAATGTCACACACACTATTTCAAGGGTTGTATACTCTTGCATGTTCCATTGAGACAATGGCTTTTCCACTGATCATTGGGAATTGCCAGACAGCAAAAATGAAAATTTACAAAAAAAATAATGGTACAATTTCTTAACAGATCTCTTTGATCAACCAACATCATTGCATTACAGCACGATCATTCGATCACCAGGGTGGGTTTATCTCAGTTTGAAAGTCTGAGATAGCTCAATATTAGATGTACCGGTATACACAATTGGGAAGGTAAATTAGAATAAGTTTTTGATGGCCATGCCTTTGTGTTGTTTCCGTCTGCCAAGTGATTGTTGAACTTAATTATTATCTGAACATTTTCTCAGGTAACTACAGTAATGCACTAAATAATCGACACCTTAACCACAGCAGAATTATAGGTAATGTTTCAGGGTTTAGTCGGAAATATGGCTTGTTGCCATTCATTGGAAAGCTCTGATTGAGAGCTTTCTGATGAATGGCAACAAGCCAAATTTCCGACTTAATCCTGAAAAATTACCCATAATTCTGCTGTGGTTAAGGAGTACTAGATTATTTAGGGCATTACTGTAAACCATCATTGAGTATTTAGTATAGTAAGGGTTAAATTGGACTCAAAGGATTGCTAAATTGTTACTGATCACAAGTTTGGAGATAGGAGCTTATTTTTATGGTCGTAAGTTTAGAGGTGGTGAAATAGCCATGATGTATTGGGGGACAAGCGCCAATTTAACAAATTAGCACTCGGAAACAGTCTGCCACTGTCGGGTCACCAGTCGATGGCTTTATGGAACTGGAACACAAATATTCCATTTAATCTGAAGATATGGGGTGAGAATATTCTCTCTATATACACAGTATGTAGAGTGCACAGCGACTTGAAGAGTACATATCCAAGCCTGAAAATAGTGTTTTTTGCAGAAACTTGCCTGTCATTGGGTACACACACAGCAGGCTAACATACCAAATTCACCCTCTGGGAACCTCATTCTGCTTAGGCCTTCACTGCTATGGGAGACCTAGGATCAGACTGAAGTTCCCCATTTGACGTAATTAATTGTTGGTGATGCTCACGGATTAGTCACCTCGATGATGCATTTTATCTTCTACAAATCAGCGGATATAGAAACTTCCCAGAAGGGAAAAAGTAATTAAAAACAATATTAATTAGAGATTATATAGATACTTCCCAGAAGATGAGGCCTAATCAGAATGAGGTCCCCAGAGGGTGAATTTGGTTATGCTAGCCCACTGTGTAGGGTAGAGTCACTAAATTCACTCTCTGGGAACCTCATTATGCAAATGACAGACACCCTATTTGCAGGCTTGGTCAATTAGCCTCGAGGAGTCTGTCACTCCCGGCTTCTTGTCCCTGGGTTTAGGGTGATCTTAATAAATGTGGTACACATGTGGTGCAGGTACATTGATCCATACATGTATGTCCACCTTAGTGGTGTTGAATTAACCTCCTCTCTCCTAAAAATACAAGTCCTGTGCTACGCTATATGCCAGGGATGACACTACACTGGGCACACCGTCTGATTGGGAGCCGACATTAATGACTGTCCCATGGGCAACAATTTGCCCATGTTAAAGATCTCTACCGTGGCGAAGAAGTCACAGATTCGGTTAAAAATCTGGCAAATTGGGTGGTGGTGGTGGTGGTGGTGGTGGTGGATCTACTTGATCCCTTCGCAAGCGGCTTCACCATAATGAAGTTGGAGAAGTATCCTATAGATATACATGTACACCATACAGTAGATATGTAT
Organism: Siphonodentalium dalli; assembly: GCA_032622095.1. Classification (NCBI taxonomy): domain Eukaryota; kingdom Metazoa; phylum Mollusca; class Scaphopoda; order Gadilida; family Siphonodentaliidae; genus Siphonodentalium; species Siphonodentalium dalli. The sequence continues at coordinate 62,318,965 of CP136069.1, read as the reverse complement.
ATTTAAAGCAGGCCATGTGTAATCTATTTATTCAAGATTGAAGACAAAGTGTTTATACATAAATGCATTGTTTGAGTCATGATAATACAGGACATACCGTGCCCTCTCGATATTTACTTCAATTGTTTGAGTCATAACCATTCCACCCACCTCTGATCATCCTCAAATGTCAAACTGGCACAGGAGCTGTTTAAGCTATTAGTGGAGTTGCTCTTAGGTCAATCCTCATGTACTGTGTTATAGTGTACCCACTGGTACAGTAATGTCCTAAATAACCTACTCCTTAACCACAGCAGAAAGTTGATTACTTAGGGCATTACTGTATATAATCTGGCCAATTTTCAACTAAATTAAAGCAGGTGTTCTATTTAGAGACTTATCATTAGTTGTCCCAGTCCATAGTGATTTTATTCATCCTAGGAAATTGCGTATTGTACAATATTTTAGATAACTTTCTCTTTTATATGGCCATTTAAAAAAATGAATGTATTATGTTGTTGGTCCATCCATCTGTCTGTCTGTCAATTCATATTTCGTTTCTGGATGATTACTAGTTCTACTGAACTAAATGTACGAAAATTTGGCATGTGGGTTCAGTGATACAAAACACAGGTTAAGTTTGTTTTTGGAGACCAGCCGCCAATTTTTACCAGAGCTTTGGCTCTTTGTTGAAATTTAGGCTCAAATTTTGTTTCCGGATAATAACTTTAGTGTTAACTGAATGAAACGAAATTTGGTATGCAGGTTTACCATAAAGTACGCGTCCAGTTCAATCTTCACAACTGTTCGCCTATTTTTATCAGTTACAGACATTTTTTTAGCTGAGTTGTTCTCAGGTCTACAGATTCATTTGTGGGTATATGACTGGGATGTTCAGCTATTAAAATTCAAAAATACATTAAGATGAAGGATATGGTATTTACCTGAAGAAAATTGCTACAAATCAGGCCTGAAATGGTGCCGGACATTTGCAGAATGAGGTCTGCAGAATGTGATTTTAGTGACACTATATACCCCACACAGCAGACTAGCATTACTAAATTCACCCCACTGGGGACCTCATTCTGCTTAGGCCTCATCTTTTCTGGAAAGTATCTTTATTATCAAATTAAAAAGTTTTTTATTTCTTGAGAAAGTTTCATTTTCTTTAATAGTTTAGTTTCTCTATATACATGTACATGTATATCCCCAAATTGGCAGACCACACAATGCATAATTGAGGTGCCCAATGGGTGCACATCACCATCTGGGAAATTAAATCTGTGTCTAGGTTTCCCATAGCAGATGAGGCCATGCAGAATGAGGTCCCCAGAGGATGAATTTGGTGAAACTAGCCCCCTACATGGAGTAGCATCACTAAATTCACCCTCTGGGAACCTCATTCTGCAAATGTCCTGCACCATGTTTTTCGACCTGCTACAAACAAGTCTTAAGTGACTACGGGGCATCAAGGTCATCCTAGTATTGAGTTACTGTAATGCCCGAAGTATAATATGACCTTTTAATCACAGCAGAATTATGGGAAATTTTTCAGGAATTAGTCGGAAATATGGCTTGTTGCCATTCATAGGAAAGCTCTCACCGAGAGCTTTCCGATGAATGGCAGCAAGCCATATTTCCAACTAAAACCTGAAAAATTCCCCAGAATTCTGCTGTGGATTTGGGGTCGATTATTTAGGACATTACTGTATCAAAGACCTAAAGTTATTAACTTTTTCCCCAGGTGAATCCCTACATACTGTGTTATGCTGTAGCTATATAATGATTTTAATCTGGCCTATTCACAGATAATTGAAGCAGATTTCTGCTTAGAAGCTTATCTTACAATGTCCTCAGTAGGTAGTCATTATATTCTCTCCCCTTAATTACTCCTAGTACAGATGTACAATGTTCCAGGCACAATATCCTGTGTATATGTTCCCAGTGTGTGTGTGTGTGTGAACCATTTATTTACTACTCTGTACAATGGAATGATGGGAGCTGCACTGGTGCAGAATTAAATTGATGTTAAACACTCCACTATACTATAGGGTGATCAAATAGAAACGGTGAATAATCTTCCTCAAAGTACATACATACTAGTAGCTATGTTTTACAAATATTATATCCAAATTAACAACACCCACTGTCATTCCTTTATATTAATGAAATGCAGTGACTCTCGATGGCGAAATTATTTTCGTATGTTTATCGCCAATAGTTGCATCCCGAATCGAGAAGTAAATATTTACATTTCAGCATAGTTTGGACGATGTTTTCGTATGTAAAAGTATGGGAGACTCTCATATATATGAGAATGCATTGGCACAAGGTTTTTGCAAAATTTCAGGAAGCTCCAGTCATTGAACGGTTAAATCTCAATATGGAGATAAACCCATACAAGTATGTGGTCTGTCAAAGTGGATTTATCAGTTTACTCAGGACATACCATAAATCCATGATCGATGGTCATCTTGAGGTCAATATTATGTAAATATTATACATTATGCATTGCTAATAGGGTGCCAAGGGCACACGAAAAGTTTAATGGGAAATATAAACAATTATGGTTCATGTACATTAATGGTGGTGTATATCTTCCCTGAACTCTGTACTTTTGAGTCAGAGAGGCCAGTCGACATACATGCACATGTATCTATGATTCTGTCACTATCAAATATTTTTTTTTCCAAATTATTTTCCATGAACTGTGACAGAAAATGTGACTATTTTAAAAATATTACATGTACAAGCCTGAGTTTAGTGTGCCTGAGGTCCCCAGATGGTGAATTTAGTGACACAATCCCACATAGTGGGCTAGCATCACCTCATGGGACCTCATTCTGCTTAGGCCTCAACTGCTATGGGAGATCTATGATCAGATTGAAGTTCGCCAGTTGAATTTTGTGATGGTCACCCATTAGTCACCTCAATTATGCATTTTATCTTCTGCAAATTTGGGGATACAGAAACTTCCCAGAAGGGAAAAAGTAACTTAAAACAATTTTAATTTGAGACTATAGATACTTCCCAGATGATGAGGTCTAAGCAGAATGAGGTCATCAGAGGGTGAATTTGGTGATGCTAGCCTGCTATGCGGGATAGTCTAACTAAATTCACCCACTGGGGACCTCATTCTGCAAATAACAGGCACACTAAACTCAGGTTTGTACCGTACATGTAAATGTAAGTACATGTATTATGTTTAAAATTAATCTGCCGTGCATGCATCCGTCTGTCCGTCCGTCTGTCTACAATTCCATATCGATCCTCGCGGTGACCTCTAGATGGGAGCTTACCATTTTTTTCCGATTTCTGCTGATTTATGTTAGAAATGCCATTTTGGATTTCACATTTGAATACATCCGCTCACCCTGTAGCCCACAATTATACACAAAATTGTTTTGAAAATTTACAGGCATGTTTGTGATCATCTCTAGATGGGAGCTATTGAATGAATAATTTTCGATGTAAATTATTGCTGCCTGCAGCCATCTTGTATTTTACTCTTTGCATGACTAAATCCTTTGGCACACCCTACATGCCACATCCCTCATCCGATCATCACTAAACTAGATATGGATCCTCTGAGTGACCTCTAGATGAGAGCTTACTATTTTTTCTGGATTTAGTTTAAAAACATTGCTGCTAGCAGCCATCTTTGATTTCACATTTAAATCCTTTGGCACACCCTGCAGCCCACAATTATTGGCGAAATGCTTTGAAAATTCACAGTCATGTTTGGGATCACCTCCAGATAGACTGGAGCTGTTGAATTTGAATAAGTTTCAATGAAAAACATTACCGCAAAGGGAACAAAGGCGACGGAATAACAACACAAAACAATAGGTCATATTTTATTTTTTTATTTTAAACACTTGGGTCTTTGGCTCTGCATCGTCTGTTTCTTTTTGGGATGGCCGCCACAATTCATCTATATACGGACATGTCCGGAAAAAAAACTAGAACAAAAAAAAAAAAAATTCCCCCTAAAATTGAAGGCGACTTCGATTTCGCCTTAGAGCGACGATAGGGCGAAGTCAGCGACAGTAAGGCGACAATCTCGCCCGAGTCGCCTTGTGAGCTGAGGCCTCACAATTATAAGAGAATGTGCTGGCTTACAAGGTCAAGATAAATATTGTTAGGCCAATGTATTCTCTTATATATAATTTGTCATGCGAATAAGTCATGCAAATAAGCGCACATAAATTAGCTACATACAAAAGAACATGTTCAGTTTGTACAGTAAGACAAAACACCGGTATGCGAATTCATAAAAGCATCTACAGCCTAATCTGGTTATTCTGAAGCTATTGTATGGCTTATACATATTACTCATATGCACATTGTGGTTATGTATATATTCACATTATTGTACTGGCATATACCATTGTATTTTGGTTTGCTAAATAAATTAATTCATTCAGTCATATATATGCGAGGCTCCCTATGGGAGACTCGCATATATTAGAGAAATTGCATTGGACAGCGTTTTTCGCAAAAGCTCTAGTCATGGAAGGGTTTAAACGAGTTTTATTGAACTTTGATGTTATTGTTGTTGTCAGAAGTGGTATACCAGACAAGACTTATCTGTTTACTCAGAACATACAATAAATCCATGATCGATGGCCATCGTGAGATCAGTGTAAATATCAAAATTATATGCATAGGCAATATGATGTCAAAAGTGCAATAAAACTCCAGGTTAAAGGGACATGTCCAGAAGTACAATACATTAAAGGGGTGTTAATTAATCAATGTCAACTACAATTTCGGCCAAAATCAACCACAAAATTGCAAGTCGACTATTAAATAGCTCTTTATGTCTAAGTTGTTAACACTATATATATGTCAGAGTTATGGAGGCACGGACTCAGTATGAGTATTCATTGCTTCATATTTGCTTAACTCAGTGAGTGTGAACAAATTCTCATTTCTTATCGAAATGGCCATGTGTCGATCGGAATCAGGGTTGGTGATTTTTTTCTTCTAATTGGTATGAAAATATGCAATTGTGCAATGTCTTTGATAAATGAAGGTTCTAAAAGGTGTTGCTTATTATATCCAAGGTTGGATTAATCAAAATTCTATTATCATTTATTATTTTTTGTATAACTACCTGTATCGAGCACAAATATCATGGCAGAACAGATATAGTGGCATTGTACTTTAATTATGCATACACTTAGGTCCATTGAGTTCCAATGTTGTGATATCTGGATAGGTAAACCTGTGCTTAAAGATTTACTAATAAATTTAGTAAATTTTAGCTGAGAACTGAATATATTATCAATCGCCTTTGCTCCTCGGTGACTTGAAGACATACATGTAATCACACCATATATCAAGTATGGACATTAGACAACTAGAGTAGTTTAGATGGCAGAGTATATGGTAGAATTACTTGGTTGGCATTTGCATGTATGGCAATCAGAAAAGGAAAGGAAATTTAATGCATGTAGTGCAATGAGGAGTGCTGAATCTGATTGTAGTTACAAATAACCGGAACAGGCCGTTGCTGGAGCAGTAATCACAGAACCATGCAGAATGCCTGTTTCTATAGGCTTGACAATTACTGCACAATTTCATATCTATTATCCAATTTTGTATATTGTTTAATCATAATCATGTAGTTTACAAAAAAACTTGTTAGATATTGCAAATTCTTGACATATGCAACCATTTCAAAAATTTTGATTTAAATCAATGATTTAAATCGCTTGATTTAAATCAGCCAACCCTGATCGGAATGGTACATTGAGATGTTAGGACTGATTATATTCATGACTTCATGCATTATATGGACAGAAATAGCATCATCCATGGGAAAGCATGGACAATTGTTTTAGTTTAGAACGTGTAAATATATGTCAGAGTTATAGAGGCACAGTGCTTCATATTTGCTTATCTCAGTGAGCGTGAACAAATTCTCATTATAATTAGTAACCAAACAAGCCAAGTCATGATTACATTTGCAGGGACAAGCAGGCCCTCAATGTCTTAAAATTATATTTGGAGAGTCAGGGTTCACTTTTTCATTACTATATGGGAAATGGTGTTGCTAGCGTCACTAAATTCATGCTCTGAGGATATCATTCTTCAAATGTCCAGCACCATATATTTTGTGGCCTGGTTATTTATTAATTGACAAACTGATTACTGTTGTCCCTCTATTACAGTGAGAGTATAGATGGATGGAAATTTGATTATTAGAGGTACTCAATCCGATTCGATGGTCCCCCATATTATCAGATTCCAACAACAACAACAATATTTTTTGAAATGCCGCTTCAGTTATCAGAATCGATTAATTGCCCAATAATAATTCTGACCACAGTCAACTGTAGAATTAAATTGCCCAAAACCTGTTATTTATCAACATTATGGTTTGTCAAATATCTGACACAAAAAAGCCACTTGATTTTATGATTTATTTCCATCATCATCTGCAATTTGGTCCGAGACCATAGGTGGGTTACTCGACTCGAATAAAATATTTTTTACCCCTGAAACCAAGGAAATAGTAATTTGCAAGCATTAAATCGGATTATGCATCTTTAAACAAGATATATCATGGCTTTCAAGTGGCACCTTCTTGTTCCACTAGAATCTTATTGAGAGGTAAAACAGGTTTCATAAAAATTTACCTGGTCCAGGAGCCATGTAGCAGAAAATCATGTCAGAATTAGTTTTCGCTGAAATTTGATTTCATATAAGGCCCTGCTAATCATGGGTTAATTATCAGTCGAATCGAATCTCAAATTGAAATATGGATGAACCATTAATGCGATTGGGGCCATCAATGTAAACATGATTTTAATTTAATATTTCTAAGAAGCAACTAAACTTGATGCATGTCTTTGCTACTGTTCACACATGCATCACACAGGTTTGATTCACATTACTATCTACTTGATTGGGATGAGAACGACACTCTCTTTTCTTAACCTTTGCTGTTTTGTCATCGGACTGTATGGCACACATCAATATCTACATGTAGCAATAAATGAAAGTGTCAATGACACTGTAGCTCAACTTAGGTAGGGGAATAATTTAATGGTTGACAGTAAATGGAGGAATAGGAAAGGTGCTAATTGAAATGTCTAAGTAAGACTAGATGTACATGTCAATATCAACATTCATGACAGGTTTCATAATGATCGGATCAGGGATGTGGTGATTATGCCTGGTGTGCCAAAGGATTTAGTGATGCAAAGAGTAAATTCTAAAATGGCCACCGGCAGCCATGTTTTTTTCCGAATTACCCCAAAATGACCTGGTCCCATCTACAGCCTTTACAAATCTCATAATGATCTGATCAAAGGTACGACCTGAAGCCTGTGCCCAAGGATTTAGTCATGCAAAGAGTAAAATCCAAGATGACTGCTGGCGGCTATGTTTTTCGGCTGAACGACCCCAAAATGACTCGTTTCCCATCTACATGTCATTGTTAACATCGATGACAAATTTCATGAAGTTCCGACCAAAGCTACAACCTGTAGCCTGATCCAAAGGATTTAGTCATGCAAAGAGTAAAATCAAAGATGGCTGCTGGCGGCCATGTTTTTTGGCCGAATGACCCCAAAATGACTCGTTCCCATCTACATGTCAATATTAACATCCATGACAAATTTCATGATGATCAGACGACAGTACGACCTGTAGCCCGCGCCAATGGATTGAATTTTGAAATCCAAGATGGCCGCCAGCAGCCATGTTTTTTGGCCGAATGACCCCAAAATGACTCGTTCCCATCTACATGTCAATGTCAACATTCATTACAAATTTCATAAAGGTCAGACCAAAGGTACGACCTGTAACCCGCGCCAAAGGAAATTGTTGACGGACACACGCACACACGGACGCCAAACCATGGCAATAGCTCAAAGTTGAGATATGATTTTTAAGCCAAAATTTCAAGTGTTATTCTGATAGGCCTTGTTAAAGTTACAATTTAGAGTTTATATCTTCAACCTCATGTTTTTTTTTCATGCATAATAATGCAAAGACGGGTCATTCAAAAAAATATTTGAATGATATGATTGAATCGAATTAGCACCCCAATTCGCGAATCGAATCTCAAAGCCTCCCAGGGCCCTAATTTCATAATATTAGCTATTTTTCTATTACAGGAAATGCACTTATAAAATGTGGTCAGACTCAGCTCCAGATTGGGAACTCAGAACGAGAGTACATCCAGTCATCAGTTATCAACTTCCTACAGCCTCTCAAGAACTTCCTCGAGGGAGACATGAAAACAATACTGGTTAGTGCTTCACAATTAGCTAATTAATTAACCAAAGGATTGTGAACATTCCCGTTCACTAGAAATTAAAAGTCTGATACACTGTATATAAAATTTGTTTGGTTTGTATAATAGATCTTCTATAGTAATGCCCTAAATAATCGACTCCTTAACCACATCAGAATTATGGGTAATTTTGCAGGATTTAGTCTGAAATATGGCTTGTTGCCATTCATCAGAAAGCTCTCAGTAGAGAGCTTTCCGATGAATGGCAACAAGCCATATACCACTAAATCCTGAAAAATTACCCATAATTCTGCTGTGTTTAAGGAGTCAATTATTTGGGGCATTACTGTATATAAAGAAAGTTCAAGCAAAATATCTACACTCATGATCTATTATTTGCACATATACATAAAACGTGGCTCCAAAATAAGCTTTACATGTACAATCTATTATGCTGAGCCACAATTCCTGTACACAAGCCTGATTATAGCGTGTCTGTCATTTGCAGAAAGAGGTCCCCAGAGGGTGAATTTAGTGACGCTATCCCACATAGTGGGCTAGCATCACTAAATTCACCCTCTGTGAACCTCATTCTGCTGGAAAGTTTCTTTATTGTCAAATTTCTATAGAAACTTAGATTCTGTTTCTTTTTTAGTTTAGTTTCTCAATATCCCCAAATTGGCAGACGACACATTGCATAATCAAAGTTCCCAATGGGTGTACATGTACATCACAATATTCACCATTTGGGAACTTCTGAGTGAGTCTATGTCTCCCATAGCAGTTGAGGACCAAGCAGAATGAGGTCCCAAGAGGGTGAATTTGGTGTTGCTAGCCCACTACTAGTATGTGGGATAGCGTCACTAAATACACCCTTTGGGGACCTCACTCTGCAGATGACAGGCACACTAAACTCGGGCTTGCCTGTTCACTGGAGTGGAGACAAAGATAATTGATCTGATGTCACTCGTCTGGATCAGTGACAAATCAAAAGAGTGGAAATGGCCCCACTGACACAGAGTTGATTTAAGGGTTCAGTGATTCATTAACCCTTCCATGACTGGAGCTTCCTGAAATTCTTACTAGTACATATATCCTGTACCGATGCATTCTCTTATATATGCGAGCCTCCCATATATAAGGGAATAGATTGACCTAACAATATTTGCCTTGACCTTGTGAGCCAGTGCATTCATTATATATGCGAGGCTCCCTATGGGAGACTCACATATATAACAGAATGCACTGGCATTGGAGCTTTAATGCTGCACCAGCTCAGCTCCCGTCATGAAAGGGTTAACTTTATAATTAACCTGGGATGATATGTGTTTTTAATTAGCTTACTAACTTAATTAACTGTCTAATAAATTGTGGATGAGCCATGGGATAAAATATTGGTCAGTGTTACCTATTAATGAATTGCTAACTCTCTAGTCAATTCTGGAGAGTGATTAGGTCAGGTTCACCCTAGGCCAAACTTTATTTGTCAAATGAAAATCTTTTCTGCCAATTTAAATGGCTTCTTATGATTTGACAAAGTCTAATCTAATCAAAGCTTTTAGACAATTAAACCCATGTTATGACAAAATAAAACTTTTTGAATCAAATAAAGCTTTTGGTGAGATACCATTGTTGTAACTGGGACAGAAATCCTCAAATCGGACAAAGGTCCTCAAATCGGACAGAGACCCTCAATTCTGATGGGGATCCTCAAATCAGATGGAGATCTTCAAATTGGACGAGGACCCCCAAATGGGACAGGCATTCTCATATCAGATGGGGACTCTCAAATCAGATGGGGTCTCTGAAACAGGGTTCCTCAAATTGGACAGGGCACCTAAAATTGGACATGGATCTTCAAATCGTAAAGGGATCTTCAAATCGGATGGGGACCCTCAAATCGGATGTGGACCCTCAAATCGGATCGGGATCCTCAATCGGACAGGGATCGAGGCCTGTTCGATTTGAGGGTCCCCGTCCGATTTGAGGATCCCTGTTCAATTTGAGGATCCCTGTCCGATTTGATGATCCCTGTCCGATTTGAGGATCCCTGTCCAATTCGAGGATCACTGTTGAAAATCTCCATATGATTTCAAAATACCCATCCAATTTGAGATCCCTGTCCGATTTTAGGATGCCTGATTGAGAATCCCCGTCCAGTTTGAAGATCCCAATCCGATTTGAGAATTCCCATCCTATTTGAGGATCCCTGTCCAATTTGAGGTTCCCTGTCCATTTTGAGAATCCCTGTTTGAGAGTCCCCATCAAATTTTAAGATCTCGGTCCAATTTGAGGATCCTTGTTTCAGAGTCCCCATCTGATTTGATGATCCCTGTCCGATTTGATGATTCCTGTCCGATTTGAGGATCCCTGTCCGATTCGAGTATCCCTGTTTGAAAGTCCCCATATGATTTCAAAATACCCATCCAATTTGAGGTTCCCTGTTCGATTTTGACGAGACCTGTCTGATTTGTGGATCCTAGTTTGAGAATCTGCATCCAATTTGAGAATCCCCATCTGATTTGATGTTCCCTGTCCATTTTGACGATTCCAGTCCATTTTTGTGGATCCCTGTTCGAGAATCCGCATCCGATTTGAGAATCATCATCTGACTTGAGAACCCCTGTTTGAGGATCTCTATCCAATTTGAGGATCTCTGACCAATTTGAGGATATCTGTCCGATTTGAGGATCCCCATCCGATTTAGGATTCCTGTCCGATCAGAAGAACCTTGTCTATTTTCAGGGTTTCCGCTAGGGGTTGGGGGAATGTGGCCGTATTTGGGAAGCACATGCCCGGCACCCTATTGGGAGAAAATTTGGATGTTTATCATTGAAAAGTAGCAATTTCCTTGCAAGACAACAAGCACGAACATTGAAGCTTGGTATATAGAAACCTAATTAAAACAGATCGTCTTTCTTTGATCTCAAGTTAATGAACTAAAAGCATGTAAGCACCGCAGCATACAGTAGATAGAATGACTTTTATAACAGTAGCAATATTAAAAGCCGACATCAAAGGAACTAAAGACACAGTGTCAAGGATACTCTAGCAGTAACCAGTGTTACGGCGTCATGAGCAGAGCTCATGTCACGTGGTCTGCGTGCGTTCTTTGTATTCACAGTACCACTGAATCAAAACAATTTGGTAAAAATCAATATTTCCTCAGATGGAGATAACCTCATGCTGGATTCGTATAATTGATAATCTTGTATTAATTGGACAGGGAATAAATACATTGATAATAACTATTAATATTTTATAATGTTTTATTTAGAATTAAACATTTCTTGGACACACCTTGTTTTGAGGTAAAATGTCTGCACTGTTCGTCGCAGCGACTGTCAGAACTCCCCAGAGTCCCCATCCAATTTGAGGAGCCCTGTCCTATTTGAGGATCCCTGTCTGATTTGAGGATTCCCGTCTGATTTGAGGATTCCCGTCTGATTTGAGGATCCCCATCTGATTTGAGGATTCCCCGTCTGATTTGAGGATCCCTGTCCCGATTTGAGGATCCCTGTCTGATTTGAGGATTCCCGTCTGATTTGAGGATTCCCGTCTGATTTGAGGATATCTGTCTGATTTTGAGAGTCCCCATCTGATTTGAGGATCCCTGTCTGATTTGAGGATTCCTGTCTGATTTGAGGATTCCCGTCTGATTTGAGGATTCCCGTCTGATTTGAGGATTCCCGTCTGATTTGAGGATTCCCTGTCTGATTTGAGGATCCCTGTCTGATTTGAGGATTCCCGTCTGATTTGAGGATTCCCGTCTGATTTGAGGATTCCCGTCTGATTTGAGGATTCCCGTCTGATTTGAGGATCCCCATCTGATTTGAGGATTCCCGTCTGATTTGAGGATTCCCGTCTGATTTGAGGATCCCCATCTGATTTGAGGATCCCTGTCTGATTTGAGGATTCCCGTCTGATTTGAGGATCCCTGTCTGATTTGAGGATTCCCGTCTGATTTGAGGATTCCCTGTCTGATTTGAGGATTCCCGTCTGATTTGAGGATCCCCATCTGATTTGAGGATCCCTGTCTGATTTGAGGATCCCTGTCTGATTTGAGGATTCCCGTCTGATTTGAGGATTCCCGTCTGATTTGAGGATTCCCGTCTGATTTGAGGATTCCCGTCTGATTTGAGGATTCCCGTCTGATTTGAGGATTCCTGTCTGATTTGAGGATTCCCGTCTGATTTGAGGATCCCCATCTGATTTGAGGATTCCCGTCTGATTTGAGGATCCCCATCTGATTTGAGGATTCCCCATCTGATTTGAGGATTCCTGTCTGATTTGAGGATTCCTGTCTGATTTGAGGATCCCCGTCTGATTTGAGGATTCCCTGTCTGATTTGAGGATTCCCTGTCTGATTTGAGGATCCCCTGTCTGATTTGAGGATTCCCGTCTGATTTGAGGATTCCCGTCTGATTTGAGGATCCCCATCTGATTTGAGGATCCCCATCTGATTTGAGGATCCCTGTCTGATTTGAGGATCCCTGTCTGATTTGAGGATCCCCATCTGATTTGAGGATCCCTGTCTGATTTGAGGATCCCTGTCTGATTTGAGGATTCCCGTCTGATTTGAGGATCCCTATCTGATTTGAGGATCCCTGTCTGATTTGAGGATCCCTGTCTGATTTGAGGATTCCCGTCTGATTTGAGGATCCCTATCTGATTTGATGATCCCTGTCCTCTTTGAGAATCCTCAAAATGGACAGGGATGGGGATCCTCAAATCTGACAGGGATCCTTGAATCGGACCGTGATACTAAAATCGAACAAGGATTCTCAAATAGGACAGGGACCCTCAAATTGCACATGGATCCTCAAATCAGATGTGGATCAAACATGGATCCTCAAAATGGACACAGATTCTCAAATCGGACAGTTATCCTCAAATTGGATGGGGGGATCCTCAAAATGGATAGGGAACCTCAAATTGGACAGGGATATTCAAATCAGACAGGAATCCTCTATTCGGATGGGAATTCTCAAATCGGACGGGGATACTCAAATCGGACGAGGATTCTCAATTTGGATAGGACCCTCAAACCACACAGGGATACTCAAATCAGACAGGGAATTAATAAATCGGACATGGATCAAACAGGGATCCTCAAAATGGATCGGGAACCTTAAATTTGACAAGGATTCTCAAATCGGACAAGGATTCTCAAATCCGATGGGGATTCTCAGATATGATGAGGACCCTCAAGTTGCACATGGATCCTCAAATCGGATGTGGATCAAACAGGGATCCTCAAAATGGACATGGATTCTCAAATCAGATGGAAATTCACAAATAGGACGGCGATACTCAAATTGACAGGGATTCTCAAATCGGACAAGGATTATCAAATTGGACAAGGATTCTCAAATTGGATAGGGACCCTCAACCCACCCAGGGAAACCGGGTAATCAAATCAGACGGGGATCAAACAGGGATCCTCAAAATGGACATGGATTCTCAAATTGGATGGGGATTCTCAGATAGGATGGGGACCCTCAAATTGCACATGGATCCTCAAATCGGATGTGGATCAAACAGGGATCCTCAAAATGGACATGGATTCTCAAATCAGATGGAAATTCTCAAATAGGACAGGGATCCTAAAATTGACAGGGATCCTCAAACCGGACAGGGATCTACAATTCAGACAGGGATCCGAAAAGGGATCCTCAAATCGGATGGGGATTCTCAAATCGGATGGGGATTCTCAAATGGGACGGGGAACATCAAATGGATAGGGATCTACAAATCGGATGGGGATTCTCAAATCAGATGAGTATTTTCAAACAGGGATGCTCAAAATGGATCGGGAACCTTAAATTTTACAGGCTCCTCAAATCGGACAGGGACCTACAATTCACACAGGGATCCTCAAATCGGATGGGGATTCTCTTATTGGATGGAGATTCTCAAATTACACAGGGATCCTCAAATCAGATGTGGATCAAACAGGGAACCTCAAATCGGACAGGAATCTACAATTCAGACAGGGATTCTCAAATCGGATGGGGATTCTCAAATCGGACGGGGACCCTCGAATCGGGTCGCAATTCTCAAATTGGATGGGGGGAATCCTCAAAATTGATAGGGAACCTCAAATTGTAACTCGGACAGGGTTTCTCAAATCGGGCCGGAACCTTCATCTCGGACAGGGATCCACAAATCAGACAGGAATGCTCAAATCGGATGAGGATTCTCAAATTGGATGGGGACCCTCGACACGAATGGGGATCAAACAGGGATCCTCAAAATGGACATGGATTCTAAAATCAGATGGAAATTCTAAAATAGGACGGAGATCCTCAAATTGACAGGGATCCTCAAATCGGACAGGGATCCTCAAATTGGACAGGGATCTACAATTCAGACAGGGATTCTCAAATCGGATGGGGGATTCTCAAATCGGACGGGGGCCCTCGAATAGGCTCACGATTCTCAAATTGGATGGGGACCCTCAAATCAGATAGGGATTCTCAAATCCAATGGGGATACTAAAAATGGACAAGGAACCTCAAATTGGCCAGAGATCCTCAAATTGGACAGGGATCCTCAAATCGGATGGGGATTCTCAATTGGGACAGGGATTCTCTAATCACAAAGGGATTCTCAAATCTGAGGAATAGTATCCCCAAAATGGACAGGGAACCTTGAAGTGGACAGAGATCATCAAATCGGATGGGTATTCTCAAATCGGACAGGGGAACCTCAAATTACACAGGGATCCTCAAATCAGATGTGGATCAAACAGGGAACCTCAAATCGGACAGGAATCTACAATTCAGACAGGGATTCTCAAATCGGATGGGGATTCTCAAATCGGACGGGGACTCTCGAATCGGGTCGCGATTCTCAAATTGGATGGGGACCCTCAAATCGGATGTGGATTCTCAAATCAGACGGGACCCTCAAATCAGATGGGGTTTCTCAAATCAGATGGGGTCTCTCAAACAGGACAGGGGAACCTCAAATTGGACAAGGATCCTCAAATCGGATGGGGATTCTCAAATCACACATATTCTCAAATCGAACAGGAATCCTAAAATCAGACACAGATAAACAAGGGATACTGAAAATGGACAAGGAACCTCAAATTGGAGAGATCCTCAAATTGTACATGGATCCTCAAACCAGATGGAAATTCTCAATTTGGATAGGGACCCTCAAATCATGAAGGGATTCTCAAATCGGGCAAGTATCCCCAAAGTGGAAAGGGAACCTTAAATTGGACAGGGATTCTCAAATCGGACGGGAATCCTCAAATCGGACTGGGATCCTCAAATCGGATGGTGATTCTCAAATTGGATGGGGATTCTCAAATTGGATGGCGGAATCCTCAAAATTGATAGGGAACCTCAAATTGTAACTCGGACAGGGTTTCTCAAATCGGACCGGAACCTTCATCTCGGACAGGGATCCACAAATCAGACAGGAATGCTCAAATCGGATGAGGATTCTCAAATTGGATGGGGACCCTCGACACGAATGGGGATCAAACAGGGATCCTCAAAATGGACATGGATTCTCAAATCAGCTGGAAATTCTAAAATAGGACGGAGATCCTAAAATTGACAGGGATTCTCAAACCGGACAGGGCACCTCAAATTGACAGGGATCCTCAAATCGGACAGGGATCCTCAAATCGGATGGGGATTCTCAAATCGGATGGGGATTCTCAAATCGGATGGGATAGGGATCTACAAATCGGATGGGGCAAATCAAATGGATAGGGATCTACAAAATCGGATGGGGATTCTCAAATCAGATGGGTATTTTCAAACAGGGATGCTCAAAATGGACAGGGAACCTTAAATTTTACTGGCTCCTCAAATCGGAGTTATCGGACAGGGACCTACAATTCACACAGGGATCCTCAAACCAGATTGAGATTCTCAATTTGGATAGGGACCCTCAAATCATGAAGGGATTCTCAAATCGGGCAAGTATCCCCAAAGTGGAAAGGGAACCTTAAATTGGACAGGGATTCTCAAATCGGACGGGAATCCTCAAATCGGACTGGGATCTTCAAATCGGATGGTGATTCTCAAATTGGATGGGGATTCTCAAATTGGATGGGGATTCTCAAATTGGATCGGGATTCTCAAATTGGATGGGGGAATCCTCAAAATTGATAGGGAACCTCAAATTGTAACTCGGACAGGGTTTCTCAAATCGGACCGGAACCTTCATCTCGGACAGGGATCCACAAATCAGACAGGAATGCTCAAATCGGATGAGGATTCTCAAATTGGATGGGCACCCTCGACACGAATGGGGATCAAACAGGGATCCTCAAAATGGACATGGATTCTAAAATCAGATGGAAATTCTAAAATAGGACGGAGATCCTCAAATTGACAGGGATCCTCAAATCGGACTGGGATCCTCAAATTGGACAGGGATCTACAATTCAGACAGGGATTCTCAAATCGGATGGGGGATTCTCAAATCGGACGGGGGCCCTCGAATAGGGTCACCATTCTCAAATTGGATGGGGACCCTCAAATCAGATAGGGATTCTCAAAATGGACAGGGAACCTCAAAATGGACAGGGAACCTCAAAATGGACAGGGAACCTCAAATTGGACAAGGATCCTCAAATCGGATGGGGATTCTCAAATCGAACAGGAATCCTAAAATCACACACAGATAAACAAGGGATACTAAAAATGGACAAGGAACCTCAAATTGGCCAGAGATCCTCAAATTGGACAGGGATCCTCAAATCGGATGGGGATTCTCAATTGGGACAGGGATTCTCTAATCACAAAGGGATTCTCAAATCTGAGGAATAGTATCCCCAAAATGGACAGGGAACCTTGAAGTGGACAGAGATCATCAAATCGGATGGGTATTCTCAAATCGGACGGGGAACCTCAAATTACACAGGGATCCTCAAATCAGATGTGGATCAAACAAGGAACCTCAAATCGGACATGAATCTACAATTCAGACAGGGATTCTCAAATCGGATGGGGATTCTCAAATCGGACGGGGACTCTCGAATCGGGTCGCGATTCTCAAATTGGATGGGGACCCTCAAATCGGATGTGGATTCTCAAATCAGACGGGACCCTCAAATCGGATGGGGTTTCTCAAATCAGATGGGGTCTTTCAAACAGGACAGGGGAACCTCAAATTGGACAAGGATCCTCAAATCGGATGGGGATTCTCAAATCACACAGATTCTCAAATCGAACAGGAATCCTAAAATCAGACACAGATAAACAAGGGATACTGAAAATGGACAAGGAACCTCAAATTGGAGAGATCCTCAAATTGTACATGGATCCTCAAACCAGATGGAAGTTCTCAATTTGGATAGGGACCCTCAAATCATGAAGGGATTCTCAAATCGGGCAAGTATCCCCAAAGTGGAAAGGGAACCTTAAATTGGACAGGGATTCTCAAATCGGACGGGAATCCTCAAATCGGACTGGGATCCTCAAATCGGATGGTGATTCTCAAATTGGATGGGGATTCTCAAATTGGATGGCGGAATCCTCAAAATTGATAGGGAACCTCAAATTGTAACTCGGACAGGGTTTCTCAAATCGGACCGGAACCTTCATCTCGGACAGGGATCCACAAATCAGACAGGAATGCTCAAATCGGATGAGGATTCTCAAATTGGATGGGGACCCTCGACACGAATGGGGATCAAACAGGGATCCTCAAAATGGACATGGATTCTCAAATCAGCTGGAAATTCTAAAATAGGACGGAGATCCTAAAATTGACAGGGATTCTCAAACCGGACAGGGCACCTCAAATTGACAGGGATCCTCAAATCGGACAGGGATCCTCAAATCGGATGGGGATTCTCAAATCGGATGGGGATTCTCAAATCGGATGGGATAGGGATCTACAAATCGGATGGGGCAAATCAAATGGATAGGGATCTACAAATCGGATGGGGATTCTCAAATCAGATGGGTATTTTCAAACAGGGATGCTCAAAATGGACAGGGAACCTTAATTTTTACTGGCTCCTCAAATCGGAGTTATCGGACAGGGACCTACAATTCACACAGGGATCCTCAAACCAGATTGAGATTCTCAATTTGGATAGGGACCCTCAAATCATGACGGGATTCTTTGAAGGGATTCTCAAATCGGGCAAGTATCCCCAAAGTGGAAAGGGAACCTTAAATTGGACAGGGATTCTCAAATCGGACGGGAATCCTCAAATCGGACTGGGATCTTCAAATCGGATGGTGATTCTCAAATTGGATGGGGATTCTCAAATTGGATGGGGATTCTCAAATTGGATGGGGGAATCCTCAAAATTGATAGGGAACCTCAAATTGTAACTCGGACAGGGTTTATCAAATCGGACCGGAACCTTCATCTCGGACAGGGATCCACAAATCAGACAGGAATGCTCAAATCGGATGAGGATTCTCAAATTGGATGGGGACCCTCGACACGAATGGGGATCAAACAGGGATCCTCAAAATGGACATGGATTCTCAAATCAGCTGGAAATTCTAAAATAGGACGGAGATCCTAAAATTGACAGGGATTCTCAAACCGGACAGGGCACCTCAAATTGACAGGGTTTCTCAAATCGGGCCGGAACCTTCATCTCGGACAGGGATCCACAAATCAGACAGGAATGCTCAAATCGGATGAGGATTCTCAAATTGGATGGGGACCCTCGACACGAATGGGGATCAAACAGGGATCCTCAAAATGGACATGGATTCTAAAATCAGATGGAAATTCTAAAATAGGACGGAGATCCTCAAATTGACAGGGATCCTCAAATCGGACAGGGATCCTCAAATCGGACAGGAATCTACAATTCAGACAGGGATTCTCAAATCGGATGGGGATTCTCAAATCGGACGGGGACTCTCGAATCGGGTCGCGATTCTCAAATTGGATGGGGACCCTCAAATCGGATGTGGATTCTCAAATCAGACGGGACCCTCAAATCAGATGGGGTTTCTCAAATCAGATGGGGTCTCTCAAACAGGACAGGGGAACCTCAAATTGGACAAGGATCCTCAAATCGGATGGGGATTCTCAAATCACACATATTCTCAAATCGAACAGGAATCCTAAAATCAGACACAGATAAACAAGGGATACTGAAAATGGACAAGGAACCTCAAATTGGAGAGATCCTCAAATTGTACATGGATCCTCAAACCAGATGGAAATTCTCAATTTGGATAGGGACCCTCAAATCATGAAGGGATTCTCAAATCGGGCAAGTATCCCCAAAGTGGAAAGGGAACCTTAAATTGGACAGGGATTCTCAAATCGGACGGGAATCCTCAAATCGGACTGGGATCCTCAAATCGGATGGTGATTCTCAAATTGGATGGGGATTCTCAAATTGGATGGCGGAATCCTCAAAATTGATAGGGAACCTCAAATTGTAACTCGGACAGGGTTTCTCAAATCGGACCGGAACCTTCATCTCGGACAGGGATCCACAAATCAGACAGGAATGCTCAAATCGGATGAGGATTCTCAAATTGGATGGGGACCCTCGACACGAATGGGGATCAAACAGGGATCCTCAAAATGGACATGGATTCTCAAATCAGCTGGAAATTCTAAAATAGGACGGAGATCCTAAAATTGACAGGGATTCTCAAACCGGACAGGGCACCTCAAATTGACAGGGATCCTCAAATCGGACAGGGATCCTCAAATCGGATGGGGATTCTCAAATCGGATGGGGATTCTCAAATCGGATGGGATAGGGATCTACAAATCGGATGGGGCAAATCAAATGGATAGGGATCTACAAATCGGATGGGGATTCTCAAATCAGATGGGTATTTTCAAACAGGGATGCTCAAAATGGACAGGGAACCTTAAATTTTACTGGCTCCTCAAATCGGAGTTATCGGACAGGGACCTACAATTCACACAGGGATCCTCAAACCAGATTGAGATTCTCAATTTGGATAGGGACCCTCAAATCATGAAGGGATTCTCAAATCGGGCAAGTATCCCCAAAGTGGAAAGGGAACCTTAAATTGGACAGGGATTCTCAAATCGGACGGGAATCCTCAAATCGGACTGGGATCTTCAAATCGGATGGTGATTCTCAAATTGGATGGGGATTCTCAAATTGGATGGGGATTCTCAAATTGGATCGGGATTCTCAAATTGGATGGGGGAATCCTCAAAATTGATAGGGAACCTCAAATTGTAACTCGGACAGGGTTTCTCAAATCGGACCGGAACCTTCATCTCGGACAGGGATCCACAAATCAGACAGGAATGCTCAAATCGGATGAGGATTCTCAAATTGGATGGGCACCCTCGACACGAATGGGGATCAAACAGGGATCCTCAAAATGGACATGGATTCTAAAATCAGATGGAAATTCTAAAATAGGACGGAGATCCTCAAATTGACAGGGATCCTCAAATCGGACTGGGATCCTCAAATTGGACAGGGATCTACAATTCAGACAGGGATTCTCAAATCGGATGGGGGATTCTCAAATCGGACGGGGGCCCTCGAATAGGGTCACCATTCTCAAATTGGATGGGGACCCTCAAATCAGATAGGGATTCTCAAAATGGACAGGGAACCTCAAAATGGACAGGGAACCTCAAAATGGACAGGGAACCTCAAATTGGACAAGGATCCTCAAATCGGATGGGGATTCTCAAATCGAACAGGAATCCTAAAATCACACACAGATAAACAAGGGATACTAAAAATGGACAAGGAACCTCAAATTGGCCAGAGATCCTCAAATTGGACAGGGATCCTCAAATCGGATGGGGATTCTCAATTGGGACAGGGATTCTCTAATCACAAAGGGATTCTCAAATCTGAGGAATAGTATCCCCAAAATGGACAGGGAACCTTGAAGTGGACAGAGATCATCAAATCGGATGGGTATTCTCAAATCGGACGGGGAACCTCAAATTACACAGGGATCCTCAAATCAGATGTGGATCAAACAAGGAACCTCAAATCGGACAGGAATCTACAATTCAGACAGGGATTCTCAAATCGGATGGGGATTCTCAAATCGGACGGGGACTCTCGAATCGGGTCGCGATTCTCAAATTGGATGGGGACCCTCAAATCGGATGTGGATTCTCAAATCAGACGGGACCCTCAAATCGGATGGGGTTTCTCAAATCAGATGGGGTCTTTCAAACAGGACAGGGGAACCTCAAATTGGACAAGGATCCTCAAATCGGATGGGGATTCTCAAATCACACAGATTCTCAAATCGAACAGGAATCCTAAAATCAGACACAGATAAACAAGGGATACTGAAAATGGACAAGGAACCTCAAATTGGAGAGATCCTCAAATTGTACATGGATCCTCAAACCAGATGGAAGTTCTCAATTTGGATAGGGACCCTCAAATCATGAAGGGATTCTCAAATCGGGCAAGTATCCCCAAAGTGGAAAGGGAACCTTAAATTGGACAGGGATTCTCAAATCGGACGGGAATCCTCAAATCGGACTGGGATCCTCAAATCGGATGGTGATTCTCAAATTGGATGGGGATTCTCAAATTGGATGGCGGAATCCTCAAAATTGATAGGGAACCTCAAATTGTAACTCGGACAGGGTTTCTCAAATCGGACCGGAACCTTCATCTCGGACAGGGATCCACAAATCAGACAGGAATGCTCAAATCGGATGAGGATTCTCAAATTGGATGGGGACCCTCGACACGAATGGGGATCAAACAGGGATCCTCAAAATGGACATGGATTCTCAAATCAGCTGGAAATTCTAAAATAGGACGGAGATCCTAAAATTGACAGGGATTCTCAAACCGGACAGGGCACCTCAAATTGACAGGGATCCTCAAATCGGACAGGGATCCTCAAATCGGATGGGGATTCTCAAATCGGATGGGGATTCTCAAATCGGATGGGATAGGGATCTACAAATCGGATGGGGCAAATCAAATGGATAGGGATCTACAAATCGGATGGGGATTCTCAAATCAGATGGGTATTTTCAAACAGGGATGCTCAAAATGGACAGGGAACCTTAATTTTTACTGGCTCCTCAAATCGGAGTTATCGGACAGGGACCTACAATTCACACAGGGATCCTCAAACCAGATTGAGATTCTCAATTTGGATAGGGACCCTCAAATCATGACGGGATTCTTTGAAGGGATTCTCAAATCGGGCAAGTATCCCCAAAGTGGAAAGGGAACCTTAAATTGGACAGGGATTCTCAAATCGGACGGGAATCCTCAAATCGGACTGGGATCTTCAAATCGGATGGTGATTCTCAAATTGGATGGGGATTCTCAAATTGGATGGGGATTCTCAAATTGGATGGGGGAATCCTCAAAATTGATAGGGAACCTCAAATTGTAACTCGGACAGGGTTTATCAAATCGGACCGGAACCTTCATCTCGGACAGGGATCCACAAATCAGACAGGAATGCTCAAATCGGATGAGGATTCTCAAATTGGATGGGGACCCTCGACACGAATGGGGATCAAACAGGGATCCTCAAAATGGACATGGATTCTCAAATCAGCTGGAAATTCTAAAATAGGACGGAGATCCTAAAATTGACAGGGATTCTCAAACCGGACAGGGCACCTCAAATTGACAGGGTTTCTCAAATCGGGCCGGAACCTTCATCTCGGACAGGGATCCACAAATCAGACAGGAATGCTCAAATCGGATGAGGTTCTCAAATTGGATGGGGACCCTCGACACGAATGGGGATCAAACAGGGATCCTCAAAATGGACATGGATTCTAAAATCAGATGGAAATTCTAAAATAGGACGGAGATCCTCAAATTGACAGGGATCCTCAAATCGGACAGGGATCCTCAAATCGGACAGGAATC
Organism: Siphonodentalium dalli; assembly: GCA_032622095.1. Taxonomy (NCBI): domain Eukaryota; kingdom Metazoa; phylum Mollusca; class Scaphopoda; order Gadilida; family Siphonodentaliidae; genus Siphonodentalium; species Siphonodentalium dalli. The sequence continues at coordinate 62,295,905 of CP136069.1, read as the reverse complement.
TACAATTCAGACAGGGATTCTCAAATCGGATGGGGATTCTCAAATCGGACGGGGACTCTCGAATCGGGTCGCGATTCTCAAATTGGATGGGGACCCTCAAATCGGATGTGGATTCTCAAATCAGACGGGACCCTCAAATCGGATGGGGTTTCTCAAATCAGATGGGGTCTCTCAAACAGGACAGGGGAACCTCAAATTGGACAAGGATCCTCAAATCGGATGGGGATTCTCAAATCACACAGATTCTCAAATCGAACAGGAATCCTAAAATCAGACACAGATAAACAAGGGATACTGAAAATGGACAAGGAACCTCAAATTGGAGAGATCCTCAAATTGTACATGGAACCTCAAACCAGATGGAAATTATCAATTTGGATAGGGACCCTCTAATCATGAAGGGATTCTCAAATAGGGCAAGTATCCCCAAAGTGGAAAGGGAACCTTAAATTGGACAGGGATTCTCAAATCGGACGGGAATCCTCAAATCGGACTGGGATCCTCAAATCGGATGGTGATTCTCAAATTGGATGGGGATTCTCAAATTGGATGGCGGAATCCTCAAAATTGATAGGGAACCTCAAATTGTAACTCGGACAGGGTTTCTCAAATCGGACCGGAACCTTCATCTCGGACAGGGATCCACAAATCAGACAGGAATGCTCAAATCGGATGAGGATTCTCAAATTGGATGGGGACCCTCGACACGAATGGGGATCAAACAGGGATCCTCAAAATGGACATGGATTCTCAAATCAGCTGGAAATTCTAAAATAGGACGGAGATCCTAAAATTGACAGGGATTCTCAAACCGGACAGGGCACCTCAAATTGACAGGGATCCTCAAATCGGACAGGGATCCTCAAATCGGATGGGGATTCTCAAATCGGATGGGGATTCTCAAATCGGATGGGATAGGGATCTACAAATCGGATGGGGCAAATCAAATGGATAGGGATCTACAAATCGGATGGGGATTCTCAAATCAGATGGGTATTTTCAAACAGGGATGCTCAAAATGGACAGGGAACCTTAATTTTTACTGGCTCCTCAAATCGGAGTTATCGGACAGGGACCTACAATTCACACAGGGATCCTCAAACCAGATTGAGATTCTCAATTTGGATAGGGACCCTCAAATCATGAAGGGATTCTCAAATCGGGCAAGTATCCCCAAAGTGGAAAGGGAACCTTAAATTGGACAGGGATTCTCAAATCGGACGGGAATCCTCAAATCGGACTGGGATCTTCAAATCGGATGGTGATTCTCAAATTGGATGGGGATTCTCAAATTGGATGGGGATTCTCAAATTGGATGGGGGAATCCTCAAAATTGATAGGGAACCTCAAATTGTAACTCGGACAGGGTTTCTCAAATCGGACCGGAACCTTCATCTCGGACAGGGATCCACAAATCAGACAGGAATGCTCAAATCGGATGAGGATTCTCAAATTGGATGGGGACCCTCGACACGAATGGGGATCAAACAGGGATCCTCAAAATGGACATGGATTCTCAAATCAGCTGGAAATTCTAAAATAGGACGGAGATCCTAAAATTGACAGGGATTCTCAAACCGGACAGGGCACCTCAAATTGACAGGGTTTCTCAAATCGGGCCGGAACCTTCATCTCGGACAGGGATCCACAAATCAGACAGGAATGCTCAAATCGGATGAGGATTCTCAAATTGGATGGGGACCCTCGACACGAATGGGGATCAAACAGGGATCCTCAAAATGGACATGGATTCTAAAATCAGATGGAAATTCTAAAATAGGACGGAGATCCTCAAATTGACAGGGATCCTCAAATCGGACAGGGATCCTCAAATTGGACAGGGATCTACAATTCAGACAGGGATTCTCAAATCGGATGGGGGATTCTCAAATCGGACGGGGGCCCTCGAATAGGGTCACGATTATCAAATTGGATGGGGACCCTCAAATCAGATAGGGATTCTCAAATCCAATGGGGATTCTCAAAATGGACAGGGAACCTCAAATTGGACAAGGATCCTCAAATCGGATGGGGATTCTCAAATCGAACAGGAATCCTAAAATCAGACACAGATAAACAAGGGATACTAAAAATGGACAAGGAACCTCAAATTGGCCAGAGATCCTCAAATTGGACAGGGATCCTCAAATCGGATGGGGATTCTCAATTGGGACAGGGATTCTCTAATCACAAAGGGATTCTCAAATCTGAGGAATAGTATCCCCAAAATGGACAGGGAACCTTGAAGTGGACAGAGATCATCAAATCGGATGGGTATTCTCAAATCGGACAGGGGAACCTCAAATTACACAGGGATCCTCAAATCAGATGTGGATCAAACAGGGAACCTCAAATCGGACAGGAATCTACAATTCAGACAGGGATTCTCAAATCGGATGGGGATTCTCAAATCGGACGGGGACTCTCGAATCGGGTCGCGATTCTCAAATTGGATGGGGACCCTCAAATCGGATGTGGATTCTCAAATCAGACGGGACCCTCAAATCGGATGGGGTTTCTCAAATCAGATGGGGTCTCTCAAACAGGACAGGGGAACCTCAAATTGGACAAGGATCCTCAAATCGGATGGGGATTCTCAAATCACACATATTCTCAAATCGAACAGGAATCCTAAAATCAGACACAGATAAACAAGGGATACTGAAAATGGACAAGGAACCTCAAATTGGAGAGATCCTCAAATTGTACATGGATCCTCAAACCAGATGGAAATTCTCAATTTGGATAGGGGACCCTCAAATCATGAAGGGATTCTCAAATCGGGCAAGTATCCCCAAAGTGGAAAGGGAACCTTAAATTGGACAGGGATTCTCAAATCGGACGGGAATCCTCAAATCGGACTGGGATCCTCAAATCGGATGGTGATTCTCAAATTGGATGGGGATTCTCAAATTGGATGGCGGAATCCTCAAAATTGATAGGGAACCTCAAATTGTAACTCGGACAGGGTTTCTCAAATCGGACCGGAACCTTCATCTCGGACAGGGATCCACAAATCAGACAGGAATGCTCAAATCGGATGAGGATTCTCAAATTGGATGGGGACCCTCGACACGAATGGGGATCAAACAGGGATCCTCAAAATGGACATGGATTCTCAAATCAGCTGGAAATTCTAAAATAGGACGGAGATCCTAAAATTGACAGGGATTCTCAAACCGGACAGGGCACCTCAAATTGACAGGGATCCTCAAATCGGACAGGGATCCTCAAATCGGATGGGGATTCTCAAATCGGATGGGGATTCTCAAATCGGATGGGATAGGGATCTACAAATCGGATGGGGCAAATCAAATGGATAGGGATCTACAAATCGGATGGGGATTCTCAAATCAGATGGGTATTTTCAAACAGGGATGCTCAAAATGGACAGGGAACCTTAATTTTTACTGGCTCCTCAAATCGGAGTTATCGGACAGGGACCTACAATTCACACAGGGATCCTCAAACCAGATTGAGATTCTCAATTTGGATAGGGACCCTCAAATCATGAAGGGATTCTCAAATCGGGCAAGTATCCCCAAAGTGGAAAGGGAACCTTAAATTGGACAGCGATTCTCAAATCGGACGGGAATCCTCAAATCGGACTGGGATCCTCAAATCGGATGGTGATTCTCAAATTGGATGGGGATTCTCAAATTGGATGGCGGAATCCTCAAAATTGATAGGGAACCTCAAATTGTAACTCGGACAGGGTTTCTCAAATCGGACCGGAACCTTCATCTCGGACAGGGATCCACAAATCAGACAGGAATGCTTAAATCGGATGAGGATTCTCAAATTGGATGGGGACCCTCGACACGAATGGGGATCAAACAGGGATCCTCAAAATGGACATGGATTCTCAAATCAGCTGGAAATTCTAAAATAGGACGGAGATCCTAAAATTGACAGGGATTCTCAAACCGGACAGGGCACCTCAAATTGACAGGGATCCTCAAATCGGACAGGGATCCTCAAATCGGATGGGGATTCTCAAATCGGATGGGATAGGGATCTACAAATCGGATGGGGCAAATCAAATGGATAGGGATCTACAAATCGGATGGGGATTCTCAAATCAGATGGGTATTTTCAAACAGGGATGCTCAAAATGGACAGGGAACCTTAATTTTTACTGGCTCCTCAAATCGGAGTTATCGGACAGGGACCTACAATTCACACAGGGATCCTCAAACCAGATTGAGATTCTCAATTTGGATAGGGACCCTCAAATCATGAAGGGATTCTCAAATCGGGCAAGTATCCCCAAAGTGGAAAGGGAACCTTAAATTGGACAGGGATTCTCAAATCGGACGGGAATCCTCAAATCGGACTGGGATCTTCAAATCGGATGGTGATTCTCAAATTGGATGGGGATTCTCAAATTGGATGGGGATTCTCAAATTGGATGGGGGAATCCTCAAAATTGATAGGGAACCTCAAATTGTAACTCGGACAGGGTTTCTCAAATCGGACCGGAACCTTCATCTCGGACAGGGATCCACAAATCAGACAGGAATGCTCAAATCGGATGAGGATTCTCAAATTGGATGGGGACCCTCGACACGAATGGGGATCAAACAGGGATCCTCAAAATGGACATGGATTCTCAAATCAGCTGGAAATTCTAAAATAGGACGGAGATCCTAAAATTGACAGGGATTCTCAAACCGGACAGGGCACCTCAAATTGACAGGGTTTCTCAAATCGGGCCGGAACCTTCATCTCGGACAGGGATCCACAAATCAGACAGGAATGCTCAAATCGGATGAGGATTCTCAAATTGGATGGGGACCCTCGACACGAATGGGGATCAAACAGGGATCCTCAAAATGGACATGGATTCTAAAATCAGATGGAAATTCTAAAATAGGACGGAGATCCTCAAATTGACAGGGATCCTCAAATCGGACAGGGATCCTCAAATTGGACAGGGATCTACAATTCAGACAGGGATTCTCAAATCGGATGGGGGGCCCTCGAATAGGGTCACGATTATCAAATTGGATGGGGACCCTCAAATCAGATAGGGATTCTCAAATCCAATGGGGATTCTCAAAATGGACAGGGAACCTCAAAATGGACAGGGAACCTCAAAATGGACATGGAACCTCAAATTGGACAAGGATCCTCAAATCGGATGGGGATTCTCAAATCGAACAGGAATCCTAAAATCAGACACAGATAAACAAGGGATACTAAAAATGGACAAGGAACCTCAAATTGGCCAGAGATCCTCAAATTGGACAGGGATCCTCAAATCGGATGGGGATTCTCAATTGGGACAGGGATTCTCTAATCACAAAGGGATTCTCAAATCTGAGGAATAGTATCCCCAAAATGGACAGGGAACCTTGAAGTGGACAGAGATCATCAAATCGGATGGGTATTCTCAAATCGGACAGGGGAACCTCAAATTACACAGGGATCCTCAAATCAGATGTGGATCAAACAGGGAACCTCAAATCGGACAGGAATCTACAATTCAGACAGGGATTCTCAAATCGGATGGGGATTCTCAAATCGGACGGGGACTCTCGAATCGGGTCGCGATTCTCAAATTGGATGGGGACCCTCAAATCGGATGTGGATTCTCAAATCAGACGGGACCCTCAAATCGGATGGGGTTTCTCAAATCAGATGGGGTCTCTCAAACAGGACAGGGGAACCTCAAATTGGACAAGGATCCTCAAATCGGATGGGGATTCTCAAATCACACATATTCTCAAATCGAACAGGAATCCTAAAATCAGACACAGATAAACAAGGGATACTGAAAATGGACAAGGAACCTCAAATTGGAGAGATCCTCAAATTGTACATGGATCCTCAAACCAGATGGAAATTCTCAATTTGGATAGGGACCCTCAAATCATGAAGGGATTCTCAAATCGGGCAAGTATCCCCAAAGTGGAAAGGGAACCTTAAATTGGACAGGGATTCTCAAATCGGACGGGAATCCTCAAATCGGACTGGGATCCTCAAATCGGATGGTGATTCTCAAATTGGATGGGGATTCTCAAATTGGATGGCGGAATCCTCAAAATTGATAGGGAACCTCAAATTGTAACTCGGACAGGGTTTCTCAAATCGGACCGGAACCTTCATCTCGGACAGGGATCCACAAATCAGACAGGAATGCTCAAATCGGATGAGGATTCTCAAATTGGATGGGGACCCTCGACACGAATGGGGATCAAACAGGGATCCTCAAAATGGACATGGATTCTAAAATCAGATGGAAATTCTAAAATAGGACGGAGATCCTCAAATTGACAGGGATCCTCAAATCGGACAGGGATCCTCAAATTGGACAGGGATCTACAATTCAGACAGGGATTCTCAAATCGGATGGGGGATTCTCAAATCGGACGGGGGCCCTCGAATAGGGTCACGATTCTCAAATTGGATGGGGACCCTCAAATCAGATAGGGATTCTCAAATCCAATGGGGATTCTCAAAATGGACAGGGAACCTCAAAATGGACAGGGAACCTCAAATTGGACAAGGATCCTCAAATCGGATGGGGATTCTCAAATCGAACAGGAATCCTAAAATCAGACACAGATAAACAAGGGATACTAAAAATGGACAAGGAACCTAAAATTGGCCAGAGATCCTCAAATTGGACAGGGATCCTCAAATCGGATGGGGATTCTCAATTTGGACAGGGATTCTCTAATCACAAAGGGATTCTCAAATCTGAGGAATAGTATCCCCAAAATGGACAGGGAACCTTGAAGTGGACAGAGATCATCAAATCGGATGGGTATTCTCAAATCGGACGGGGAACCTCAAATTACACAGGGATCCTCAAATCAGATGTGGATCAAACAGGGAACCTCAAATCGGACAGGAATCTACAATTCAGACAGGGATTCTCAAATCGGATGGGGATTCTCAAATCGGACGGGGACTCTCGAATCGGGTCGTGATTCTCAAATTGGATGGAGACCCTCAAATCGGATGTGGATTCTCAAATCAGATGGGGTCTCTCAAACAGGACAGGGGAACCTCAAATTGGACAAGGATCCTCAAATCGGATGGGGATTCTCAAATCACACAGATTCTCAAATCGAACAGGAATCCTAAAATCAGACACAGATAAACAAGGGATACTGAAAATGGACAAGGAACCTCAAATTGGAGAGATCCTCAAATTGTACATGGATCCTCAAACCAGATGGAAATTCTCAATTTGGATAGGGACCCTCAAATCATGAAGGGATTCTCAAATCGGGCAAGTATCCCCAAAGTGGAAAGGGAACCTTAAATTGGACAGGGATTCTCAAATCGGACGGGAATCCTCAAATCGGACTGGGATCCTCAAATCGGATGGTGATTCTCAAATTGGATGGGGATTCTCAAATTGGATGGGGATTCTCAAATCGGACGGGGACCCTTGAATCGGATCGCGATTCTCAAATTGGATGGGGACCCTCGAATCGGATGGGGACCCTCGAATCGGATGGGGATTCTCAAATCAGACAGGGACTCTCAAATCAGACGGGGATCCTCAAATCGGATGGGGAATCTCAAATCCAATGGGTATTCTCAAAATGGACAGGGAACCTCAAAATTGACAGGGAACCTCAAATTGGACAAGGATCCTCAAATCGGACAGGGATCCTCAAATCGGATGGGGATTCTCAAATCGAACAGGAATCCTAAAATCGGACACAGATAAACAAGGGATACTAAAAATGGACAAGGAACCTCAAATTGGACAGAGATCCTCAATTTGGACAGGGATCCTCAAATCGGATGGGGATTCTCAATTGGGACAGGGACCCTCTAATCACAAAGGGATTCTCAAATCTGAGGACAAGTATTCCTAAAATGGACAGTGAACCTTGAAGTGGACAGAGATCCTCAAATCAGACAGTGATCCTCATATGGGATGGGGATTCTCAAATCTGATGGGGATCCTCAAAATGGATAGGGAACCTAAAATTGGACACTGATATGCAAATTGGACTGTGATCCTCAAATCGGACAGGGATTCTCAAATTGGACTGGAACCCTCATCTCGGATAGGGATCCACAAACCAGACAGGAATGCTCAAATCGGATGGGGATTCTCAAATCTGATGGGGATCCTCAAAATGGATAGGGAACCTCAAATTAGACACGGATATGCAAATTGGACAGGGATCCTCAAATTGGACAGGGATCTCAAATCGGACTGGAACCCTCATCTCGGACAGGGATTCTCAAATCGGACTGGAACCCTCATCTCGGACAGGGATCCACAAATCAGAGAGGAATGCTCAAATCGGATGGGGACCCTCGATTCGGATGGCGACTCTCAAACAGGGATCCTCTAATTGGATGATGAATCTTTAACATCACATACATGTACTTAAAGATGTATTCAGGGTTCCAGACCTGTTTTTGAGAAACCTATTTTCTTTTTATTTAGATTGTAGTGTATAAAGTGCAGCAAGAAAGATGCTAATTTGTTCGATATTGAATATTCTATGTATTTATTTCATAACATTATTTTGTTTTCAATAACAATATACTATTCTTTGGTATTTATGGTCCAGTTTACATGTCATATCTTGTTTTCAACATTTGTTCCACAGATCAAAGCAGAAAATGATGTAAGGTTTTTTTTTTTATGTGGTTGTTGTAACTGGAGCTTTGGAACCTGAATTCATCTTTAACTCAGTTAAACTTTGAGTAATATATAGTAATAGTAATATATTTAAACTCTTTCTTTACTAATTTATTCTCCCATCAGGTGTAAATGTATACATTGGATTGGTCTGTTATTGATCTGATGGGGTCATCAGGAAATATAAGCAGATGACAGACAGATGAGCAGATAGTCCGAGTGCAGAAGAATACCTATTCAATGGTGGGAATGTTCAGATAAGGTCAACAAATGACCTACATGTATAACCTAAGGGGATACTTGTCAATGAATTTTCAGTAACGAAATGGTTAAATTGTATTTTTCCCCTGTGATTTTCAGAAAGAAAAGAAGCTTTTAGAGACTAAGCGATTAGATCTTGACGCTTGTAAGAGTCGACTGAGGAAAGCAAAATCACAGAACACATCACAGCAGGTATGTATACTCTGCATCATACAGTAATGCTCTAAATAATCGACTCCTTAACCACAGCAGAATTATGGGTAATTTTTCAGGATTTAGTCTGAAATATGGCTTGTTGCCATTCATCAGAAAGCTCTCAGTGAGAGCTTTCCGATGAATGGCAACAAGCCATACTTCCGACTAAATCCTGAAAAATTACCCATAATTCTGCTGTGGTTAAGGAGTCGATTATTTAGAGCATTACTGTACATCATCTATGCTCTGTTTCTGCCATTTATGCACGCCTAAAATAAAAACAATCAAGCCTGGAAATAGTGTGTCTGACATTTGCAGAATGAGGTCCCCAGAGGGTGAATTCAGTGATGCTATCCCACACAGCAGGCTAGCATCGCACAATTCACCCTCTGGGAACCTCTTTCTGCTTAGGCCTCGACATCTATGGGAGACCTAGGATCAGATTGAAGTTCCCCAGTTGAAGATAGTGATGTTTATCCAATAGTCACCTCGAAATTGCATTTTATCTTTTGTAAATTAGGTGATAAAGAAACTCAACAGAAGGGAAAAAGTAAATAAAAGCAATGTTAAATTGAAATTATAGATACGGCTCAGAAGATGAAGCCTATGCAGAATGGGGTGTGCTGGGTAACATCACAAAGACACACTATTTCCAGGCTTGCCCACAATAATATAAACATAATATAAACTCATGTTACAAGTTACACCTACATGTACTGAACCTCTCTAATAACTAATGCTCAAGTTGTTATTCTTATCAAATATTGGAAATGGTTAACACTATACTACATGGTACTCAGAATTTGTTGTTTGAGAAAAAGCTTTCTGTCAAGAGTGGAAAATTTTACAAAGAATATGTCATTTTGAAAATGTTTTCTGTTTCTAATTTCTCTGATTTATTTCCCCCACAAGAATCATGAGATTCTTTCATCTCTCCTGGCTAATATTCTGAAAATTATATCCAGATTAGAATATTTTAACTTACTACAGTAATGCCCTAAATAATTGACTCTTTAACCACAGCAGTATTATGGGTAATTTTTCAGGATTTAGTCAGAAATATGGCTTGTTGCCATTCATCGGAAAGCTCTCCCTGAGAGCTTTCCGATGAATGGCAGCTAGCCATATTTCCGACTAAATCCTGAAAAGTTACCCATAATTTTGTTGTGATTTAGGGTTGGATTATTTAGGACATTACTATACTACCTGATTAGTGATGTTTGTTTACAAATCACTGTAATAGTTTTGTTTACATAACATTGGTTTCAACATGTGATATTTCCTTATTGGAGATCTATCAATAATGAATATAAGAACAAAGTTTATCTATTTCTCAATGTGCTTCTTAGTAGTGATTATTATTCTCTTATATATGCTCGCATATATAAGAAAATTCACTAGCACAGAGTCTTTAATGCTGCACCAGCGCAGCTCACGTCATGAAAGGGGTAAAAGAAACTTTGAGACAATTGTAACTACATGTGAAACAAAGCACTGTTTTTGTCTAATCTATTCAACATTACTAACCACTGTAGACTTCTATCATTGAGTAGAATTTTTCCATAATGTCAGTTACCTACCTGCTCCACTTGGCTTTTCAGCATTTTACAATAAAACAGGACTGTTTAAATGTTACTATTTCAGATAGAATTTGTTCTATAAAAGACTGTATGAGTGTTTGTTTTTGTAGATCATAGGAATGATTGACATCTGAAAGTCCAGTAGAAAAAGTATTAACATGTATTTATTCATCTACATGTGCAGAGTGCCAATTTTTATTCTCTTCTAAGTTTTTTTTAAACTTTGTGAATAATATAGGTTTTTTTTTTTTTTAATAATCCATAGCCAGTTTCATATTTACTCCTCTGGCGTCTATAACTAATGACTATAATATTTATTGTTGTGATCGTTTCAAGTTCTTCCAGTGGTAAACAGAAAATGCTCTGTAATTACAGTAATGCCCTAAGTAATCAACTCCTTAACCACAGCAGAATTATGGGTAACTTTTCAGGATTTAGTCTGAAATATGGCTTGTTGCCATTCAACAGAAAGCTCTCGGGAGAGCTTTCTGATGAATGGCAACAAGCCATATTTCCATCTAAATCCTGAAAAGTTACCCATAATTCTGCTGTGGTTAAGGAGTCGATTACTTCGGGCATTACTGTACTGTGGCGAAAAGAGTTGTCTTTCAAGAGTAATCTATCATGGAAAAGAGCTAACCTATGTGCTAACTGTCGGCACATTTTTGTTCGTATTTTATTTAATAGTTCCCACTGATGCGTTCATTGATAAAATTATGAAAGATTTGTATCACTCTCAAACAATACATGTAATAGCAATGAGATAGGACTGCAAGGAATAAATATATTTACAATTGAATAAAATGCGCGGACATGAGCAGACAGTTATCTCACAGGTTAGCGCATTTTCAGGATTGATAAAAAAAATACGAAGACAACACGTTCAGCAATACTGTGTCATACATGTACATTGAACTTGATTGAAGCACCATTGACTCTACTATATTGGATTTGTGCTGGATACTGACTCTAGATCTAGCAACTGTGGCAAAAGTCAGACTCAGATATCCATGACAACTGTCAGTGTAATACAAACTGTAGACACTCATACTGGTATATACCATAGGAGATATATATAGAGGATATGGAGTGTTTTTGAGTGGATACCGAAAATTATGTCATTCGTAAACAAGACAAATGTTTATTTACATAAATTATTATATTGAACTATTTTCTTTACAAGCTGACATTTGACAACACCACAGTAGCTCTCCAGGTTAATATCTCATTTCAGTTGCAGAAATTCACATCATGCATGCAAATCACTCTCAACAAACTAAAATCTTCAAACCAAACTTGTATATTATATTTATAAATTTAGAAAATTTATATTAATGTATGATTCACTTCAAAGTATAACATTTTAAATGAATGCACATGTACATAATATGGTTTTGGCAGATCGAACAGCCTGTCAATCGCCTCAGTTAAACAATAATGGTTTAAGAATTATACATTGCAAGGATAATTTTTTGAAAGATTGCAATCAAACTGTTCACTTTGTCCTGCCTTCGAGATAATAAAATAATTTAATTGATCCTTTGCTGCTTGACTGGATTCTCTCATTCAGTTAAAAAAATATACAATTTGCAAAATAACATAAAAGTATGTAAAACAACTATGATTAATAACTCTCTATTAATGAGATTTTGCATGTCAAAACCATTGTTATGTAAACATTACTGTTACAGTGGAATTACCCATAAAAGTTCAATTTGTCACTAACATTTACTAAAAATTTGACGGTGAACATTGGAAAAGGTTAAATCATTGAAAAATATTCTGAAAATCATATTCAGACTAAAATAATTGAACTCATTACACGATTAGCAATGTTTGTTGTCAAATCACTATAACAGTTTTGTTTACATATATAACAATGGTTTCAACATGGAAAATTTCTTTATTGGAGGACTATCAATAATTCATTCATTTGTAGGGATGTTCAGATATAACTACCGGTAGTAAGTACAAAAAGATGGACAGACACTCATTTCTATATAAATAAAAAACGAGTTCAGAGGACAAGAGCTTTAAAGGTTTTGATGGTCCCCATATAATCAGATTCCAACAACAACAACATTTTTAGTAATGCCGCTTCAGTTATCAGAATTGATTAATTGCCCAAAAATAATGCTAACCACTGTCAACTTTTGTATCAAATTGTCCGAAACGTTTTATTTATCAATATGTTGTTCGACGAAATTTGTCCTTATTGTCAACAGAAAGCCTGTTGATTTTAGAGTGATTCCATCTTCATCCCCAATTTGGTCCGAGACAGTCGGCTCGTCGACTGTTTACTGGGGTCACTAATAATTCTCGATGGTGAAACATAATAGCTTTATCGGATTATGTATCTTTAAGCTGAATATCCCTACAAAAGTATAAATGGGATTTAAATAACTACAGTAATACTCTAAATAATCGACTCCTTTACCAGCAACCACAGCAGAATTATTGATAATTTTTCAGGATTTAGTCGGAAATATGAGAGCTTTCCGATGAATGGCAACAAGCCATATTTCCGACTAAATCCTGAAAATTTACCCATAATTCTGCTGTGGTTAAGTAGTCGATTATTTTGAGCATTACTGTACCTACCGGTATCTAGTTAGTATCCTGTTATTAAAGTTTATAAAGGAAAAATGCCAGAGAAACACCCAAGTATGAGATTTTAGTATGATGAGAGAGTTACTGTAGTATATTTGAAACACTTTTTGGTTTGAGCCTTTATAGATCATTACTGCTAGTGGTATTATATATGAAGGGGTCACTGTTACAAGGCATCAATTAAATTAATGCTCTAAGTAATCGACTTCTTATCCACAGCAGAATTATGGGTAACTTTTCAGGATTTAGTCGGAAATATGGCTTGTTGCCATTCATCGGAATGCTCTCCCTGAGAGCTTTCCGATGAATGGCAACAAGCCATATTTCCGACTAAATCCTGAAAAGTTACCCATAATTCTGCTGTGGTTAAGAAGTTGATTACTTAGAGCATTACTGTACATTTGTAGCCTGTTTCTCAAAGTCCTCATGCCAGTCATGTTTCCTTGACAGCTTCTGCTGCTTCGCACAGGCAAACATATTCCTAACTAGCTTTTGAAATTGTAATTTGAACATCCATGTGCTATTTGTTTATGTGATCAATGCCTGTGGTTAAGGTGTAAGGTATGCTACATATAGCTGAATTTATACAAATAAATTCAATTAAGGATACATTAGTTGTCCACGCTTGCGCCATATGTGACCTTGGTAGGAATTGTTCCAATTATCAAATTCTGTTAAATTATGCCAAAACATATTTTGTTGTCTGCTAAAATATAAACGTCTTATATCGTTCTATACGAGAATATGAAGATCTAGATATAAATGTGATAGGTGCAATGTGACAATGACCCATTCCTTGGTATTATATCTTTTGGAAATCATCTTATGTTATCAATTCTGATTTAACTTAATCATTGGTTGCAATATTTCAGGTTTTTTTGTGCTAAGTTTGTGTAACTTGGAGCTTCCAGTTTGTTTATTAAGTCTTTTTCGTAGTTTCTTCAGCAATTTGAATAGAGATATTTTTCTCAAATCTGGTATTAAATAACAATGACCTTATAAAATTCCATTCAAATTAGAAGGATCCCCCTAAGAAAACACAGGTTCAGTTAAAATTTCAGACCGGTCCGACTTATTATTTCAGCCAGAGCTACGGTATATGTACTTTGTCTATTAACTTACTTTTTCTCCTTTTCCATCAATAACTAAATTTATAGATCAGTGTGGATAACTACTAGTATACCAAAAATCAAAATGCTGAAAGCGAAAAAATATATGCAAATTCCAAAATGATAAGAGTATCTACATGTATTACCTCCAACCTTCATGACAAGTGACCCAACAGCAACATCGACTTGGCAATATAAACCGTTAATCCCAATGCCATGCTAACACCTGAGGTTATATAGTAAATTATGACCCTATCAAACAATCACGTTACAGCATGTAATGGGAGGCCATGAATACATGCACAATGGCACAATCAGGGTTTGTGCTGCCGCTTGCCAATGGCAAAAAATATTTTCTCGCAAAAGACAAATAATTTCGCAAAAAATTTGGCAAGTGGGTTTGTTATTTTGTGATGTGAACTATCTAGTCATACTCATAAAACATCATCGAAGGTGGATTATTCATTACGCATGCAATACAAAAGAAACCTGATCAATAAATCTAGCAACCTACATGTAGCATGGCCACCAGTGATATGCCCAAAGTTTTTTAAGTTATATATGAAATCTTCTTTAGTTTTCACAAAACAGTAATACCTTCTTTCTGTCATCAAACTTTCATTAAACAGTTAATCGACCATGGTTAACCCTTTGAGTGCCAGGTCCAATTTTTGTATCAACCCATATACCCTGTGCCAATCCATTCTCATTGTCGCCTCGCATATATAAGAGAATGCATTGGCCTAACAATTTTTCATCATTTGTTATTATTTTTTACAATTTTTCACAATTTTAATAATTTTTTTTTATATTCCTTAACATACTTATTTTGTAGGTTTAGTGCCAGGGAATCTTACGTTTTTCATGGGCATCAAAATTATTACTATGAATACTTGGTGATAGTTTTGAGTTATAACATGCCCCTAAGGTTTTATCCAGTTTGTTTTTAAATTTGCAATAGCATGCTTTATAAGCATACCCAAATAAAATTCAACCCAAAAAAATCTATAAAAAAAATAATTATATTGTTTTAGGGGCGATTTTACAGACCATAAATTAGGGCCGATGAGATCGGCCCCTGGCACTAAAAGGGTTAAAACATGAGTCAGAAAAAAGCGATGTTCTGAAACATTTCCATTGAGGCTTATATAAGTAATTTGTAACAGGCTCCATATGTGCATAATGTCACTTTGCACGAAACAGCAAAATATTATTAAACAATTGTTTTCACAGTTAATCCCCCTTTGTCTATTCAGATCATGGACTCAGTCATTGTACATGTAACACTGAATATTACTGGGGACATTGTATACCACGTATTTATAATGTCGGTGTTCTATGACCATCTAGTATAATAAGACAATAGGTTAATTAGCCGAATGTGAATGGCGACGAATTAATTTGTTGTTCTTTGTAGCCAACAAAGATATAGGGAGAAATAACATGCCGTACATTTGATGACAGCTACTTGTAGTTTGATGACTATGCTGCAATATTAAATGTAGTTTCCGTTGTCGCTTAGATATTTATTGCTACATTGTACTTTGATATTTATTAATAATACTAACTTGCTTTAGTAGCTCATTTTACCTGTGTCTGTTGTTAGTTTTTACATTATATAACAAAGATAAAAATAAATGTGAATTTCCCTAATTATACCCTCCCCAATTAAATTTGGCAAACTTTTTGAAATTTGCCCAAAAAACAAAAAAAAAATCTTTTGACAGGAGAAAATTTTAGTCCAGCGCCAACACTGAGCACAATACACGAGCAATACTTTGCATGTGCATTGCTTGAGTATATGCTGTGGACACATGTGTGTATAAAAAACACAAGCTTCATGCATCTGGCAGGAACTGCAAAAATATTTTTCTATGCCTGTTTTAATAACAGGTGTACGTATCATGTATTATATTAATATTGACTGAATGAAATTAAATTTGGTGTGCAGGTTTCAAACCATAAAGTACAGGTCAAATTCCATTTTGGGTTACATCCAACCAGTTATGGTCTTTTTTCAACAATGAACTTTGGGTTTCCTGTTGATAACTGCAGTTAGGGTTGCTTAATCGCCACCAAACTTGGCTCAAAATACAAGTTGTGCTTTTATCGGTGATTCGTCCTTTGATTTTTCCCAGAGTTATGGGTCCTTTTCAACTTAGAATTTTAGTTTTTATTGGTTTTTGGCTGATAAATCCCATCTGTTATGGTATCTTTCTCAAAGTCAGTTTGAAAGAAGTGTGTAGGACTCGGGATGCGAAGGAATAAATTTAACCTTTTCTGTACTAAATGTATTGTCCCATTCACTTATAAAGATCTACATCAGAATGGTCTATTAGTCACTTGGAGGGGTTTTCAGGATAAATTTGCAGACGACAGAGTACTATAAGCAGTTTTGTAAAACAAAACTTGCACTTGATTGATTTGCATGCGATTGGTAACAATTACTCAGAATCAGAGAAAGTATTCATGAATGAGAATCATAAAAATGGTTCTGTATCAACCCTTTCTATACTGAATTGATTCTCCCATTTAGTTATAAAAGTATACATTGGAATGGTCTATTATTCATTTGGAGGGATGTTCAGATATTAAATCAGACACCAGGCAGACGAAAAGATAATACAAATGCAGATGAATTTCTATCAATTGGTGGAAAATTTGTAGATAATAAGTTCTCATTTGTTGAACTTATTATCTGAACATTTTCCTAAGGGAACTACTCGTCAATGAGTATTTAGTACAGAAAGGATTAAAAATTAATATTTGAGTGGAATGATACAACTGCATAACTAGTGCCATGGTTGAATGTATGTAATTTCCGTTTTTACCGGGTATATTAAATGGATTCTCACACTCAGTTATAGAAGTATACATTGGAATGGTCTATTATTTATCTGGAGGGGTATTCAGGTAAAATAAGCAGACAACAGATAATACAAGTACAGAAGGAGTCCTACTTATTGCAGAGAAATGTTCACATAGTAAGTTCAACAAATGACCATTTATGGAACTTATTATATGAACATTTCCTGGGGGATAACTTAATTCATCAATGAGTGTATAGCCCTTTCATGATGGGAGCTGCGCTGCTGCTGCATTGAAGATCCTGTGCCAGTGCATTCTCTTACATATGTGAGTATCCCATAGGGAGCCTCACATATATAAGAGAATGCACTGACTCACAAGGTCAAGGTAAATACTAGTATTGTTAGGCCAATGTTAGTCTTATATATTTGAGACTCCCTATAGGAGACTCGCATATACAAGAGAATACATTGGCACAGGGTTTCGCAAAATTTCAGGAAGCTCCAGTCATGGAAGGGTTGATATAGAAAGGGTTATCTGAGTACATGGTTATATTTTTTATAAAAATCAATTCATAGTAGACTTATATATGTAGATGACTTACATCATTTTCGATTTTCATTTGCCCTCCTCTTTGACTTAATTTTCAGAAGATTTCCTTTATATATAAATTGTTCTGTTTACTGCCATAATTAATTTGTTTTCTATCACTTTAAATTATATTTTTGCAACACCATTTTATTACTCTAAAATTTATTGATAAAAACACCCTGTGGATTTATAATCATATGTTTGTTGGGATGATCAAATAATATATTCAGCAAACAAGCAAGCACAATTATCGTCACTTTGTATAAAAACTTAACATGGTTAACATTTTCATGATGGGAGTTGCTCTGGTGCAGCATTAAAGATCCTGTGCCATGCATTATCTTATAAATGTGAGTCTCCCATCTCCCAGGGAGCCTCTCATATATAAGAGAATGGTCTGGCCTTCAAGGTCAAGGTAAATATTGTTAGGCCAATGTATTGTCTTATATATTCGAGACTCCCACTGGAAGACTCGCATATATAAGAGAATGCATTGGCACATGGTTTTCGCAAAGTTTCAGGAAGCTCCAGTCATGGAAGTGTTAATTGAAATGTTCACCATATGATTGCTTATCAATATTGCAGATTTTTGTCAAAACACATGATTGTCACCCAACTTCCAATTTTTCACATCTGAGTCCTTGGATACTCTCAACAACATGCAATTTGTATATTCTTATATATATTGTTGGAAACTTCATGCATTTGCTCATTTCATCGTTTTAACACAGTCCTAAGGCACTGTTCAGACACTAGGTTAGCGACCGTATTTGGGTGCTATCGGTGTTTGGTTTTTTAATGTGACAGAGTGAACGAGATGATCAATTCACACCACCCTTGGCCTTAATCCTATAATTTGATAATTTGCTGGTTCCGACTTGAGCAGAGCTATATTCGATTAACCTGTTTTATATAATCCCGCTCTCTGTGTGACAATCAAAACAAAACGTTGATATGACCTCAATATTCGGTCACTAACCTGGGCATAGCGTATACTGTATGTAGCGTGTTTGAACAGTGTCCAGGTTGATAAAGACATACAAGTACTCACTCCTTCATAATTCCATAGAAACATTTGGCCAATATGAAAATTTCATTTCAGTGACCCATTAATTAGTCTAGTTTGATCAAATTATACAATCTAAATCACCTTGTGTTATATAAGATAGGATACTGCTTCAATATCTAGAACTGTCCATGACCATTTATGTTAGGAGGAATAAAATATAAAAAATAAAGTTGCCCTCCCATCCCATTTTTTCTGAAAAAAGGGTTCTATAATCTTTGAGAACAAATGGAGGTATAGATCATTTCGCATTTGTTTTCCTTTTGGAATGGACTCCAAGTAGGCTGATGAACATACCCTCAAGTCTTGAAATAGTGAGTCTATCATTTGCAGAATGAGGTCCCCAGAGGGTGAATTTAGTGATGCTATCCCGCACAGCAGGCTAGCATCAGCAAATTCACCCTCTGGGGACATCATTCTGCTTAGGCCACATCTTCTGGGAAGTATCTATAGTCTCAAATTAACATTGTTTTTAGATACTTTTTCCCTTCTGTTCAGTTTCTATATCCCCTAATTTGCAGAAGATATAATGCATAATCGAGGTGACTAATGGGTGAATATCACCAACTTCAACTGGGGAATTTCAATCTGATCCTACTGTCTCCAATAGCAGTTAAGGTCTTAGCAGAATGAGGTTCCCAGAGGCACGTGCTGGACAGTGTCACTAAATTCACCCTGTGGGGACATCATTCTGCAAATGACAGACACACTATTTCAAGGCTTGTTCATATCCATGCTTCGTACACTTTTAACCCTTTACCCAACAAACCGGCCAAAACCGGCCAAATAAAGCTTCAACAGCCTAAAATATCTTCGGTCTGTCTCAATAGAACCATACAAATATGGATATCATTGGAACCGGCTCCTTGACCACATTGTGATAATTACAGTTATGCCCTGTGCCAATGCATTCTCTTATATATGCGAGTCGACCATAGGTTGCCTCGCATATATAAGAGAATGCATTGGCCTAAAAAAAATCCTTTTTTTAACACTTTTTACGATTTTTTCTTACATTCTTTAACAATTTTATAATTTTTAATGTGTTAAGCCAATGCATTCTCTTATATATGCGAGGCGACCTATGGTCGACTCGCATATATAAGAGAATGCATTGGCACAGGGCCCTTCTGTTGGGTAAAGGGTTAAATATGGTGACTGGTCTATCTCTTCCTAACAAGGTTATATAGTTTCTGTGGTATAAAATAATAAATACTCGGAAGACGCCTGTCTGGAAATGCTTTCTATCAATTAATATTGATTTTATTTCAATTTCTTTCTAGTATAATACGTACTACCGTTTGGGACAGTTTTTTTTTGGAACAAAAAACATCAGGCGCATTCGTAGCATAGCAAGAGGGAAAACTCTATCGTGTTAGCATTCTCCATCATGACAAAATGCCATGTTAATTCTTATATTTTGCAGAAATACACCACTTTATTATGCCTTTATAGACAAATACTGTAATGCCCTAAATAATCGACTCCTTAACCACAGCAGAATTATGGGTAACTTTTCAGGATTTAGTCGGAAATATGGTTTGTTGACATTCATCGGAAATCTCTCACTGAGAGCTTTCCGATGAATGGCAACAAGCCATATTTCCAACTAAATCCTGAAAAGTTACCCATAATTCTGCTGTGGTTAAGGAGTGAAATATTTTTGGCATTACAGTAATATACCCAGTCTTCAGTCTTGTCTGTGTTTTTTTTTTCACAGAAAAAGGTATTTTTAGTCTTGAAATCTGGTTTTATAAAAATTATGTTGTTGTTGTAATTGTGGACCAGAAGAGATACACCATCTTTAAAAGAGCTAACAAAACACAAATTAACCCTTTACCCAACAGAAGGGCCCTGTGCCAATGCATTCTCTTATATATGCGAGTCGACCATAGGTCGCCTCGCATATATAAGAGAATGCATTGGCTTAACACATTAAAAATTATAAAATTGTTAAAGAATGTAAGAAAAAATGGTAAAAAGTGTTTTTTTAGGTCAATGCATTCTCTTATATATGCAAGGCGACCTATGGTCGACTCGCATATATAAGAGAATGCATTGGCACAGGGCATAACTGTAACTATCACAATGTGGTCAAGGAGCCGGTTCCAATGATATCCATATTTGTATGGTTCTATTGAGACAGACCGAAGATATTTTAGGCTGTTGAAGCTTTATTTGGCCGGTTTTGGCCGGTTTGTTGGGTAAAGGGTTAATAGAACTTATTAACTGCTTTTCACACAATATGGTACTGGACAATTGCAGACTGACATCCCCAGGGGGGTGAATTTAGTGACTCTACCCCACACACAATATTCATCCTCTGTGGGCTCATCTGCTATGGGAGACCCTAGACACAGATTTATGTTACCAGATGGTGATGATGGTGATTTGCACCCATTGGGCACCTCATCATTTGTAGGCTCAAATGTGTTATTTTATACATTGTAATATAAATTAACCCATGCTTAAAACTGCCACCTGACTTAAAATCATCAAAAAATTAAATAAATGGGTAGAAATTTCTAATTTCTATGTCTGACAAGAGAGTATCTTCCCTTTGTCATTTGTAGGCTCAGATGTGTTATTTTATACATTGGAATCTAAATTAACTCGTTCTATACTGAATGGATTCTCCCATTCACTAATAAAAGTAATCATTGGAATTGTCAATTACAGTAATACCCCAAGTATATGACCCTTTAACCACAGTAGAATTATGGGAAATTTTTCAGGATTTAGTCGGAAATATGGCTTGTTGCCATTCATTAGAAAGCTCTCACTGAGAGCTTTATGATGAATGGCAGCAAGCCATATTTCCGACTAAATTATGAAAAATTTCCCATAATTCTGCTGTGGTTTAGGGGTCGATTATTTGGGACATTGCTGTATTCGTTTGTTGAACTTATTTTAACATTTCCTAAGGTAAACTACTCATCAATGAGTATTTAGTATAGAAAGGGTTAAAAGTAATTAGGTTTCATATAACTAGCCTGGAACCCTGAATACGTCTTTAGATAGTAGGCTTGCTCCCGCCCCCTATACCATATCAATAGCTGTAAACTGAGTCGAGTGCCATAATATTTACAGAATAATGTGTATCAGCCTGTGAGTACTAACATGTTATGTACCCTAAATTAGTCGCATCTCCCGACTGTCATGGGAACCCAAGCCACACTTGTCTTTGTCAACTGGGAAGATTGATCTGGGGCCACTAGCCCCAGGAACAACCCAACCAATAAAAATTTCCAAAAAATTCATTACATGTGCATTGTAGGTTAGAATTAATACTTTTTTAAATTATTTTAGAAAAATCATGAATTTTTATTCTATTTCCCTACTATTATAGTGAATTCCTTATTAGAAAGATTTCAACCATCATTGGTAACCAAATTTGCATTTTTGGAGGATGGTGGTATAAAAAAATTATTTGAAAACTTTGTTAAATCTTTGATAAGATAGGATATTTCTAAGAATCAAATGGTTACTTATTTAACCCTTTACCCAACAGAAGGGCCCTGTGCCAATGCATTCTCTTATATATGCGAGTCGACCATAGGTCGCCTCGCATATATAAGAGAATGCATTGGCTTAACACATTAAAAATTATAAAATTGTTAAAGAATGTAAGAAAAAATGGTATAAAGTGTTAAAAAAAAGTTTTTTTTTAGGCCAATGCATTCTCTTATATATGCGAGGCGACCTATGGTCGACTCTCATATATAAGAGAATGCATTGGCACAGGGCATAACTGTAACTATCACAATGTGGTCAAGGAGCCGGTTCCAATGATATCCATATTTGTATGGTTCTATTGAGACAGACCGAAGATATTTTAGGCTGTTGAAGCTTTATTTGGCCGGTTTTGGCCGGTTTGTTGGGTAAAGGGTTAAGAACTAATGCTCTCAGACTATCTCATATATTTGGCTTATTAGAGAAAAAAAAACCTTTCTGAAATCACTGTCTGAAAAAAAACCTAAAACTTCATCTTCTTTAAAGTTTATGACAAATGACAAGTGGGGCGACCACGTAAATATAGCAATAGTACTCTCCAGAGCACGATTGATGCACGACTGAGTGTCACTGCAGTTTACATGTATATATAGTGTCAACATATAAAGGGATCTACAAACGGCATCACGAGTGGCGCGTCACTGCGATTTCTGCATCTGATGCTGAATTTGAACAAATTTTAATTTGTTGTTTTTCCCTTTGTTGCTGCGATGAAAACGTCTATTAAATGCAAGAATAGGACAGTGTTGTAATTTGGCATTGTGTGCAGCACAGTTACTCTTAAGTTTCCATCCCTCATGGATATGGAGAGTGATTTACATGTAGATACTGGAAATGGATCAGTCATTGTCAATTTAGTATGGAATCCTGTTTTTGTCACCCCGGATGTGCATGTAAATGGCGAAAAAAACGATGAAAGCAAAATAATCAAGCGAAATTTTGTTTGATAATTTTTGTTCCTTCACTTGTTTCGTTGTAATTGTTTGCAATTTCCTTGGCGACAAATTACTACCCATGCATGTGGTTTCCTCAGAAGAGCGCAACACTGCACATCAATATGTTGTAGTGCGTGAAATTTCGTTTTGTAATTTCGCTTGCTTCGGTTGTTTCGTGTAGTGCGGCCCAGAATATGCTGGGAAGTGCTGGAACACCGAGAAAAACTTATTACAAAACTTAATACAAAACATACAGTTGATGTTTTGTCGCTTTCATCTGTTCTCCAGTCACATAGACAACTGAAGAAAAAAAAAAAAAAATTGTTTCATTATTTCGTTCCCATCGCTTTCTTTGGTTATTTCGCCTGGCAGCTTACGTGCAATTTTGAACTAATTTCACTTTCCTCTGTTACTTCGTTGAATTTCTATTCCTTCGCTTGTTTCGGGTTCCGATTTACACATGCGTTTGCCATTTTTCGCTGTCATCACTTGTTTTGCCATGCAATATACAGTGGTTTACATGCGCATCTGGATTGGCATAAACAGGATTCTATTCGAGTAAACAGTGCAGTTGGTTTACAGTAATGCCCTATGTAATTGACTTAATCACAGCAGAATTATGGGTAACTTTTCAGGATTTAGTCGGAAATATGGCTTGTTGCCATTCATCGGAAAGCTCTCCCCGAGAGGTCAGCACATTTAATCAATAATTATACAAATAAAATACAAATCCAAAAGTATGATGAAAATCAATTACAATCAACCCTTGAAATAGAGTGTCTGTCGTTTGTAGAATGAGGTCCCCAGACGGTGAATTTAGTGATGCTACCCTGCATAGCGTGTGAGCATCACCAAATTCACCCTCTGGTGATCACATTCTGCTTAGGCCTCAACTGTTATGGGACACCTAGGATCAGATTGAAGTTCCCCAGTTGATGTTGGTGATATTCACCCGTTAGTCACCTCGATTATGCATTTTATCTTCTGCAAATTCTAGGAAGAATCTATAGTCTCAAATTAACATTGATTTTGTTACTTCTGTTCAGTTTCTATATCCCATAATTTGCAGAAGATAAATTGCATAATTGAGGTGACTAATGGGTGAACATCACCAACTTCAACTGGGGAACTTTAACTTCCCCTAGCAGTTTAGGCCTAAGCAGAATGAGGTTCCCAGAGGGTGAATTTGGTGACGTTGGCCCACTGTGTGGGATAGCATCACTAAATTCACCTTCTGGGGTCCTCATTCTGCAAATGACAGACACACTACATCAAGGCTTGATGACAATAAACTTGTTATAGTTTTTGATGCTGTTGACACCGACAATGCAGATAACGCGTCACTCACTACCCTCACATCTCTCACAATGCCGCCTGCAAGGACCTTTATATACCCCCACCCACAGTCACATCACTCCAGCCCTGTCTCATCTCTGCCTGCTATTTCATTAGTCTTATTATAGTTTCAGTTTTATTTGCAAGAGATGCATTGTAGATTAAGTTGCTACTTGCATGAAAAATTGACCCCTTTCTCATCAAGCCTAGGAATGGTATGTCTGACATTTGCAGAATGAGGACCCTAGAGGGTGAATTTAGTGATGCTACCCCATCATCTTCTGGGAAGTATCTACATGTATAGTCTTAAATTAACAATATTTTAGTTACTTCCCCCCCCCCCCCCCCCCATCTGTTCAGTTTCTATATCCCATAATTTGCAGAAGATAAAATAAACGAGGTGACTAATGGGTGAACATCACCAACTTCAACTGGGTCTTCCATAACAGTTTAGGCCTACGCAGAATGAGGTTCCCAGAGGGTGAATTTAGTGATGCTAGCCTGCTGTGTGGGGTAGCGTCAGTAAAGTCACCCTCTGGGGACCTTATTCTACAAATGTCAGACACACTATTTCAAGGCTTGTTTTTCATAATGAACTACTACACAAGAATCATGAATAGGTTGCAACGTCACTAACATTTGTGACCCGCCATATCAAATCCAGTCGGAAGTCGGGATTTTTTTACCCTGTGCCAATGCATTCTCTTATATATGCGAGTCGACCATAGGTCGCCTCGCATATATAAGAGAATGCATTGGCCTAACAATTTTTTACAATTTTAATAATGTTTTCTTGTATTCTTTAACAATTTTATAATTTCACCCATACAGAGCCCCAGTCAAACATGAGCAGACGACACTCTTCTATATGCTTCTATATATGTGTGGGGCTCCCTGCAGGGTAATGGATGTTTTTTATTTTATGTCCTAAAAATTGTCAGAAACATTTATTTTAAAAAAATGATAAAAAATTGTTAGGCCAATGCATTCTCTTATATATGCGAGGCGACCTATGGTCGACTCGCATATATAAGAGAATGCATTGGCACAGGGTAAAAAAATCCCGACTTCCGACTGGATTTGATATGGCGGGTCACATTTGTGTTCTTTCTATCAGTTGTCGTTTTGCCATATCCGTATAGTTACCATAATGGTTTCAATAAACCAAGCATGGACACTTGAGATTTGCATGCAATCTTTGAGTCTAACGCTGATTATGAATTGTAAACAACATAACTAAGTACAAAATAATCATGGCAAACAGAAATATATCACTTTATAGTGAGTGGCAAGAAGTTTGAATGGCACTATGTTCTCACAAATGGACTCGTAGTCATTAATTTTGTGAAAATGTTTTTGGACCCTACTTATTCGTAAATCTTATCAGTAGTAGTTACAGTAATGCCCTAATTAATTGACTCCATAACCACAGCAGAATTATGGGTAATTTTTCATGATTAAGTCAGAAATATGGCTTGTTGCCATTCATCGGAAAGCTCTCAGTGAGAGCTTTCCGATGAATGGCAACAAGCCATATTTCCAAATAAATCCTGAAAAATTACCCATAATTCTGCTGTGGTTAGTTATGGAGTCGATTTTTTAGAGCATTACTGTATGTGAAAGGTGTCAATTCTTACTATTGTTTTAATAAGTTCATACAATAGTCATTCACAGATAGCGATTGTGTTGCATATCTCAATGTGCTACCTCCGATGATGGCCTTGCATTATGATTGGTCGGCTGCCATATATTCACACAATAGTGTTTGGTAGATACATGTAGTTGCATTGTCGCTGTGATATATCTATGATTGGAGCCTTGCATTCTGATTGGTCTGCTTCTTGAAGTGTAAGTTATCTCCTGACACTTTGTGGGGTACATGGGCATTTAATTTCTGGATATTGATTTTAAATTCCGAGGCTTATATTAGAGAATAATTAGACCATAGCAGCCTTGGGGTTCAAAAAGAGACATCCCAGTATATCAAACACTATATATTCCACAAATGTTATTGGAGGTAATATTCTTGTCGCCACATCAAAAACCCTACATACAAAGTGTTGTATGGTTTTATCACATCCAGACATTCAATTCAATGGAGAGGTATAGATTGAAAAACTTCCACCATCAGATACACTAATTCCTAAATAATCGACTAAACCACAGCAGAATTATGGGAAATCGGAAATATGGCTTGCTGCCATTCACCGGAAAGCGCTCAGTGAGAGCTTTCCGATGAATGGCAACAAGCCATATTTCCAACTAAATTTCTCATAATTCTGCTGTGGTTAAAGGGTCTTATACTTCGGGCATTACTGTATAACAGACTATATTTCTCTGTTCCAGAGGCAGAAAAATATTATTCACTAGTCTGACAGCTACCGGTATGTTCTGTATTTCTAAACGAAGTTCATGCAACATAACACAGCGATTTAGTTTGTTGTCAATGGGACACAAAATATTCTATACTGAAGACAGAAATTTAACACTTTCTTGATAGAGTTGCGCTGGTGCAGCATTAAAAACCCTGTGCCAGTGCATTCTCTTATATATGCGAGTCTCCCATAGGGAGCCTCGCATATATAAGTGAATGCACTGGCTTAATACAAGGTCAAAGTAAATATTGTTAGGCCAATGTATTCTCATATATATGCGAGGCTCCGTATGGGAGACTTGCATATTAAGATAATGCATTGGCACAGGGTTTTCGCAAAAGTTTAGGAAGCTCCAGTCATTGAAGGGTTAAATAAGGCCGCTACTCTTGCATCACACTCAGTGTTGTGCAGAGTTTATCAACAGACTATAATTGTTTTACGATTAACCATGTTCTCCCTCCAGACCGTTATGAATAGTATAGTCTGATATTTCTTGAGGGTGAAGGTAGAAGTTTTCAATTTAGACCTCTATCATCTTGATGAAGAATTGTATAGCTGATCAAACATGTAGCTGAATCTTAACTACCTGAGTCTGACAGTATTTTTGGGAGCATAACCTCAAACATTTCTTATATTTGTCAGGAATATGCTCACTACTTTGATTTGTACATACAGTAATGCCCTAAATAATCGACTCCTTAACGACAAGAGAATTATGGGTAACTTTACACATAATTGTCCTGTTGTTAAGGAGTCGATTATTTAGAGCATTACTGTATGTTTATCATAGGCAATGAAGTCAGAAAATAAACAAAACAAAAACTAACACAATAATTGTCAGACAAGATACAGGATGTTTTAAAATATTTGGATTTTCTCACTCTTCAGTTCAAATGCTGGAACCATAGAGGAAACATTTAACTGAAAGTGAAATTGTTATGCGGATAGGAAAATTACCAACATACATAGACAGAACACAAGACACATCTTAATTGAGAATCTTTTATCGAATGAGTTACAAATGGCGAAAAGCAAATATTTTGCAAGAGCGTAGCTCAAGAGAAATGTATAAGCAACTAGGTCGATAAAAGATTTGAGATTATGATGCAATTTGTGTTCTGTATTGATTCAACACCGTTGTGTTAGATAAGATAAGATCAATCCATTACCATGACTTACATTGATACTATAGCTACCCCTATTGTGAATTAAGTCTGATGAATAAGCAGTAATGATCGGGGCATTGCCCGAAGCAGATCATCGACATATTGTACATCATCTTTCTTGGCGACGTCAACAAGAATAGTTCCAACTTGTATTCCACTAGAAGTATATATTGATATGTAATCAATGGCTGAAATTCCGTTGAATACAAGGCCTCATGTCAATGGGTGTGGAAGAAATATAAAAATTTCTGATCTAGAAATATAGAAATACAAAAAATGTATAATTTATGTACATAATGCCCTAAATAATCGACTCCTTAACAACAGAATTATGGTTAATTTTTCAGGATTTAGTCGGAAATATGGGTTGTTGGCATTCATCGGAAAGTTCCCAGTGAGAGCTTTCCAATGAATGGCAACAAGCCATACCGGTATTTCCGACAAAATCCTGAAAAATTACCCATAATTCTGCTGTGGTTAAGGAGTCGCTTATTTAGGGCATTACTGTACTGTGGAACAACAATAAGAACATGAAATTATAGATATGTTTTCTCTGAATAGTATGAGTTTATTTCCATTTCTTGACTAGAAAACAAAATGAACAGGACATTTTTTAAATATTTTTGTTTGTTCTATCCATGGATATTGTACTGCCCTGAGTAATTGACACAGTAACTGGGGTTATTATGTGCTTATAACTGCTGTCAAACCATAACTGCACAGCAATTAACGGTTCTATGACTGATGTGGCATCACGATTAAATGCGGTGAAGGAACCCTGGTTATATTCCTTGACTACCGGTAGACTGTAGACTGTTTCATTTCTATGACATACAGTAATGCCCTAAGTAATCGACTCCTTAACCACAGCAGAATTATGGGTAACTTTTCAGGATTTAGTCGGAAATATGGCTTGTTGCCATTCATCGGAAAGCTCTCAGTGAGAGCTTTCCAATGAATGGCAACAAGCCATATATCCGACTAAATCCTGAAAAGTTACCCATAATTCTTCTGTGGTTAAGGAGTCGATTACTTAGGGCATTACTGTATATTAATTTTCTGAAGCCACAATTGTACTGGGAGTTACTGTTTCATAACAGTTGATGATTACATGCATTTTAACAACACAATCCTCTGGTTGTCTTGCAGTATAATAACCCACGTTTAAAGTCTAACCAAAATGTGGTCTAACCTATAGGGTGCCACCTCGGTTCGATGAGTCATTTATTTGGGGCAGTACAGAAGGCTGCTGGAAGGGGTTGTGAGGGAGTTGACAATATTGACTGGAAATAAAGAAGAAATAAACAAAATCTTTTTTCTCAATGATCATGCCAGGAAAATGTCATGTCAAAAGAAGTGACAATATATTTTTGTTCATGGATGAGCAGTAATGTCCAGAATAGGGGGGGGGGTGTATTCTATGGAGGGGGATATAAGTTCATATAAGGTCGGACAGAATTAAAGGTACTCAATCCAATCAGACGCTCCTAAATTACAATTTCTTTGGCTTCGGGGGTAAAAAATATTTGATTCGAGTCAAGGAACCCACCCGTCAATGCTCAGAGTGATTAGATATCGATGTCTGAAGTTTGCGATTTCTATTGGTTCTGGGACAGAACTTGCCGGTCAAACGGACGGTCTTGCAGATAAAGATGGATAACCTTAAAATCAAGTGGTAATAATAACCACTTGATTTTAGAGTTATCCATCTTTATCTGCAAGACCGTCCATTTGACCGGCAAGTTCTGTCCCAGAAACAATATAGAAATCGCAAACTTCAAACATTGATATCTAATCACTCTGAGCTTTTAGGGGTGGGTTCCTCGAATCAAATATTTTTTACCCCCGAAGCCAAAGACTTAGTAAATTAGGAGCGTCTGATCGATTGAGTACCTTTAAATTATAGGTCCTGAAATTGGTTTCTAAACTCATATGAATTAAACCATTCATGACGGGGGCTACGCTGGTGCAGCATTAAAGACCATATGCCAGTGCATTATCTTTTATATATGCAAGTCTCCCATAGGGAGTACGTCTCACATATATAAGAGAATGCACTGGCTTACAAAGTCAAGGTAAATATTGTTTGGCCAATGTTCTCTATTATATATGTGAGGCTCCTAAATACAAGAAACTCTCATATATAATAGAATGCATTGGCACAGGGTTTTCGCAGGGTTTTTGAAAAATTTCAGGAAGCTCCAGTCATGAAAGAGTTAAATACTTAAATTCCTCTCATAATAGCAAGATTATATTGATTATATTCTCTTCGAACTCTCAGATTTTGAGAAGTTTCCAATATGTGCCAAGGTTTGAATGTTAATGTGGGAACATTTCATGTATAGATTTATATTCTAAAATTGACTAATTAACATTTCGTTCACTAATTAATACCTAATTTGTATTTTTCCACTGCTTGCCAGGATGACTTGCTTGCTAAGGTAATTAATAGCATTGTGATATATATATCCAAATATTTATCTGTGAATTTGTGGCTGGGTATGATCTTGTTCGCATGTTCTTCAGATGCTATTGGTTATTATTATCTTAAACCATTCAGTCTTAAATTTATTCTTCCATTCAGTTCTCAATACATACTTGTACATGTACAATGGACCAGTCTGTTTTATTATAAATGTGCAACCCTTGTCCTGCTGTCCGTCCATGGATTCCTTCATTTTTCAGTCCATTTGTTTAAAACTTTGCACAGATATTTAGCACCATGGGATCCTGCACACCTGTGATTATGAGGTCCGTCCGAATGTTTTTAATGAATTTTGTTGGCAATTTTCCCGTGATTAACTTGTCACAGGGACATCCCGATCGCAGTTATACAACAATATATAAAGAAAAGGTGGGTACTGTCAGTGAACAGTCTTCCTTTCAAGCTGGATAGTGATTTTTAAAGCAAACACTTTTGCGTTTGCAAACTCGGAAATTAGATGTCACAAAGGTTGCCAGTAGGTGACATTCACTTCTTGCAATTTACAGAACAGCCATTTATTTTCAGCCATCATTTTGGCTGTGAAACAACATGGCCGTTATGGTCGCGAAAGGGTCAAACACTGTCGAATCTCTGAGTCAAGTCTGGAAATAGTGTGTCTGTCATTTGCAGGCTGAGGTCCCCAGAGGGTGAATTTAGTGATGCTATCACAGCAGGCTAGAATCGCCAAATTCACCCTCTTGAGACCTCATTCTGCTTAGGCCTTATGTTTTGGGAAGTATCTACATGATGTATAGTTCTCAAATTAACACTGTTTTTAGTTAATTTTTCACTTCTGGAAAGTTTCTATATCCCCTAATTTGCAGAAGATATAATGCATAATCGAGGTGATTAATGGGTGAACATCAACAACTTAAACTGGGGAAATTCAATCTGATCCTTGCGGTCTCCCATAGCAGTTGAGTCCTCAGCAGAATGAGATTCCCAGAGGGTGAATTTGATGACGCTAACCCGCCATGCCGGATAGCATCACTAAATTCACCCTTTGGGGACCTCATTCTGCAAATGACAGACACACTGTTTGCAGGCTTACTCTGCGCTGGTCAATTTTTAAAAAACTATTTCTGGAGATACTTAGATTGCCAGGGACTATAGTTAACCTCTCATTCTTTGCTGCAGCATGATTTTGTTCTATTTTTTATCTGATGGCTGTATCATTTATATAGGGTTTGATGCCTATTCTACAACAATTTATATCCTTCATCTTTTTTGGCAAATGCATGATGTATTTGAATTGTTCACTATCATCGCTATTTCTGGATGACGCTAGCCCGGCGTGCCAGATATTACAAAGGTGGCAGAGTGTGAAATGCAAGAATGGCGACTGTTAGTAAAGACTTAACAAGTGAAATGCCAATCCTGCCTAAAATTACAAGGCATCTGTCTCTAAACTATCATTTTAATATCTCAATGATATTCGGTATGTGAGTGAGTCTAAGATCACCTCTAGATGGGAGATATCGAATTTGAACGATTTTCAATGAAAAATATCCCTCATTCGATCATCACCAACTTCATATGGATCTTCGGGGTGACCTCTAGTTTTTATTTATTTACATGAGATATGGCCCTTAGTTCTGTGATATGGTTCTTTAGTTCGTCCATTTTTAGTGATTCTCTGTCAAACGGGTTCACTCTAATGGGCAAAAAAAAACTTGACCCAGCCATCTTTGATGCGCAACCCTTGTTTAGTTTTATTTTCTCGAAAAATGATTTCAAGTGAATAATGTATTTAAGATCAGCATTCACCAGTTGATCATGTGGATGTGATTCAAGTCATGTCTGGGTTTTTTTAAATATTTTATTTCCCTCTATCAAGAGATTTTTTTCCCTGATGCTCGTAAACAAACAAATAAATGCCGTGGTCTAAGGTTTGGTCCGATCAGATGGTCCCCATATCATCAATATACAACAACAACAACATTTCTTCAAAACACGCTTTTGTTATCAGAATCGATTAATTACAACAAAATAATGCTAACCGCTGTCAACTATGGTATAAAATTTCCCAAAACGTGTGATTTATTAACATATTTTTCAACGAAATATGGCCATATTATCAATTGAGTATCACAAAATTTGGCCATATTACATGTACCTCTTGAATTTAGAGTTATCCATCTTCATCCACAATTTATTCTGAGACCATCGGTTTGACGACTCGTTTCTGGGCCACAAATAATTAGCCAAAGAAATAGTCATTTGGGAGCGTTAATTCGGATTATGCATCTTTAACAAATTTGATATGTCACCATTATAACGATTCTCATTCATGAATAATACTTCTGATTCTGAGTAATTTGTTACCATTCACATGCAAACCAATCGAGAGCAAGCTTTGTTTTACAAAACTATTATAGTACTCCCAGTCATCAATGAGTAGTTACTAAAGAAAGGGATAAAAACAAATGAGGGGCTTGTGCATGGTTTCATTAGCTTATAGAATTTTAGGATGGTGCTTTTGACAAGCCTTGATATAATGTGTCTGTCATTTTCAGAATTAGGTCCCCAGAGGGTGAATTTAGTGACCTGGGGACCTCATTCTGCTTAGGCCTCATCTTCTGAGAAGTATCTAATCTCAAATTAACATTGTTTTAGTTACTTCTGTTCAGTTTCTATATCCACTAATTTGCAGAAGTTAAAATGCATAATCAAGATTACTGTTATAAATGGGTGAATGTCATCAACTTCAACTGGGGAACTTCAAACTGATCCTAGGTTTCCCATAGCAATTGAAGCCTCAACAGAATAAGGTTCCCAGAGGGTGGATTTGGTGATGCTAGCACACCTCATTCTGCAAATGACAGACACACTATTTCAAGTCTTGGCTTTTGAGTTATTTCTAAGTATTCTACACCTCTATTAAAACAAAACAGATTTCTGAGAAATTCAGATGACAGCATGATTAATATGCAGACTTGAGTTTACAAAGGACAATACATGTATTTATATCACAAAGATTTCAGAGAAGGTAACTCGACTTGTATGCAGATTTTGGAAACCTATATGTAATAAAATTAATACTCTTTTTGACCCCCGAAAATAAATCGGGGACTACAGAAATCTTATGAGAAACATTCAAACCCTGAATGTTTATATACATTGTTATATGTATTAAGAATGCTTAATTCATTTTAACCTCTATGCATACACTATTTATTAAGTAGACTGTTTTCACAAGGCAGCAAGGTATCTAGTGGTTCCCTGTATGCAACCTAAAAGAGGAATACTTAACCCTTTGGCGAGTATAACGACATATATGTCGTCTATCGGTTGAGGAGTAGAACGACATATATGTCGTCTATCGGTTGAGGAGTAGAACGACATATATGTTGTCTATCGGTTGAGGAGTAGAACGACATATATGTCGTCTATCGGTTGAGGAGTAGAACGACATATATGTCGTCTATCGGTTGAGGAGTAGAACGACATATATGTCGTCTATCGGTTGAGGAGTAGAACGACATATATGTCGTTTCAGGAAGTGTTATTTTATGTAGACATAACTTCAATAAATCATCTGATTTATAAATGATTTGTATATAAGTTATTTTAATTAATAGAATGTCCCAAATTTATAAGTGCAATCGATTATGATAACACACGTTAACAAAAAATGCAATAAATTAAAACGAATTATTGGACCCTTTTGACCCGAACTTGTTAATAATTATTTCTATGACGTTGACGTTAAATTTACTCATGACGTCATGTATATGACGTTATAGATACTCTCCAAAGGGTTAAGAATTGTGACAGTTTATTTTTTGCATCAGTTCTCGGTAAACCCAACTCGAATAGCTACACAATACTGAGTATGTAGAAAATTCCGGTGTTTTCTATTACCAAATAGAGTAATGCCCTAAATAATCGACTCTGTGTTGAGATTCTGACAATCGCCCAAATGGCTGCAATCTGCTGTATCACTTTTCTGATAAATGTTGTGATTGGATGACACTGACGTAAGTAATGAAATCTGGTGGTAATAGAAAACACTGGCATTTTCTCCAGACTCAGTATTGCGTAGCTATTCCAGTCAGGTTTACACGGAACTGATTTTGCACTTAAACCTACAGTAATGCTCTAAATAATCGACTCCTTAACCACAGCAGAATTATGGGTAATTTTTCAAGATTTAGTCGGAATTATGGCTTGTTGCCATTCATCGGAAAGCTCTCACTGAGAGCTTTCCGATGAATTTCAACAAGCCATATTTCCGACTAAATCCTGAAAATGCCTAACTAACTTCCGTATGCCTATCTAACATCACACTAACCCTTTCATGGCGGGAGCTTTGAAGCTAATCCTGAAATATGGCTTGTTGCCATTCATTGGAAAGCTCTCACTGAGAACTTTCCGATGAATGGCAACAAGCCATATTTCCAACTAAATCCTGAAAAGTAACCCATAATTCTGCTGTGGTTATGGAGTCAATTGTTTAGGGCATTACTGTACCTTTAGTGGGTATATTTATGGGCATTTTAAAGAAGTATTGTACTTAATTGGTGTTTTATAATAGGAATCATACTTTTTGAATAAAATATGAAGTATGCTGAAGTATGAAGAAAAATATAGCAAATGCAATAAAAAATATTTATTCAAAACATGGGTCAACCCGACCCTGAAACTCGGGACGATCCGAACCAAAAATGCCACTGGGTCGGGTTGTCTCACTATCATCTTGATTCGGGACATGGTTACTTATTCAGTTTGTTTTTTATAACAAGTTGCTACATGAACACTTTAAATCAATGTCGCTTCACAGTATACATCTGTATGCCTATATATAACTAACATCACATTAACCCTTTCATGATAGGAGCTTTGAAGCTAATTCTGAAAATTGACAAAAAATGCATCAATTGATTGCGTTTAACCCTTTCATGACTCGAGCTCCGCTGGTACAGCATTAAATATCATGTACCAGTACATTCTCTTATATATGCGAGTCTCCCATAGGGAGCCTCACATATATAAGAGAATTCACTGACTTACAAGGTCAATTTAATTGTTAGGCCAATGTATTCTCTTATATATGTGAGGTTCCCTATGGCAGATTCGCATACATTGTATATTAGAGAATGCATTGGCACAGGGTTTTCACAAAATTTCAGAAAGCTCCAGTCATGGAAGTATTAAAATGTTGCATTGGAGTAATCTAGGTAGGTTCTGTATGCATATGGGTAATCAAATTTATGTGTATGTATTCAATTCTGTTGTTGTAAGCTTCAGGATTGGTATACGGCACCGTGTTTTGAAAACATTAATTACATGTATTTTAAGTGTTGGGAAGATCTGGAGCTGTCAGATTTAATGTATGATTATTTTTCAGGCGGAAAATGACCTCAGGATTGCCCAGTCAGAGTTCGATCGACAAGCTGAAATTACGAAGTTACTTCTGGAAGGAATTGGGAGCACCCATGTAAGTTGTTAGCTGAATATGAACCCGTTTATTACAGAATAGAATAGGGTTCGTACACATATCATGGAATCTGAAATTACTGGAAAATGAACTTAGTAATTCCAGGTTCTTGGAAATACTGGAATAAATTAATGTTTTTTCGGTGACCCTGGAAGATACTGGATACCTGGGATACCCAGATATTATGTTATGGCACTGGCTAAGTAAGTGCCTGATATCGCTGTTCTATCAGATTCAGTTCCCGTTGATTTCAATTTTATGCCTGTTAAAATATACTGGAAAAGTACAGGAATGTCACATTGAAAATTGTGTACGAACCCTGATGGAATCTCCAAATCAGCTCTAAAAGTATAAGTTGTAATGGTCCATTCATCATTTGTAGGGATGTTCATATAATATAACAGCAGGCAGAGAAATATTATATGAATATATTTTGTTATGCCCGTTTTTTATCTCAGCACAACTTGTTGTATTGTAAGCTATTGTTGCCGATCGGAATGTCTGACTTTTAGAAAGATTCTGACGGAGCTTTCAAAGCTAATTTTAAGGCGATTGCAGGTGAATTTTTGACCCATTTTTTTAGTTTCCTGACA
Source organism: Siphonodentalium dalli (assembly GCA_032622095.1). Taxonomy (NCBI): domain Eukaryota; kingdom Metazoa; phylum Mollusca; class Scaphopoda; order Gadilida; family Siphonodentaliidae; genus Siphonodentalium; species Siphonodentalium dalli. The sequence continues at coordinate 62,259,220 of CP136069.1, read as the reverse complement.
GTTCTATGAGCACGGCCAATTTATGCTGTGCGTGTGATGAATTATTCCATAACTTGACCATGAAGCACTTAAGAAGTAAGAAATCTCAGAATATTCTGTTCATATTTTGTCATTTTCTTTCATGCAGTATCAGATCTTGTTCTTGCAAAACTGCGGGATATGACAAATTGAAAGCGAATCACGAAGTCAATTGAAAGCTGAGAGACAAAGTGTAGAATGGGATGGGAAGCGGTACAATATGACAAACTGCGGAACGGAATTTGTAATTTTGTGGGACAGCCACAATCTTGACGAATATAGCACATAGTGGGCTCATTTTGGCGTCTAACAAAAGCTTATTATTAGCTCAACAACTTTAGGTGGTTGTGAGCTATATTGTCGTCAAACGGAATATCCGATATTTGGCTCAGCGCCTTTAAGGCGGTTGTGAGCTATTGTTGTCGATCGCAATATCTGATTTTTAAAAAAGATTCTGATGGAGCTTTCAAAGCAAGTTACTAGTGCAAAATACAGGTCAATTTCGAAATTTGGGTTCAGTCTGCCAATTTTCACCAGAGTAATGGCCCTTTGTTGAAATTACCATGGGCGTATTTTGCCATGCCCTAGCGATGCTCTTATTATGAATGTTAGCTGATAAGTTAAGAAACATCCTATACTGAACATTCCTTCAAATAAATCAATAATAACCAAGTAACTACTCATCACTGAGTATTTACAATAATCTCATCTCATATATATTTTGAAGACCTCTGTCTGTTTGTTTGTTTGTCTGTCTGTCATTTATACAAATCTACGATTCTCGACCGATCGTGACGAAACTTGGTACGTGTGTGTAGTTTGACCAGGCGGTGGACGTTGTCGTATTGGCGAGCCCGTGCGGCACCCGCTTCGCGCATGCGCAGACGAGATCTTGGAAACGGGTGGAGCTATCGACTTGAAATTTGCTATGTGAATGTATCTTGCCCCGGATACGAATATTATCGGGTCGCCGAGCCCGTGAGACGCCAGCTTCGCGCATGCGCAGACGAGATATCGGAAACGGGTGGAACTATCGACTTGAAATTTTGTATGTGAATGTATCTTGCCCCGGATACGAATTTTATCGGGTCGCCGAGCCCGTATGACGCCAGCTTCGCGCATGCGCAGACGAGATCTCGGAAACGGGTGGAGCTATCGACTTGAAATTTGGTATGTGAATGTATCTTGCCCCGGATACAAATTTTATCGGGTCGGCAAGCTTCGCGCATGCGCAGACCAGATCTCGGAAGCGAGTGGAGCTATCGACTTGAAATTTGGTATGTGAATGTATCTTGCCCCGGATACAAATTTTATCGGGTCGGCAAGCTTCGCGCATGCGCAGACCAGATCTCGGAAGCGAGTGGAGCTATCGACTTGAAATTTGGTATGTGAATGTATCTTGCCCCGGATACGAATTTTATCGGGTCGCCGAACCGTGCAACGCCAGCTTCGCACATGCGCAGACGAGATCTCGGAAACGGGTGGAGCTATCAACTTGAAATTTGCTATGTGAATGTATCTTGCCCCGGATACGAATTTTATCGGGTCGCCGAGCCCGTGCGACGCCAGCTTCGCGCATGCGCAGACGAGATCTCGGAAACGGGTGGAGCTATCGACTTGAAATTTGGTTTTTGAATAGCCCGGACAACGTTGGGCTCATCGGCTAGTATATATATATATATAGAGAGAGAGAGTAATCACTTGATTGAACTGGTGATGTGAAATAATTCATGAGAGGCAGGGACGTTGTACAAACTCAAGAGCGCTGAGCACAATGCGCTCAAATAATACACCAGCCATCATACATTATGTATCTGATTATCTCCCTTTGCAGGCTCACCACCTCCGATGTTTGAACGATTTTATAGAGGCACAGCAGACGTACTATGCACAATGTCAGCAGTATATGATGGACCTACAGAAACAGCTTGGAAGGTAAACTGTTCTGACATTCTTATTAGCTCAACATTACAATGTAAAGATTGAGCTATTGCCATGGGTTGGCATCCGTTGTGTGTGCGTGCATCAACGATTTCCTTCAGCATGCCCTACAGGCCGCATCCCTCATTCGATCGTCACTAAACTTCATAGGTAGCTTCAGGGTGACCTAAAGATGGGAGCTATCAAATTTTATCAAATTTCTATGAAAAAAAATGGTCACCAGGCAGCAGCCAACTTGGATTTCAAATACAGCCCGTATTTATGGCCAGATCATTTTAAAATTTTGAAGGCACAATTGTGATTACCTATAGATGGGAGCTATCAAATTTGAACAATTTTCGATGAAAAACATGACTGCCAACAGCCATCTTGGATTTTACTCTCTGCATCACTAAATCCTTTGGCACACCCTACAGACCACAACCCTCATCAGTCTGAGTAAACTCATACCTAAATATTCATTACAACATTGAATATTAGGTCTGACGGATAACATCGCTATCTCATTTCCAAGTCCTCGGGATTCCGTAATCTGATTGATTGCGTAAATTATTTTCCGTCCAATGAAACCGTATGGGTTAATAAACAAGTGTTAGTGGGCGGAGACTCCCATAATGTCACCTCTAAATATAGTAACAGAGCGGAATTTCGTCGGTACGATTCCGATTAATTTGAAGGATGTGCTGGACCTGATAGATAGGCCTCCCATAAATATAAATAGAACTCACTCATGTCCGTGTATTTGATTTACTTTATTGTAACGTACGTGGTTTGCAAATCAAATTATTTGTCGTAAAAAAGTCATCTGAAAGTTAAACACCGAGTAATTGACTTAATTTTATGCTTTTAAATAGTTCTAAAGGCGACTAAAGCATCATTTTTGATGACGACCTTAGTTTTTGCTCTCGGATGCAGCTTTCCCGTTGATGCAGCGAGTTCATCTCCCGAAAAAGAATAGTCGCACACACGACAAATATTATCTTCTGTAAGTTTATGTCGCGACACAGGCCTTCTATGGGTTGATGAGTCGGCCATTGTTATTGCGAAGCACAACAAATAACACGTGGGGACACCTGTCAATCATCGATGTATTTTTAAAAATCCGTGACGTCATTTTGGGGAAGCTCTTCGCTGAATAGAAATGGTTTTGGCGACATTAGCTCCAGACTCTATATTTAAAATATAGAGTCGACGTTCACCCAGACTGAACCCTCATCTGATCATCACAAAACTTCATATGGATCTTTGGGGTGACCTCTAGTTTACTTTCCTTCTTCTTTATCATCCTATTAATGAAAAAATTTAACTCCTTCCCAAGTTGAGCTTCAGTGTGACTGACCCTTTCATTTTACTCAAAATTGAGGGTATCTAGTATTTTTGAGTGGATACTGAAGAATTATGTCATTAGTGAGTGAGACTGAAAACACTAGATTTTATTTTTATTATAAATGTTCAAACGAAATTTTTCCAGCCATAGATTGAGTCTTAACTCTTTGATTGCCAAATGTCCGGTTGGTAAATTGCCAGGGCCGATATTATCGGCCATAATTGTAACCGTAATTATTTTGATCACAACTGTATGACAATAATAAAAAAGTTTTTCAAGTTTCATAAAATTATTGTTTTAATTGTTTCTAATTAAATTCTGCAGTATATATCTGATTTTTAATCCTTTTTAAGACGTTTGAAAATTAAAATAATGAAATAAGTTTGTAAACAAAATGTAAGATCCGCAGTCGGAAATCCAAAATGGCCGACAATTTCAGAAAAATATTTTTAGACAATTATTTATATGAAAGATATGCATTTTACCAATGCATTAACTAATTTAAACATGATAGTATGACAACCTGACATTATAATAAAGATTATGTGTACTTTAGATTGTTTTCTTAGTTTTTTTAATAGTCAAAATTGCCGTTTTTGCTGAATGAATCATCTATTTTTCAAGGTAAAAACGTAATTCACTAAAACAAACGGCGTGATAAAAACTCCCACAGGCCCCAGCGTGCCTCAGTGACAGTTTAGACCACATGCATATGTGTCATTTTTATTATTTTATTTATAGCACAATGATGATAAGCTTGTAGTTAGAGATTTAATTATATATCACAATTTTTGTTTTGTTTTTTGACAGTCAAAATTGCCATTTTCCTCAATTAAAAAACCTAGCTATTTTCGTAGTAAACTGTCGCAACTAAAGTCTAAATCGGCTCCTGCATTGTGTAGCTCCTCACATATGGTCCAGCTATACCAGAACTAGACCCTAATTTACTCTTACAAGTTTTTTAAATGAGAAAGACAGTAGAAAGATTTATCAGATCATCATCGTTGGAATACTGTCTCAGAAATCCAATATTGAATATAGCAGGTTGTGGACCATTTTTCAATTGGATTATTGCAAAAAAATCCTTATTTGGAGTTATTTCCCTTGGGTGACAAGGAGTTATGCCCCTTAATTGTCGTGAATATTCTTCGGCAAAATATTCACCCGCAATTCTTTGGCTAATCACCTACATACATGTCCTTGATATTTGAAACATTATTTCATAAGAAGAAGACTATTATTGTATCATACTTTTCCACAATAAAATCAGTTTTCTCATAAATTCTCCGGCAATTTAGGTGTAAAATTAGCTCGGCAAAAAATTGATGAATTTGTGAACAATTTTCAGTATTAGCTTCAAAGTAACATATTTTGAACCTCATATAATCTAATTATCAAAGGGGTATGTCACCCCCCCCCCCCCCCCCCCCCCACATTTACAATATAATATAACTATAAAATCCATTTTGTACTTACTGTATGATGTATGTGTATATAGGAAAATAAAATATCCTGGCCTTATCAAGTGATTTGCCATGACCAGACCCCCAATATACCTCTAATGTATATACTGATTCTTGCTAAACTATTGAGAAGGCCAGGATGTGCCGATTCCTGAATAACTGTGTTCATAGTGTATATCAAAATAAATAATGAATTGATACCTTTAATATTTTTTATACCCCCACTCTCGAAGAGAATGGGGGGGGGGGGGTATACTGGATTGACCTTGTCTGTCTGTTCCGTCCGTCCGTCCGTTTTTCCATCCGTCCGTCAGATATCTCAAACACCAGTTGTCGGATCTGAATGAAATTTGGTACGGATGTTCACTACTATGAGTCTATGAGGGCATTCAATGGAGTATTCAATCGTTTTTTTTTCAGAATTTTCCGTTTTAGAGTTATTAATCTTTATTAATCTTGAAATAGTTTTTTGTCCGTCCAAGCAGATATCTCCACCACCGGTTGACGAATCTCAATGAAATTTGACATGGATGTTCACTACTATGAGGCATTCAATGGAGTGTTTATTCGTTTTTTCCCGGATTTCCGTTCTAGAGTTATTCATCGTTTATCTGGAAATGTTGTTTTTTGTCCGTCCGAACTGATATCTCCACCACCGGTTGATGAATCTCAATGAAATTTGGTGTGGATGTTCACTACTATGAGGGCAATCAATTGAATGTTCAATCGTTTTATTGAGTGTTCAATCGTTTTTTTTCCGTTCTGGAGTTATTCATCTTTTTAGATTTGGAAGTGTTTGTTTTTTTCCATTGTGCAGTTATTTAGCTTTGTTTATGTTAAAATGTTGGGTTTTTTTTCCCATCCAAGCAGATATCTCACCCATAGTTTTTCGGTTCAAATTTGCCACCGTGGGGATATTTATAATGATAAATAGAGACATAATTTAAAGGCATGAATGGCCTTCGTTATAGGTTATAATTTAGAAATAACTGTTTCCAAATTATGAAAATTTCCTCAAGAATATAGTAATAGTATAGTATAATGATGGTACACTTTGTATGAGCCTAGAATTTGTTTATTTACAGCATGTAAATGTGAGCAATAAGCAAAACGCCCGCGACACTGTGACTTTTTTTTTAGGATAGTGATTCACCATGCCCCATTTAACACTGAAATCTTTAGTGGCGAGGATTAACAACCACTATGCCAGTATCATTGTAAACAACTTGGTGGCAATTTTAACCAAAGTTCTATTTGTGGGCTCTCTCCGGTGTTGGGTGTTTTGTTTATCGCATACACTTTACGTACTGTACTTTAACATAACATGGCTTTTGTTTACTAAAATGAACTTGCCAATAACATACTATTTACGTGATATTTATGATCGGTATCACAGGTCCTCAGAACAAAAATTTACCCCACCCCAAATAATACTTAATCCTATAGAAAAGTCCACAAACTGGTTAAAAATACACAAAAAATAATTGTTGTTGCATAAATGCCTCCTATATAGGTAGAATGATATTTTATTACTCTTTGATTTTATTTATCTCGTGTAAACATTGGTTCAGAAGAACTTTTGTTATGAGCACAGGTCTGACGCAAACCCGCCTGTTTTTTTTAATTGTTCGACATGGTGTCTGCTACTGCATTGTCAAAGACTTGGCTTTTATACAGAATCGCGCCTCAAAGACACTTTCAACGATAAGTAGTGTATATATATATATTATACGTCATTAGAAGTGGAATTGTTTACTGACCCACTCAAATAAATCACACCACATAACTGCCCCGTATCTCTTGTATGATCGAAAATATCAGCCATCTTGTGTGAGTCTACCGTGAGTACTATTTATAGTTCATGTGCAACACAATAAATCCATATAAATAGTTAGATAAACATAAACAATGCCAATTTATAAACATACATACAGACAAGAATATAACTTCACAAATTTTTAGAGCGTAATTCATTACTTCTTCGATATATATTTGAGTTATGTTTTACCAATGATAAAATAGCATTATGTCACTCCTAAATGGCGATAGAAGTTGAAAATGTTCATAATTTCTGGGTTGTGAAATAAATTTTTTAATAAATACGAGAGGTATGTGGCCATTATGTGAAGTGGTTTGTTTGGGTGGGTCCGTAAACAATTCTGCATCAAATGATGTATAATATAAATATACTAGTTCCCGTCGATAGTGTCTTTGAGGCACGATTCTGTATAAAAGAGTTATGTTTTACCAATGATAAAATAGCATTATGTCACTCCTAAATGGCGATAGAAGTTGAAAATGTTCATAATTTCTGGGTTGTGAAATAAAAATTTTAATAAATACGAGAGGTATGTGGCCATTATGTGAAGTGGTTTGTTTGGGTGGGTCCGTAAACAATTCTGCATCAAATGATGTATAATATAAATATACTAGTTCCCGTCGATAGTGTCTTTGAGGCACGATTCTGTATAAAAACCGAGTCTTTGAAAACGCAGTAGCAGGCACCAAGTGAAAAAACCACTGGTTTGCATCAGACATGTAATCATAACCTGAGTTCTTCTGAACCGATTTTTACACGGGATACATCTAATTGAAGAGTAATAAAATATCTTTCTACCTATATATGAGGCATTTTTTTTGTGTATTATTTAACTGATTGTGGATTTGAAAAATAAAAAAATTTGGTCCGGCCAAGTTGGATACCTTTCTATAGGATTAAGTATTATTAGGGGTGGGGTCAATTTTTGTTCTGGGAACCTGTGATCGGTATAAGAACAAAATATGTCTATATTTTAATATTCTTTCTGTTTATGGCGTTTTTAATGGATGTAACTACCTGTCCAGTCTGGTTCAGACTATATGTCTGTATGTATGTGACTTCAACATTTATACTATTGTCTGCTGTCATGACGTGAGATTCCGTCAGGTTTCAGATGTTGCCAAATGCAAATTATGACAAATTTCCCACATGTTACAACAGTTACGTTCATCTTCTGTGTTGACACTTAGGGTCTAAGATTATTCATTGTTATTTTTGTTTCTGTTTTTGTAATGATACAATTTTTAAATATTGCAGTTAATAATATGACAGTCAGATAAACATTTCAAGACCCAATGTTTCAATGACCCAACATTGTCGGAAATATGTCAAACATGTTATTCTGTTCAAATAGCAATGTTACCCTCCAGAATGTTGTCTCAAAAAGTGATGTGCATCTTTAATGGCCTAATATACACAACAACAATGGTAAATGATCTATAAAAGTTTATATTCAAAGAATGTACTGAGTTACTGCAGTGCCACCTTGTTAACTGCGGCAAGCAATGCTGCAAACATTGTTCGCGCACCTTGTTTTGATATTGTAAATTTAATTTTCCATGTATATGATGAAAACTTTGCTAAAAGGGTAGTTCATTAACATATAAGTGGACTGGACTGGTCCAGGCAATGGTACCAGACCAGAATGGCCTGGATGGGATCAGACTGGACCACCTAGTCAATGGTCCTGACTAGTGCTGGGACTGTTGTCCGGATATCCGGTTACGATTTGGTTACGCGTGTCAACCGGTTGGAGGAGGCCACAACCGGATAACTGTACTATTGATAACGATCGTACTATCATCGTAGTACTCCGTGTAAATGTTGCCGAAATCATTTACGGAAGTTTAAGTAACAGGAGTAAGTAATAAGAAGCAATTTGGACAGTTGATTGTGTATTCATATATCCCACAACACATGCCCGTTTGATCACCGGCGGCTTTTCTAGACATGAAACCAACAACTACACTCTGTGTCAGTCTGCAAATCACTTGCTACACATTCTATGCCAATTTCCTTTGGCGGCCTTACATGAAAGGTTGCGAGTCTGTGACGTTCCGGCTGCATGCGCACTGCAGCATAAATCAAAGCAATCAAGTCTAGACTTTTACTAGGTCATCAATAGTCTGTCTGTTTTGTTTGGGCTAATCATGCCCGGGATATACACGAGGAAGGAACTATATTTCTTCGCAGAAGGTTTTGAAAGCAAGCGTTGTTTATGCGGAACTCCCGTAAACATCGATATACTAGCAACCACAAACGATTGCTCTATCACAAACCATCAGGAAGTGGGAATTATTGTGAACTACTAAAATATATTATATTTTAGTTTGTTTGGGCTCAAAACTGAATTAATTTATATACATTTACCACTATTTGATCGCCGTAACGGGACCGAATTGTACGACCAAGACATCGTTTGTGATCGCATGTATATCGACGTATCGTTTGTGATCGCATGTATATCGACGTTTCCGGGACGCGTAATCAACACTTGTTTTGCCGATATAGTGACCAGTGTATTCAATCTCGTACTTAGGGTAATGATGGTCGCAGTTATCCGGTTGTGATTAGGTTAATGCCCGCGGTTAACCAGTTAGGAAAAAACCCCAACTGTCCCAGCACTAGACCTGACCACCTAGGTGTTTTATGGTGCCCACATCAGAATGAGCTAAGGGTGATGCCACAGGGTGCTAGGCCCTCAAAAAAAGGAAGCATAAATTCCACTAATGATGAACAGGAAGTCTGCCGTCAGAGAAGTCGAAAAATAAAGAAGAGTAATAAATAAAATTCTAGAGAACCCTGAATCTCAGGTCATGTTACAGCAATGCCCTGAATAATCGACTCCTTAACCACAGCAGAATTTAGGGTAATTTTTCAGGATTTAGTCTGAAATATGTCAACAAGCCATATTTCAGACTAAATCCTGAAAAATTACCCTTAATTCTGCTGTGGTTGAGGAGTCGATTATTTAGGGCATTACTGTGTTATATTATATTCATTATTCATGCAAAAAGTAAGTTATCGTCTTTTGTATGCCAAAATTTCAATAGTTTTACAGAATGATGTGTATGTGTCACTTTAAATAAGTTTAGTTAATACAATTATTATGTTGAGATTGTTCAATGTATAGAGTGACCATTGTGTATACCATTGTTATATGATCATGTACTTCACATGCAAATTGCGGACCAAACGCTCTTCATATGCATTTGTTTATATCACGGAGTTCACATACAAAACAATGAAGCACAAACTATAGTAATGCCCTAAATAATTGACTCCTTAACCACAGCAGAATTATGGGTAATTTTTCAGGATTTAGTCGGAAATATGGCTTGTTGCCATTCATCGGAAAGCTCTCACTGAGAGCTTTCCGATGAATGGCAACATGCCATATCTCGGATTAAATCCTGAAAAATTACCCATAATTCTGCTGTGGTTAAGGAGTCGATTATTTAAGGGCATTACTGTATAGTGCCAGTAATGAGAATGATTATTATTTATTCTGAAATTATTTCACTTTACAGCATTAATAAAGAGTAAGTTGGTTTGATGTTAGTGGGTTTTGTTCTGCGTTCGCTTCACCATATTTATGTCTGCTATTTTACTTTCTACATTTTGTGCTGGGTTTCGTCTTCCACATCCAATATTTTGCTTGGTTTAGTTTTCATTTATCACTGTCATTTCACATTTATCTTTATCATTAAAATCCTTAGTTTTAAAAGGCCTTCATTGATGAATACTGGTAATTGTGCCAGTGCATTCTCTTATATATACAAATCTCTCATAGGGAGCCTCGCATATATAAGAGAATAATTGGCCTACAATATTTAACTTGATATTGTAAGGCAGTGCATTCTCTTATATATGCGATGCGCCCTATGGAAGACTCACATACATAAGATAATGCACTGGCACAGGATCTTTAATGCTGCACAACGCAGCTCCCCTCACGAAAGGGTTAAAAGGTCTTCATTGTTGAATACTGGTAATTGTGAATCGAATTCCGGAAAACACTCACTATATCTATTAAAAGGCCTTCATTGTTGAATACTGCTAATTGTATACCGGAAAACACTCACAATATCTATTAAAAGGTCTTCATTGTTGAATACTGGTAATTGCGAATCGAATATCGGAAAACACTCACGATATCTAATAAGAACAAATTTAAATAATTGACTATTGTCATGTTGCACTTGATATCCCACTGATGCTGGAAGAGTCAGGTTACTACGGTTTCAGATTTTTGCAGTTTTGTACCAGGAGGCATTTAGTGCAAATAAACAGACATGCGAGTTGCAGAAACATTGACAGATGACGGCCAGATAGCAAATTTCATTCATTAAGCAGTTATATCAACTTTGAGACAAAAATCTGTTATTAAAATGTTATTTTACTTCCTTGAAGTAGAAACTTAAACTGTTGTTGCCAAGTTTCGCTCATTTGACTCGTCCTTGCCACAATCGAACCTGCCGCCCAATTCGTTGTAACCTGACTCTTTTCTGCCCCACTGATGCCTACAAAATTACCTCATATTTTAAAGGCAGTAGGCCTACGGTAATTACGGTAATTAGAATCTCAGAATTTAGCATTATATTTCATTGAGAAGCTTATTAGAGAAATATGACTTAGGCCAAAGTCCTGTTCATAGAAGGCAGTTAGTTATGTGACAAAAAGACAATTTGTTCACATATCTTCTAATAAAATCCAAATTAGAGACATCGCCTTTTGTGTGGTTTGTGCTGCCTGAACTTGATGAACACTCTCAGTTATTCACTTCTCGTCTCCGTTCCACTCATTGTTTTATGTGGTCATGCATGCAAAATACTGTCCTGTCCAAGTCTGGATATAGTTTGTCTGACATTTGCCGAATGAGGTCCCCAGAGGGTGAATTTAGTGATGCTATCTTGCATTGTTGGCAAGCGTCACCAAATTTACCCTCTGGGAACCTCATTCTGCTTAGGCCTCAACTGCTATGGGAGAATTAGGATCAGATTGAAGTTCCCCAGTTGAAGTTGGTGATGTTCACTCATTAGTCACCTTGATTATTTTTTTTATCTTTTGCAAATTAGGGGATATAGAAAGTGACAGAAAAGTAAGCAGAATTAGGTCCCCAGAGGGTGCATTTGGTGATGCTAGCCCTATGTGTAGGATAACATCACTAAATTCACCCTCTGGGAACCTCATTCTGCAAATGTCAGATACACTATATCCAGACTTGCGCCTGTCATTTTCAGAACTCTCCTCACATTATTTGACCTCTATAAACTTTGGTAAGAATATTCTTTTGGGTATTCATGAAACATAAATGATGTTTTCTATGCTTTGTATAATGTAGTATAAAATATATATAATCAGATACTAGTGGAAGCTTTTATAAAACATATATACAATCTGAGAGAAGGAATGGTATCCCTTTGGCTGGTCGGCCTCTCATATACAACTCCAGACCCGTAGGTGAATATAATGTATTTTAAGTAGTAAAAATTATATTATTCCAACAATAAAATTTAATAAGTACATATCAATGTAAATAATGAAATACATCAATTCAGAATAGACATGCCTTCCGATGCCTATAACGTTAACTCCAGTGCAGGCATATATGTACACATCCCTTAACCCTTTACCCAACAGAAGGGCCCTGTGCCAATGCATTCTCTTATATATGCGAGTCGACCATAGGTCCCCTCGCATATATAAGAGAATGCATTGGCTTAACACATTAAAAATTATAAAATTGTTAAAGAATGTAAGAAAAAATGGTAAAAAGTGTTAATTGTTTTTTTTATTTAGGCCAATGCATTCTCTTATATATGCGAGGCGACCTATGGTCGACTCGCATATATAAGAGAATGCATTGGCACATGGCATAACTGTAACCATCACAATGTGGTCAATGAGCCGGTTCCAATGATACCCATATTTGTATGGTTCTATTGAGACAGACCGAAGATATTTTAGGCTGTTGAAGCTTTATTTGGCCGGTTTTGGCCGGTTTGTTGGGTTTGTTGGGTAAAGGGTTAATGATAACATCAGAGCAGAGATACATGTACCCTGCGTAACATATACAACCTAGCTCGTGTCAGACCTACATGCACTCCCTACTGATAACATCAGAGCAGAGATACATGTACCCTGCATAACATATACAACCTAGCTCGTGTCAGACCTACATGCACTCCCTACTGATAACATCAGAGCAGAGATACATGTACCCTGCGTCGTAACATATACAACCTAGCTTGTGTCAGACCTACATGCTCTCCCTACTGATATTATCAGAGCAGATCGCTGTTCTGGATACCCGATCATCTAGTGCTCCCATACATGTAAGTGCTAATTAACCCTTTACCCAACAAACCGGCCAAAACCGGCCAAATAAAGCTTCAACAGCCTAAAATATCTTCGGTCTGTCTCAATAACACCATACAAATATGGATATCATTGGAACCGGCTCATTGACCACATTGTGATGGTTACAGTTATGCCCTGTGCCAATGCATTCTCTTATATATGCGAGTCGACCATATGTCGCCTCGCATATATAAGAGAATGCATTGGCCTAAAAAAAATCTGTTTTTACCATTTTTTCTTACATTCTTTAACAATTTTATAATTTTTAATGTGTTAAGCCAATGCATTCTCTTATATATGCGAGGCGACCTATGGTCGACTCGCATATATAAGAGAATGCATTGGCACAGGGCCATTCTGTTGGGTAAAGGGTTAAACAGTTTCTCATATTCGTGGCTATTGAAGTGGGCATGGCCATTTTGGTCAGTTTATAACGACGTCACAAAAAAGTGTGTCCATGTTCATGCACCGTGCTGCTTTTCAATCGATTCATGTTTTATTTTTGAAAGTGTGATTAAATTGGGATTACGGAAAATTTTAAAGTGATGTGAAACACCCCGCTAGAGTGGTCAAATAGAAATGCAGAATAATCTTGTTCAAAGTAGTAATTTTTAGAAATATTATATCCAAATAAACAAACACACAGTCATTCTTATATATTAATTAAATACAGTGACTCTCAATGGCAAAATCATTTTCGTTAATTTATCGCCGAGAGACGCGTCCCGAATCGAGTAGTAAATATTTATGAGCGTTGTTAAAACTGTCTTTAACACTATAAACTTCTGTCAACACATATCTATAGATACTTTTCATTCAGTAGTGTGATTTTGCAATGACATAAATGTCGTTCTAACCGCCAACCGTATGACAATTTGAATGTCGTCCTACTCACCAAAGGGTTGAAACACCCCAAGGTAAATATTCTTCTTCCAAGGTTATCGATATCTTGGTCAACGAAACTAGTTCCTCAAATCAAAACTCTGTACCGAGGCTGAGTGATAAGACTCAATCTGATGTCTTTAAAATATGGAATATTTAGAGGAGATACAATCGAGGTATATAAACTGTTGAATGGTCATTTTAATATCAATGCCTGTGACCTATTAGAAAGACATTCATCAGGAAGAACAAGAGGACATAATAAAAGCTGCAGATGCGTACTTTTAACAAGGATATAGGAAAATATTTCTTCAGACAGAGGGTGGCAATAGCTGGAACTCTCTGCAAGACTTCACTGTTGAGGCTCCAACACTCGATCAATTCAAGATATACATCAACTCATTCTCTATGATATTAAATATGAGTTCAACGACAAGTAATATATTTAAGTGACTCAGATGAAAATATTAAAAACAAACATTGCAAATAATGTTATTGTGATGAAAAGTCACAAGGCCTGTTGCATATTATGATGATGATGATATCTTGTTGGAAATGTGTTTTATAAATTATATATTTCCTCAATTTTGATATCATTCCTGTCCTGAAAATATGGTGCTGAACATTTACAGAATGAGGTCCGTAGAGGGTTAATTTAGGGTTGCTACTCCACACAGTGGGTTAGCATCATCAAATTCATCCTCCGGGGTCCTCAATCTGCATGTCCTCATCTGCTACAGGAAATCTAGACTCAGATATAACCCTTTGCCCAACAAAACGGCCAAAAACGGCCAAATAAAGCTGCAACAGCCTAAATTATCTTTGGTCTGTCTCAATAAAACCATACAAATATGGATATCATTGGAACCGGCTCATTGACCACATTGTGATAGTTACAGTTATGCCCTGTGCCAATGCATGCATTATCTTATATATGCGAGTCGACCATAGGTCGCCTCGCATATTTTAGAGAATGCATTGGCCTAACACGTTTTACCATTTTTTCTTACATTCTTTAACAATTTTATAATTTTTAATGTGTTAAGCCAATGCATTCTCTTATATATGCGAGGCGACCTATGGTCGACTCGCATATATAAGAGAATGCATTGGCACAGGTCCGTTTTGTTGGGTAAAGGGTTAAGTCCCAAGATGGTGAAAATGGTCATGCGCACCCATTGGGAACCTAGATTATGCATTTGTGTCTGTCATTTGCAGAATGAGGTCCCAAGAGTGTGAATTTAGTGATGCTGTCCCACACAGGGTGCTAGCATCACCAAATTCACCCGCTGGGGACCTCATTCTGTTTAGGCCTCATCTTCTGGGAAGTATATATAGTCTCAAAATAACATTGTTTTTAGTTACTTTTTCCCTTCTCTTCAGTTTCTATTGCCCCTAATTTTCAGAAGATAAAATGCATAATCGAGGTGACAAATGGGTGAACATCACCATCTTCAAATAGGGAACTTCAATCTGATCCTAGGTCTCCCATAGCAGTTGAGGCCTAGTCAGAATGCCAGGCTAGATTCACAAACTTCACCCCCTGGGGACCTCATTCTGCAAATGACAGGCACACTAATTTCAGGCTTGTACGCAACCTCCTGAGAGGTACGTCAGTCGAAAATTGAGGTTGAGACAGGGACCAGCCTAGATGTTTCAAATTGGGATAAGTCACTTCTCCCTATATTATTAGGGAGAAGTGGACTGTTATCCGGGAGAAGTCATAATGGCTCAAGTTAAATTTTGACCACCTGTCAAATGCGACCACCTGTGTTGTGAGACCTTCACCATTTATTAATGATGAAAGAAATAGAAACGTAGGTTAAACTTCGTAGAAATGTACCAAAATAGGCACAGGATACAACTGGAAATACGGAATTACCGATACGACAAAATGGACTTGTCTTAACATTTACCTATATGACAAAATGGACACATTCTGTGCACTTGCATTGCATATTGTGCGACTTAATGTTATTCAACGTCTGTGGTATTATCTGATAATTATTTCATGTCAGACTGGAGACCATTAACAAATCTTTTTTCTAAATATGCAATGCCACAGAAAAAAAGTTAAATTCTCAATCTTGAGGAAATAATCTCAAATTGAGATTATGTCTTTGTGCTATTCGAATAGCTGATCCACTTGAGATTTTTTGGTATGCCACACCAATGGAAAACCGCCTGTCTTGAAAGACCATTTTTTCCTTCCGAATATAGGGTGGTCTCTCAAGGCAGGATTTACTGTATTACATTTATTGTTATCAATATATTATGTTGTCCTGTCTGTAATGTTTGGAAACTAGCACGAAGGCGCAGAATTGCTTTCCTAAGTAATCTGATAACTTGCAATTTTCTCTCAATTTTCCAGACATTTGTGCGCATAATTTATCGTTCTGCTTATTTTTCATGTTTTTATCTATTTTGAATCATATTTTGACTGTGTCTGTATTTTTCAGTTTCTCAGTAACCTCGACGTTTGGTGGTGGTGGTAGTTCTGTATACGTAGGCAACAATAACTCAACCCAAATGAAGCCGAGCGCTCCACCTGCAATACAGGTCACAGCTCCATCCCCGAGTGACAAAAAACAAGCCCGAGTTTTATATGATTATGATGCGGCCGATTCCACTGAACTCTCGGTATTAGCTGATGAGGTAAATTCATTCTTAAGCTTTAATGACATCACAGCTGTTCAATTAATTAATCACACAATTAATTAAGCTGACATCTGAGATTAACAGACTCATTGTTCCCTACCCTATTACTAATAATAATAAACAATAGTAAATCTGTTTCAGTAAGAAACCAATGAGGAAACAATCCTGTACTGCAACAAATTGGATGCATATCAGGATTATCATACTGACAATATCAATCAATCCCCACCAGGTACTCTTTTAATGCATCTGGGGGTTTGACGAAATTGTGATGAAAGATCAAGGAGACCTTTCTAGCACTGTTTAGTGGATTTTTTTTATCACAAAATTGAGTTTCTAACATTTAGAATTTCACATTAGCACTGATTCTATCCAGTGAAATATGCCATGAATTTCCAGAAAAATATAAATTGTGGAAGCTGTGCAAATTGTCAAAATATCTAACCAGATTCTGATCAGAGAATACATAGATAAAAAAGAAAATATGTACAAAAATAGCCAAACAATTCTGACTCAGATATTCAAACCTAACCTTACCATTACTGGAGCTTCTTGAAATTTTGCGAAAACCCTGTGCCAATGCATTCTCTTACATATGATAATATAAGAGAATGTGCTGGCACAGGGTATTTAAAGTGGGCTAGCATCACTAAATTCACCCTCTGGGAACCTCATTAGGCTTAGGCCTCAACTGTTATGGGAGACCTAGGATCAGATCTACATTCCTCAGGTTGGTATAGCGCCCGAGTACTAATTTGTGAATTGCACGCACCCGAACTTGTCCATAATATGTCTGTAACTATAAAAAGTGTAAAATGGTCTAATTCAGTCAAATTGCACACTGTATCACAAATATTTATGTATGGATGAAAAAAAAAACGAAAATAACGCATAACCGAAAAACATTATTAATCTCTACCAGAGCGCACCAGTCATACTTCCTTTCTTATCGGGTAATCAAGGGAGGTAAACCCTGCATGGAGTTTGAAACATTATGGCCTGATAGAGTGCACAAACTTGATTATTTTTCTTCTTCTCTAATTTTCTTTATTCTGATCTAGAATTGTGCTTTGTGTTTGACCTTTTCATGTTTTAGATTAATTATTTGCTTGAGCTTTCTAGGTTTTTGGTGTAAAAGTAGAATTTTATTGCATTACACAATTTTTATTTGTCTTGTTTAATTTTGATGTTATGGTAGTGTAGCCAACTGTAGTGTAGTATGCATGTAGTTTTTGCTGGTTTACATAATATTCATATTCATTCCTAGAAATTTCATACTTTCAGCTGCATTAGGAATGTTACTCTATGTCAAAGCTAAGTTTTTATGAAACATATTTTTTCTTTTATCTAGATTCTATTGTACATAATTACAAGTTCAAAGATCCACCTAAAGGAGCTATCTATGTGTATCTTCTTAGATATAGAATTCTGTACAGAAGCCATATTTTTTAGATGTTGCAATTTAAAAATAAAATAGTGTTTTTGGTATTTAGAATCTTATTTTTATGTTAATTTTAAAAAATGTCCAAATCTTGAGTGGAACAAATCTAATTGTAAAATAAAAAAAATATCTTTTTGTAACTGAGGTCTGGTACCGTTAGTATATCTTTTACCCTTTCTTTACTAAATGGATTCTCCCATTCAGTTATAAAAGTATACATTGGAATGGTCAATTATTCATTTAGAGGGGTGTTCAGATAATAAAAGCAGACGACAGACAGAAAAACAGATAATACAAGAACAGAATGATACATTGGTCAGTAATGTTTAGATAATACAAACTTATTATTTAAACATTTCATAAGTGAACTTCTCATCAAAGAGTATTTAGTAACAATACCTGAATTTAGAGTGTCTGACATTTGAAAAATGAGGTCCCCAGAGGGTGAATTTAGTGATGTTACCCTGCACAGCGTGCTAGCATCACCAAGTTTGCCCCCAGGTCGGATTGTCTGGGTCGGGTGGTCACCATTCCCTCATTAACGAACCTGATCGATAGTTTGACTTTGCATGGACACTGGCCTGAAAATATGGTGCCGGACAATTGCAGAATGAGGTCTCCAGAGGATGAACCGAATAGGGGGCTAGCATCTCTATATTTACCTTCTGGGGACCTCATTCTGGTTAGGCCTCATCTTTGGTAAGTATCTTTATTATCAAATTTAACAAGTTTTTTTAGATTCTTTAGAAATTTCTTTGGAAAGTTTTTTTTTCTTTGTTAGTTTAGTTTCTCTATATCCCCAATTTGGCAGACGACACTATGCATAATTGAGGTTCCCAATGGGCGCACATCACCATCTTCACTTTCTGGGAACTTAGATCTGAGTTTAGGTCTCCCATTGCAGATTGGGCCATGCATAATGAGGTCCCCAGAGGATGTATGTGGTGATGCTCAAGCCTTGAAATAGGGTGTCTGTCATTTGCAGAATGAGGTCCCCAGAGGGTGAATTTAGCGATGCTACCCCGCATAGTGGGCTAGCATCACCAAATTCAGCCTCTGGGAACCTCATTCTGCTGAAGTGTAAGCAGAATGAGGTCCCCAGAGGGTGAATTTGGTGATGCTAGCCCGCTATGCGGGGTAGCATCACTAAATTCACCCTCTGGGGACCTCATTCTGCAAATGACAGACACCCTATTTCAAGGCTTGGTGATGCTAGCCCACTGCAGGGTAGCGTCACTAAATTCACCATCTGGGGACCTCATTCTACAAATGTCTGGCATCATATCTTCAGACCTGCATACACACATAGCATTGATTGCTGTAACACCTGATGCACACCATTGGTTAAATGGTCCTGCTCGTTTGCTATGATGACCAAAATCTTCAGAGGAGCAGATTGCTCAGTTGGTTAGTGGCCCGACCTCTGAGCTACACCTTCGACATGATCGGGGGTTCGAATCCGACATTGTATTGGTCGGACTTCGTTTTGCCATCTGCATTCCCAGTACCATGACCATCACAATTCGATCATCAATTTTTAGGAGCAAAATATTCTGAGACACCAGCAGACGCATCACAAAATGTACTGGATAAATTTCATACCTCCGCTCGTCTCATATTGTCATATCCATTGATGACAAAGTACTAGGCACTAGAGCTGAAACGGTTGACCCATTCTTCTAACCGGTCAACCATCGGGGTTAGCCGGATTTCAACCGGTTAACCGCTAATTTCTAGCGGACTTCTTTCACACTAATTATGTCGACATTATGCCATGCTCCAGGGACAAACCTAGGTGAGAAATAGTAGCTGAAATAAAGACCTTATTCACGGCATTTAACGATATTCAAAAACACGCATTCACTGTTCTTTTGCTGGCTCTCGTGATGGGGGAATGAGCAAGTGAAATTTGTGAATGGCAGGGGGGATCGCTTATTTGCCGTGATCAGCATATGTTTGGGCATTTGTAAAACGAGTAACAATAGTATGGGTATTGGTAAAACGAGTAACAAAACTATATATTAAAGATCTGTAATATATCATTATCATTGGTATATCCTCCAATGAATTATATATAAAGACAAGAAAGTAATAACTATAGAACAAAAAGGAAGGTCAGTTAGGTCAGACTCGCAGTCCTATTCAGTATTCGAGCTATTCGTCGGTATCATGATCGCGGACACTAGTGTTGGAACTTGGAAGGTTATAGAATTTACGTTTCGGTTTCGGTAAAAAAACCTCTGTTTCGGTTTTAACATATAGAAATTACTGCCAAATTAAGTGTCAATTAGTCCCACAGGCACAACCAGTTACAGAGTAGCATCAATTTCCTTGATATAAGGGAAGATCATTGAAGAAGTTAAAGAGGTTTTGGGTTGCTTCAACTACGATGTCTGTTTGGTGAATTGATCACATTAGATCACAACAGGGAGGAAGAACGGGAAGAGTGAAGACATTGTGCAGCTGATCTCAATCATCAAACTTTGTCGACTTAGATAGTTTTTATAAACCCCACTGTAAAACTGTTTTAGTATGTCGTGGTGTGATTGCAATTTGAATCCATGTTGCTTCGTGCAGTATATACGAAAGCACGCATTGCCACACAACGCAACTTTTACGTTGTCACTTCCTTGTATGCATTCAGACTTGATACACAGTGACTACACACATGCTTTTGTCGGAAGATCAGAGAAAACTTCAAAGGGTCGGAATTGATTGAAGGTCGCCGACACTTCCAGACAGTTCGAGAATTGCTACTAAGTATCTGATACTACCGCGTATACCAATTAATGCTTGCATTGCACTCTACTATCGGTGACACAGGATTTAGTATTAGTTTTGCATCATTTAACCTAATATTTTGAGGATTATTCACGTTCACATTCAAACTGACAACGGGATGCGGTTACGTCCGGTTCATTTTTTTCTAACCGGTTACGTCGCTAACCGGATGCTAACCGGTTAACCGTCTAACCGTTTCAGCTCTACTAGGCACACTGTCGAGTCTGGCGCTGACGCTAATGGCTGTCCTGTGTAAACAATGTGCTCATGTTATCCCTTTTTATACTAAATTGATTCTCCCGTTCAGTTATAAAAGTATATATTTGAATAGTCCATTATTCAATTGGAGGGGTGTTTAGGTAATAAAAGCAGACAGCAGGCAGAAAAACAGATAAAAATAGAAAGCAAAATTATTCATATTCATTCTTGGGAAATGTTAAAATAATAAGTTTAAGTTTAACGACCTATGATATCGGAGGACTAATATAATCAGCATTTCCATGCTTGCGTTATTCTATCCATCCGTCTGGGTTGTCTGGATGATAACTATTAACAAAATTTGGTAAATGGTTTACAGATCAGAAAACACAGGTCAAGTTCAAATGGTTTATGACAGACTTATGTGCATTTGTTCTACTATGTACTATGAAATCATAATATCTGCATTGTCTAAATGATAACTTGAGCAATCTTATAAAGAATCTCTTGATATTTGGTGGCTGTTTCACCTTTGAGAACACACAGGTCATTGTCAAAATTGTACAAAAATTGACTTCGTTCTTTAACCCTTTAACCAACAGAAGGGCCCTGTGCCAATGCATTCTCTTATATATGCGAGTCGACCATAGGTCGCCTCGCATATATAAGAGAATGCATTGGCTTAACACATTAAAAATTATAAAATTGTTAAAGAATGTAAGAAAAAATGGTAAAAAGTGTTAAAAAAAGATTTTTTTTAGGCCAATGCATTCTCTTATATATGCGAGGCGACCTATGGTCGACTCGCATATATAAGAGAATGCATTGGCACAGGGCATAACTGTAACTATCACAATGTGGTCAAGGAGCCGGTTCCAATGATATCCATATGTGTATGGTTCTATTGAGACAGACCGAAGATATTTTAGGCTGTTGAAGCT
Organism: Siphonodentalium dalli; assembly: GCA_032622095.1. Taxonomy (NCBI): domain Eukaryota; kingdom Metazoa; phylum Mollusca; class Scaphopoda; order Gadilida; family Siphonodentaliidae; genus Siphonodentalium; species Siphonodentalium dalli. The sequence continues at coordinate 62,237,388 of CP136069.1, read as the reverse complement.
TTATTTGGCCGATTTTGGCCGGTTTGTTGGGTAAAGGGTTAACCCTTTCAGTGCTCTTTTGTATCAACCCATATTTCCTTGATAATTTTTCAATTTTTTTTATTTTAATAATGTGATACATTGATACAAAGAGCAATCATCAAATGAATCTCTTGATGGCTCACCTTTGAGAACACACAGGTCATCGTCTAATTGGAGTCACATTTTGCCAGAATTTGACTTCTTAGTTCTTGAAAAGTCCCAAAAAGCCACATCGATTCATCTTAGAATTCACCTGATTTAATAAAAAAAATTCTAAGTAAACTATAGGGCGCAACTAGCCACGCCCCAGTGATGCTCTTTTTATTATTATCTGTAAGACGACCATATTTAAGTAATTTCAGCTTCTATTGCACAAGCCTTGAAATAGTGTGTGTCATTTGCAGAATGAGGTCCCCAGAGGGTGAATTTAGTGACGCTATCCCGCACAGCAGACCAGCATCACTAAATTCACCCTCTGTGGACCTCCTTCGGCTTAGGCATCATCTTCTGAGAATTATCTATAGTTTCAAATTAACATTGTTTTTAGTTAATTTTTCCCTTCTGTTCAATTTCTATAATCCCCTAATTTGCAGAAGATAAAATGCATAATCGAGGTGACTAATGGGTGAACATCACCAACTTCAACTGGGAACTTCAATCTAATCCTAGGTCTCCCATAGCAGTTGAGGACATAAATAGAATGATGTTCCCAGAGTGTGAATTTGGTGATGCTATCCTGGTGTGTGTGGTAGCATCACTAAATTCACCCTCTGGGGACCTCATTCGGCAAATGACAGACACACTATTTCAAGGCTTTGTATTGCACTTGTGTGAGATTCATTTAGTAAATTAGTACATTGTGTTTTAAATTTGGATCTATTTTTGCAATCTTTTAGCCCTTTCACAACGGGAGCTGTGCTTGTGCAGCATTAAAGATCCTGTGACAATGTATTTATCCATGGGATACTCGCATATACATTGGCACAGTGTTTTCGCAGAATTTCAGGATGCTCCAGTTATGGAGGGGTTAAAAGATCACTTGTTTGCTCTTGCAATTACTTGTTTATTGAGCCATTTGTTGTTTTGTGAAATTATTAGATTTTCTAAAAGTTCTCAAATTGGTACCCAAAGAGACAAAAATAAAAAAATATTTTAACCTCTCAAATGTATTAAAATCCATTGTTTTTGGGGCTTTTCTTAATTACTTTTCAGATTTGATATACAATGAAAATGATGATATGTGAAATTCATGAGTTTTCATTAGATAGATCAAGAGAAATTCCTAATTGAATCTTGCCCTGCTGTACTTCAATGTGCTTCTGGGACACACATTTGATAAATAAAATATAAATTCCTTCTTCAAAGACTGTTGTTGGCCTTTAATAAAGTTATATTTAAGAAAGTGATTGAACTTGTGTGAGCAGGCCTCAAAATATGGTGCTGGACATTTGGAGAATGAGGTCCCCAGAGGGCTAGCATCACTAATTTCACCCTCTGGGGACCTCATTCTGCTTTGGCCTCATCAGTTTTTTAGTTTCTTTAGAAAGTTTCTTTATACTTTTTAGATTAGTTTTTCTATATCCCCAAATTGGCAGACGATGCAATGGATAATCGAGGTGCCCAATGGGTGCACATCACCATCTTCTCCATCTGAGAATTTAAATCAATGTCTAGGTCTCCCATAGCAGATAAGGCCATGCATAATGAGATCCCCAGAGGATGAATTTGATGATGCTAGCCCACTGTGTGGTGTAGTGTCACTAAATTCATCCTCTGAGGACCTCACTCTTCAAATGACCAGCACCATATTTTGAGAATTTTGTATACGTGACCTCTAAGCAATTCGATGTTTCTCTATTTCAGCTCATAACTGTCTACTCAATACAAGGAATGGATTCTGATTGGATGATGGCAGAAAGAGGATCACAACGGGGGAAAGTTCCATTAACTTATTTAGAAGTTCTAGAATAGTATAATGTTCATTTGTATGTCTGGTGGAGTTTTAGATGTAAATTATTTCATGCCATTTTGGTGTCGGTCAAACTTATGGATTTTTTTCACATCTTGCTATAAGCATATGCCGTCTGTTTTGAAAAGCCAACAAAAATCCTAACAGATGTACGTCTCTAGATTTGTCAATTATAATTAATTTCTACGATGACGTGGCATTCCCAACATGACGTAATAAACCGTTTCCAAATATGGAGTGCATTCCTGGTGCAGTAAATGTTTGTGAGAATGGTAGTATTTAGAAATAGTTATAAATACAACAAGATGCGAAAGAATCGTCAGTCATGAATATCATTGACTGATAAAAACTTGAAGATGATGTCTCCTATATTGCGAAGAGTATACTGAATTATGGATATATCACCTGTGTTCAGTTTTCCAACATTAGTGGTGTTTGACAATGCGTGGGAAAATTGTCAACATGTTATTGACATCTGATCTGTGAAGTTATCTGTTATGACATTAACCCTTTACCCAACAGAAGGGCCCTGTGCCAATGCATTCTCTTATATATGCGAGTCGACCATAGGTCGCCTCGCATATATAAGAGAATGCATTGGCTTAACACATTAAATTATAAAATTGTTAAAGAATGTAAGAAACAATGGTAAAAAGTGTTAAAAAAAGATTTTTTTTAGGCCAATGCATTCTCTTTTATATGCGAGGCGACCTATGGTCGACTCGCATATATAAGAGAATGCATTGGCACAGGGCATAACTGTACTATCACAATGTGGTCAAGGAGCCGGTTCCAATGATATCCATATTTGTATGGTTCTATTGAGACAGACCGAAGATATTTTAGGCTGTTGAAGCTTTATTTGGCCGGTTTTGGCCGGTTTGTTGGGTAAAGGGTTAACCAATGAAATTGTGCATACTCAGTGCCACTCTCCAATGAAATGGAAGGAATCCCATCAATACAGAAACTAATTTTAAATGACAAATCTAGAGACGTAAATCCGTTAGGATTTTTGTCGGCTTTTTCTAAGAGAATGAGCATATGCATGATCTGCGTCAAGACCAAACCATTTGTAAATCACTTTATATTCCTCAATGGAAACTTCTGCTCAGTTCTAAGAGTATACATTGGAATGGTCTATTCCTCATTTGCTGATATGTCCAAATAATATAAGCAGACGGCAGGCAGAGAGGCCTCAGGTGGCTCAGTAAGGTGCATGGCACATTAGGCCAGCATAAGCCTTCCAGCAAAGTGACTGGAAGGTAGCATGATTCATATATCTGGGCAAGTTTGTCAGTTGCTTTCCGGGGGTCAGTTGTTTCTTCATGCAGTGTTACAGTAATGACCTAAATAATCGACTCCTTAACCACAGCGGAATTATGGGTAATTTTTCAGGATTTAGTCAGAAATGTGGCTTGTTGCATTCATCGGAAAGCTCTCACTAAGAGCTTTCCGATGAATGGCAACAAGCCATATTTCTGACTAAATCCTGAAAAGTTACCCATAATTCTCCATAAGGGAGACTGGCATATATAAGAGAATGCGTTGGCAAAATTCAGGAAGCTCCAGTAATGAAAGGGTTAATTTGGTAGAGATTTTTGTATAATGTATCAGTTAAATTTGTAACAAACCATCTTCAATAAGTAAAGAGATACTTTTCAACCGTGACCAATCAGAAATGATCTTTACCTGCATGGAATGGTTTCATTTTGATCATAGATTAACTGTATCAATGATCAAAGAGTTGATAAGATTGTTGCCGTATACCACTATCTCTTATACGTTTTCCTACAGGGTGGATCTCTTATAGCGACATAGTGTCACACATAACAGGTAACATGTACATTTAACTCAACCTCTCTATTGAAAATACAGTTGTGACCGAAACAATGGTATGAGACAGTATGAGATTTATGAAACACCTGTTCATATTACATGTTGTAGGTGTTTGACCTTCATCAAGGGCATACAAAATTATTGATATATTTTTGTTTTCTGGATGTGTCTGTAGAAAAGAAACAAATGTATATAAATCATATATAATATTTTGTTGGCCATTATGCAAAAACCTTTTTGTTCACTACTGATGTCATGTTTTTGTTGACCAATCAGTCACCCTTCCATGTGAATAGCATGAAGCTTTGTGTTGATCTGCAGGGTGACTCAATTGTAATATTGATTTCAACTCATTCAAGACGGGAGCAACATTAACCTCTTCACTGCTAATGACGTTATGACGTCGTGTGCTGGGCCGTTGCTGTTATGACCATTTTCCAGTGGAAAAATATATAACGAGAATATCATGAAAACCATAAAACTGACTGAGTTGAAAGGCTATAATCACTCACAATCGTGGAACATGATACACTGTTTGAAACTTCGAGATACAGTTGTTCTGATACACCAATCTCTGGTTATGAATAATGGTCGACTACTAGTGTGCTGAAGTAGGTCCGTACTCAGTACGGACATATTGCACACATCGTGACATTTTACATTCTCTTTTTCCAATGGCAGAATTCTTTTTCTCATTTTGGTAATTCACAAAAATTCTGTTAAAGTATTTGAAATAAGCAGGAGAAAAATCACTAACATTTACACTTTTACATTTACACAAAGTAGTAATGCTAAGCATATGGAAGTATGCACTGATATCATTGTTAAAAATGAGATATTGTTTTATTGGACTGTATGTCTTGTTGAATACTGAAAACATTGTGCTAGATTACATATATGTGTGTTGATACTTAACCATACTCACCCTCTATTCTGTACTAGTAACTTCCCTGTGCCAATATACAAGTCTGCAAATATGGTGCCTGTCATTTGCAGAATGAGGTCCCCAGAGGGTGAATTTAGTGATGCTGTCCCGCACTGTGGGCTAGCATCAACAAATTCACCCTCTGGGAACCTCATTCTGCTTAGGCCTCAACTGCTATGGGAGACCTAAGATCAGATTGAAATTCCCCAGTTGAAGTTGGTGATGTTCACCTCGATTATGTATTTTATTGTCTGCAAATTTGGGGATATAGAAACTTCCCAGAAGGGAAAAAGTAACTAAAAACAATAATGCGGGGTAGCATCACTAAATTCACCTTCTTGGGACCTCATGTTGCAAATGACAGGCACATTTGCTGGCTTGCCAATATACCTGGTTTTGATCCAGTTTTGGAAGTATTTCTGATACATACTTAACCATAATATCCATTCTCTATTCTCACTACTCAGACCTAGTTCTAATACTAGTATAATTTTTGTATTATTTTTTCGGCCCCAGCTATTAGCAATGATGCACAAGTACTATGTATACTCAAATTATTAAGCTTGAAAATTTGTAAACACAAATATTTTCTCTGCCAAAGTCACTTCACAAAGATTAAAAGATTAAAACTGTTCATTTTACCATCCTCCGCTTATAATAATTTAAAGTTTACTTAGATGCAACACTGGATGCAATGAAAAATGAAAAAATTCTCATTTGTGTAAGAACACAATTTACCAACTCAGAAAATGTACTCCTGAACATGTTCACCTCAGAGCTAGGCAAGTTAAAATTTAACCCTTTGATGACTGGAGCTGCGATGGTGCAGCACTAACTATCCTGTGCCAGTACATTCTCTTATATAGGGAGCCTTAAATATGTCAGAGAATGCACTGGCTTACACAATCTAGGTAAATATTGTTAGGCAAATGCATTCTCTTATATATGTGAGGCTCCCTATGGGAGACTTGCACATATAAGATAATGCATTGGTACAGGGTTTTCACAAAATTTCAAGCTCCAGTCATGGAAGGAATGTGAGAATATAGCTATACTTTTCTTCAGCAAATCAAATGTAATATTATTTAGTCAAAAGGAACATCTCGGTGATGATAAATTCAATTTTGTTTGGATAACGATTTATGTCCAGAACTTCCCAATATTGAGCATCCATGGTCCTTTAACATTTTCACTCACACTCCATTCTTTTTTCAATGCTAGCAGATCTGGTTCTAGTCCAGTTTTTGGCTGTATTTTGCTGTTCCTGGTAGCATTGATACTTAGCCATTCTCACTCACTCTCCTTGCTATTCCAAATGCTAACAGACCGGGTTTGAATCCCAGTTTGGCAGCATTTTTTTTAATGGGGATTTCTATGCAAATTTCCGGAGCAAGAGTTATGTATGAAGCAGTTGTCCAGGAACCAAGCAGGTATATCATTAAACAGTCATACCATTTAATTGATGGGTGGGCTTCATTTCAATTCAATTATTGTTATAAATTTATATAAAATACCTACTTGTAAAAAAATTAAATCAATATAAAATTCAAAAATGCATCTACAAATATATATCTATGTCTAGGTCTCCCATAGCAGATGAGGCCATGCAGAATGAGGTCCCCAGAGGATGAATTGTGTGAAGCTAGTGGAGTAGCATCACTAAATTCACCTATGGGGACCTCATTCTGCAAATGACAAGCATCACATGTTGAGGCATGCTTATGTATTATTATGAAACAAATTTCAATATTATAAAAAAGTGAAACCTTGGGAACACTCACAACTCTAACTTTTGCTCCAGAGATTTGCATGGAAATAAATCCCCATTGAAAATTGGTCACTTGACCTCCCCCTTTAAAGCTAACAAATCTAAGTAAATCAGTCTTGTTTTTGTGTTTGCTTGATTTATGGGTGGCTGTGATAATATTATGTGATGTAGAATTGTTCAATTGTTCTATCTATACAATTTAGTTGCACTAACGATAGCTTTGTTTTATATTTAGACTCAACAAGGGCATTAAATTTGAGACAATACAGTTTCTTTCCTCCTATATTTATTGGTGTCACATTTTCTCTGATTTTTTTCTCCGTCACTTTCCGTAATCATAAATGATGAAAACGTCAAGTAAACATGCCGAACACTACATCCAATTAGGTCACGTTCCTATCCTTGCGTAAGACGCTTTCATTGCGATGCATGGCATGTGAATGCATCTCAGAACGCCACTCGAGTTTTCATGAAATATAATCAGATGACAAATAATACAAGTTACAATGATTACTATTCATTGGGTGGAAATGTTCAGATTACAAAATCAACCGACTAGCAGTTTGTTGAACTTATTATCTGAACATTTCGAAAGGGAGCTACTCGCTAATGAGTGTTTAGTATAGAAGGGGCTAGAAAGACTTTATATGTAGTTTTCATACCATTAATTTTAATTGGGATTACAAAGTGTCATTCAGAGAAAAATGTTTTTGATCCGCTATTTACCCTTTTCTCAATTTCATGCCCTTGTTACTTTGTGGAATGTTGCAGTTGTTCCGAGTTTAGATATAATTATCTCTCCCACTCAAACTATATGATCTGTGCTTTATAATACAAAATTGGTATCAACTTGCTAATCTGTTAAGTAGCATTTAGACGACTGTTGCATTGGACCGTCACATGTTGGATCATTTGAACGCAGAGCTTCCGATTGTAACTGATTAGTTCGATATTGCAATAAATGCAATATTGCAAATAGTCTGTTTGTTATAAATGAATTATACGATAATGTCAAACTAGCCTTATCCCAACTATAGTAATGCCCTAAATAATCGACTCCTTAACCACAGCAGAATTATGGGTAATTTTTCAGGATTTAGTCGGAAATATGGCTCGTTGCCATTCATCGGAAAGCTCTAATTGAGAGCTTTCCCGATGAATGGCAACAAGCCATATTTCCGACTAAATCCTGAAAAATTACCCATAATTCTGCTGTGGTTAAGGGGTCGATTATTTAGGGCATTACTGTATGCATTGCGACATTCAGTGCGTTAACGGATACAACACAACGGATGTATCGCAGCCATCTAAACATCTTAGTGCTTTCGCTCCAATGCAACAGACTCATCTGATCACTTCTTTATATGACTTTGAAAATCATAACACTTGGTATCTCACAAGCTTCGAGTTAACCAGGTTTCCCCTGCATAAAAAGTGGCTATTATTACAGTTGGTTGAAACAACTCTGCTTTGAATTTTTTGAATTTTTATCTGGGTAAACTTTATATTTCTTCATATTGAAATAGAAGGTCTTGGAAACTTTAATATCGTTTTTTGGCAATCACATGCCTACTAGTCGATTTTAGGTCAGAAAAGAAGTATCTCTTATATTTATAAATTAAAACATAAATATATAAACTTTTTACCATTCAACAAATCGCTTTTTGGTCTAAATATCTGGTAATATTATATTGAACAATATTTCCGATGATGTTTAATACTAATTTTGACACCCTTTCTATGCTAAATGGATTCTCTCTCCACGTTATAAGAGTAAATATTTGAATGGTCTATTATTCATTTAGAGGGGTGTGCAGGTAATAAAAGCAGACGACAGGCAGAAAAACAGATACCACAAGAGCAGAATGTTAACAACAACCATCCAGGCTAGCCCCTGTAAATTCTGCTTTATCACCTTTCATTGTCGAAGAATTTATGGCTCAATCTGCTGACGATATTCTGATAAATATGGATAAAAGAAGTTTAAAATTCATCTGATGTTGATTATCTTGTTGATGTGTTCATACTAATATCAAAGCAAGCTATGTATTTTGCATTTCGCACAATTTACAGCTATTTATAAAAATTTTGTTTTTGCAAGTTTTCCCTTTTTCAGGTACATAGTTTTGTATATTTTCCCTGTCACCTGAGTTCATAAATAGACCAGATTGTTATCGGAGCCATCTAGGGTGGACTACACTCAAGACATTACTGTTTCGAGGTGATCAATGACCATGCTTGAATGGGTACTTCCTTGGTACAACAACTAATGTTCCCTTTATACCGTAGCTGGTCCACCATTGTTACCATGGGATGCGTATGGTACGCATGTTCAATACAGTTTTGTATATATAATTTTAGGAACAAGCCTGAACAAGCATGTAATAATTTACTATCCTACCGCATTTACATTTGTGTTCACAGATCATTAACCATTTCAGTGCCAGGGGCCGATTTACGGTCTGTAAAATCGGCCCTAAAAAAATAAAAAAAAAACATTTTTTTTTTAGATTTTTTAAAAATTATTAAAATTGTAAAAAAATAATAACAAATGATGAAAAATTGTTAGGCCAATGCATTCTCTTATATATGCGAGGCGACCTATGGTCGACTCGCATATATAAGAGAATGCATTGGCACAGGGTATATGGGTTGATACAAAAATCGGACCTGGCACTCAAACTTTCAAAGGGTTAAAATAACATCAAAGTCTTTACCAGTGTACTGGTTTTATAAAATAGAATTAATCAGGCACTTAGTTAGCCGATGGGAATGCCCATTCATTTGGTCATTTTGAATTGTCTCTTGATATATGAATTGATCTTGTTGTGGGTTGCACTCAATCATTCCACACTACATTGCCATGTAAGACTGTGTGTCAATTATAGCAGTCATTAGGTGCAATAAATTACTATAATCATTCACCAGTCGTCTCTTCTTGACCCCACCATGCTAGCCTTGAGTTTTAATGTGTATAGTACACATAGTTCCAACATCCAGATTGACCATTCGTCCGTCTGTCCGTAGACACTTTACGAATGGTGCGATAACTCAAACATTTTTTTAATCAGATCGGAACCAAATTTTGTATGTGTTTCTCAGCCCAAAATAGAGATCAATTTCGAATATGGGTGTGATCCAAGTTTCTTTTTACGGAGTTATGGCCCTTTTTCAACTTAGAATTCACAAATGCTGCAATAACTCCAAAAAAAATTATCTTATCGAAACCAAATTTGGTATCTGAGTTTCTCAGCCCAAAATACAGATTGAGATTTTTTAAATCTTTTGATGATTAACATTGAATGAATGTTATGGATTTTAGCGTACAAGCTGAAAATAGCTAATCACTATCACCAAGTTATGGGTTAAACATCTGCCAATCATGATTGGCCTCTCGTTTTTATACCCTGACCTAAAGTTTTTAGCTCACTGAGATGAAGTCTCTAGTGGAGCTATAGTCATCACTCCTCGTCCGTCCTTCCATCCGTCCGTCCGTCCGTCAAGAATCATCTTCTCCTCCAGAACCGTAAGACAGAATGGGTTCGTATTAGGTGTGGATGTTCCCTAGGTGAATCACATTCAGGTTTGTTCAAATGAGGTCACCCGGTCAAATAGTTGCGAAGCTAGGACCATTAACTCTTTCCCACCATAGTAATTCTTACAACGACTTCTCAAATTTCATTGGACCGAATGGGTTATTATTTGGTACAAAGGGTCCTTGGGGGACTGTGATTCAGATTTGTTCAAATGAGGTCACTGGGTCGAATGTGGGCGGAGCCAATGACATAACTAAACAAAAAAAAATGTTAAATTCAGATTTTTGGAATGTTCACCTTGCTCAATTTAACAAACAAATTATTTTTTAAACATGTTATACAAAGTGACACCATTATAACATCTGCAGAGTTATGAAACTTTAATCTTTAATGATATTAGGGAAACATTCCATTACCCATCCCTCCTCCCACATGGCCCAGACCCCCAGAGGGTGAATTTAGTGTTGCTACCCCGTACAGCAGCCTAGCATCACCAAATACACCTTCCAGGGACCTAATTCTGCTTAGACCTCATCTTCTGGGAAGTATCTTAAGTATCAAATTAAAATTTTGTTTTAGTTACTTTTTCCCTTCTGTTCAGTTTCTATGCCCCCCTAATTTGCAGAAGATAAAATGCATAATTGAGGTGCTCAATGGGTGTGCATTACCAACTTCTGTAGAACTTCAATCTGTTCCTAGGTTTCCCATGGCTGTTGAGGCCTAATCAGACTGAGGATGAATTTGGTGATGCTAGCCCACCTTGCGGAATAGTGTCATTAAATTCACCTTTTGGGGACCTCATTCTGCAAATGTCAAGACGCACTATATTCAGACTTGGCTGGCATATTATGTTTTTAGCTCACCTGAGACGAAGTCTCCGGTGTAGCTATAGTCATCACTCTTCGTCCGTCGTCCGTCCATCCGTCAACAATTCTTTGAACATCTTCTTCTGAAGTTCCATTGGACCGAATTGGTTCATATTTGGTGTGGATGTTTCCTAGGTGACTCTCATTCAGATTTGTTCAAATGAGGTCACTGGGTCAAATAGTTGCGAAAGCAGGGCCACAACTCTATTCCTTGATAGTAATTCTTAGAACGACTTCTTTTCCAGAACCATAAGGCCTAATGGGTTCATATTTGGTGTGGATGTTCCCTAGGTGACTCACATTCAGATTTGTTCAAATGAGGTCACCAGGTTGATTAGTTGAGAAACCAGGGCCATAACTCTTTCCCTCCATAGTAATTATTTTAAACATCTTCTCGAATACCATCAGGCCAAATGGGTTCATATAAGGATTAACTGTCATGTGGACTGTTTTTATGGAGATGTAACGGTGAGGTAAGTGGACATAACTTGTGTAAAACCCGAAGGGTTTTACATACAAGTTATGTCCACTTACCTCACCGTTACATCTCCATAAAAATAGTCCACATGACAGTTAATCCTTATATTTATATACATTTAGCGAAAAAGCCGCTTTTGTAAATATATTTAAATCGAAAAGTGTATCGTGACAAGATCAGCCCAAAATACCCAATAGCACCCTTGGCAAAAGTTAATAGGAACAATTTCTCTTCGATGATGTATTAAGTCAATCCTGCGCGTGTCAAAATGCGCCCAAAGCATTACGCGTTCATCTTTCCAAACCTAATGACGTATCGATGGTGTTATTAGCTTGGTGTTATGAGGCGTTACGCATTCACCGAGAAATAACTGCAACTAGCCACGTGGGCTCCGACCAATCAGAATGCTGGATTTAGTGATGACAACACTTAGTGTGTAAATATATTTGGTATGAAGGATCATTGGTTGACTGGGGTTCAGATTTGTTCAAATGAGGTCACTGGGTCAAATGTGGGTGGAGCCAGGGACATAACTCAGAGAAAAAAAATTCAGATTAAACTCTTTAACCAAAAAATAAAAGAATAGAAAAGAAATGATATATTAAAAAATAAAAGAATATTTAAAAAACTGTGGAATTGTTTTTTTTTATTAGAATATTTAAAAAAAAAAATTATATATATATATTGTTTAACATTTTTTGAAAATTGAAAAACTAATGCCATTACCAATCTGTATGTTGTGGCCCCTGGCCCTTCACTCAAGTGCACTGCTTCTGCCACCCTGGCCTCAAAAATAAAATTTACTCAAATTCTTGACAGAATCATTAATAAGAAGCATTTACTTTGGCTGTAACTATATATGCTGGGTATGCCGACACAATCATGTCAATCTTTATAAACATTCCTGCAGATTTGCTAGATGTCATTAATTCCCAATCTCTCATGTATTGTTCATATCAGGACTAATGTCATTTGCAGAATGAGGTCCCCAGAGGGTGAATTTAGTGATGCTATCCCACACAGCGGTCTAGCATCACCAAATTCACCCTCTGGAGGCCTCATCTTCTGGGAAGTATCTATAGTATCAAATTAACATTGTTGTTAGTTACATTTCCCTTCTAGGAAGTTTCTATATCCCCTAATTTGCAGAAGATAAATTCATAATTGAGGTGCCCAATGGGTGAACATCACCAACTTCAACTGGGGAACTTCAATCTTATCCTAGGTCTGCCATAGCAGTTGGGGGCCCTAGCAGAATGAGGTCCCCAGACGGTGAATTTAGTGATGCTAGCCCGCTGTGCGGGATAGCATCACTAAATTCACCCTCTGGGGACCTCATTCTGCAAATGACAGACACACTTTCACACTATTTCAAGGCTTGATTGTATAATACATTGTGTTGCTTGAGGCCAGGCATGCACAATGTAGGAACAGACACGCTTTTTGTGATGCTATCCCACACAGCGGGCTAGCATCACCAAATTCACCTTCTGGAGACCTCATTCTGCTTAGGCCTCATCTTCTGGGAAGTATCTACAGTATCAAATTTACATTGTTAGTTAAATTTCCCTTCTAGGAAGTTTCTATATCCCCTAACTTGCAGAAGATAAAATTCATAAATGAGGTGCCCAATGGGTGAATATCACCAACTTCAACTGGGGAACTTAAATCTTATCCTTATCAGATTTGTGAAAATTGGATCACAAAGTCAAATAAGGGCAGAGCCAGAGACTTAACTATTTCACTGCATAGTAATTCTTAAAATATGTTTTGCAAGAACTATTTGGCTTATATAGAATGGAATGTTCTTCCTTGACTGCAATTCAGATTTTGTTTTTAAATGGGGTCACCTGGTCAAATAGGAGCCAAGCGAAGGACATTTTCCCTCTTAATATGCTTCCTTCACAAGGACCATCAGGTCTATTTTACTGATATTTATGATATGTATGAAGGGTTCTTTGGTGTCTGGGATTCTAATTTATTCAGATGGGGTCACCAGGTTAAATAGGGTGGGACCAGGGACATAACTATATGTCTCTATAGTAATTCTTATAATGTCTTCTCAAGAGAGTTTGGACTATTTAGCTTACATATAGTATGGAGGAATCGGGAGGATCCTTTAGTGACTGAGATTCAGATTTGTTACAATGAGGTCAACCTGTCAAGAAATGGCAGGCTATGGGGAGTTAACACTTTTGTGTCTAATAAAATCATTGAAATACCAAATTTTCACCAATCTACATACTTATAGTCTCTCTAGCCACATATCCTGTTTAAATCTACTTCTTTTAAAGTGATTATGAAAAGTGCTGACTGTTTTGGTCTCCAGAGTCTCAGTCTTATCAGTCTTTGCAGTCTGGTGAGCGACCCCACAGTCATTGACTGTCTTGTCTTAACCACCACTTATCCAGATGAAATCATACCCTGATTTTTCAAAGAAAAATTGGGGGATATATTGAATTGAATTTGTCTTCTGTCTGTCAGGCGGTCCTTCCATCCGTCTGTCTGTTGGGATGTCTATCCATCCGTCTATCAAAAATTGTTTTCTTCTCCATATTAAAGACCAAATGTGTTTATATATTTCAGTGTGCATGTTCCCTAGGTGACTCACAATCAAGATTTGTTCAAATAAGTTCATCAGATCAAATAGGTGCGAAGCTAGGGCCATAACTTTCCCTCCATAGTAAATCTTAAAACAATTTCTTCTCAAAAACCATTGGGTCTATATTAGCTTATATTTGGTATGGATGGGCCTTGGGTGACCGGTTCAGATTTGTTCAAATGGGGTCATTTTTAGGAAATGAGGTCCCCAGAGAAAAATTGGGATTATATTGGATATTGGGGGGGGGGTATATTGATATTACTAGATGAATGGATTCTCATAGATGGGGATTAACATTTGTTCTAATAGGGGCAGAGATAAGAGATTTAACTCTCCTCTATCCTGTTTGGTACTTGTATAATAATATTTATTTCTAGGCAGCCTGGGTGGGGGCAATGTTTGAGGCAATGGGGAAGGAGTGTAGATGGGGTGGAGTTTGACCCCCTACTTTGATCAAAATTTAAACAGTTGAAAATTTCATGCCTGATACAACATTAGTTGTAGATTAGATGTTCACACCAAAAACAGGTTAGAATTGTTCTCATAGTTTGGTTTGATTTTCCAACATGTATCTTTTTAAACTAACAGTCCATATCTTCCTACTTCAGTTTAAACTGTTGGACCAAATTGGCCACAAATTTTAACTTTATGGGGGATGTCGGGTTGGTAATTTTCAAACGTTTGAGAACTTGAAGTACTGGTACCAGTTGTAAAATTCAACCTAAGAGGGATGTGCAAAAGGATTTTTGTGAACTTATTACTGTGGTATGGTTGTCTTCTTTAAAAGGTAAGAGGTTGGAGATTTGTCAGTGGTGTGCAATTAGAAATTTCAAGTTGAAGAGCCCTGCTCATCTGAGAACCTCCAGCTATGTCAATGTTTAGAACTACTTTTCTTAAGTGATATTGTCACGTACTGACTCTTGTAGTCTTCAGAGTCCCAGTCTTCTCAGTCTTTACAGTCTCGTGAGTGACCCACAGTCATTGACTGTCTCGTTTGTGGTTCCCTAGATACATAAAACAGACCAAACATTTAGACTTCCCAGCTTAGCGGATCAAACTGGCATACAATACTTTAGCCTCACATGATACTGTATCCGGCAACTAATAGTACCCCTCCCCTGGGACTTTCAATATGGGGTCTGTGTCAATTGAAGTGAATCTAATATCGCGTCATTTGCTGCTAGTATATCTCTATTTGCATTGCTCAATCTGATGGGCCGGCACAATAACATTGCTAAACATTCTGCAGATAATGCATGTGTATTGTAACAAGAGCATCACTAGGGCATGGCAAAATATGCCTGTGGTAATTCCAACAAAGAGCCATAACTTTGGTGAAAATTGGCAGGCGGAAATCAAATTCGAACTGGACCTGTATTTGGAGCTAGTAAACCCACATAGCAAATTACATTCATTCAGTGGAGACTATTTAAAGTTATCGTTCTAGAAACAAAAAGCGAACAGACAGACCAATAAGATAATTCGTCCCAATACGGAGACATCAGGCTTCTAATTAATATGAGAACAGAAAATATGTTTCATGTATTTTATTCCAAGAACTAAATAACTAAAATTTACAGAAATATGCTGTCGATTGGCATGATACGTTCCACGAAGCCTGAATCAGCTGATTCAGACAAACCAAATGCCATCACATGAAATGCTGGACGGATAGTTACATATATAAAGTTCAATGCACCATCAAACTCACAGACACAACATATATATGTGATATATGTAAAAATATGTTATACAAAATTCATATATTTATATACTGATATGGTTAAGGTACATTTCTGGGTAAAATTCATGTATAAATGTTATGGTACTGGAGTAGTCTGTTTAAGATAGATGATGCTAATCTTGTAGATTTGCCGTCTATTGAGAAAGGAGTCGTTAATCTTCTAGGATGAGTATCACAAACAAATCCTTTCCAGATATGGAGAGCCTATTGGAAGTATTGATTATGAACGAAATGCAAACTATATTAAAATATCATAGACTGATAAAGCACTCTTTTTGATTACCATGACTAATAACAACACAGTAAATTATGCATATCAAGCTGTTTTTCAGTTTATTTTATTTCAATTCCAAATACCATGTAAGCCAGTATAGGAATAGGTCCTCAAACTGCAATCCCAAAATTTAAATATAGTTAAACAATCAGCAGGGCCAGTAAAACGAAATTAATTTCCTGACAGTCTGTTGAGTGACAACTTGGAAATTGCTGACAATCTAGTGGAAATATTCAATTTTCCACAATCATCAGATGGGAATTTCTACACTATAGAATTTGAATCAAAATTCAAGAGACGTAAATCTGAAAGGTTATCATCAAAGTTTTAAACAGGCTGAGAATTGAGTACTGATTCTAGCTGGCATCCTATTATAGTATGAGTCTGAAAAGTCATAAATATTGGAATCTGTCAAACGATCTGCATGTAAGTTGAGCCATCATTTATAATTAGAGAGGTTCTGCTTGTATCTTGTGACATGTAGCTTGTAAGGTAAAAGTATATCATGGTGACAATAATTACAAATATTTGTAATAAGGGAACATCAATTTCAAACACTTTGGCAATATAATGATTGTGGTTGCAGAATGTGTATTCTTGTCATATTCCCATCACATCCTTTAGTACTAAGAATGATCTCACAGAAAAATAAACAAATTGGCCATGTATAAATCCCTACATAGTAGATATGGCACAGTAGCATGTTATATATTGCTCTTTGAACATGCCTGGGACTATACACTTTTATCCCTACACTTTGAGAAGAAATTTCCTCCAAAACTGAAACTGAATTATCACCAGAAACATAATGAGTCTACCCAACATATTTAAAAGCCAGCCCAAATATAATGCATTAAATCATTTATGTGACATAGCTGGTCAGCTTAACATATGTTAAGCCAGCGCAACATATGTTTTAAAGCATATCTGTAAATGTTATGTCAATTATCTTGCAACAAAATATACACAATACTGTTTGGAAAATAAACATTTTTGGCACAGGAACATAAATGGCAGTGCAAGCTGTGTGAAACCCATATGATTTTGATCGCAACTGTATCGTTAAACTCTACATACACGTCTGTCCTAATTCTGCTCACTGCTAAACTGGACATAGAGATGCACAAAAATAATGATTCCTCTGCTGATTCCTAGTGAAACGAGGGTTAAATGAAAAGTTTGCAGTGCAAAAATCAGAGACTCGGTTATGTGGAGAAATTATATTCAAACGTCACTCCCTGGACATCGTCTTTTATTTGAATATTGTACCAGTACTTCTTCAGTATAATTCTTAATACATCTATC
Source organism: Siphonodentalium dalli (assembly GCA_032622095.1). Taxonomy (NCBI): domain Eukaryota; kingdom Metazoa; phylum Mollusca; class Scaphopoda; order Gadilida; family Siphonodentaliidae; genus Siphonodentalium; species Siphonodentalium dalli. Next base: position 62,220,064 of record CP136069.1, on the reverse strand, counting down.
TTAAATGACTCCTGGCAATCATTCTGAGTTATGGATAGCGAATGATATTTGCTGATGATAAAGTGGATTGCAAGTCAAAAAAGAATTTCCTCATAACTGTCCATTTCTAACAAACAAGTAGTCGTTATTTCTCAGTAATGGACAGCTGATTATGTTTCAACCTGAAACATTATGCCCTATATAAATCGCCTCATCTCTTAAGTGTATTTGAAATGATGATTTTGCTCCAGGAGAGGCACAGTTGTGATCAAAACATGTGGTGACAGCACAGTAATTAATTAAATGAAGTGTCTCTGTTTGATGTATAGTTCCTGCCTCACACGAAGCACACCGGGCTCATTTCGAAGCCCATTCTTTGGAACGGCTCTCCGTAATCCACTGGTTTAAAGTCTACAAGTGGCATATGATCTAACTTTCTCGTTGTCACTTCAAATGTTGTGTACGCGTTTGTCTGTTTCGTCTGAAAAAGAAATTATACAAAAATCTTATATGGAGTAGTATAATGATAAATGTTGAAGTTCAAAGTGGAAACAAGAACATCGCGAGGGCGTGGCAAAATACGCCCCTGGTAATTTGAACAAAGGGCCATAACTCTGGTGAAAATTGGCAGGCGGAAACCTAATTCGAACTTGACCTGTATTTTGGGCTAGTAAACTCACATACCAAATTCCATTTAGTTCAGACTTACTGAAGTTATCATCTGGAAATAAAAAATGAGCGCAAATTCCAGGGCCGTAACTCTAGTACTGGCGAGCGGAACCCAAATTCTAACTTGCCCTATATTTTGTGTAAGTAAACCCACAAACCAAATTTCCTGCCATTCAGTTCAGACTTACTAAAGTTATCATCCGTAAACAAAAACAGCGAGCGGATGGACCAAAAACATGATACGTCCTGTTTTTTTCAAAATGGATGTATAAAAAGTGGTTCAACTTCTTGGCTGTTATATGTCCATACTCAATGTCACACTGTGTGCTATCAATCCGTACTTAATACAGGCCTACTTCAGCATACTAGCAGTCTGCCTTTTCTCATAACTGGAACTCAATAATTAGTGCATTGGAACATTGACATTTTAAATAGTGTCTGGAGTTCCTGGATTGTGCCTGTTATTAACCTTTCAATGGAGTAATTTTTTTGGTTTTCGGGATATTCCCGTTATATATTTCTACAGAAAAATAGCCATAATGTCAATCGCCCAGCACATGACGTAATAACATCATTCAGCAGAGAAGAGGTTAATTATTTATAAACACCAGTTGCTATAATTTGGCTGATTATGTAACATAGGTTATTTTACCTCAGTGCATTATGCATACATATCATTTGATCAGCCACATAATATCATTACAACTAGCGATACTGTCATTGGAGATGTAGTTCGGAAAGTGGCAACATTAATAATAATGTAAGACTTACCCTACAGCCATCAAATATAATCTGTTTCGATTCAAAATCTGATGTTTTGAATATATGATCATTTTCTCCTCGTATCTCTATCGCCTTCTCGAATCCTTGCGTCTCATCATTCTTCCACGCCACAGAATTGGAGCAATAATATTTGAATTTTTGTGTGGCTTTGGTGCTTATAAATCTGAGTATGTTCATCTGCACATCATTTGCATAATTTATCTGAAAATACAGGAAAGTAGTGGAAAGATTTGGAACGATGACGGAACGATAGAATTCTGGACTTTTAACCCTTTCGTTAGGAAATACTCATTGACGAGTAGTTCCCTTAGGAAATGTTCAGGTAGTAACTTCAACAAACAGCCATGTTGAACTTATTATCTGAACATTTCCCACAAATGAATAGGAATCCTTCAGCACTTGTATCATCTTTTTGTCTCAATGTTATCTGCTAGTTTATCCTGAATACCCCTCCAATTTAAAAGTACTCAATCCAATCAGATGGTCCCCATATCATCAAGTTACAACAACAATAACATTTCTTCAAAATACGCTTTTGTTATCAGAATTGATTAATTACAAAATAATGCTAACCGCTGATGCTATGGTATCAAATTTCCCAAAACTTGTTTTTTATCAACATTTTGTTCAACAAAATATGGCCATATTATCAATTAAGTATCACGATTTTCTAGGCCACAAATAATTACACATTTCGAGAAATACAAAATTTGAAAAATCGATATCTGATCACTCTGAGCTTTGATAAAATATTTTTTACCCCCAAAGCCAAAGAAATAGTTTGGAAGCATTATTTCGGATTATGCGTCTTTAGTAATAGACCATTCCAAGTATAATTTTATAACTAAATCCATTTAACTTTTATAACTGAATGGGAGTAGAAAGGGAGGGTTAAAGAATAAAAAATGTGAGACATCACTTTTCTCTGCTTGGAAAATAAGAAGAAGTTTACTTAAAATAAGTCGCCTGGAAAGCTGACACCAATGCCTGATCATTGGACGAAAGTTTACCGTAGAAAGTAGATCATTTATAATGTTGCCTTGAACGCTGACACCAGTGCCTGGTTGTCTGACTAGAAACCAGATTAATCCACCAAGTTGTCTGATAGGTCGGGGCCTTTGTCTGAATATTTACTGCAATAGTGTAAAAAACATATACATTGAAGAAAGGATATAATTTCTTAAGTCGCCTGGTGATATGAGGCTAGTGCCTGAGTGTCAGATTAGTGTAAAACTGTACCTCATAACCTCCCTTCAGATCACTGAACCATGGCAAGGCTCCTGATTTTGGTTTTTCCCAGTATCTTGGCATTTGCTGAAAAACATGAAGTTCTATATTAGTCTCCAATGGATGCAGATGCTAATTTATATTATACCAGTTTTAATTTGTACTGTGTATTAAACCTTTACTATATTCCACATATGTATATTATATTTCAAGAAATGGACTATAAATTTAGCAAATTTGTGTCAACATCGAGATCAAGACAACGTTACCAGCAACTGAGCGATTACAGTAATTATTCTTAGAAACATCATAGATATTGCCGCTTGTGGTACGAAAGTATGCCAGACACCCACAAGCATAATGATGGTGGTCGTCTGTAACGCGTGCGCCAGTCAAATGTATGCATAAATGTAAGTTGGTTTGGTTACCCCCCCCCCCCACATGGCCCACTGATAAATGTTTGAATGCACACCTGTATGTAAAATGACCGCCTATATATGTATATCTTTGGGTAATAAACATTTTTTTTTTAAACAAAAACAAATTCTTTGTTTAATCATGTTCACTGATAATGAATTGAATGTGTTATTCGGCCCAGCTGGGAACCTACGTTGTCATTAAATCTGGTCACACATCAATTATATTCACAATCCAAAATCAGATATGTAGCGGATAGATACATTTTCAACACACCCTGTCCCATCACCATTCAATAATCATAAAGTACCGTTAGTTACCCAAGTCCCAAAAACTATCTGGTCACATATATATTAACTATATAGCAGGTTAGATAGTGAATTGAGAACATATATGGTTTCTGTGCCTGGATATTCATTTAGTTTGGTTATCTTTAACATTATTACATAATTTTATATAAACTGGAACCAAGCGTCGAAATATGGACATGGGTAAGAGTTGGGTGTTATTAATAAAAGTGAAATTTGGGATTGCATAGTCTTAAACGTGAAGATGCACTTATTAATTTATTATGTATAATTATTTATAAAGTGTTCTATTTACTTATCAAATATCAACGATCGTGGTATGGTTGCCGGCAAAACAGATTGCTATAATAATTAAACACATGTGAATGCTTCCACATGTTCCATAACCGTGAAGGCATACAATAGTCTTAAAACTAATTTTCCCGCAGGTGAAAGCAAGTATTCAGCGAAATTGTCGATTCTGGAATCACATGTTGATTGTATGTAGGCGTTACCAGTTTCGTTAAAATTTCAGTTTTAAAAGCCCATGTAGGCGTTACCATTTCAAATTTAACTATGAAACATGCCTCGAAAATTGGTGATGGAAACCACCTTAATGCGATAATCTTGACCATAGTTACATATATATCTCGGTGGAGTTGACTGTGAACTAGCAAACAATGTTTTATGGCTCATAAGCAATGATTTTTTATTGGTTTATGCACATAGTTTGCAAAAACGAGACATACTCACTTCGAGTCGTTTCGAACATCCGCCATTTTTCACCAAAAAACTTTGTTTTATGACATAGGTTCCAGGCCCTGGTAACACTAATTTGTCATGGGCCAAATATATAACGAAGAAGTAGTGTATATATGCTCTAAATATTTTTGAAGTTATATTCTTGTCCATAAGGTATATGTATGTTCGGCAATCGTGTTAATTCAGTCTTTGAGTGTTTATTTAATTTTTAGAACTATATATTGTGTTGCATAAGAACTATAAATAGTACTTATAGCAGACTCGCACAAAATGGCTGTTTTGGAAATTTTTAATTTGCTTCCAGGTTTATGAAACTGAATTTTTCAATAAATACGAGAGATACGATGCCGAGATGTGGCGTGATTGGTTTGAGTGGGCTAGTAAAACAATTCCGCTTCTAATGATGTATAATATATATATTCTACTAACCGCTGATTTTGTTTTTGAAGCGCAAGTCGGTGTAAAAATCACACTCTTTGACCCTGTTTAGCGGACACCATCTCGAATGAGTGAAATTTTGCATCAGACCTGTGCTCATAAGCGGAGTTTTACTTAACCAATTTTTACACGGGATACATCAAATTGAAGAGTAATAATATATCTTTCTACCTATATATGAGGCATTTATGTAACAAAAATTATTTTTATGTATTTTGATCATGATTGTGGACTTTGTGAAAATTATAACAAATTAGGCAGGGCCAAGTTGGATACCTTTATATAGGATTAAGTACTATTGGGGGTGAGTCAATTTTTGTTCTGGGGACCTGTGCTTCAAACTGGACAATAAGTTGAGGTAAAAATCTGTTATAATTCTAAAAATATCCACTTGATATCTAAGTTAATGGACGGCTAATTAACCCTTTCATGAAAGGAGCTGCGCTGGTGCAGCATTAAAGATCCTTTGCCAATGAATTCTCTTATATATGTGAGTCTCCCATAAGGATTCTCGCATTACAAGAGAGTGCAGTGGCTTACAAGGTCAAGTTAAATATGTTAGGCCAATGTATTCTTTTATATATGCGAGGCTCCCTATGGGAGACTCGTATATACAAGAGAATCCATTGGTACAGGGTTTTCGCAACATTTCAGGAAGCTCCAGTCATGAAGGGTTTAGTTACCATCCTGATCAGGTGATTTTCTTTTAACAAAGCCATGTTTTAACCCTTTTAATATTTTTTTCTGATATTCTTTAACAGACTTATTTTGTAGGTTTAGTGCCAGGGAATCTTACGTTTTTCATGGGCATCAAAATTATTACTATGAATACTTGGTGATAGTTTTGAGTTATAACATGCCCCTAAGGTTTTATCCAGTTTGTTTTTAAATTCGCTATAGCATGCTTTAAGCATACCCAAAAAAAATTCAACCCATAAAAAAACTTTTAGGGACGATTTTAGACCATAAATTAGGGCCGATTAGATCGGCCCCTGGCACTGAAAGGGTTAGTCAGATAATATCTTCAAACATTCTTTGATGAATGGCAACAAGCCATATTTCCTACTAAATCCTGAAAAATTACCCATAATTCTGCTGTGATTAAGGAGTTGATTATTTAGGGCATTACTGTAGTCCTATATCTGGATCTGTTAAAGGAAAAGTTATAACAGAAATATTAAAAATAAAGAATATTGTTAACATACCATTCTTGTTTTTATTGTTGGATATACGCATGTCTCGCCAGCTGATGTTAAATTACACCACACTCTGATGGCATCATGAGGTGATCCCAGGGTCGGGTCAATCCAGTACCAACCTACAAAGTAATACACACAAGACTTTAAAATGGGACTGTACACTAAATCTGGCCATTTATCGGATCATCTCCTGTTATACTCAACAGAATATATGCAACAAATGAATGGATTTGACTCATGGATGAGTACCAAATACACTCAATTACTTTATGAATGATGTAAAACAACATGGTAATTCTGATAATGAAAATGTCAATGACACTGTAGCTCAATTTGGAAAGGGAATAATTTCATGTGTTACAGTCAACGGAGCGGTTAGGAATCGGAAAGTTGAAAGGTCTAAGTAATACTAGATTATCAACATGAAGAGATATATATAAAGTAAAATCCAAGATGGTTGCTGACAGCAATGTTTTCCAATGAAATTCAAAAACATTTGATAGCTTCCATATTAAGATGAAGTTTGTGATGATTGGATGAGGGAAGTGGACTGTAACGTGTGCCAAAGGATTTGGTCCTGCAAAGAGTAAAATCCAAGATGGCTGCCAGCGGACATGTTTTATGGCCAAATGACCCCCAAAATGACTCGTTCCCATCTATATTTCAATGTTAACAGCCATGACAAATTTCATGATGATCAGACTAAAGGTACGACCTGTAGCCCATACCAAAGGATATATTAGTAATGCTAATAGTAAAATCCAAGATGGCTGCTGGCGGCCATGATTTTTGGGCGGATGACCCCAAAATGACTCGTTCCCATCTATATGTCAATATTAACATAACTGACAAATTTCATGATTATCAGACAAACAGTATGGCCTGTAGCCCATGCTAATGGATTGAATTTTGAAATCCAAGATGGCCACTGGCAGCCATGTTTTTTTGCCGAATGACCCCAAAATGACTCGTTTCCCATTTACATGTCAATGTTAACATCCATGACAAATTTCATGATGATCTGACCAAAGATACAACCTGTAGCCTGCGTCAAAGGATTTAGTCATACAAAGAGTAAAATCCAATATGGCTACCGGTGGCCATGTTTTAGGCCGAATGACCCCAAAATGACTAGTTCCCATCTACATGTCAATATTAACTTCCACGACATATTTGATGATGATCAGATGAACACTCCGGCCTGTAGTCTGTGCTAATGGGTTGAATTTTGAAATCCAAGATGGCTGCTGGCGGCATGTTTTTTGGCCGAATGACCCCAAAATGACTCGTTCCCATCTCTATGTCAATATCAACAGCCATGACAAATTTCATAATAATCCAGCCAAAGGTACGACCTGTAGGCTGTGCCAAAGGATTTAGTCATGCAAAGAGTAAAATTCAAGATGGCTGCTGGCAGCCATGTTTTTTGGCCGAATGACCCCAAAATGATTCGTTCCCATCTACATGTCAATATTAAGATCTATGACATTTTTCATGATTGATCAGATGAACAGAACGACCTGTAGCCCCTGCTAATGGATTGAATTTTGAAATCCAAGAGGGCCATTGGTGGCCATGTTTTTTTTCTGAATGACCCCAAAATGACTCATGTCAATGTCAACAGCTATGACAAATTTCATAATGATCCGACCAAAGGTACGACCCCTAGCCTGTATTGTTGACGCCTCACACACACACACACACCGACGACGGATACCTAGCCTTGGCTATAGCTCAAACTTTATAAAGTTTTAAAATTTATATATAGTGTATATACGTTTTCTCATGTACCATGTATTATAATGGCTGAGAATAAAGCATTACTTATACTTATACTTAAAATCTAAAAATGAGTTCATGGCTTGAGTTATTAACTCATTTTCATTATAATTACCATGTTGTTTATATCGTTCATAGAGCACATGAGTGTATTTTGCACTCATACATGGCTCAAATTCATTCACTTGTTCCATATATTCTGTTGAGTATAATAAGAGATGATCCGATAAATAGTCAGATTTAGTGTACAGTTCCCCTTTTAAAGTGTACTGTGATTGGCTCTTATTTTGGCTGGTATCAATATTTGTGGTTTAGAAACATGACTATTTCATTGGTTCATCAATTCATCCGTCGCTTCTAACTGTTACCTAAAAACTCCCACTAACAACAATTAAGTCTGAAAAACAGCTGTGTAGCCACCTTGGCGGGCCATCAGAAATTGTGCATCCCGACTGTAATCGTAATTAACACATCTCATTAATTGTGCATGGGCTCACAGGCTGTGGAAGACCTAGACTCAGATTTAAATTCACAGATAGTGAATATTGTGATGTGCACCCCATTGGGAACTCTGTTTATGCATTGTGCCATCTGCCATTTTTTGGGATATAGAGAAACTAAACTGAAAAAAGAAAGATTCTTTGCAAAGAAGCTTCTGAAGAAACTAATTTTATAATAAAGATACTTTTCACAGTGACCTTTCAGAGAAGATAAGGCCTAAGCAGAATGAGGTCCCCAGAGGGTGAATTTAGTGATGCTAGCCACTTTGGGTACCTCATTCTGCAAATGTCCGGCACCTTATTCTCAGGCCTACAGACCATCCTACAGTAATGCCCTAATTAATCAACTACTTAACCACAGCAGATTTATGGGTAACTTTTCAGGATTTAGCACCATATTTCCGAATAAATCCTGAAAAGTTACCAATAATTCTGCTCTGGTTAAGGAGTCGATTAATTAGGGCATTACTGTAGAAAGATGTTATAACTGTTGTTTTTATATTTCAGGCACGGTTATCTAGGAACTTACCATCCTTGAACTTTTTATGTCCGGCACGGATATCTTTACATGACATTGCTGGGTTTTCTCGGGAACCTTCTGGATTCTTTATGTATCCAACTTTCCTCTTCAGTCTGTCAATATTTTCAAACAAGTTGTTCAAAGCGACGGACATTCCATCCTTCAAACTCAACCTCTTACTGGCGATTTCTGAGAATGTGTTCTTTAGTTCCTCTTCCATATTGATCTCCTTTGTTGGTGGTGCATCTCTGAGTGCCCGCCTTCTTCGTCGTCTACGACCCTCCTGGTTTTCCTGGAGACCGAGAAGATTGGCGGGGAATGGCTGGTCGCCTCCTGGCGCTCCTGGTGGTCCCATCGGCCCCTGTGTGAAAGAGTTAAATAAGTTTCTTACTAAACTATAAAGCAGAAGGAATGTACCTTATTTTCTCAAGAACATGGCTTCATCCAAAATGGCATTGCCATCAATTAGTTTCACTAGTAGAATTAACGTTCAACAAGTTTCTCAATAGTTCAACAAAGACAAGTTAAGAGGGTCAAGAGCTCTTCAGAGCTTGTGTTTTGGGAAGCGTGATCCAGGATTATTTTTGGTTTGGGTCATCCTGATTTTCACATTCCATTCAGTCCACATTAACTAAAGTTATTACCAAGAAATTTAAATTGGCCAAAGTTTCAACAAAGGAACATAACTGGTAAGAATCTACAGTAATGCCGTAAATAATCAACTCCTTAACCACAGCAGAATTATGGGTAATTTTTCAGGATTTAGTCGGAAATATGGCTTGTTGCCATTCATCGGAAAGCTCTCAGAGAGATTTCCGATGAATGGCAACAAGCCATATTTCCGACTAAATCCTGAAAAATTACCCATAATTCTGCTGTGGTTAAGGAGTCGATTATTTACGGCATTACTGTACCTTGACATGTATTTTGGGATAGTGGACCTACATACCAAATTTCCTTTCATTATGTTCAGTAAAACTAAGTTAAGACAAAAAAAAAAGTAGATAGGATTGATTCTCAGGCAATTTAAAAAAAAATTTGTTTAAGTCAGTGCGGGAGGGAGGCTTTTGGTTTTATTTTTTGTGTGCGCATAGTATATAAAGCATGGATTATGTTCTGCCTCCAGTAAGAAACTGCGTCGTTGATTTGTCAGAGAGCCCTAAACATAAGGGAAACCAAGACAACCATTTCATCGTCTCTCACTGGCCTGCCTTTTTCATGACGTCATTTGCGTTGAACAACATGGCGAGAGAGATAGGAGATGTTGACATTTTCTGCTAATCATTCTTTGGAATAAATGTCAAATTTCTAAGAATGACCAGGACTGTCGGCAGAATATATACGTTATTGTGGTGGAATGACAGTAACATGGTGAGACATTGACGGCTTGAAACCTATGTTCAATCTCGTTGCTTCACGACTCAGTTGAACATAAACTCCAAGCCATCAATGTCACACAGTGTTACCGTCACTCCACCACAATAACTTACGATACCTTCCCTTGTCAAGTACTAGTCCGAAAATATAGAAGGGACTTTGTTATGCATATACACTTATTTAATCGGATATAAAAATTACACTGAACTACCTTTATATGACATTAGGATTACCAATAATGTTATAATCTATAAATCTCCATTATAACATGTGATCCTATATTTCCTAGTGCCTTTCAATTGTTCTGGAGTTACAATTAGTATCAGCTAATCATTTTCTTCAATGTAATCATCTACTTCATGTTCTATGTCACTTCTCAGACTACATAAGTGTGTTAAGAGTTCTTGTATTTTGCAGTTAATGCTCAATAGGAAAGATCATGCTGGTAAAAACATACCAAATTTTTTTTGGAAAAATTGAATTAATTTTTGTTACAAATGTTTTTTTTTCTTACTTTTTTGGTCATAATATCATAAATAAAAATAAAACATCCAGTGCGAGCCATTCATTTCAATGAGGTGGCGCCTGAAAATCAAATAATTGTTTGTATTTGGCCTAAGTTATTATCTGAAAATGAAAAATGCTACTTACATTAAATCCTAGTTCCCCCTTTATTCCTGACGCACCCTGCAATAGAACAATATTGGTGAGACTGCATCATATTAATTAACCTTTTCTTTACAGAATGGATTCTCCCAGTTAGTTAACAAGACAGTCAATGACTGTGGGGTCGTTCACCAGACTGCAAAGACTGATAAGACTGGGACTCTGGAGACCACAACAGTCAGAACTTTTCATAATCACTTTAAAAGAAGTAGATCTAAACAGAATATGTGGCTAGAGAGGCTTCATGTATGTAGGTCGGTGAATATCTATCTTGAAATTACCAACTGTACACTACTGATCAGCCCCCTCCTCCAGCTCAACAAGTCCCCTCCCGACCGGGCTCCAGACTCCCAAGTCTTAGGTTGGAATTTCACAACCGACATCTCAAACTTTCTCAATTGTTGGAAATTTCCAATCTCACAAGCGCCTTTTTATAAATAAAAAATATTGTATCTAAATTGACAACACACACCATCATTCTTATATTTTAATTAAATGCAGTGACTGCCGATGTCGAAATCGTTTACGTTAGTTTATCACCGATAGTAGCGTAGTTCAGACAATGTTTTCCATGGAGTGGTACGGTCGATTTGCTTCAGATTTTCGGTGTGATGTTAGTAGAATGCTACATTCCTCCAGTTGGCGTAGCACCTGAATACTAACTTATCAGTTTCAAGCACCCGAACAAGATTTAAAGATTCGTATAAAATATACATAATCTGACAGAGAGAATATCTTAATATTAGCTTTATTTCAAGATTCGTATAAAATATACATAATCTGACAGAGAGAATATCTTTATATTAGCTTTATTTGAAGATTTGTATAAAATATACATAATCTGACAGAGAAAATATCTTAATATTAGCTCTATTTAAAGATTTGTATAAAATATACATAATCTGACAGAGAAAATATCTTAATATTAGCTTTATTTGAAGATTCGTATAAAATATACATAATCTGACAGAGAATATCTTAATATTAGCTTTGTTTGAAGATTCATACAAAATATACATAATCTGACAGAGATAATATCTTAATATACCTACAATGATATATTTAAATGATGATATCAATATTTTACTGAAAAAGTATTGTGTGTCGGAATCATAAATGAGAGTTTTGATGTTGAATTATAGAGTATACTATTATGTACTATTATAGACAAATGTACATAACACAAATTATTGGAATTTATGGGTCACTCGCATTTATATAAGAGAATGCACTGGTACAGGATCTGTAATGCTGCACCACCACAACCTTGGGTTAAATGTGAAAAGGTGACCTGGACATGGAATACTTGGGTTAAGAGAGTCCAATTTAAGTTTACAAAGATAATGTATAAAATTCTACCAACAACAGCCATCAAGATAAGACACCTCACTGCTGACCCATTAATATCAATTATATAGCAGAGCTGTCAACAAATCACAGGCATTGTTTATGTTGAACACTGGCATCTCTATTAAACCAATAACATTTATAATGACCTCAGACCATCTGTAGAGTGATATACTCAGCTGTGCAATGCAGCACAGATGTTCTAGTCTACTATTAATATCAGATTAAAGTTTAACAAGGGAAGCCTAACTGTCTTAGTATAGCGTTTGTCGAGTTGGGTTCTCATAAGTTGCTTGTTAAGTATGATAACTTAGGTATAAGTATTAATATCAGATTCAAGTTTAACAAGGGAAGCCTAACTGTCTTAGTATAGCGTTTGTCGAGTTGAGTTCTCATAAGTTGCTTGTTAAGTATGATAACTTAGGTATAAGTATTTGGTATACTAGTACTATGTTTATAGTTTAGTGGGTTTACTGATTTCGCTTGGGTTAAGCTGTTCAGGTGTTTATCACGATCAGCAATCGGATATTTTTTCTGATTAAGTGGGATGAGGTCTTGTACTGTTTCGTTTATATAGAGAAATTCCGGGTGTCCGGGTAATGACCTTTGGTTTGACCTTGGGTTGACCTTGACCTTGACCTAAGTTTGTTTGGTAAAGGTTACATGTACTTTAATTTTTTGGCAAAGGTTACATGTACTTTTAGGTAAGTGCATGAGTTCACAACAATTAGAGTTCGTGGATAATTCACATTTATATGTTTGTTTGTGACATCATAGTGGATTAGGGTATATAAGAGTTGAGTTTCTTATATCTTTCTGTTAGTTTAGACTGACTTTGTTGGCATTCAGTTTCAGAAGTCAATGGAAATTCAGTGGAACTTCCAATGGGAATTTCCCGGTTTGGTACTTGTCTGTGACGTCACAATACGTTCAGGGAACGTGCTGTGAATTTTGTTTGTATACACTTGCCATAGCTACAGCGGTTGTTCTGCCATGTAAAGGTTTTGTTTACGTTCATATGTTCGTGATATGTGTTCCAAGTTTCGTTTCTGGAATTATTCATCCTTAGTGGGCATGAATGGGTGTATACTTAGCTTGGTTTTCTGTGTGACTATTTGTATGGGGGAGTGCGTGGTGTCCATTGTTAGTATCACGTGGTTGTGTTTCGTCTAATTGTTCTTGCGTGGGAGTGTAGGTGAAGGTCAGTGGTCATGTGATGTATTATGACGTAATGTGTTATGGGGAAAATCCTGTGTAGGGAAATTGTGGGAAATTGAGCAAGGAATTCAATCTAAAATTTTTTTTATTTTTTTTTTTTAAGAGTGAATATTTTTTCGAAAAAGGGCCATAACTCAGTTAAAAATAGTCGGATCAAACGCATATTCGAACTCGATCTGTCTTTTGTGCTGAAAAATTCATATACAACATTTGGTTCTGATCAGATAGAAAATATTTGAGTTATCGCACCATGCGTAAAGTGTCTACGGACAGACGGACAGACGAACGACGAGTGGTCAATCCAGACATCAACACTATACTATGGTATGGGTAAACATAAAAATGGACGAACTAAAGAACCATAACTCAGAACTAAGGACCATAACTCAGGTAAAAAACAATCACACAAACCTGGTTTTTGAACTCAATCAAGATATTTATTGTGAAAGATCCATATAACCAATTCAGTATGATTGGAATCGATTGCCATTTGTTCAAGTTTTCGCATTACAGTCATAAAATTGCTATAAAAAAAATAGACAAACTCAGGGCAGTAACTCAGGTAAATAGGATCGGACAAATCTGGTTTTCGAACTCATTTGAGATATTGTTGTGAAAGATCCATATACGAAATATGATTGAAATTGGTCGATGTTTGTTCTAGTTATTGTGCTAACGGACCTAAAACTTCCTAAAACAGCTAAAAATAGCTGTAACTCAGGTAAAAATAATCGGACAAACCTGGTTTTCGAACTTGATTGAGCTATTGTTGTGAGATATCCATAATGAATCAAATTGGTCATGCTAACAAACATAAAATTTCTATAAATAGAAACAAGTGGCATAACTCTGGTTAGAAAGTCGGGGGCGGAACAGATTGTCTATGTGGAGTTGCCACACCTGACAATTAACTCACACACCAAAAAAACTGTCAGAATAAATCAATAAAAGTCTATGTTATATAGGTTTGTTACAGCCTGCCCGGACAAGCGCCCACCCCTGCCAATTAACCCTTTTATAATGGGAGCTGCGCTAGTGCTGAATTAAGATTATGTGCCAGTGCATTCTTTTATATATGTGAATATTCCATAGGGAGCCTCGTATATATAAGATAACGCACTGGCTTAAAAGATCAATGTAAATATTGTTATACCAAAGTATTCTCTTATATACCTGAGGCTCACTATGGGTGACTCACATATATAAGAAAACTCCAGTTATGGAAAGGTTAAATGTCCCTCGCCAAAGCAGTAGTAGAGTTTGATCAAAACTCAACTAAAAATAATAAATTATCAGTGACACAGAAACTCAACTTGACTTCAAGATTAAGGAGAGACTCATTATTTATTACATAACTTTTTTATATTTCAACAGATAACAACTTCATCCAAGACCAAAGTCGAAATCTGATAACTTTGAGCTTTGATGGATGGGTTCCTTGACTCGAATCAAATATTTTATACCGACGAAATAGTAATTTATGGGCGTTAAACAGGATTATGTATCTTTAAACCAAACCAAACAGTTTGCACTGTCTCAAAAATAAAATTTGCTTCTAAAAATCGGTGCCTTGTGTTTTGTATAGTCCCAAGCATGTTCAAAGAGCAATGCTCGGCATGTTTCGGAGGCGTAAATATAACATGCTACTGTGCCATATCTCCTATATATATACACAATAGAGACCTTAAAATGTGCATATTTGTTCAAGTGCTAAGTGTTCGGACTTTGAGTCGCAAGGCGCACTCGCCGTCATGCCGGGGTTCGAATCCCAACCAATCCCAACAAAATTTGCACTGTCTCAAAAATTAAATTTGCTTCTAAAAATAGGTGCCTTGTGTGTTGTATAGCCCCAAGCATGTTCAAAGAGCAATGCTCGGCATGTTTCAGAGGCGTAAATATAACATGCTACTGTGCCATATGTCCTATATATAAATCAAACAGTACTTACTGGTTCTCCTTTTGGTCCAAGTCTTCCCTCCATACCCTGGAAAAATAAAATAATTTATAAACTGATTCACATGAAGCTAAAACACAGGTCATGCTATTTGTAACAGCTAAGGGAAGGCCTGGATCACCCAAAAATGTTGACTGGTGTTTGGGGTGGGGGGGGGGGGGTGACTGTAAGTTAACTAAATGATATCTGCATGTGTTTGAAATGTATAATTCACAATTACAATAACTCAGCAATCGTTTGAATAATGAATAACATTGAGAATAATCCACAAAGTGTTCACATACACTGAAATTATAGGCAACATACAGATTTGGTTAAAGGACATTTGGTTAAGTCCTTTTCATGAAAGCGAATATTATTAGGTGTATTTTGGAGCACAAATTGCCATGTGGCTTTAAAGTGGTACTGTACACTAAATTCCAGCCATTTTTGGGACCATCTCCTTTTGTACTCAACAGAATATATGCAATAAATCAGAATAAATTAATGAATTTGAGCAAGGGATGAGTGCAAAATACACTCATGTGCTCTACGAACAATGCAAACAACATGGTAATTATAATGAAAATGAATTTATGACTCCAGCCATTTATTCATTTTTATTATAATTACCATGTTGTTTGTATCATTCATAGAGCACATGAGTGTATTTTTCACTAATCCATGGCTCAAATTCATTCATTTGTTGCATATATTCTGTTGAGTATAAAAGGAGATGGTCCCATAAATAGCCGGATTTAGTGTACAGTCCCCCTTTAACTTTCTCTTCCAAAGCCACATGTGCGCACATAGGTTGGTCGAAGCTAGACAAATTGTCAGGAATACTGGTATGGTGAAAAAACTGCATGTAAATCAACACTATATCCTTAAAAAAGAAAATCGCTACCCTGCGCTTAAAGTTGACTATATGACTTTTCTTAACACAAATGAGGTATCAGCTTGTTTAAAAAATAGTATAACATATGCCCGTAGCTGCAAAAATACTATGTAATATGTCATATCCTCGTTTATTACCTTTTTACTCGTTTTGGTCGCGTTTGCGATTGCATGGGCCATTTCAAAACCACGTGATTCCCCACCGTGAAATTATTAAATACTCGAATTTTGCATGGAGGAATCAGAATTAGGATGCTTTATTGACCGAGGTACAGTTGTTTATGTTTGAATCAGTAGCATTACATATCAGAGATTACCAACATGGTGCATAATAAGTAAGGTGGGCATGTACAGTAATGCCCTAAATAATCAACTCCTTAACCATAGCAGAACTATGGGTAACTTTTCAGGATTTAGTCAGAAATATGGCGTGTTGCCATTCTTTGGAAAGCTCTCCCCGAGAGCTTTCCGATGAATGGCAACAAGCCATATTTCCGACTAAATCCTGAAAAGTTACCCATAGTTCTGCTATAGTTAAGGAGTTGATTATTTAGGGCATTACTGTATATTGTGTTTTATATAAAAAAATAGGTATATGTAAATTTTACTGTTTCCCAAATAATATATTGTGGTTAGGTACTTTTGTATGGGATGGCGTAGCATATGAAGGCAGCCATTTTGGAATTATAGTTCATGTGGCAAAACAAATGAGTTCAATTATATAACACAACCCTTCCCGATCTTGAAAATATATATCCCTTACTTCTAAAACAAAAGTTTTCACGGTGCCAGAGTGATGTTGAAATTATATATCCTTTGCTTCTAACACACCACATATAGGAATCACTGAACTAAATGGTTGCCCATAGGCGACAGTGTTAACGTTTCGACCGAATTCACACTGAATTGAAGCCTACAGGCCATATCAGTGATGTTTAGCCAGCTAGATTGACACCAGTTGGTCACGAAAATGCAAGAAAAATCATAGGTCATGTGTTTACTTTTTAAAGTAAATCCCCAAGTGTACAACAGGGCTATCCCACAGCCAAATTTGGTCTGGAAAAACCCAGAACTACAGCAGCTAGTTAAATCAATTTCCCACCCACAAAAATCCATTCCCCATTAATTCACCAGTTTAAATTATTTAGATATGATGTACACATCAAATAAACACGATGTTATCCTTTAATAACGTGTCACATGTATCAGGTGAAGGTCATTCTTCAGTAACATTCACATTTAGCATTCCCCGGTGTACTCGCTCCCCGACTCTGGAACACATTTAGCTCCCTGATCCCTATACAAGGTGTTGAAAATATATATCCCATTGTTTCTAACATAAAAGTATACAATGTGCCAGTTTTTGAACATTCCCCCCCCCCCCCCCACCGCCACACTAATATGTACTGAGTTCAGTAATTAAATGGTCAAAACTTACGGGCAATCCTGGTGGTCCATCAAGACCCTGTGGTCCCTGGTATCCTCTCTGACCCTGAAATATAAAGAAATATAAAGGTGAGTCAACAGTGAGTGCATGGTCTCGAAGCTAAACATAAAATCATATAAATTGTAAATAAAGTAGTGATTTAAAAAAAAACATCCATAGGGCCAAAGAAAATTAAATGTCTGGTTTGGGTTACAAGCCAAAAGAAAATAGGGTCGGTAGGTAGGCTTGAAATTTTTTTTTTTTTATTAATTTGTTTTATTTTAACATATACTTATGACTTTTCTTGTGCATATTTTACTTTGCAAGATTGACATAACGGAGATGCTAGTGAAGCAATGCAAATCCTTTATCCCGATATGGTTGCTACTGGGAAAACCCAATGGCTATCAATAGATCTCACAGTACTGCATAGACCTTATCACATCAGTACATGCGGATCGATGTGGCAATCAGCCACTCAATTAGCCAGCTTCTATTCCTCACTTCACTAAGTGTCAACTGAGATAATGCCTTTGTTTGCCCTAAAGGGACGAGGATATATGCTAAAGCAGTGGAACAACATATAAAGCCCATCGATATTGAGGGAGGAACTATTTTGTCCGGCGCCAAGTCACTTGAGTAATCACACAGCAGCATACTGTCTTTCGGGTAATTTCGTTCGACCGACTCGGTCGATATTATTTAACGCAACCCACCCTCCCACCCAATGTTTCCTGCTTCCATTTTGGGAGGGGGGTACCCCTTGTGCTAACAGTTATGCTTAGTGTGTTTCAGGACTACATATGTGATCGTCGACCAGGATCCCATGGTTGGCGCTTGGGTGGTACCAAAAAAGGGCCTTCACCAATGACAAGAAAGCTGGAGGTCCATAAACACGTTTCCGACTACCTGTTGCTCTTGTTATTAATAACAACCATGCGGGATAAAAAATGTTCTTCAGATTATTTTTTTATAAATTTTAATATTACACAATACTTTTATTAGAAATCCACCTATTCTGAGATGCTTAAATGTGTTTTTTGTGTTTTATGAAATTTTGGAGAAAAATTAAATAGATTTTCTTTAAAACCATGAACAAAACTTTAGGGTAGGGGGTTTAAAATAGGGTTGGTAGGGAAACCCAAACCACAAATATTTTTTTCTTTGGCCTAAGAACATATATGGATTATATTCATTATGAATATATATGCTCCTGGCATAACAAATGATATAACAGAACACATTGAGCACATTTACTGTATGTATTGGAAGGGATAATGAAGCTGTGGTAGTATTTTTAAAGGTACTCAATCTGATTAAGGGGTCATCTCAAAACTACTATCGGGATCCCGATAAATATCCCGATAGGATTCCTCCGATAACTCAAAACTATCTTCTAAATTTCCCGATAGATTCCGATAGAGCGGTCACCATTTCCCGAAAATATTCCGATACCGCATCTAAATATTCCGATAACACGCTGATTTCCCGAAAATTTCCCGAAAACTTTCAGAAAGTAATGTATTACCAACTTTCCGATAATTTACCCATTTATTTCAAGAACAATTAGGCCTATGTCTGTTTTGATAATCGACGAATCGAGCATGTTGTTTTGTTTATGTTTCCGGTTCTATTTGTTGTCATTACTTTTGGATTCGTCCACAGCCTCCTTCGTAAGCATATTTTTATTGGGGTGGAAGCTTGTTTAAAAGAATTAAAACTCTACACGTTTCAAGTTTTGATTCCAAGTTATTAAATTGTCCATTGAATTATTTTTGCATATTATTCATAGAGCACATATCTCCTAGAAACGCTCTGAAGGAATCATAAAAAGAAAAGGTTTCATAAAGGTAGTATCCCTTCAACACTAGCAATAGACTGTTCCAAAGTGAACGTGATAAAAAATTGAAATATATATTTGATAAAAATCAAATAAATTACCAAACATGTGAAATAAATGCCATAAGATTACGATAATTACTACACATTGGCTTCGAATAGTTGATTTTCGATCGCAGGTATCTTGCTTCAAACAATGTTTGAGAACTATATTGTTCGGCTGATTTTCCTCACCTGATTTGCGCTTATTTTTGGCCCCATCAGTATCTTGTAAACAATTCACGCCACCAGGATTTCGATTCATCATTCAAGAATAAATTCGTTCTCAAAACTACGGGCAATAAATATAATTTCTCCCGTGTATTGTTTTTATTAATCATACTCAGTGTAAAATTGACAAGGTAATTCTTAAATTCAGATAACGAAATGCGCTAAATCATTAATTTTGAAAATGGCGCGTTTTGCACGTGTTCGCCTCGCCGCCTATACTGACACAAATAAAACATAACACAAGTTTTACGCAGTCAATTCTTTAATTTTTCACATCACAATTTGGCGTATTTCCTGGAGACTATCTAAGTGATAATGCGCAGTGAATGTGAAAACATTAGTAATCACACAAGAACAAAATAATCAGCGGTGACAAAAATGTTTACCCCTCCGAGAACCTCATATGCACCTAATGTTCGTACTTGAGTGACCCAGTTATGATCGATAGATCCCTGCACATTTCGATGCGTCGATCATGCCGTCATATATGACATAATATTTATTGGCAAGTCATTTTAAAACAATGGACTGGCTATTAATATCGAAAGTAAACTAAATAAAAGTTAGCAAGACATCTTTTTGAAGAAAAAAAATGACGAAATATAGGAGCAGGCCTGCTACAAATATATCGCATCATGTTACCTTGACCTTGATGATGCAATCGTGAAATTCGACACTGTCAACATAATTAGGCTATGTTCAACTTATCGAAAATAATCAATGCAGCCTTATAATTAGTAGTAATTACAGAAAACGAAATTAATGTAGAATATGAAAAGCAGCCCATGCACACATTTAATTGCCAGTTAAATGTTATGATTACTTCGCGTATTTATAACCTTTGCACTGCAGATTTGCATGGAATTTTGCATTCATATTTTTACAGGTCTGTATTCACGCTCTTTATTTACCATATTACGATTCATGAAAAAGTATGGAATATTACTGCTAAATGTTGCTAAAACTTTACATGTACAGCAGGACACCCCCCCCCCCCCCCCATATGTCATGTTACAAATTTCTATAGCCTACTCTTGACTAAAGGGTAGAGAACCGAGTAGATATTCATGGCGTGCATGATCGATCTACCCCCCGAAACTGCATGACCATGCAGAATGTAGGCATAACAGCAAAATTTCCTGCTTAGCCTAAAGTTAAACCCACTGTGAAGATATATTTTTCTTTCTACGGCTGTCTACTGGCGAGATTTGTTGTTTCCATGCATGTGCCGGTAAACAAAAATGCAATTGCGTTATAAAGCACATCAAATGCTGCATGGACATCGCACATTCCAATATAAATTTCGCCTAGACTATGTATATTCGGAATATAGGCCTACGTGTACACAGGCCCGATATTTTTTTTAAGCTTGAGTTGTCCCATGTTTGAAATTGTTTTATAAATCCGTTCACTGTGTGAAATCTTCAAGACGTATTACTCTGCAATGCCACGTGTGTTGTTCCCAGAAACGTAAATAATGATGACCCCAATTCCTGGAATCGGGCTAAAAATAGAACATATGACATCTCGTGTTTAAGACTGCACTCGATTGTGCATACATTAATTGTGTCGTCGGCGATTCGCGATTAAATACAAATCTTTCACATTTTCCATAATATATGTATTTCTTTATTTCCTCCATATTTAAAAGTCGGATGTATTTAAAGGGGTACTGTACGCCATTTTCATTAAATTTTCGGTGACAACAACGATCTAATATCGATAATATATAGAAACATAAGTAATTTGAGTCGAATATGTATTCTGTAAACGCTCAGGTTAATAGGCTATCTTAAAATTTAATAATTTAAAAGTTAATAATTTGATATAAATTGAATTTATGACTGGAGCCATAAAATGGCGTCAATTGAATTACGAATTACCGTAATCAAAAACAGTAATTGAGGGATACTGGATTGTTAAACCGATCGCACACACGATCGCTTAAAATTTTATGATGATACGGGGAGAACACTCAAGCCACTCACTGACTAGCGATGATACAATAACTTAAATGATTATATGGGACTAGTATGCATATAATATAACTTTTATTTGATTCATTTGGTTGAAAACTTTACAAAAATTACTCGACAACGACAATTTGTATTTTTGCATTCCGGTAAATTTGTCATCCGTAACATGACTTCGTACTCAACAGACTTTCAAATAATGGAAAAATTGTTACCTTATTCTCCGACTCGGAGACTATAGAAACCAACAACAACATTTGGCGTACAGTACCCCTTTAAACATATTACAAACACAAGCTTTGAAGATAGTATAGGCCTATACAACTGCATACATATTTGGGTATGCTCCCCGTGAATTGATTTATTGATTTTGAAGATTTCCCGATTGGTGGGGTGTATTGTCCGGGTAAAATACCACTGATCACCACAGTATAACATATAATAGTTCTACGACACGTGTCCCATGATACTTTAAAACTTGATACTAATGATTTCCCATATTAGGAAACTATTAAATCAATAATAAAGATAGGCCTATAAAAGTCCGGAGTAATCCCGATACAGAAACTTTCCAAACAACATGCGTTGTTTTCGGAATATGATACTCCGAAATGAAAGTAAATTCCGATAGAATCCTGATAGACTATGTAAATATTCCGATAATTTCCCGAAAAACGTTGCGTCATTTCCCGATAACTGTATATATGCTATCGGGATCTATCGGGAAATAGGCTGATTTCCCGATAGGAGTTTTGAGATGACCCCTAAGTGCCCCTCAATTACTATTTATTTGTCTTGGGGGGGGGGGGGGGGTAAAAACATATTTGATTCGAGTCGAGGAACCCACCCATCAAAGCTCAGAGTGATCAGATATCAATTTTTAAAATCTATTATTTTTCTTCTTGGAATATTTAGTGGCCCAGTAAAAGTCGACGAGAAGACTTCTCGGACCAAATTGCGGATAAAGATGGATAACTATAAAATCAAGTGCCTTTTTGTGTCAGATATTTGACAAATTGGCAAAATTTCGCTGAATAAAATGTTGATAAATAACAGGTTTTGGGCAATTTTATACTATAGTTGATTGTGGTTAGCATTATTTTTGGGCAATTATTCAATTCTGATAACTGAAACCGCATTTCATAAAAATTGTTGTTGTTGGAATCTGATGATATGGGGACCATCGAATCGGATTGAGTACCTTTAATCAAAAACCTTTGAACCAGCTCGTATACACAAGGGTGCCACCATCTTAAAACAATGACTTCCAGTGTAAATAATGCAGATCTGCACAATTTTACTACGATCCGAGATAGATAAATGTGATGCAGGGACCAGCCTAGGGGTTAAATTTTTAATCTCCCTGAAGAATTGGTGACTGGATGATCTACTGCTCAGCTTAACACTTCCAGTTTATCCTCACCCATGTAGAAAATCTATTGTGGACAATAATAACAGCTAAAACAATCAGTTCTAATGAATAGTTACTAGCGACAAATAGTCGCACTAACGCTCCACTTCTCCCTGGTAAGCCCCCACTTCTCCTTATTTTTCCAAGAGGGAGAAGTCACTTCTCCTTATATTTTGACCCTAGGCTGGTCCCTGATGTGATGTACTTAGTAATTATATCGATAAATAACTTACAGGAGAACCAATTTCTCCCTTAAGGCCAGGCTGTCCATATGGACCAGGTTCACCTTTCTCTCCCATTTCTCCATGAGTACCGACTGGTCCGATGTCGCCATTGTGTCCCTGCAATTAATAATGTTTTCAAAGTTCTTATCATAATTTAACCCTTTACCCAACAAACCGGCCAAAACCGGCCACATAAAGCTTCAACAGCCTAAAATATCTTCGGTCTGTCTCAATAGAACCATACAAATATGGATATCATTGGAACCGGCTCATTGACCACATTGTGATAGTTACAGTTATGCCCTGTGCCAATGCATTCTCTTATATATGCGAGTCGACCATAGGTCGCCTTGCATATATAAGAGAATGCATTGGCATAAAAAAAAATCTTTTTTTAACACTTTTTACCATTTTTTTTAATGTGTTAAGCCAATGCATTCTCTTATATATGCGAGGCGACCTATGGTCGACTCGCATATATAAGAGAATGCATTGGCACAGGGCCCTTCTGTTGGGTAAAGGGTTAACAAAGATATTATTAAATAGTGAGACCAAATCTTTAACTGGTTTGCTGCTAAATATCCTACATACACAGAATGAAATGCATATATATATTTCAATAAACAACAAATCATTGAAAGTAATTTACTAAATTTGCACGATTTTCTCAAATTTGATCCCCACATATACATTTGTGATTAGGTTATGAACCTGGTTGTCTCATTAGGCTATGGTTATGAGCCCGGATGTCTCATTAAGCTATGGTTATGAGCCTGGATGTCTCATTAGGCTATGGTTTTGGGCCTGGATGTCTCATTAGTCTATGGTTATGAACCTGGTTGTCTCATTATATTAGGCTATGGTTATGAGTCTGGTTGTCAGATTAGGTTATGGTTATGAGTCTGGTTGTCGGATTAGGCTATGGTTCCTGGTTGTCAGATTAGGTGATGGTTATGAGTCTGGTTGTCAGATTAGGTTATGGTTATGAGTCTGGTTGTCAGATTAGGCTATGGTTATGAGTCTGGTTGTCAGATTAGGCTATGGTTATGAATCTGGTTGTCAGATTAGGTTATGGTTCCTGGTTGTCAGATTAGGCTATGGTTATGAGTCTGGTTGTCATATTAGGTTATGGTTGTGTGTTTGGTTGTCCAATTAGGTTATGGTTCCTGGTTGTCAGATTAGGTTATGGTTATGAGTCTGGTTGTCAGATTAGGTTATGGTTATGAGTCTGGTTGTCAGATTAGGTTATGGTTATGAGTCTGGTTGTCAGATTAGGCTATGGTTATGAGTCTGGTTGTCAGATTAGGTTATGGTTATGAGTCTGGTTGTCAGATTAGGCTATGGTTATGAGTCTGGTTGTCAGATTAGGTTATGGTTATGAGTCTGGTTGTCAGATTAGGTTATGGTTCCTGGTTGTCAGATTAGGTTATGGTTATGAGTCTGGTTGTCAGATTAGGTTATGGTTATGAGTCTGGTTGTCAGATTAGGCTATGGTTATGAGTCTGGTTGTCGGATTAGGTTATGGTTATGAGTCTGGTTGTCAGATTAGCTTATGGTTACGAGTCTGGTTGTCAGATTAGGTTATGGTTATGAGTCTGGTTGTCAGATTAGGTTATGGTTCCTGGTTGTCAGATTAGGCTATGGTTATGAGTCTAGTTGTCAGATTAGGTTATGGTTATGAGTCTGGTTGTCATATTAGGTTATGGTTCCTGGTTGTCAGATTATGTTATGGTTATGAGTCTGGTTGTCAGATTAGGTTATGGTTATGAGTCTGGTTGTCTCATTAGGCTATGGTTATGAGTCTGGTTGTCTCATTAGGCTATGGTTATGAGTCTGGTTGTCAGATTAGGTTATGATTCCTGGTTGTCAGATTAGGTTATGGTTATGAGTCTGGTTGTCAGATTAGGCTATGGTTATGAGTCTGGTTGTCAGATTAGGTTATGGTTATGAGTCTGTTGTCAGATTAGGTTATGGTTATGAGTCTGGTTGTCAAATTAGAATATGGTTATGAGTCTGGTTGTCAGATTAGGTTATGGTTCCTGGTTGTCAGATTAGGCTATGGTTCCTGGTTGTCATATTAGGCTATGGTTATGAGCCTGGTTGTCGGATTAGGTTATGGTTATGAGCCTGGTTGTCAGATTAGGTTATGGTTATGAGTCTGGTTGTCAGATTAGGTTATGGTTAATAGTCTGGTTGTCAGATTAGGCTATGGTTATGAGTCTGGTTGTCAGATTAGGTTATGGTTCCTGGTTGTCATATTAGGTTATGGTTATGAGCCTGGTTGTCAGATTAGGTTATGAGTCTGGTTGTCAGATTAGGTTATGGTTATGAGTCTGGTTGTCAGATTAGGCTATGGTTATGAGCCTGTTAGTCTCATTAGGCTATGGTTATGAGCCTGGTTGTCTCATTAGGCTATGGTTATGAGCCTGGTTGTCGGATTAGGTTATGGTTCCTGGATGTCTGATTAGATTATGGTTGTCGTACTCCGTTGGGCAAAACAATTTGTCATTTCTATCAAACTTTTCGCAATAGAAGTACCTTTTCTGACAATTTTATCGGTCGGCATCCATTCAAACTTCACAATGTCCAAATTTAAATATATATGTAACAATATTTCAAAAATATTACCTGACAAACTCTATTTAAATCATTAAACTAAACAAGCAATACAGTATCATCACCAAAGCCCAGATCTGGGCTTCCAGCACTCTTACATAAGGTCCAAATATGGGCTTTCAGCACTGAGCCATTTAACAATATTAACAAGAGCATCACTAGGGCGTGGCAAATTAAGCCTGTGGTAAGTCCAACAAAGGTCCATAACTCTTAAAATTGGCAGGCGGAATCCAAACTTGAACATTAATTATATTTTGGGCTAGTAAACTTACATACCAAATATCATTCCATTCAGACTTATTCAAGTTATCAACCGGAAACGAAAATTGAGTGAAAATTCCAACAAAAAGGGCCATAACTCTGGTGAAAATTGGCAGGTATAACCAGAATTAGAAATTCTGTATTTTGGGCAAGTAAATCCACATACCAAATTCCATTCCATTCAGTTGAGATTATCTAAAGTTATAATCCGGAAAGCAAACGGACGGATGGACAGACCAATAATATAATACTTCCTGTTTTTTTTTATTAAACTGGTGCATATAAATCATACTAACCCATGTTGTTTTTCATGGGATCCATGATACAACTTTGACCATTTTGGACATTCAAAAAAGGGCTACCCCTTTATGACATTAGAAGCATAGGAATACAAACCTTTATTCCCTTGATACCTCGGTCTCCTTTGTCTCCAGAAGGTCCAGTTGGACCCTAAAATAGAAGAAGATAAAAATCATGTTTTACTCAATCCTATCAGATGCTCCTAAATTACTATTTCTTTGGCTTCGGGGGTAAAAAATATTTGATTCGAGTCGAGGAACCCACCCGTCAAAGTGATTAGATATCGATGTTTGGAGTTTGCGATTTCTATTGTTTGTGGGACAGAACGGACGGTCTTGCAGATCAAGATGCATAACTCTAAAATCAAGTGGTAATTAGTGAGAGCTTTCCGATGAATGGCAGCAAGCCATATTTCCGACTAAATCCTGAAAAATTAGCCATTATTCTGCTGTTAAGGAGTCGATTATTTAGGGCATTACTGTAATTCATTAATTCTTTTATTGACAGAGCCAATCTAGAATTCCAATATGCAAACAAAACATGAAGCTGCACCTCGGATTCTGGCATATCCCCATGTCTTAAATTGAAACATGGGCAGGACGGAAGCAAATTTAAAATAAAGAAGGAATATCAACAAAGAAGGATAACTCTAGAACGAAAAACTCAATTGTCATTTGTTCCTCATTCATAAGCAAACCTCCATACCAAATTTAATTCAGATCCGACAACCCATGACTAAGATATCTGCACGAATGGACAAAAAACAAAGAAGGATAACTCTAGAATGCAAAACATAAATGTCGTTTTTGGAAGCAGTCATGATAACGAACCTCCATAACAACAAACTCAATGAGCCATTCCAGTCTGCATACAGAAAGACACGGAAACAGCCCTAATATGCATCACTAGTGATCTCCTCAATGCAGCAGATGAAGGCCTTGTAACAATTGTTGCCTGTCTGTATTTGTCCACTGTGTTCGACACAATCGATCATTCCATCCTTATCAAACGGTTCTCTTCCACATTTGGTTTATCAGAAACTGTTATCGATTGGTTCCAATCATATCTGACTGATCGTACACAAAAAGTACAGAGTTACCCATAATTCTGCTGTGGTTAAGGAGTAAATTATTATTGTGATAACGAACACCATTGGAACTAATTACATCACCGAGCAGCTTGACATACATGGAATATAAAGCTGGTCCTAAAACTCCTTTGTGGAACTCTGAAGAGAAGCAATTTAGGTTCCGAGAACCTAAATTGTTTCTCTTCAGAGTTCCACAAAGCTGAGTTTTAGGACCAGCTTTATATTCCATGTATGTCAAGCTGCTCGGTGATGTAATTAGTTCCAATGGTGTTCGTTATCACAATAATAATTTACTCCTTAACCACAGCAGAATTATGGGTAACTTTTCAGGATTTAGTCAGAAATATGGCATGTTGCCATTCATCAGAAAGCTCTCACTGAGAGCTTTCCGATGAATGGCAACAAGCCATATTTCCGACTAAATCCTGAAAAGTTACCCATAATTCTGCTGTGGTTAAGAAGTTGATTACTTAGAGCATTATTGTAGTTAGCTTACCACTAATCCTTGTTCTCCTGGCTGGCCCTGCGTTCCTGGTGGTCCTGGTTCACCCTGTAAAAATCAAAGTTATCAAACACATCTTATCATGAACATTTGGTCGTGATTAGCAAGGAAAAATGACAAGGCCATCAAATTTTTCTCAAGGAATTCAACCAGAAACATGGGTTGTGCATCAGAGATGGCTCTGGTCAAGTTTTTTTTTTTGCCCACAAGAGTTAATCTGTTCAACCGAGAATCACTTAAAATGGATAACTAAAGAATCATATCTCAGAATTAAGGGCCATAACTCAGGTAAATAAACAAAAATCAGACAAACCTGGTTTTTGAATTCAATCTAAGTTGTGAAAATTCCATATACCTAATATGAATGGAATTGGTATAAGTTTTTTCATGTTTTTGCACTAAAGGTCATAAAATTGCTAAAAATAGAAAAAACTAAGGGCCGTAACCAAGATAAAAAATATCGGAAAAGCCTAATTTCAAATAGTGAATGGAATCGTTTGAAGTTTGTTCAAGTTACCATGCTAACAGTCATACAATTGCCCAAAAAAAAAAAAATATGATATAAAATATTAATGTAATCAGTTGATGTTTGTTCAAGTTTGTAATTGGTCGACATTTGTTCAAGTTTTCGCACTAACGGTAATAAAATTGCTAAATATAGACAAATTAAGGGCCACTACTCAGGGAAAAAGGATCGGACAAATCTGGTTTTCGAAATTGTTTGACATATTATTGTGAACGATCCATATACCAAATAAGAATGAAATTGGTTAATGTTTGTTCAATTTATCGTGTTAATGGAAATAAAATTTCCTAAAATTCCTAAAAATATACAAACTAAGGGCCTTAACTGAAGCAAAAGAAATCGGACAAAACTGATTTTCGAACCCCGATCGAGATATTCTTGTGAGAGATCCATATATCAAATATCAATGAAATTGGTTGACATTTGTTCAAGTTATCGCGCAAATGGACATCAAATTTCTATAAATAAAAACAAGTGGCACAACTCTGGTTAGAAAGCAGGGGCAGACCCCAGCTGTCGCACATGGCAATTCAAGTTTAAACATGCATTCTGATTGTTCAAGAGTTGTTAACTTTAGTTTTTGATTCACCAGCATCGTGCCAAACTCCTAAATGATAAAACTTAAAAGTTTCTCTAATTTGGATCAAACTACCTTCTCGCTAATAAATTACTATATATATAAATTTGTATGAATGTGGCAAATATGGCTTTCATTTACAATGAACCCTGGTAATTGGTAAACACCGAGATTTGTTTGCATCACCATGTGTTGCATACTGTATGAAAGCTGTGCTATTACGAGCATTGTTCATTTGAGTAAATTATTTTTTATTGTTATTTGCACATTTTCAGCCGGTCATTGACCATGACCAGACAATAATTTCCAGGTTTGAACATACACAGGTGAGAGAGTATATAGAACATTATGACAACATTACCACTGGTCCTGGCTGTCCTCGAGCACCAACAGGTCCGTTAGCTCCAACAGCTCCCTGGAAGAATAGTCATACAGGTTACATGAGCATTGATAAGGCTGGGCTCTTCATAATAAAGTATAAATATACAAGCCTGAGTTTAGTGTGCTTGTCATTTGCAGAAGGTGGTACCCAGAGGGTGAATTTAGTGATGATATCCTGCACAGCGGGATAGCATCACTAAATTCACCCTCTGGAGCACTCATTCTGTTTAGGCTTCATTTTCTCTGGAAAGTTTCTTTATTATCAAATTTCTATAGAAACTTCTTCACATAGGGGATTCTATTACTGTTTTAGTTTAGTTTCTCTACTCCAAATTGGCAGACGACACATTGCATAATCGAGGTTCCCAATGGGTGCACATCACAATATTCACCATTTGGGAACTTCAATCTGAGTCTATATCTCCCATAGCATATGAGGCCATGCAGAATGAGGTCTCCAGAGGGTGAATTTGGTGACGCCATCGCACTGTGCGGGATAGCATCACCAAATTCACCCTCTGGGGACCTCATTCTGCAAATGAGAGGCACACTAAACTCAGGCTTGTAAATATATAATCACACCTATCTTTTTCTCTCTCATTTTCCTCAATTCTGGTCAGACAAGCCCTAACAATGCCTTAATTACTTGTTGCTTGTATTTCTCAATAAAAATATATAAAATACAGTAATGCCCTAAATAATCGACTCCTTAACCATAGCAGAATTATGGGTAACTTTTCAGAATTCAGTTGGAAATATGGCTTGTTGCCATTCATTGGAAAGCTCTCAGTGAGAGCTTTCCGATGAATGGCAACAAGCCATATTTCCGACTAAATCCTGAAAAATTACCCATAATTCTGCTGTGGTTAAAGGGTTTTATACTTCGGGCATTACTGTATATATGTCCCACTAAATCAAACCAAAAAAGGAACGATAAACCAAGATAATTTTATTTGCCAGCTGATGCTGATAACGCTGTGGTTAAGGAGTCGATTATTTAGAGCTTTACTGTATGTTTAAAGTAAAATCGGTTCTTTCAAAATGGCTATCTCTTCAAACTGCCTTGAAAAACATTAAAGCAAGGGTCACATTCATGATAGGAACAGCTGAAAAAATCTTACCATTATTACATCGGAATATAGAAGGAATTTGTCCAAGCCTTGAAATAGTGTGCCTGTCATTTGCAGAATGAGGTCCCCAGAGGGTGAATTTAGTGATGCTACCCCGCATAGCGGGCTAGCATCACCAAAGTCACCCTCTGGGAACCTCATTCTGCTGAGTTGTAAGCAGAATGAGGTCCCCAGAGGGTGAATTTGGTGATGCTAGCCCGCTATGCGGGGTAGCATCACTAAATTCACCCTCTGAGGACCTCATTCTGCAAATGACAGACGCACTATTTCAAGGCTTGAATTTGTCTTATTTTCATTATCAATAATCCTCCAGTAATGTTTAAAGTGAGAGCTTTCTGATGACTGGCAACAAGCCATATTTCCGACTAAATCCTGAAAAGTTACCCAATCATTGTTGGTAAATGTTAATACGATATAAATATGATACAAACTATTGGTCCGGGGGATCCTCGGCGTCCTGGAGGTCCAGCCAATCCTCTATCTCCTTTAGGTCCGGTTTCACCATAAGGTCCCTGTGGTCCTTGAATACCCATCTCACCCTGAAATAATCAATGTGTCAGTCTCTATGATTCAAAATTGGGTCTGAGAAATGTTGCAAAAGAAATAAATATGTAGTCAACCCTTTCTAAATGGATTCTCCCACTCAATTATGAAAGTATACATTGCTACAGAAGTATCAATGGTCCATGAAGAATGAAAGGACAACCCAAAATCATAATTTTGTAGCAGAACGCGAAAGGGATGAGTGCTGGGCCAATGTCACTGATGTGGTCACCCCTCTACACAAATACACCCATTCATCACTTCCCTGGGACCTTGGTTCATTTAAGAGCTCTTTCCATCAATGTATCACATTATTGTAATCAATAAATTTGAAAAATGATCAAGGAAATATGGGTTGATACAAAAATCGGACTTGGCACTGAAAGGGTTAATGAACCAGCTGGGGTCTGAGTAGATGGCCATAGACCAGAATGTGCTACAGATCACTGGAGATTCCAGTTATCCCACAATCACTGACTATATGGTTTGCCGCACCTCCCACACACCACAACCTGGCCACAGCTGTTCCGTATTTTGGTGGAACATATATATTTTTGGTTAGTAGAATGCTACATTCTTCCTGTTGGTACAGCGCTTAGTGTCAACTTATCAGTTTCACGCACCCAAACAAGTCCATAATATGTC
The DNA here is from genome assembly GCA_032622095.1 of Siphonodentalium dalli. NCBI lineage: Eukaryota > Metazoa > Mollusca > Scaphopoda > Gadilida > Siphonodentaliidae > Siphonodentalium > Siphonodentalium dalli. Next base: position 62,188,352 of record CP136069.1, on the reverse strand, counting down.
TTTAAGTAATCTGATATGTGAGATTAATAACTGAAGAGGAGGTGGTGGTTCTACACTGCCATACCGATTATTATTTTCCCGACATATAAAACATGAATAAAAAGGTTGCACCCGCAGGAGATCGGAACCATGCACGTGGGCCTGAGAATGGGAATTTACTTTGTTTTGCCTAGTGATAAAATAATAGAGATAAAAGGTCAGCCGACCACAGTGTCCCCCGACAATGTGGCAAGTCGATGCCGCTTTGTTAAAGAAATTTTAAAAAATGTTGAAATTTTCTAAGTCGAAAAGGGTTAATAACTCTGTAAAAACATAATTTTTCCGTCATCTATATACATGTTGCACATCTTCAATATATGGGCAACAATATTCTGAAGTTTAAAATCTCTGGGATGAAATCTGTAGGAGGAGATGATTACACCATGAAGGTACTCAAAAGTGTGACGGCCGGATGGCGGACGGACGGACAGAGCCCGTTTCTATAGTCCCCCAAAAAAATAATTTCGGGGGACAAAAAATGCACACATTAATAAGATATAGAGAAAGCAATGTGAGATAGGAACTCACCTGTTTGCCTGGCATTCCTGGCAAGCCAGCATCTCCTTGTGGTCCTGGTGGTCCCTGAAAAAAATAAAACGTTTTAGAATGACAAGCCTGTGGGAATGTTTCATTAAAATCTTGAATCAACTGGGAAAATTGACAAAGATTGAGTAAATTCAAAGCAATAAGAGCAGCGCTTTCATAGGCAAAATTTGAAAATGGTCAAAAAATATTTCATTTGGCCAACCTTTTGGCAAAAGTTTTTTTTACACCAAATTTGAAAATCTAATTCAAAACCCAAATTTATTTTGTAACGGGAGCGACATGAGAATCAAATTTATAGTTTGATCATCTCATTATTGATAATGTGATACAGCTTAATGGGTAACAAAAAGGCATCATGGCAGTGAACTATCAAACAATGTGCCACCAAATGCAATAAAACATTAATGAGGATTAACACTAATGAATCATTTATCTGTCATAAAGCTGAATGGTAGAAGGTGGGTAGTGGTATAATGTCAAGTAACAATGGTGGGATTAAAGAAGTATAGACACCGTATTTGAAGGTACAGACATTATTATATAGAATGTTAGATGTTAAATAAAACAAAAATGTTCGTTAATTAAGAGACCAGAAAATGAGGTAAGCTTTTTTAATTGGGCCAAAAATAAATCAGAATCGGCCAAAAAATTCTCCAAATTTTTTTTCGGCCCAGCTTGAACACTCAATAAGAGATCAATAATGACCACTGAATGGTTATTGTAATGTCAGCTTTATAATGTCTGATTTGCCAAATTCAATCTGCATAATTAAGGTACAAAATCATTTGGGGACACTTTTACATCAATGACACAAGGACGAGAGGGCACCAGACCTGTTTTTTTTATCAAAATTGGAAATAGGGAGATTTGTCCTCAGAAATAGGGAGATTTAGAGAAAAATAGGGAGATTTTTTTTCAATGTCAGTATCATGGAAAAAACATTTTTTTCATTTAAATGTCATATAGACAGTTTGTTGCATTGGATTTGTGTCTGCCATAATTAACGGCCTTGACACCCGAGTGTTTTTCGAACAAGGCAATAAAACGATTAAAACTATATTTGTACTCTATAAAATGGTGCTCTCGAATAATTTTGTTGGCAAATATATTCAGTAACGTCAGGTAACATCAGTGAATTTAAAGAGAGTATTGATAGTAATTTTAGGTCCGCTCGATTCGCATTCTGTTATTGCGTATACAAAACACAGAATACCACCAAGACAGAAAAAAAAGTTTGAGTCGGCAATAAAATAATTTCAGTTGGCAGGTTTTTAAAGCAGTCGGTCAGGACGAGCTGAAACCAGCACTTTATTAAGTGTGGCCCAAAAAAGAAAGGCTTCTTGTTTGGAATGTTATAATCATTGTCTGAACATTGAAGTCCACATTTACTTACTCAATGCTGTTAAAGGAGAGCCCATGTTGTGTCAACATTTTGTCACTGTTTAACTCGCAGGCCACATATTCCTAATTGATTTGTAACACTATAGCATGCATGGCCTATCACTTGCTCCAGCCGTCGGCTAAAGTGAGTTTTATCTTTAGAATCTGGAGATTTTGTTTCCCCGATTGGGAGCACAGGAGAAATGACCAAAAATCAGGAGACTCCCGCCAAAATCGGGAAAGTAAACAGGTCTGGAGGGCACCAGTAGAAGATCCAAATAAACAAAGATGTCAGGTTATATTTCTTTTTCATTCTCGATCGGTGGAATGACCCAACTGAGTTTGTAGTTGAATTGAGGGCATAAATTTTGTTTAAAAGTGATAAATGCACAGCTGTGTGATATGAGTTTCCAATCTGATGAGTGGGTCAGAAAACTACCAACACAGACGTCACAAGAATCTGTTAACCCTTTCATGACGGGAGCTGCCTGGTGCAGCATTAAAGATCCTGTGCCAGTGTATTCTCTTATATATGCAAGTCTTCCATAGGGAGCCTCGCACATATAAGTGAATGCACTGGCTTACAAGGTCAAGGTAAATATTGTTCGGCCAATGCATTCACTTATATATGCGAGGCTCCCTAACAGAATGCATTGGCACAGGGTTTTCGCAAAATTTCAGGAAGCTCCAGTCATGGAAATGTCAAATCTGATAAATGATACAGAATACATACCATAGCTCCCATCTGGCCTGGCTGACCATCAGAGCCATCCCTTCCTGGTTCACCCTGAAACAAGGATAACATTGTTAAAGATACTAGTACATATATTCCTTCCCATTAGACGGGAGTGATACACAATCATAATTTTCTATTAACAGATACTAAAATTTGCACTCGTACCTCTTGTCAAAATAATTATGGTGACTGTAATCGTTGATTCAATATTGAACTATATTAAAGGTTTATTTAAAAATCCCTTCCCGTCTCAGTTCAATTATGAAAGTGTAACTGGACATAGGTCTATCCCACAATCACATTTTGTTTGAGAAAAACCAAGTTACAATTACATTATGGGTTCAATCTTCTGAATTACAGGAGCAAATAAAATGCTCTCGCTGTGTTTTACACAAAAGAAAGACTGAATCATTGGTTCTACCATTTCAGAAAACGCAACATCTGAATTACACAAAAATGAAAAATTCATTTCTTTATTCAGAATGAATTAACACAACAAAGAATGACATTGTACGTCCCTAAAATTTAACCCTTTCTATACTAACTTCTCATTGAATGAAATGTTCAGATAATAAGTTCAACAAACGACCAAGAACTTATTTTCTAAACATCCCACCATTGAATTCTTTTGCACTTGTATTACAATTTCGTCTAATTGTTGTCTGCTCATATATCCTTAACACCTCTCCAAATGAATAATAGATCATTCGAATGTATACTTTAATAACTGAAGCGGAGAATCCATTTAGTATAGAAAGTGTTAAAGACATGGAAATTATTAAACTGACCAAGGTTATTAGCTATGCACACCCGAACCCCAAGGTGTTTTACAACACTTTAAAGTGATGAGAAACACTCCGGTAGGGTGATCTAATATATATTTTGGGACTTCTGTTTGTTTGTCTGTTAGCTATGGCTGGGAAAACGGCTGAACCGATTGAGCTCAAACTTCCCATCTAACATTATCTAAGGTTAAAAATCCACACGGAGTGTTTACCGCCGTTTTGAAGAAGCTCCGAGCACCCTTTGTCCACTCCCAGTCACCAAAATGACCGTCTTTGGCACTGTGGAGTTAATCGTGTTGATAATTAAAGAGCGTTCGTATCCGCAGTGTCGTTGATAAAGAGCGTATGCATGTAGTGATTCAGGGGCGCCGGAAGAGGGGGGCAGAGGGGGCAGCTGACCCCCCCTGCCCTTGACCAAGGGGGGCGAGTGGGGGCAGGACTTGCCCTTTTTCTGGAGACAGAAAATGCTTTTTGTGTGTTTAATCTCGTGTTTTTATAGCAAAATGTGACTTTTTTGGTCCAAATACCACCAATTTCACAAGAAATATTAATTTTTTGTCAAATTTTAACACAAAACGGCCATAAAAACCGACAAATACCATTAAAATAGGGATTTTTGCCACAATGAATTTATGGTTATTTTCCCGAGTTTGCGGAGAAAATGCCCTTTTTTGCGGAAGTGCCCTTTTTGTAGGCTCTGCCCCCCCCCCTGCCCTTGGATGCTTCCGGCGCCCCTGGTGTGATTCTTATGTCTGGGGCCAGACGTGAGTGTGTCTGTATCCAGACATGAGCGTGTTGTGTGATTCTTATGTCTGTCTTCGTACTTAGGGGTTTGAACGGGGGAGATTTTCATCGGGTAAGTTTTTCCGCCCGAGGTGATCTTCACCTTGAAACGGGTACCCGCAAACGTACCTCTTTTAGGGACGGGTACCATCACGGGACGGGTACCATCATTTCTCTTCATTAAAATGGCAGAATTAACTCAAATTAAATTAAAAAATTAACGGATTTCGACGAAATTTGATAACTAGGATACTTTTGTCGGGGGTTGTGTTTTCGACGGGTCAAATCGTGACCCCCAACCTGACCTTGACCTTCAAAATGGTCAATTCAAAGTCAAATCGGGTAAAACGGACGGATTTCGATGAAATTTTATACCTAGGGTTTCTTTTGTCCGGGGAGTGTTTTGGACGGGTCAAATCGTTACCCGACCTGACCTTGACCTTCAAAATGGTCAATTCAAGGTCAAAGCCCGGACGAAGTCGGGTCACCTGCAAGTCAAATATAAATGGAGAATAATCTTGTTCAAAGTAGTCATTTTTACAAATATTTATATCCAAATTGACAACACACTCCATCATTCTTATTTATTAATAAAATCCAGTGACTCTCTAATGGAGAAATAATTTTCTTTAGTTTATCTCCTATAGATGCGTCATGATTCGAGTGGTAAATATTTACAATTGAGCTTAGTTCAGACGATGTTTTCTATGGAGTGATACGGTCGATTTGCTTCAGATTGACGGCGATGTTAGTAGAATGCTACATTCCTCCAGTTGGATACTAACTGATCAGTTTCACACACCCAAACAAGTGCATAATATGTCTTTAACAATCTCTATGCTTCCAATGAGCAATAAACAGACGAACATACCTTGATTCCTGGCTCTCCTGGTAGACCAAGTGGCCCGACAAATCCTGATGGTCCCTGGAGTTAAAAAAGGTATACAATTATAAAGATCCCAACAAGATTAACTATTTGTAGAATTGCTGAGCTCATGAATGTACCAAAGTCATACTCAATTTACATTGAATTGCCTTTATTTTGCAGTCAACTTTTTTGTTGCTTGCATTATGTCAGATGAATCTAATTTTGTTTTAACTTTCATGACGGGAGCTGCGCTGATGCAGCATTAAAGATCATGTGCCAATACATTCTCTTATATATGCCAGTCTCCCATAGGGAGTCTCACATATATAAGAAAATGCACTGGTTTACAAGGTCAAGGTAAATATAGTTAGGCCAATGTATTATCTTATATATGCAAGGTATTCTCTTGTATATGTAAAGCTCCTGAGAGTTTTCCGATGATTGGCAACAAGCCATATTTCGAACTAAATCCCGAAAAAAATTCCCATAATTCTGCTGCACGGTTAAAGGGTCATATACTTCGGACATTATTGTATTTGTAGAACTTCCGACTTCACGAATGTATGAAAGTCATACTCAATTTACATTGAATTGCTTTTATTTTGCATTCAACATTTTTATTGCTTGCATTGTGTCAGATGAAACCAATTCTTTTTTAAAATGTGATGAACGAATCCAAACTGGAATTACCCTTCGGAAACTTACAATTGGCAAAAAATCAGCAGATCAAACACGTATTATAAAATGACCGTTATTTATGGCTGACAAACAATCAAACAAATTTGATTATGGTTCAGTAACTATCAGACTGACTAATTGGAATCATTTAGTTAGTAATGGTCACAGTTAGAGATGGGCGGTTAACTGTGGAATCATTTAGTTAGTAATGGTCACAGTAAATTCCTGTCAAAAAACCATATACCTAAGTATTAGAAATAATATCAGACTCACAGAGTTTCCTTTTTCACCTTCAACTCCTCGAGGACCACGTGGGCCGGGCTGTCCTTGTTGGCCACGTTTTCCTTCATCACCCTTCAAACCAGGCTGTCCTGGTGGACCCTGTTTGAAGAAAAAAACACAAACATGCATATTTAATAAAATAACTCTCTCATTTTTCCAATTTTCACACAGGAACATGACTATAATGTTGCCTGAAATATTTAAGCTAGAATTCAAATCATTCTATCATTTGTTACTTTCAAATTCAACGTAACTCAAATTTTCAGTTAGAGAAGAAAATTACATTTCCAGAACATGTGAAATAACACTTGATAATTAAAGACATATTATGGACTTGTTCGGGTGAGTAAAACTGATAAGTTAGTAATCAGGCGTTATTCGCCAACCCAGAGAATTTAACATTCTACTAACATCGCCAAAAATTAAAAAGATATCGATCATACCACTCCATAGAAAACATCATCTGAACTACACTCAATTGTAAATATTTACATCTGGATTTGGGACGCAATTATCGGCGATAGAAAAACACAAATGATTTCGCCATTGAGAGTCATCGCATTTACTTTATATATTAGAATGATGGTGTGTGTTGTCAATTTGGATTAATATTCGTAAAAATAACTACTTTGAGCAAGATTATTCTTCATTTCTATTTGATCACCAGAGTTTTCAGATCACTTTAAAGTGATGAGAAACAAATAGAAATTGAGAATAAACTTGCTCAAAGTAGTTATTTTTTTAAATAATATTTCCAAATTGACAAAATACATCGTCATTCTTATATAATAATTAAATGGAGTGACTCAGAATGGTGTAATTGTTTTCGTTAGTTTATTGCCAATAGTTTCGTCCTTAATCGAGAAGTAAATATTAACAATTGAGCGTAGTTCAGACATAATTATCTATGGAGTGGTATGGTCGATTTGCTTGAGATTTTCAGCTATGTTACTAGAATGCTACATTCTTCCAGCTGACATAATGCCTGAATACTAACTTATTAGTTTCACGAACCTGAACAAGTCCATAATATGTCTTTAAATTTATGATCAAGCCTGAGAATGAGGTGCCCGTCATTTGCAGAATAAGGTCCCCAGAGGGTGAATTTAGTGACTATATCACACATAGTGGACTAGCATCACAAAATTCAACCTCTGGGGACCTCATTCTACATGGTTTCATCTGCTATGGGAGACATAGACTCAAGATTATTGTGATGTACAACCTCGATAATGCAATGTGTCATCTGGCAATTTGGGGATATAGAGAAACTAAACTAAAAAAGAAATAGAATCTATGTGAAGAAGTTTCTATAGAAATTTTATAATAAAGAAACATTCCAGAGAAGATGAGGCCTAAGCAGAATGAGGTCCATAGTGGGAGAATTTAGTGATGCTAGCCCGCACAAATTTCACCCTCTGGTGACCTCATTCTGCTTAGGCCTCATCTTCTGGGAAGTATCTATTTAAGAAATGGATATTGATTTGCTTGCGTTCCATAGAGTATGGATGCAAATTGGTCTGACATTTTGTGTGGAACGTGAAAGCTTTCCACACAGAAATGTCAGACCAACTTGCATCCATACTCTAAGGAAGGCAACAAGCTTGACAACCATTACTTATATTTACACTCAACCGAGTCAACTGACAGATTAGAAGAGCATTAAGTGCTCATTTCCAAAGGTATCTCATGACTTGATGCAAGTTGCGTCTACACAAAAATGGATGCAAGTTGGGGTCAGCACGCGAAGTCATGTGACATAATTTCGACAACCAATGTTCTGCATTCATGTTCCACAAAGCAATTGCATGTGTGAGTGTAAATATAGTCTCAAATTAACATTGTTTTAGTTTCTTTTTCCATTCTGGGAAGTTTCTATATCCTCAAATTTGCAGAAGATAATATGGACAATGAGGTGACTAATGGGTGAACATCACCAACTTCAATTTGGGGAACTTCAATCTGATTCTAGGTCTCCCATAGCAGTTGAGGCCTATAAAGCAGAATGTGGTTCCCAGAGGGTGAATTTGGTGATGCTAGCCCACCGTGGGGAAAAGCATCACATAATTTACCCTCTGGGAACCTCATTCTGCAAATGACACACTATTTTCAGGCTTGTTCAAGTACTACAAGCAGATGACAGGAAACATGGAAGGGAATTGTTAAACTCATTAGCTGAACACCACTACATGTACAAATAAATCAATCATAATACAAGAGGTACTCAGGCACTCATCGGAGATCTGTGGTTGACTTGTGCCATAAGAAAATATGTGCTTCAGTAGAATTATTTTTAGAGTTATTGCACTTTAACCCTTTACCCAACAAACCGGCCAAATAAAGCTTCAACAGCCTAAAATATCTTCGGTCTGTCTCAATAAAACCATACAAATATGGATATCATTGGAACCGGCTCCTTGACCACATTGTGATAGTTACAGTTATACCCTGTGCCAATGCATTCTCTTATATATGCGAGTCGACCATAGGTCGCCTCGCATATATAAGAGAATGCATTGGCCTAAAAAAAATCTTTTTTTAACACTTTTTACCATTTTTTCTTACATTCTTTAACAATTTTATAATTTTTAATGTGTTAAGCCAATGCATTCTCTTATATATGCGAGGCGACCTATGGTCGACTCGCATATATAAGAGAATGCATTGGCACAGGGCCCTTCTGTTGGGTAAAGGGTTAAATAGCGAAATAGGAGACTCGGTAAACAATCCAGGAGGCATCATTCTGGAAAACAATTTGGGCAGGATTGGTTTTCGGACTCATCCAAAAGAGTCATGAGTAGATGTTATTATTCAAATTTGGTCAAAATTGTATTACAGTATTTATTGTGCTTATATCGCGACATGGAAGGACGGAGATATGGAGAGTTTGTGCACAACTCAACCAAAAATAACTCTTATCCGTACTCAATTATTAACCCTTTCACAACGGGAGCTTTGCTGGTGCAGTATTAAAGATACTGTGCCAGTGTATTCTCTTATATATGCAAGTCTCCCACAGGGAGCCTCGCATATATAAGAGAATACACTGGCTTACAAGGTCAATGTAACTATTGTTAGGCGAATGTATTCTCTTATATATGCGAGGCTCCCTTTGGGAGACTCGCATATATAAGAGAATGCATTGGCACAGGGTTTTCGTAAATTTTCAGATAGCTCCAGTCTTGAAAGGTTTAACAGGTTAAATTCAAGCTCAAACTTACAGATATGCCATCAATACCAGGTGGACCTGAAATTCCGGCCGGTCCGCTGTCACCCTTCAAACCTTGCTGTCCCTCGGGTCCGGTGTTTCCTTGTGATCCTTCGGGTCCCTGTAAATGGTTGTATCATGTTATAGAAAAGCTTATATTGAATGGAAATCTAACTCCTAAAATAAAAAAAATCTTGATCAGATCCAACATTGAGATGCTGCAAATGTTCTTACGAATATATATTATATATCTATCGTGCTTTGAGAGCATGGAGACAGAGATAACAAATATACATGTACTGCTAGTAGCGAACAAGTATGTATAGCAAGAACTGACATGTAAAATAGAAAAGATATGTATAGCTAAAACAAATATATGCAGCCATAACAGATGTTTATAGATAGAACAGATATTTATAGATGTAACACATATGTATAAATATAAAGGATATTTATAGATGTAACAGATATTTAATACACACAAGCCTTTATTTTGCAAAATACCAGAAATTTGAAAGTGTTCAGTAAAAATTCATGTCCTGGCCTTTGCCAATAGACAATTATGTTAATGGGGTTCATAACCCTTTTATGACGGGAGTTGTGCTGGTGCAGCATTAAATATCATGTGCCAGTGCATTCTCTTATATATGGGAGTCTCCCATAGGGAGCCTCGCATATATAAGAGAATGCACTGGCTTACAAGGTTAAGGCAAATATTGTTAGGCCAATGCATTATCTTATATATGCAAAGCTACCTATGGGAGACTTGCATATATAAGAGAATGCATTGGTACAGGGTTTCAACAAAAATTCAGGACATAAACTTGTATGATAACATCAGCCCATCCATTTTTGTCATTTCATCTATATATGAACTGAAGAGAAATGTATAGCAGGCCTATAAATTGGGCTGAAGTTTGAGGCATCATGTTCATTTCCAAGTGTCATTATTTTGGAATAGTCTGTTAATCGGAAGGTCGAATCAAACAATATATTTTGGGCAATCTAAAGGCCTGGTTGTAGTCAAAACAATCATGCTTTTATATTTCATACAAAATAACAATTCGGTAATTATTCCTCAAAGATCTCTTAAAAAGTATGTATAATAGAAGTTAAATATATACTAATAAATATTTCACATAAGCTCCTTCTACAGGACTTTAATGATCACTTTTTAAATAAAGAATATAAATTATGTTATAAATTCAGTTTAGTATCAAGACAAGATAAATTTATATATTCCTATAAAAATAAATTTTGTAAAATTTAAATGTTTGCAATTCGCGCAATGGTTTTCTGTCTTTGAGCAAGTTTGAATCAATTATTAGGACATCAGTAAACAAATTTGTGCAGCAATATCAAGACTTTTCTTCATATCAGTAATCATCTTTTTTCCAAGAAAACAAGAAATATCATTACTTTGGCCGCATAATGTTAATTTCATGTTTCTCCAACTCATGCTGTCCCAAAATCCTGCGCGGGCATCCTGTTTGTCTACGTTTAATATGTCTGGGGAAAAATTTTATCGGCACGAAATAATCGAGGTATGTTTTTTATACAAATATTCAAGGAAGTGAGATTGAAAAAACCTGTTCCTGGTTTAGATTTCCAATATATCATTGTAATTGGTAACTATTGTATGCATGTGTTGAAAACGTGAAGATTTAGGTGACTATATGATTTTGGATGAAATAAATCACACCAAATCAATCAACTTTTTAAAGACATCTGTTCAGGAAATATTGGCAAAGGGCAAAGGGCAAAGGGCAAAGGGCAAATGCATTTAGATTCAAAGTTAGCCAAAATGGATGTGGGCCCCTTAGATAAAAAAAAACATGTTTTTTTTCGGAATCTTTTGGCCTGAGAAATTGGAAATTAACTTTCATTGGCCCTATAAAATTTAATTTATTTTGTGCCAAATAATGTGAGTAAACATTGTCAACTTTTTTGTGAACTACTGACTACATAAGATTCTGAAAAGTCTTGATATTACAGGCAACTGACACTGAAACACCAAACAATGCAGCACTGGCTATCCTGCAAGAATTGACCAGGCACTGCAGTGTTTAAAGATATTGTTTGTAGTTATAGTGCTCAGGTAAGGCCAAATAAAAATATTATTTGAATCTCAGACACGACGCATTGGATATTTTATTTTTTATATTATGTTTTTCAAAATTATTTTGGTACTAGTATGTTCTTACCAACATGATCATACGTATTGAGTATTAATTGCAAAATCTATGAACTCTTAACATATCTTTGTGTAGTGTGGAAGACTGACTATCATGTATACATATATTGACATAGAACATTAAGTAGATAACTACATTGAAGAAAATGATTAGCTGCTCATCATAGTCTGGTGTACTAATAGTACTAATAGTAAGGTGTCCATATGTAGACAAGGGATGATATCATAATCCATACTTACAATGTGCACACAAAAAAACAAAATATAAAATAAAGTCCTCCGGCCCTCATTAATTCAGAAAAAAAATTGTCTGAGACTCAAATCATTTTTTTTTGGACTTATAGTGATCAGGTAAGATAGTTAACCCTTTCATGACGGGAGCTGAGCTGGAGCAGCATTAAAGATCATTTGCCAGTACATTCTCTAATATATGCAAGTCTCCCATAGGGACCCTCGAATATATAACAGAATGAACTGGCTTACAAGTTCAAGGTAAATACTGTTAGGCCAATGTATTCTCTTATATATGCGAGACTCGCATATATAAGAGAATGCATTGGCACAGGGTTTTCACAAAATTTCAGGAAGCTCCAGTCATGAAAGGGTGAATTCCAATAATTCCACTGCAATGTTAATCAAATAATGTAGAGGTTGGTAGTGTACATATATATTTACACAGGCCATGTTACATGTGGTCGGAGTAAACACAGTTCTTGAAACTCCCCCATCCCGAACAAAGTTACCTGACCATGATATGTTATTGGGGTAAAATTTCCAAAAAACTTTTTCTTAACGGATAATGGCTACATGAAATTCTACTCTTTATGCATTAACTAAATATCTATTGAATCAAGCTAAAGATTCAACCATATACAATATTGTATTTCTGTGCATGCATTCTGATTCTCAAAATGATTCTCAAAATGATTCTCAAAATGGACAATTCACTGACTAAAGACGGGGTAATTAATTATTCCAGTTTGGATAGCATTTGGTATTACGAGGATATTCCAATTTTTAGTGCCCTTTTAATGGTATCATTTGGACACATGGTCAGCTATCCATCAAAGGATAAACATATATGTACAGGTTTAACCTCCACACCAAGATACCCACTCACACTTTTTTGTACACGGAAGTTTATTTCTGGCAAATAATTTGCTCATTGGTTGAAATGTTCTGCTTGTTTACAAGTTTTCTAAAAACTTATTGCTAAATCTAAATATTAATTTAGACAGTTCTCAAAGTAGCATGGATACAAAGACATGATTTGCTCTCAGTCAGCCTTCTTATGGCAAAACCTTCTGAAATGTTCCTAAAATAAATTCAATTAAGAAAAATCAAGCAAATTTACTAAGCTAAAGCCGCTAAAAATACCCGTGTTCTCAGGCAACTATATACAAGAAAAATTGGATGATTGACAAAGCTTCTTATTTAATATACTGAATGGCCCAATAATTAGAGGGACCATGTAGTTAAATCATCATTTATTATATATAACAGCTTCTGTATAATCAAAGCTTTTGGCAATGAGGCCTTCATCAGTGATGATACGCTATACACTTTCGGCTACATATTGCAAGTTACTTCACTTAATTACAAATGCTTGTTGTGAGTCAAAGTTTCCGTCTTTTTTTGGTAAAGGGTTCAGTTCCCATACCAGCGTTATTCCGTCAATGCGAATATCTGACATAATGATGGACAACTTTGACGTACAGCAATTATTTGAGTTTTAAATTCTGGAATAGTCTAGTTGAATTTGTAAATCAAATTACTTGATGAGGTCAACGAGAACATACATGAGAACACAGTATTTTTTTATCTATTTGGTGTAATAAGAAGCGATTGGGATAATCTATCTAAAATCATAACTATAGAAGCAACTCTCAACAGGCCGATGACAATGGGATGAAGTGAAATTGTTCTTACCAATACTCTTGCTCACCTACGTTAGCTATTGGTTAGTGTTCCATTCAGAGATTAGCACAAAGAAAAAAGATTCAAAGAACTTAACAACCCAGTTACCTCTTTTTGTATTATTTTCCAGTTTCATCTTTTAAATTTAGTTTTTTTTAATTAGTGTTAGTCCTGGAAGTTGCCGAGGCATCAACAGAGATTGAAAATTCCTTACCTTACTGGTATATGTTTTTGAGTGGTGATTTCGGAGTGAAATATTTCAACAATTTGTTCCAAGTTCATGAAATAAAATTTGTGCATAGCTCATATATATGCAGCATTATTAATTTTGTGCAGTTTATAATTTATGCAATCAGTACAAAGATTTTGCCTATAAATGCATCTTCTGATCTGACTTTTTCTTGCAAATTCGCTTGCGGTTTGCTATCCACATTAACATCAGGAAAGGGTTGCTACCTACACTAACATGTCCATGCGTCAAGCAAAATAACAGTCTACCAAAAAGATACATGGCCAGACTTGGTAATTTAACCCTTTACCCAACAAACCGGCCAAAACCGGCCAAATAAAGCTTCAACAGCCTAAAATATCTTCGGTCTGTCTCAATAGAACCATACAAATATGGATATCATTGGAACCGGCTCCTTGACCACATTGTGATAGTTACAGTTATGCCCTGTGCCAATGCATTCTCTTATATATGCGAGTCGACCATAGGTCGCCTCGCATATATAAGAGAATGCATTGGCCTAAAAAAAATCTTTTTTTAACACTTTTTACCATTTTTTCTTACATTCTTTAACAATTTTATAATTTTTAATGTGTTAAGCCAATGCATTCTCTTATATATGCGAGGCGACCTATGGTCGACTCGCATATATAAGAGAATGCATTGGCACAGGGCCCTTCTGTTGGGTAAAGGGTTAACATTCTCCAGGCAACCCTTAGGAAACCTTGGCCTTATCAGCATAACAATTTATTTTTGGACATTTTCAGCACTATATATATGAATTGGTTTGGAAATATTCTGCGTATGTATGTTTTGAGATACCTTTTACCAAATTATATATACGTAATTTTGGGAATCGAATGAGCCACCTCCATTTAAGGTTCAGTTTGTTCTAGTTTTATTCTAATTATCCATCATAATCATTAAATATCTTCAAAATATATCATATTTGATTTATTTTCATAATGTTTTCAATGTGGTATTCAATTGAGATAAAGAATTGAAAAAAGCTGTATATTTCTCTAATTTTAACATATTGTATGTAGTCCTTCAGTAATGATATAAATTTGGAGGGGATCTATGTGTGGAAATAGAAAGCAGTGATGTTAAAACTAAATATTAAAAATAAGTTTAATGGTTAAAAAACACACTCATCAGAGAAAGACTCACAACAATTAGATATGCATTAGAGGAGCAATGAAGGAGCAATGGAGGAGAATGACGTTTTTTTTGACAGATATTAATAACTTTTTGACATTGCCACTGTTGATTATAGAAAATTTACACATGCACATACACACAGGGTTGGCGCTGGACTAAAATTTTCTCTTACCAACTGAATTTTTTTTTGCCAAATTTAATGGAGGGTGTAATTTGGGAACATTTAAGAACAAATCTCATTTCAAGATAAAATGCATCCATTTCTTCACACAAAATAAATGTTTAACAAGACAGCATCATTAATATATATCAAAGATGCAAGGTTACAAATTACAAGTTTCTCACTCAACAGCTGGTTATAATCAAATTACTAATACCAGTATCATAAAAACTTTACAGAACATGTTTTTTTCTGACTGTCATACTTTCACATTTTAACCACAGTCGATTAACTATCCATACATCTTTGAATATCTGTTTTGTCAATTGTGTAGGTTTGTTAGTTACTTTAAAAAAAAATTAATTTAAAACCCCTTGCCAAAATGTTTGCCAAATAAATTTTTTTTTTGACATTGCCAATTGAGTTATGTCTTCTTAAGTCAAACGTGACATTAAACGAAACATATAGTAGTGAGAATTAACTCATTTTCATCCACCTCATATTCCATGTAAGCATGTACACTTGTACATGTTCTGCTATACTAAGCATTTCAACATGAACAATCAAAATTAATTGTAAGAAGGTTTATGATAATAAATTTAATGAGACATGCCCCTCAGTCCTCTTATGCACATTCTGTCTGCAACTATAATGGGTTTTGCACATTCTACATGCAATTTAGAGCGCCATACATTGACTTCCTATACACTCAGAAAGTAAACATTGTGTATGAGAAGAGATATTTTTGTCCCGTTTATACAGCTGTGGGGGACATTGTGTGTAATATATTGTACTATTAACTGCTAGAGAAAAATTAACCCTTTACCCAACAAACCGGCCACAACCGGCCAAATAAAGCTTCAACAGCCTAAAATATCTTCGGTCTGTCTCAATAGAACCATACAAATATGGATATCATTGGAACCGCCTCCTTGACCACATTGTGAGAGTTACAGTTATGCCCTGTGCCAATGCATTCTCTTATATATGCGAGTCGACCATAGGTCGCCTCGCATATATAAGAGAATGCATTGGCCAAAAAAAATCATTTTTTAACACTTTTTACCATTTTTTCTTACATTCTTTAACAATTTTATAATTTGTAATGTGTTAAGCCAATGCATTCTCTTATATATGCGAGGCGACCTATGGTCGACTCGCATATATAAGAGAATGCATTGGCACAGGGCCCTTCTGTTTGGTAAAGGGTTAACAGATTGAAGCTCTATTTGTTCCGAGTTTCAAAACTACTTTGTGTATTTTTGTGGAATATGTGATTTTCCCATAATGAATCTTCAATCATTTTCTAAATCTTTCAATTGAATCGGAAATTTTGATCTAAAAAGTAGGTCTAACATATCATGTAACAGCTAATGACTATAAACGTCTCATCTCAAAGATTGCCTATTAAATCTAAACTAATTCAGTTTCTATTATATCTAAAATCTTCATCATATTAGTTAATTAACTAGTTAACTCGTTAGTTAATTGTTGTTTAGTTCTGTTAGTTGATGTCAGTATTGTTAATTTTCTGAAAGACAAAATATCCAATATTTCGAAAAATAATATTACAACAGTTTAGTTAAATAGAGCACTGAAATGCCTTAACAGTAATTGTATATAGTGACCTTCTGTTAAATGAACAAATTTGAATATGTATCTATCAATATATAATTTTACCCTTAATTCACAATTCACAAATGTGTCTTTATTTTCTCATCTTGAGCTTCTAGTAGTAATTCCAAATAGGAATGCAATCTTCCACTGTATTTAATTTTATTTCATAATTATTTGATAAAAGGAGTTCTATTTAATTAATAAAACCTTAACTAATTTATCCCTTTCATGATGGGAGCTGCATGGTGAAGCATTAATTATCATGTACCAGTGCATTCTCTTATATATGGGAGTCTCCCATAAGGTGCCTCGTATATATAAGTGAATGGACTGGCTTACAATGCCAAGGTAAATGTTGTTAAGCCAATGTATTCTCTTATATATGCAAGGCTCCCATAGGGAGCCTCGCATATATAAGAGAATGCATTGGCACAGTGTTTTCCCAAATTTCCGGAAACTCCAGTCATGAAAGGGTTAACATATATACTAACAACAGTTATCTGATGAACTTCATTCTCTATAATCCGACTAATTAAGTGCGAAAAATTATATATCTGACTTGAAACATCGAAAATCATCACGAAGCTTTGCTCATGTGTTGAACCATATAAAGTGACCAAACTGCTCCCCCTGTACGATCAAAATCTTTAACCCCTTCTATACTGAATGGATTCTCCCATTCAGTTATAAAAGTATACATTGGAATGGTTTATTATTCATTTGTTGACCTAAAAACTCCAGGTAGATAAGTACATATGTTCATGTACACAAAATATACACAATATGTATATAAGCAGACTACAGACAGACGAAAAGATAATATAAGTGCAGAAGGATTCATATTCATTGGTGGGAAATGTTCAGATAATAAGTTCAACAAGAATTTCCTAAGGGAACTACTGTTTGTTGAACTTATTATCTGAACATTTCCTAAAGGAACTACTGTAATGCCTTAAATAATCGACTCCTTAACCACAGCATAATTATCGGTATTATTTTAGGATTTGGTTGGTAATATGGCTTGTTGCCATTCATCGGAAAGCTCTCAGTGAGAGCTTTCCTATGAATGGCAACAAGCCATATTTCCGACTAAATCCTGAAAAATTACTCATAATTCTGCTGAGGTTAAGGAGTCGATTATTTAGGGCATTACTGTACTGGTCAATGAGTATTCAGTATTGAAGGGTTAAAGTAATAAACCTACATTTCCTTTTCAAATATTTTTGGACAAATTTATCATAAATTTCCGTTAAACACATAGAAATTGACAAACATGGATGAAAATTAACATATTGTTTTTAAGGAGGGCTTGCCATTGCCAAACCAGAAATGAACTGTTGTTATTACTTTAAAAAGCTATTTCAGACGCTTATTTAATCTTCAAGTTATTTTAGCACTGCATAATTAACACCGACAGTTAAAATAATAGATATGATAAAACTAAAAATGACCGATCAGCAGACTGTAAGAGATTCAAGTGTGTGAGGGAGAATGTTTATCGATTGCTTATATCATCGGTGGACCTCTAAAAGGTCGTACCTCAGGAAAATCAAATTGTTCAGGACACAAAACACTATTTATCTCTGGAACTAGAATTGGTATCTGCCAATAACTTTGCACAATAACACTTTATATCACATTTGTTATAATACATGTAGATACACTTTCATATTCAATTATCTTCTAGTTGATGAGAAAACATGATTTGATTGTGTTACACGATACTTTAGAAGTTAAAAATTTAAATCTTGCCCATATGACATTTTAGTTTTGACGATTCCCGTGGTTTCGTTAGTCTCCGTCACTCAGGATAAGGAAGATACGACCTCTGGCCATTCTTTTTCAAAACAATCCAATCAGAAATATCCTATCGGGAACGGGTTCGAAAATAAAAATTACGACATTTTAGAATTAAAAAAACAAATTCGCAGGAAACCCAGAAACAACATTTTAGAACACCAATTTCGCTGATAAACATTGAAAAATGGCATTTATACTTGAAATATTGACAAGTTATCTGAGATCACATTATACACATCATATTCCATATTATATACCATTTGGAAGAGGAACAAAAATATATATATTCCACCAGAATATGGAACAGCTGTGACCTAGGAGCGTCCACCAAGTGATAGAGATTCTCACATTCACCCCAAGAATTCCACAGTTATTTACCCCAGAATGCATCATAATTCACAACTAAGGGATAGAGTTATTTCCCTTCCATTGATAATAATATACTGGCAATACAGACCAGATCGAAATTAAGCACAGAACACACGTTACAGTACTTGACAAAAACAACATGTTCAGTTTATTCAACCAGATAAGTTGACAATACAATGTTTTGGAGATTCCTCTTTCAAATGGTATATAATATGGAACATGTTGTATATACTGTGATCTGGTGATTTGGAAATTAGGTAGGCCTGTAAAACATGTGCTAATAGTCACTTTAATAAAAATATCTACATATTTAGGTGCCCGGGAATCAGCAACATAATCTAACTTCATGAAATTATTTAAAATGAGCAAAGCAATGATCTGATATTCAACAAATCGCCTAAAGAAGACGTATATAATATACAATGTACATACAGGTTTTCCTTGAGGTCCTCGCAGTCCAACAGGTCCAGGGGGTCCCGGTGGTCCCTGAAAATAATGAAACAGTTTGACATTGTGAAAACAATTCTGATGATCAGAGAAACATGAATGTTGATATATATTTCAGAAGATAGCTTAATTTAGAAGCTTTTGGGCTCTTGGCCTTCTTCAGCATTTATTATAAGGAGACAGATACATCTTCAAAGTCAACAATATTACATATAGAGGATCTCACATGAGTTTCTATTTTATACGGAATTTATCAACCGAGTTCACTAAATTTGATTTGAGCCGAGGTTTACCGAGGCTCAAATATAATTAGTGGAAGAGGTTGATAACTTACGTATAAAATAGAACGAGTTTGAGATACCTTTTATAACATGATCAAACAAACGTGAAGTATTCATCGAAAACAACAATCATAAACTTCAGCAATCGCAAGTCATTTAAATAATGGCGTGACGTCATCGCACGCGCTAATATCGCACGCACTAATATTACACGTGTGTCTTACCAATAATTATGAAGCTGGTTTTGTGGGTTATTTATGTGATAAAAATGGAGATATATGTTGATAGTTTATGCACTTGGTACTCTTTAAGAAACCTAGAAATGACAAAGAGAATGTAAAGTTTGTGTTGTCGGGAGATTTCAGTAGGGGACGTTACAGAATTGTAAGTTACAAGATACTAAAAAAAAAGTAAAAAGAAAAAAAAACTGTTTCTCTTTCCTCATTTTATTTAATATTACCAAGTCTCCAATTCAAGTCAACCAATTGAGACCATACCATGTCACCAAATCGGAAGTCATTTCTCATACCATGCCAGTACCACAATTTTAAATATATGCCATTTCCCTCTGCTTCGAGTCGTAACTTGCATGTGTCATAATATGTCTGTTGAAACAGCCATTCTGAACAGAAGTAACAGATAATACATTGAATGTTCTCAACTGCCAGTCTGGATTCTCTGTGCTAAATAACTGTACCTCCATAAAATGTAGATTGTAATCCACAATACATAAACAAGGCAACTTTTCAACCACAAATCAGAAGATCTGTGTCCTGTGTTGTAAATGTCCACCATTATATAGAGTACCAGACTATGTACACAATTTTGACGTCATATGTGTTCCTTTCATTGAAAACGACATCTAATTGGTTCAACGAAACTAACATGACTGAAATCAACAGAATTGCACATGTGGTGATGTAAGCAATAAGGAAGCAACCATGATTGGGAAAACAAACTATGGGTTATCTATTTTTGTCCGCTTCATACTTTATAGACTTTGGGAGCAAGTTGTATTACTGATTGCTATTTCCACATACCCTACCCCCTGATACACCCGAATATGTTCTCAGATTTAACGCAGAACCGCATGTTCTATATGTTTTATTTACAGCATTAGTATTTCAATGCAAACTCATGCACTGTTGATGATTTTTGTGATGAGGTTACAAATTGTTGACATGGCAAATATGTTAGTGTCTCAAGTTGCCTGGTATAGCATGGTACCAGAGTGGTCAGGTGGTATTGGCCACCTCGCTTGGTACAATGCTATACCAGGCAGCTGGAGACACTGTAACTTATATTACTGGCTGTGGATTGATCAGTCTTTGTCAACATGGAAATGGCAATAGATTTACCCCAAATAAACAGATAATATAAATTTGCATAATTTAGTAATTTCCCTCGACAAGATGAAAACGTGTAATAGCCATATTTTTTTTTAAATATAAGAATAATAAAAATAACTGTTTCACTGGAGATGCAAAAGTTTGTATGGTAGTCATCTACTATATACCACCTCTGACTCATTCATGATAAAATTAAGGGAATGATTGTTGATTGAAATATTATTTTTTCCTTTGACACAAGGTGAGTTAAAATTCCTCGAAATATAAAGTGCTTACCGTTGCTCCTGGATCACCAAACTCTCCCTTTGGACCTGGTGGACCTGGGCGTCCTTGTAGACCAGTTAAACCAGTTGGACCTGGCATTCCTCGTGGGCCTTCTGCTCCCTGGAAACATCAGAAAACGTCATCAGATTCAATTCAATCAAAGGATGACTGTTCATGCATTATGACGCCTTTTCCCTTGGAATACTCCTTCATGTAGCATTGCCAAAATGGACAGCCAAATTGTTTCAAAGTATACAATTAAAATAACGGCGAGCTCAATATTTCCATTTAAACTCGATAACGGTACAAAAATTAAAACTAGAGATGGTCCTGTACCAGATGGGAATAAGGTATACCCCAGTATTCAATATGTTATTACAAAGAAGTAGCCATTACCATATATTGGAATTGGTCAATAGTGTCATTGGAAACTTGCTACTTACCTGTAGCTATTCAGTTATGCAAGCTTATGTTCAAAGTAAAAACATTTGAATAACTCAGCAAATATGAGTCTGACCGAATTCCACATCGCAGATGCACAGGTTCAAATGATTGAACCCTGTAGCAAATTTGATTAAAATTGAAAAAAAAAATTCAAAAAGTGGTCATATCTCAGTCAAAATTGTTTGAACCGAACTCCAAATCACAGACCCCTGTAGCATATGGGATTCAAATTGAAAAAGAACATTCTGAGAAAACGTCCGGACAAAACTCGGACCAAGTTATGCATTTTGAGAATATTTTCTAAGTCTGACAGACTAAATAATAATAATGATACTAAACAATTGTGGCAAGTTTAAAACAAATTTACCGAAAAATGTACAAATAAAAGCTCGGACAAAACTGTGTCCACGCCCCGACGGATGGACAAGCTGATTCCAGTATACCCCCCACCCACAACTCGTAGTGGGGGATATAACTACATTGATATATTTGATATAATATCAATAAACCTCGGAGCCCTACCATACACATTTGAAGACCTCACCTTCATACCAGCTGATCCCTGAGTACCCGGTGATCCTGGTTCTCCGGCAATTCCCTGCAACATAGAAATTTTTTTGATCAGTTCATGATGGTTTCCAAATTTGTGTCAGTTAGATTCCTATACTATTACTCACAACACTTAATGGTTTTAACCCTTTGGTGGGTCAATAAGTCATATATGACATCAGACTAGATTGAGTAAGAGAACAAATTAATTCTTCGAATCGGCATAACTAATCAAATTCATCACTCCAGAAAACACGTATTTCCCCTGATTTTTCGTCATTACATATAAACTAATACAAAATTACTGGAGAAGTGCTGTAAACACGACAACCATTAGATGGCATGAATGTTGTTCTACCTCTTAAAGAGTTAAGCATAGCATCAGAATACATGATGATTTTAGAGCTGTCATCAGATGCAACATGTTATTCATACAATTTTAAATAAATATATATGTTTACTTAGAAACTAGACAGTTTCACACATTTGGTTTCAGATGTATATGTATAAATATGCAGTTCATGATAGTTTCAAAGATGTTGTTGGATGGATATGTATTTTTTTGGTAAATCAAGATGCCTTGTCCTGTTACAAAAAGTTTGTGATGGTCTCGAACATTGTGTCAGATATATAGATATCAGCAGTCTTGAGTAAACTACATACCCACATATAAATAGTGGGTCTGATGACCTTTCGTAAAGTTTTCATTTCCCAACCCTGGGATTCTATGTCAGTAGTGCCAATCAGAACTCACTATTATAGCACCACCAATATAAAGGAGTCCAATCGATACCACGAGCCTTCCGAGAAATGAAAAGTTGGCGGGAATATGATACTCAGTATCCATATGTTTACAAAGACTGAGATATCAGCTACTTAAAAGCAATAGTGGTTAAAAGCCTGAATTTAGCTGTATATGAATGTTACTCAAGACATGATCGTTTCAATCATAGTATCAGATGTACAAATAGTTACTAGTTACAATTCATAATGGTTTCAAACCCAGTGTTAATTTTACAAACATGGAATGACAATGTATGATGATTTCAAAAGCAGCATCAATTGTGTATACATGGGATGCCAAGTCATGATGGTTTCAAATCTGATGCATGTGTATGTTTTATTTATCATTATAATATTAGAATGTCTACATCTTTGTGTCAAATTAAAAAATTAACATAACAAAATCTTGGGTTTTTGATATAGATTCTGATATATAATATGGACCAGGGACCAGCCTAGAGATTTCAAATTGGGAGAAGTCACATCTCCACATTTTGTTAATTTATAGGGAGAAGTGGATTGTTATCAGGGAGAAATAACTTTGGCTGAATTTCAAGTTAAACCCCAAAATCACCCTTCAACGATACCATAGGTATTATGCAACACAAGAGCCCATTTATAAAACCATTATAGTGACTAAGAACACCATTATAATAAGTAAATAAATGTTAAATACCCTGCTGGGACATATGCATACTGGCAAATAGGGAGTAGTGGAACATTTTAGGGAGAGGATGTCTCCCAAGTCACCTAGGCTGGTCCATGATACGGAGATAAGAAATCCACAGTTTTTGGTAACAGAGCCCTATACAGGTAATTAACATACCGGTTGTCCTGGTGGTCCCTGGATACCTTGAGGTCCTTGTGGACCGAAAGGTCCCTACAAAAAAAGAAAGAATACATTAAGAATATGTTCATAGTAAAAATAGGCTGTATGACTATGTTGTTGTTTTTGTTGTTGTTGGTGAGGAAAGTGTTGGTTTAAACAATATTATATTATACCAAACAAAAAAAAGTACAAATAATACATGGACATGAAATATAAAGAGGATCAGGCAACAAGCTTTGAGGTTTTTGTTAAGTCCTATCCTATTGGTGAGGAAAAAGTTGAAAGGTGAGAAAAGTGTTTGTGGTCAGGAAAGACGGCAGAGAGGGTTAATTTCACCTGGAAATAACTCCACTGCATGTAGACACCAATGTGGTAAGCAATCAACAATTTGCCCAGATATATTAAACAGGTTACCCTCTGTTTGGATGGATCACAAATCCGTAGCCATCGCTGGATTGTTTACGATACCTAATGTGCTATGACCCATAGCGCCGAAGCCACCGAATTCCAGAAATAAGTAGGCAACTTACCTGTGTTCCGACCTCGCCCTTCAGACCTCTATCACCACCAGGACCGGTGTCACCCTGAAAATAAAAGCAATTTACAATCAGATGTTTGTGCGCAATTTGAATTTCTATATTGTCGGTGAGCTTCCAAAACCTTGTATCGACGTTTTTTACAATTTTACAGAAGACACAAAACTGAATAACTTTGAAATAGTCACACCACCAATGGATGTTTTACATCCAACTTGTCTGCCGATGTATTGAACGTTTCTTTGATTTAAGCAATATCTATCTTTTAACTCCAGTGCAAAATTTTGTAATTAGTACATGCAGAATTAATACCTCGCACCTGTTCTTTGTCTCTCTAGTTTAAATTCTATAAATAGATTAAAAACCTTGTTTAAGAAAAAAAAAGTGGGAGAAACAATTCGAAGCGGATAAAATCTTGTATCAGAGGGGTCACGAGGCAAACAACCTCTCATTGGCTGAGTAGCACAATTACCCAGGTGTAATCAGACCCGTAGATTTCGAATCTGCAATAAAAAAATTCCCGCCAAAACTGCCAATATGAGGTCTTGTAATCTCACCGACGATATGTAACCATAGGGTATGAAAATACTTAACAAGGAAGAAGTGATGTGCCCTAATTGATTAAATGACACAAATCAGAAACCTAATGAAAGTTTATCAATACTTTTGTGACCATAACGTCAACAGATGGCCATGTAGTATCTGGAATAGTGATGTGTGGTTTTGAAATCTCATTTTGGTTTTGGTATGGTTTTTGTAGAAAAAACAAGTTTTGGTTTTGGTTATGGTTTGAGTCAATATAACAGACTATATTTATAGAGCAGATGGTATAATATAACATATTATTTCCAGTGATTTAAATAATTCCAATGCAATAAATGTATTACTATATTCAATTATACTGATGTGATGCGACACAAATTGAAAGAACATCAAAGGATTCAAAGCACGACTGCCAATACCGTTATCTTTGATCGGCCATCGCGCAATGATGTTTATTTATTAGCAACATTGCCGATTTCATAACTGGTATTTGTGTAAGTAATTATAATAAATAGCATGGCTTTTGTTTTAATTTTTAACACTCTCCTTGCCATTGTTGGTATTGTACCATTGTTCCCTTAAAACATAGTGCATGCCCAATTTAATGCGACTAATCAACTTGTGATTCTGAAGTCGACTTTTGGTGAACAATTTGTCAATGTTGACAAATCGTTTCAATACTATCTTGGACGGCCTAAGATTGAGTGTTTCTTACCTTGTCGCCATCAGAACCTGGAGGACCAACTGGACCGGGTGGACCTGAATACCCCTGTAAAATAGGAAGTGTTTATTACAGATAGTTTATGGGACTGGGTCAAGGCTGCAAACAGTTTGTTGGTCATTTGCAGAATGAGGTCCCTAGAGGGTGGATTTAGTGATGCTATCCCGCACAGTGGGCTAGCATTACCAAATTCACCCTCTGGGAACCTCATTCTGCTGAGGCCTCATCTTCAGGAAAGTATCAATATCCCATAATTTGCAAAAGATAAAATGTATAATCGAGGTGACTGATTCTCATCCAAAATGAGCAATTGTGATGGTAAATTAATTTCTCTGGATTAACTGAAGGCTGATGTACGCTTTGGCTCAATGATTTTGCACAAATAGACAGATCTGCATTCAGGCGTTAAACATGCCTCCTAATTAAATTGCCTACCATGGGATGCTAGTTAGACAACCTTCTGTCAGAATGTCGTCTTGTAGCACTAAGGCTATGGCAACTCTCGCTAATCTACCCAATAATTTCATGAACATATTCTTCATTTCCGTTGAGACATCACTAAAATGTCACCGGTTGGGCATGAAATAGCATATTGATGCCTATGTTTATAATATACATATAAGTTTTTTGCCGATGTTTTCGATAAAATTTCTATGAGTTCGGGCCATAATTTTTATCCAGCTTAAGCATTTTTTTTTTAAATGTCCGTTTTGCAAAAAGGATAAAACTAGCACCATTGTAACATTCGGGTATTGAGTGTCACTATTACAGTTCCCATGACCGTATTACTTCACCATGTTGAAACTATTCACATTTTTCACTTTATACAATCAAAAATGTGATTTTAAGATAGGTGATTTAAGTCAGACTGAATACTGCGAACAGCCAGGTTGTCTAACCGCAAACAGCTGGTACGAACATCTGCCTACTCCTCTATATTATGCACTATTTCATTGGCTACTGGTGATAAGTGCAGATCTGTCAATTGAGCTGTAATTATATATGCAGATGTAAGCTAGCAGTACTCATGTTCACTTGATGAAATTAAACTATGTTGGTACCAGAGGTGGATAACCATTAACAATCCATACACCAGCTGTCTACTTCAGTATTCCATTAAATGAAAGTGTCAATGACACTGTACCTCAACTTGGGAAGGAGTTTATTTTTTGCTGAGAAATGAATAGAATGATAAAGAAGTAAAGCCAAAAAGTTACAATAAAGATCTTGTATTGTGTAGATGAAATTATTTTCATTTCAAACATTACACCAATAAATGTGGGCTGCAGGGTGTGCAGATGGATTCAAATTTGAAATCCAAGATAGCTGCTGGCGGCCATGTTTTATAAATTTTTTGGAAAATAATCGATGGCTCCAATCTAGAGGTCACCCCGAAGATTCAATTGAAGTTTGGTGACAATAGGATGAGGGATGTGGCCTGCAGGGTGTGCCGACGTATTTAGTCATACAAAGAGTAAAATCCAAGATGGCCACTGGCAGCCATGTTTTTCAACAAATTTCGGAGATAATCGATGGCTCCCATCCCGAAGATCCCTATGAAGTTTGGTGACAATTGTGAGAGCTGTGACCTGTTGGGTGTGCCACAGGATTTAGTCGTACGAAGAGTAAAATCCAAGATGGCTGTTGGTGGCCATGTTTTTCAACAAAATTCGGAAAAAATTATGGCTCCCATCTAATAGTCACCCAAAAGATCTGTATGAAGTTTGGTGAAAATCAGATGAAGGATGTGGTTTGTAGGGTGTGCCAAAGGATTTCGTCATATTCAAGATGGCTGCTGGCAGCCATGTTTTTCATTGAAAATCGCTAAAATTTGATAGCTCCCATCTAGAGGTGATCCTAAACATGCCTGTAAATTTTCAAAACATTTCTCCAATAAATGCAGGCTGCAGGGTGTGCCGATGGATTCAAATTTGAAATCCAAAATGGCTGCTGGCGGCCATGTTTTTAAAAAAAATTTGGAAAGAATTGATGGCTCCCGTCTAGAGGTCACCCCGAAGATCGATCCATATGAAGTTTTGTGATGATCGGAAGAGGGATGCAGCCTGAAGGTAAGCCAAAGGAAATTGTTAATGGATGAATGCATGATAAACGGACAGACAAAGTAAAGTAAAGTTGAGCCAAAGATGTAAGCAATCAAAACTATTCAGATATCGGATACATTTACTCACCTTGATGCCTGGTGGACCGGGTGGACCAGATAATCCTCGAAGACCTTCTGAACCCTATATTCAGAGAATATGCAATTATGATAAAAGAAAATCAATTTTCTGCAAATACTTCAGAAATACATACATTTTATAAAGCGTTAAAATATGACACACTGTTGAGAAACCACAGGACATGAGACAAGAACTGACATACTTTAATTTGACAGATTGTTAAAGATGGATTATCTCTTTATTGATAGTTTCCTGGGTATGAAATAATACGTATGAGTTGGAAAGTGAAATGATTCTATAAAATAATATTGATTTTATTTCTATATTATTTTATTAAAATGTGACAAATATAATATCAATTAATGGGCCATATATTTGTTGCTATATTTGGAACTTAGATAGAGGCATCCAGCGTGGTGCTC
Source organism: Siphonodentalium dalli (assembly GCA_032622095.1). NCBI lineage: Eukaryota > Metazoa > Mollusca > Scaphopoda > Gadilida > Siphonodentaliidae > Siphonodentalium > Siphonodentalium dalli. The sequence continues at coordinate 62,160,252 of CP136069.1, read as the reverse complement.
CAAACGAATGTGAGCTGCAAAATGTCTTTAATTGATTGTTCCTATTGTAATATTAAGTGTGAATAAAGTATATAAGACCTAGAGTGTAGCATATGCTTATTTTCAATAATAAAAAAAAAACCAAAAAAAACACAAATATAAGAATTGGTCGTGAATATCAGGGACTGTTATTGAACAGCAAAGAGTTATTTTATAAAAAAAAAAATCCAACTAAAATCAATACATATTGACAGACGCGTTTCCGGAAAAGGGTCTTCATTCAGATCTATTATCTCATACCCAGCAAACTATATAAATTATGTTACAGAAGAGATAATCCATCTATAAGTTTGACATCAGCTTTTATTTATTTATAACCTGCTTTGATAGGATTTAACATTTGAATAAATCAGACCCAATGGAAGCTACAGTAATGCCCTAAATAATCGACTCCTTAACCACAGCAGAATTATGGGTAATTTTTCAGGATTTAGTCGGAAATATGGCTTGCTGCCATTCATCGGAAAGCTCTGTGAGAGCTTTCCGATGAATGGCAACAAGCCATATTTCTGACTAAATCCTGAAGAATTACCCATAATTCTGCTGTGGTCAAGGAGTCGATTATTTAGGGCATTACTGTAGGCAAAGCATGTGAAATCACCATTGACTCTGATACAGGGTTTCCACTAAATGGGCAGTGGGTCTCTTTAGGGTCCCTTTCCACTGGCGCAAATATCCACTATGGCACATTCCCCTACGTGATATGCATACATCACATACAGTAATGCCCTAAATAAACGACCCCTAAACCACAGCAGAATTATGGGTAACTTTTAAGGATTTAGTCGTAAATATGGCTTGTTGCCATTCATCGGGAAGCTGTCACTGCGAGCTTTCCGATGAATGGCAACAAGCCGTATTTCTAACTAAATCCTGAAAAGTTACGCATAATACTTCTGTGGTTAAGGAGTTGATTATTTAGGGCATTACTGTATATGTCCACTAATAAAACTAAAAGGGAATAACTAATGCTAACCACTAGTGAAAAATTTTACAGAAAAATAATTATCTACAAGGATACACACATCGAAAAGATTTGCCGTATTCGGAAAAATTAAGAAGTAGCTATTTCTAGAAGACATGTATTTGATTCCTCCTCACGATTATGTTGTCAAATAACACATGTCCTTTTTGTATTGATCACATGGACCAGGTATTAGACGATAAAGGTCGAGCAGTTTGTATAATAAAAACTAACTAAAAAAAAACCTAAGATTCATTGACTTTATCCATTTATATTACCATGGACATTCAGAATGTGGGCTTAACCTATTGGCTACTTCAGTACTGAGTATGGACGTAAAATGTCATGCTGTGTGCTATACGTCCGTACTAAGTACGGACCAATTTCAGTACATTAGCCTTTAGCCATTATTCATAAATAGATTTCAGTGATTGGTGTATCGGGACCACTGTATCTCTAAGTATTAAACAGTGTATGATGTTCCATGATTGTGAAAGATTATAGCCTTTCAACGGAGTCAGTTTATGGTTTTCGTGATATTCCGGTTCCATTGGGAAAAGGCCAAGCGCATCATTTAGTAGCGAAGAGGTTAAATTATGGTCTGATTTACTAACACTAGAAATTTGCTATCTGTTGCATGGACTGTGATTTTCCCCCAGCAGCTATAGGGCTCCCATCGTTCCCTCCCCCCGAACCCCTAGTGGAAACCCTGTATGATTATACATACGATATCTCCTTTTGGTCCTCTCTGTCCCATTGGTCCAGGCACACCAGGCTGGCCCTACAAATATAATAATTTGTAATTAGAAACATTTTCAAGATAGATGAAAACACTAGAATTCGCTATTTTACATCCCAAATGTATCAAAAGTTAAAAACATACTGAATTGTAGCACCTACTGGCTTGAGTATCACTTCAGGTAACTGATATACTAAAGTGGACAATTATTCCAATCTTTATTCTGCAACAGTTTCACAAATTAGAAATTATACATCTATTGAGCTTATGTCTTCTGCCAATACCATTATTGGCACTTATAATACTGAAAAGTCTCAAATCAACAATCCACAAACATTTTGAAAATAACCAATAGTCAAATTAACATTCTTGACATAGTTTTTAAAATGTCTTATTCAATTCTGTATCAAGTTCCCGCGACATGATATATAGTTCGAATGAGCTGTCAACAACATTTAATCTCTGACATTCAAATCGGGCATACCAGTTTAGTCCTGAAATATAGAAAGAGAAATGAGTTGATAGTGAAATGTCACATGACGTAGACAAGGCCAGGGTCCGCGTTTCTGATTGCCAATTTAGCAAATTGCTATAAAAAAAACTCGCAACATAAAAATTCCGTTTCGCAACAAAATTGGCACCTACCTTCTTGCCTTGTGGCAATTGATCCCAATCGGCCATATAATAAAGTTTGCAGTCAATTGGTCAAAAACAAACACACATTGCTATCAGGTCGCGACATTGCTAATTGGTTATTTAATTTAAAGCATTTAATGGATTTGTCGCTTATGTCAAATTGACATTATATCACTGGAGTGAATGGGTTTAGAATTTCTACTCGATTATAACACATAGTATAGGCTATCGACTCCAATTTGACAAACATGAGTGAAAAGGGCTTCCTGAAGGCTAACTCGTTAGGAAATTGTGTTTTGATAGTGGGTGTGAGATAAATTATCTAAAATATGTGCCCTTCATAACTCAGCATTCACAAATAGCAAATATGATTCATAAGAGTTTTTTTTAAATACTCAATTCAATAGTTGCACCAAAATTATGACTTGGGGGGAAAAAAGTGGCAAAAGAAAATGAAAAGTGGCCAAAAATATCAAGAATGCTGGCAACTGGGAATTTTGGGACAGATGTAAACCTTGGACAAGGCTAATTTCAGCAAGTTTGGAACATTTTAAATAGTGAAACTGCAAACATGGCCTATAACAGTCATAGTGTTATGTTAATACAGCAGATTGTCGCACCCCATTGATGGCCCCACAATGAGAGGAGCAATGGATATTCAGTTGTAAATGCTTCCATATATCTAAGGCTCCCAATGGGGAAAAACACTTTTCTGCACTCAAGAGTTATGAAGTTTTACGTAACTATGCGCTGTTTGCCCCATAAAGAAATAGTCTCAGATAAATATAGACTCTTTGATGTATTTTAATGGCCTAAATTTAATGAAATAACTTTTCAATCTCTTCATTCATCAGAGTTTGTTGGAAAAAAACAAACGTTAAACCCGGTGCAACAATAGTACATGTTGGTACACCTGGCACTATTTCCTGTTCATTGCATATCATGTTCGTTGCATATAACAATTTATAGAATGGTTTATTGAATGGAATAAGGGTATGATCATGTAATAAATGCTATTTTGTACTTTTACCAAGAGCTTGTTGCTGCAGTAATGCCCTAAATAATCGACTCCTTAACCACAGCTGAATTATGGGTAACTTTTCAGGATTTAGTCGGAAATATGGCTTGTTGCCATTCATCAGAAAGCTCTCACTGAGGGCTTTCCGATGAATGCCTACAAGCCGTATTTCCGACTAAATCCTGAAAAGTTACCCATCATTCTGCTGTGATTAAGGAGTCGATTATTTAGCGCATTACTGTACTTACCCTTCCTCCAGCGGGACCCTTCTCTCCAGATGGACCATCAGCACCTTTCTCACCCTGATGGAGATAAAAAAAATTAATGTGAGTCAACAATAAGGAAAGACCCATTCTGACGAGCGTTCACAGACTATAAAACTTCACTAAATCATCGATCTGTAGGGACCAACCACCGTTTCGGATCTCTGGTCAGATTTTTATCTCATCACTGTTCGCTTCAGGAGATTAATATATTATTTTTAACAATAATTTCCGCTATTGTCAAGAGTAAATAATAAACTGTACATATCCAAGAGAATTTCTACTTGCAACCCAGACATATAACCCCTATATTCAGTGCAATTATTCAGTGCTAGTCAGTGCAACTATTCAATGCAAATTGATTTTCAGATTGTCAGAATTATTTAACTCATTCACTGCCAACTTTCTGGGGATTACCCATAACAGTGCATCAGGTTTCCTGGGCATATTGCCAGTTGTCAATGTTTTTGTGTGTTTTATTCTGCCCGAAAAACAGATCCCATACAGCACCTGCGCATGTATACAGAGTTTTTATTACAGACCCCCTGACGATAATAAAAAATTGCGTCTCCCAAAATGTGATTTGTAATCTGCAGTGTTCTTATCATTTACACGAAGATTGAAATTGTGAGTTTTTCACTCAGTACAGCATGTTTTAAATGTGGTGTCTTTTGGGTGAAGCGATATCTCGTCGCAGGCAACAAATGAGTTAAGTTCAAATTATGTCTCCGCATTGAATGCTAACTCTATGTTAAAGTTAATTTTGTACCCAGAGATACAAAATCAACCTGATAACTATTAATGTGTTAGACTTGTGGACATAATTGGGTAATTAGACACATACCTGTAAACCATTCTCACCGGGCGGACCTGAGGCACCACGTTCTCCTGATTGACCCTGAAAGATAACAAAAACATACTCATTAGCAACTAAATTTCACAAGATCCTTGTTTTTAAATAATAGTACTCCATTATACAATCAACTTCATTCATGATTTATCAAAACTATCTCAGCAAAAATATCAGTATTTAAAATAAATTCTGAAATGATGACCAAAAACTGTATATGTCAATATAGATATCTATCTTTTCACTTAATTATTGCAATAATATCAGCAGATGTAGATGTGAGACTAAACGTTGTATGGATTAGTGCTCAAATGGTTGACCGGATAACCAACTGTGAGATAAAACTGGATAATAACCATATACCTTTTATTTTCAACCACCCATTTTACGCTTAATAGTTTACACTACATGTGTACAAAGATATCTCTGAAAATTTAACTATTAACTCGATAGCAAGCTCCCTCGATGTTTATGCAGACAAAACAAGTGTGAACTAGAGGTGTGACTGTCCCAATGGGACTAAGGATACCCCCCGTGTTTTTAAAATACTAAGATGTTTCACATGTCAGTAAACATTTAGTTAAAATAATAAAATTACAGTTCCCTTTGCAGGTGCACAAACCTAACCCTAATCTTAAACCTATTGACCGAAAAATTTAGGAATAAAAGTTCTAAGTCGAAAAAGGGGAATAACTCCACACAAAAAAGTCGGACAGAAATCATAATCGCAGGTGCACAGGTTCCCATGGTACTAAATATCTGTGCCAAGTTAAAAACAAATTGACCTAAAAATGTAGGAATAAAAGCTCGGACAAAATTATACATGTTGCGAAAAATTTCTAAGTCGAAAAAGGGGGAATAACTCCACCAAAAAAGTCCGACAGACGTCATAATCGCAGGTGCACAGGTTCCCATGGTGGTTGATGTCTGTGCCAAGTTTCACGGAAATTGATAAAAAAACGACTGAGAAAAACTCCGGACAAATTTGTGTCCATGGACGGACGACGGACGGATGGATGACAGACAACGGACGACGGACGGACAAGCTGATTCCAGTATACCCCCCCTAACTTCGTTGCGGGGGGTATAACTAATCGATCAGACATCACCATATGCGAATGGTAATAAGCCAAGTATGTGTTGACCCAGAGAACTGAAACCCACAGCGTTTATATATAGAATCAACATACTTGATACAGTAATGCCCTAATTAATCGACTCCATAACCACAGCAGAATTATGGGTAACTTTTCTGGATTTCATATTTCCAAATAAATCATGAAAAGTTACCCATAATTCTGCTGTAGTTATGGAGTCGATTAATTAGGGCATTATTGTATGTTTGCAGTCGCTACTTGCATTACCTAACAAATTTAAACTGGGCACATTTCTTTCATAACTTTACATGGAAAGGTTATGGCAGGAAAGCTGACCATGCAGCTTTGTTGGTATGGGATGAGGTTTAAAAAGGGGGTGAAGATACTACCTTCCGATTCTTATACCCGACGTTATACTGGTACAAAACGCGACAATCTTACTTATTAACCTTTTGAACACGTAACACCGATATTTAGGTGCAAACGAACCGTGACTATATCCCGTAACACCGATATTTCGGTGCAGCGACGACATATTTCCGTGCAGCGACGACATGATTTGGTAGCAAATTTATATATAGTATAACGAGCGTCAGACCCACTGATTTATATTTAAATGGCCCCCACATATGTCAGCGGCGCCCATGGTGCGTTTGGAATGGTTGGCCGCTAGTATAGGGAAGAAATATATGCGCATGCGCATAGCATAATCTACAAAAACATACAATATTTTAAGCAAACTGTGCCGCTATATTTACGGCATATAATTTCGTGTTCCCCGTGTGTGTACAGAACAGACATAATTTAGACACACAATTTCAGTTTAAATTACCATCGCGTATATTAATCAGTGTTATGCTACATATGGGGAAGGGTCTATCGCATATCAAGTTGATTTATTCGCGCATGCGCAGACCAGCGCAATGACAAATAAATGGTTTATAACGTACTTATACACGACATACCCACTAATATATAAATTTAAATGGGCCTATTGAAGTCAGCGCTGGCAAAGGCGTGTATATGGATTGGCTGCCCGCTAGAAACGAGTAGGAAATATGCGCATGCGCGCAGGCTATAATTCATTTTGTATATGCGTTTAAGTGAAATGTGGCGCTATATATGACATACAGTTGCATGTTCACATGTTAGTACAGTTGACACAATCTAGACGGCTTACTTGAACAATGGGGCCACGATCTGTTACGGGAAATTACGTTGTTTCTGGTCTCTGTAATATCAGTCTCTGTTATGTCACATGCAAAAAGTCTATCGCATATCAAGTTGACTTACTCGCACATGGTCAGGTATATCTTAAATTTCACATTAGAATATTGGTTGCATCGATACGCAATTCGCTGATGTACAGTTATAACGTTATAAGCTAGAATTTTGGGTAGTTGCCTAGGATAGATTGGGTGGCAAAGTCTCCCGATCTTACAATGATAAGTAGTCCATGCATAGCATGCTTGCAGTTTTAGGTAGGTGTCCCCTTTGAACATAACCAACACCATGTGACTAGACACTGTCTAAACTAGAGGTGTGACTGTCCCAATGGGACTACGGATACCCCCCTGTTTTTAAAATACTAAGATGTCTCACATGTCAGTAAACATTTAGTTAAAATAATAAAATAACAGTTCCCATTGCAGGTGTACAACCATAACCCTAATCTTAACCCTATTGACCAAAAAATGTAGGAATAAAAGCTTGGACAAAATTATGTATGTTGCGAAAAAAATTCTAAGTCGAAAAAGGGGAATAACTCCACACAAAATATGTCGGACAGACGTCATAATCGCAGGTGCACAGGTTCCCATGGTACTAAATATCAGTGCCAAGATTAAAAACATTGACCGAAAAATGTAGGAATAAAAGCTCGGACAAAATTATGCATGTTGCAAAAAAAGTTTCTAAGTCGAAAAAGGGGGATAACTCCACCAAAAAATGTCGGACATACGTCATAATCGCAGGTGCACAAGTTCCCATGGTACTAAATATCTGTGCCACGTTTTAAAAAAATTGACCGAAAAATGTAGGAATAAAAGCTCGGACAAAAGTATACATGGTGGTTGATGTCTGTGCCAAGTTTCACGGAAATTGATCAAAAAACGACTGAGAAAAACTCCGGACAAATTTGTGTCCACGGACGGACGACGGACGACGGACAATGACGACGGACGGACGGCACGACGGACGGATGGACGGACGGACGGACAAGCTGACTCCAGTATACCCCCCCTAACTTCGTTGCGGGGGGTATAATTAAGGCAAAACATACCACTGAATGGTTAGTGCAATGATGTCATTATATCATTTGTGGTATTTGCTTAGCAACCGTTGCTACCATTAAATGGGATATTTGGTTCACTATTCTGGTCGGTATACTTAAATTTCACGTTAGGGTATTACCTGCATAAAAAAACGCAATCACTGGGGTTGAATTACGACGCTATAAGCTATATTTACATTGTCCAGTAAATTCCGGGTAGTTGCCTAGCAACCGTTACCAAGACGTTGCCACGAGGCAAAGTCTAGCAATCTTATAATGATCGCTGATCCATGGGGGACAAACCTGTAAAGTTTCAGACCTGTGTTTGAACATAATCAACACCATGTGACCAGACACCGTCTAATTTAAACTGAAATACCACTGGGAGCACCGGATCAGGGTGTCGATCACTGTGGGGCGTCAGGGTTCAAAGGGTTAAGAGTATTTACATGGAAAACTTTTTATTATTAATACATGGCAACTTTTTATTATCAGTCGGTGTCAACACATCAGATTTTCGCCTTTCTCCTCGGGCACCAATGCTACTTTACCAGCCTGCTCGACGATTGTCAGATGACAGTACTAGTATATCATTCATTTGCATGACAAGAAGCTGATGATTGCATTTAAAGAGATAATCTTGATATTTCCCCCAAGACTCAGTGCATATGTTTCCTGGACATCGGAAGATCAAGGACGACATCATGCATTTTTGATGATGGACCAAAAAAACGCGACTTTGTCACTTTCAATTCCTGGAAGAATTTTGATTTTGATTCTGAATTTGAATAAACTTGATTGTGACTGTGTATCTCCTATTGGGATTTGCGGAACAAAGTTTGTGGCATTTATATACTGAATACATCAGATTTTACAGCTGGTACCATGTTTGTTTATAGCAATGCAGTTAACCGGTTGACTATGCTTTAACCAGTTGCCAACTATAACAGGTTGTCAACTTGATATCTGGCTATCAAACTCAGCATAGTACACATAACAATGAAGTGTCCAAGATGTTTATAAGAAAATCCCAGAACTCAGCTAGCACAAAGCTGGAAATGGCTATTCAAGCTATTGTTTTCAAGTTTACAAAATTATCTAATTACATTACACATTGTATGATAATTTTCTAAATAAATAATCCAATTGTCACATTAAATTGAGTCATATAAACATCTTTTGGTTGCCGTTACTGCAATGATTGTAATAATGAAGCTTTCTACGATGATAGAAGTAGGCTCCTATGAATCATGATTTTTTTCGTCGAATCGAATGGGGGTAAAGATTTCACATCAAATCAAACCTCGAGTCGAAACAAATAATGAAAATTTCAGTGACATTAACAATTTGTTTTCATCATCGGTGATAGAAACACACATGACAAATAATTGATCAATTCTTCATTGCCCTATGCTGTCATATTTGGCTGATTATACCTTATTATACTGGAAAATTTAATGGATACATGTATATGAAATCAAAATAAAAAAGGCTAATTTTTTATCCTAATGATTGATAAATAGGTGGTTATCTCCCTTCTGTTAATGAGATCAATGTTTTAAGGTCTTTATAGTTTATATATATTAAGACAGCTGCACGAGTCTCCCTATGCTGGAGGGTTATAAAATTTATTGAATCTTCGCTACCGTTTCGAATCAAATCAAACTTTTTGCATGATTTCACATCGAATAGAATCTCGAACGTTCGCAGAAGACTAGATAGAAGCTACTAACCTGAGGACCTGGCAACCCTCTTTCGCCAGGGTGACCAAGTGGACCGGATGGACCAGGCTGACCTGGTGCCCCAGGACTGCCTGCTGGACCCTGTTTGGAAAAAGAAGAAAAAATAACATAGTAATTGCGAAAAAGTGGAAAGCATTTAAATAGTGTATAAAATAATTTTTCAGACTTTATCCAGTTTTTACTTCAAAGATCAAAACTGATAGTCGTAAAAAAGCCATGATTTCAACTTTGAAAATATAGGCATATAGTGGTTCTAAACATTGTTTATTTATTTTGAACTTATAGCGAAAATAAGAAAATTATCTAATTCACTCATAAGTTCAGTTTCATTAACTTTGAAAAAGTGGTTTAGAAATTTGTAACCTCAATAGCTTACATAGTTCCGCGTAGTCCAAGTTTCCTTCAACTTAAACCACCTAGTGTCATTCGGTTAGGATAATAATGATTTATGTCAAAGCCTGGTTCATATGCCATTCTATAGCAGACTTTTATTGATTTTACCCTATATTGCAAAGAGACATCTTATGGTCATAATATATTATAATATAACTTTCATGTTAAATTACACATCGAATATGTGACATAATTTGAAGTGACATTGGTCTGTTTACATTTAACCAGACATGAAGGATAATCTTCAACTATACGAAGTGACAATCGAACCCACTACAAATCAATAACAACATTCCAGCATGAGCACTGTGATTTGTTCGCAGTATTACTGCTTTTTAAATTGTAAGTGGTCACATATTACTTGTTAGGTAAACATTAAGTCCTACACTGGACGTCTCGCGATGTATATGTAATTTCCAATTTACAAATTTATGGGAACATGACAGAATTTTTTCCATCAACGACCACATGTACTCATGTCTACGTTTACCGGACAACGGTTACTTCACGAGGTCAAATGAGTTAGTATTCTTTTCTTGTGAAATTATGTAAACATTGTGATATATTTCAATTAAGTTCAGAATAAATATAATGTTTTCCATGCAAGAGTGTCTGTCATTTGCAGATGAGGTCCCCAGAGGGTGAATTTAGTGATGCTACCCCGCATAGTGGGCTAGCATCACCAAATTCACCCTCTGGGGACCTCATTCTGCTTACTTCTCAGCAGAATGAGGTTCCGAGAGGGTGAATTTGGTGATGCTAGCCCATTATGCGGGTCCAACATTTCCAGATAAATAAAGATGAATAACTCTAGAATGGAAAATCATAACAAAATGATGGAACCCTCTATTGAATGTCCTCATAGTAGTGAACAGCCATACCAAATTTCATTGAGATCTGACATTATTTGGCCATTCAGTTATTACCCGTTGAAGGCGAAAGCCGAAATCTTGTGAAGATAAATAGTTAATAGGTCATAAATGGTGTTAACCCTTTCAGTGCCTCTAAGAGCTCTTTCCATCAATGTATCACATTATTATAATCAATAAATTTGAAAAATGATCAAGGAAATATGGGTTGATACAATAATCGGACTTGGCACTGAAAGGGTTAATCATTTAATTTATACCATTATCTGTTATTGAACTATGTGGTTAGAAGAAGATTATATATATTTATTACACTCCTATGTGCGATTTCCATTGAAAATGCCATTAATTAAAAATGATAATGTAACTAGTAAATTATGTCATTTCTTTGACGTCATTGACGTTACGTCGCTTACTGATCTAGACTGAATTTTCAATGGTTGATCTTTCTCCACATCGGGACTTTCATGCATTAATTCTGAGTGCTTTAATCATATTTGGCAAACCAAATTGATGCAGAAGTGTAATAAATAGAGTAATCAATTAGTTCCGAGAATCACGTTAAATAATTCACTCGAGGTGAGAGACGTATAGGTAAGAAACTCATACGCTGATGCGCACCCTGTTTCTTACAGACATCTCTCGCCTCTCGTGAATTAATTGAAGTAATTCTCGGAACCAATTGATTACTCTCTATATAATCTATGTATTATAAACTTTAATCAAGTCATATCTGTTTAAAGCATGATATAAAATGCTTTAATTCAATAATACTTACAAGATCTCCTTGTTTACCTCGGGGACCTGACAAACCAACATCGCCAGGAGGACCCTGAAACAGACAAAACAGATAATCAGCAACAAAATAAAATAATCTCACGAATCACGATATCTACAGTAAGTTACTTACAAAAGATAACAGTTTCTTTTAATAATTTTGAGTCATGTTTCGTGACACTATAATTCTAAGAAATTTGATGAAATAAAAAAAATATCATTCAAAAATTCTGTCATTATAAAACCTTCCATGACTGGAGATTCCTGAAATTTAGCGAATACCCTATGCCAATGTATTCTGTTATATATGCGAATCTCCCATAGGGAGCCTCGCAAATATAAGAGAATACATTGGCCTAACAATATTTACCTTGTCCTTGTAAGCTAATGCATTCCCTTATATATGCAAGGCTCCCTATGAGAGACTCACATATATAAAAGAATGCACTGGCACAAGATCTTTAATGCTGCACCAAGACACCTACCATCATGAAAACGTTAACAATGCCTGAGTATGACTTAGATTTATTGTATTATATACCAGAATATATATGGAAGACATTTTGGTATATATTATCTTTGTAAACTTTATAAAATAATTGGTCAAGACAGATTACATTTAAGTCATTCCAAGAGCTGAATTACAATGGTAAAAATACTTGACTGCTTTGGATGTCTAGTCTCAAGAAGTAATTGAAACTATTTGTTTAACCCTTCCATGACTGGAGCTTCCAGCAATTTGTGAAAACCCTATGCCAATACATTCTCTTATATATGTGAGTCTTCCATATGCAGCCTCGCATATAAAAGAGAATGCATTGGCCTAACAAAATTTACCTCGACCTTGTAAACCAGTGCAGTCTGTTATATATGCGAGGTTCCCTATGGGAAACTTGCATATAAAAGAGAATGCGCTGGCACAGGATTTTGAATGCTGCGTCAGCGGAGCTCCCATCATGAAAGGGTTAAAGTATTTAATTTTACTTACCGGAATTCCAGGAACTCCACGTTCTCCTACAGGACCAGCTTCTCCTGTTTGACCCTGAAATTAAGCCCAAAACTTCAGTTAGAAATGAATGTGAAAGCACAAATAAGCTCAAAGGTTCATTAAAAAGGAAATTTTAAAGCAAGAATTATGCCCAAAACTTCACCCAGAAAAGATTTCTAACGCAAAGCAAGTAGGTAGTTTGTTGGAAGAATTAAGTAAAAAAAAAAATTACTCAGAAAGCTATTTTCATTTGAGCCCAGTTTAAATCAAATTATATTTTGGGAGCAAATCTTAGTTCTGGGCCCAAAATTTCCACAAGAAATTATTTTATAATAATCAACTCTAACAATGGAAAAGGAATAGACAAAACCTGTTAATATCTTAAATGGAGTTGTTATCTATTCAAATTTGATTTATGAAAATCGACAGCAAAATGTTGAATAAGCACTGAGTCAAACAGTAACAACACTGCTCATTAAAGGCACGGATGGCATGGGTTGTACGTTATAATTTAGAAATAAAAGTTAACAAATTATGAATTTCCTCAAGAATAATAGTCATAGTATATATATATATATATATATATACTAATAGTATAGTATAATGATGGTATGAACACGATATTACCCAGAAAACACACATTGTGTGAACCGAGCATTTGTTAATATATAAAGCAAAACACTCAACACCGTGGCAATTTTTTGGGAGAGTGATTCAGGGTGACCAATTCATTCAACACCGAAATCTTGAGTGGCGAGTATTTGCGAGTGCTATATTGCGAACAATATGAAATAAATTTTAACCAAAGTTCATTAGTGGGGTCTCCCGGCGTTGAGTGTTTTGCGTATCCTGTATATTTCTGTATTTTAATATTCTTTCTGTTTATGATGATACCCATAAGATGCCCATCGTGAAGCCCATCCGTATCTTTAAAATGCTGGGAGAATCAAGATAAAAGACAGGTGTATAAATAAACTATACTTACAGGAGGACCCATAACTCCAACAGGGCCAGGCTGACCTGGTGACCCTGGTATACCCTGAAATGTAACAGAATGGGTGTGAGTTCTACAACAATCTACAAATCAAATAGGCTGCCACGAGACGATGCCAGAAATGCACTCTGGGGAACTGCAGAATAATAACATGGTTTAGATTCCTTGCTATGAATTTGAATATGAAGTTGCTATAATTTTGAGAACTGTAAGACTATAATATTATGCCGAGGTAGGAATAAATTAGGTATGTCCAGGTTTTGTAAGAAAAAATATGAATTGGACAATAATCGATGAGTTATCATAATGTGGAGTTGAATAACAGAAAAGATTTGTAACCCAAGTAACCCAGTTACAAATATGCAGTATATTTTTTTCTGAACTAAAAACTGACACATATACGGAAAGAATAACCCAGTATAAAAACGGTTCAATTATTTTCAGATTTTCTCAGATCTCAAAATCTGAAACACACCATCTTTGATAGCCCATAATAACAAAAATAAAAAATTCCAAGACAAAACTACAAATCAAACGCTACATTAGTACTTTGGAATACTTACAAGTTCACCACGTTCCCCTGGTAGACCAGGCAAGCCATCCTTCCCTGGTAGTCCCTTGAATGGAAAGAATAAAATTTAGTATATGTTCACAAGTCGAATTCCGAGCACCTCTAAATTTCATCAAATCTAACAGAACCTAACTATGAGTCCAAGTCATGTTCTCAATATAGAAATCTGTTCAATGATATGCATGCATTCATCTTATAACTTGAGGATATAAACTAAGGGTACAATGTTTCAGTTCATATTCTGGCACCATATCGTTTTCTATGACATAATGCCTGCAAAACATACTGTGAAAACATGCAAGTGTACGAAAGTACAGTAATGCCCTAATTAATTGACTCCATAACCACAGCAGAATTATGGGTAACTTTTCAGGATTTAGTCGGAAATATGGCTTGTTGCCATTCATCGGAAAGCTCTCGCGGAGAGCTTTCCGATGAATGGCAACAAGCCATATTTCCGACTAAATCCTGAAAAGTTACCCATAATTATGCTGTGGTTATGGAGTCAATTAATTAGGGCATTAAAGTACTCTAAATGGTTACAGTAAACTAAGGATACTTAAAATAGAATGAGTGGATGAATTACAGTAATGTCCAAAATAATTGACCCCTAAACCACAGATGAATTATGGGAAATTTTTCAGGATTTAGTCGAAAATATGGCTTGTTGCCATTCATCGGATAACTCTTGGTGAGAGCTTTCCCATGAATGGCAACAAGCCACATTTCAAACTAAATCCTGAAAATTTTCCCATAATTCTGCTGTGGTACAAGGGTCATATACTTTGGGCATTACTGTAAATGTTTGTGATCTTATTAAATAATATAACGAAGAAAACAAAGATATATAGGTTGATAATTTTGTTTTGGATATAAGACAAATAAATAAATTGTATTTGTTAAGAAGAGAATCACAAAAGGAAACTCAAATATGTTTATGCTCATGAAAAAGAAAACCGAGGCATAAATCTTATTAAAAGAATTATGCCTATTATGGTTGCTGAAAAATTAAGCACATGATCAACAAAAATAAACGAGAGTAAAATGTTTTCATGCAAGTTACATTGAATAGCATGTCTGCTAAACAGCCAAACAGCAAATGTAAGCAAATGTTTATGGTGGTGAGAAGCAAAATAAGGAATGCGGAACTTTCTAGTTACTACTAGAAATATAGTAAATTCTAAGTATGTTTAGAAGTTGGAACCTCCTAGCTACTGCTAGAAAAAACCTTGGTAACTTCCCAGAACGCAAAACCGAAAAGAATGAGCGTGGTTGTTTTGTTTACATTTGAGCACATGCCAAAGATACAAGACCTATTAATGGACATGGCTCATTTGAACCCCTTAAAGAAGTATTGTACACTAAATCCAGCCATTTACGTGACCATCTCCGTTTATACTCAACAGAATATATGCAATAAATGAATGAATTTGAGCCATGGATGAGTGCAAAATATACTCATGTGCTCTATGAACGATGTAAAGAACATGGTAATTATAATGAAAATGAGTTAACGACTTGAGCAATAAACTTATTTTCATTATAATTACTATGTTCTTTTACATCGTTCATAAAATAAATGAGTGTATTTTGCAATAATTCATGGCTCAAATTCATTCATTTGTTGCATATATTCTGTTCAGTATAATAGGTGATGGTCCCATAAATGGCCCGATTTAGTGCACAGTACTCCTTTAATTATGTATACATATGTGCATGATTAACAAATATGTATACATAACTTAGAAGGGATAAGATGATGAGACATCATCTAAATTAAAAAATCTTGATTATGCAGGTACATCTGCTGGGGTCTTCCTCACGAATGGGGCAGTATTTAAAGCCTGGGGCTGAAATTAGACCATGGCCATAAATATTTACCTACTTCAGTGAATAAAATTGATAATTTAGTATCCAAACAATATCTTCACTGGATGAATGTAGCAATCAAATAAGATTATCTAATATTTCAACCATATTGACTGTGCCATTTCAGAGAATACAATTTATCACATAATTTGGTCATAAAAGCAGTTTCATAATTATCGGTAATAGACACGTTTAATATCAGCGCGTGCGATGACGTCACGGCGTTCTTCAAATAACTTGCGATCGCTGTAGTTTATGATTGTTGTTTTCGATGAAAATTGCGCGTTGCTTCGGGTTTATTTGATCATGTGATAAAAGGTATCTCACACTCGTCCTATTTTATACGTAATTTATCAACCTCGTCCTCTAAATTCTATTTGAGCCTCGGTAAACCTCGGCTCAAATCGAATTTAGTGAACTCGGTTGATAAATTCCGTATAAAATAGAAACTCATGTGAGATCCTCTATGTTTGAATTAAGCACAAATTTAATATTTAATACATTATTCGTGACAAATTATTGGGCATAAACATCACGGCATTGATTCTGCATGCTATTCATTTATAACCATGACGTTGTTTTCTGCCTATTTTCATATCAAATTTACCAACAAAAAAAACTTATTTTGGCATGATTCTTTGTTATTCTGTTCTGAACACTTCATTGGGAGTGTTTCATATAACTTTAAAAGCAAATAAAAAATTTATTCCCACAGCAGAAGTTTACATCCACAGCAGAAAGATTTAAACTCAGAGTAGAGTGGAAGAAAAAATCACAAAATAGGTATTTGTACACACAGTACAAATGGGTAACAGTTCATATTAAACAACAAATTTAGTGTGTTGTAGAGTGAAACATCAATCTTATATTCAAGCCTTGAAATAGTGTGTCTGACATTTGCAGAATGAGGTCAACACAGGATGAATTTAGTGGTGCTATCCCTCACAGTGGGCTAGCATCACCAAATTCACCCTCTGGGGGACCTCATTCTGCTTAGGCATCATCTTCTGGGAAATATCTATAGTCTCAAATTAGCATTGTTTTTAGTTACTTTTTCCCTTCTGTGAAATTTCAATATCCCCTAATTTGCAGAAGATAAAATGCATAATCGAGGTGACTTATGGGTGAACGTTCATCAAAACTTCAACTGAGGAACTTCAATCTGATCCTAGTTGTCAAATAACAGTTGATGCCTATGTAGAATGAGGTTCCCAGAGGGTGAATTGGCAATTAGTTCAAAATCAGAAGCATCAGAATTATTAGGATATGGAACAGAAGTTACGTAGTTTGATACATAGCCACAGGAATGTACGAATCTACCCCCCCCCCCCCCCCCCCCAAGTGTTAAAACTGCTGGATAAAAAATAATAGGACCTTTATTTTTGGATGGAAAGATTTCAGAATAACCAGATTTAACTACCAGTACATATCTCTTCCATGACTGGAGTTTCCTGAAATTTTGCGAAAACCCTGTGCCAATGCATTCTCTTATTAATGCGAGTCACCCATAGGGAGCCTCGCATATATAAGAGAATGCATTGGTCTAACAATATTTACCTTGAACTTGTGAGCCAGTCCATTCACTTATATAAGCGAGGCTCCCTATGGGATACTTGAATATATAAGAGAATGCACTGGCACAGGGTCTTTAATTGCTGCACCAGCGCATCACCTGTCATGTAAGGGTTATGAATCCTTCAAATTTTACTATTTGATTCAACAGTAGCAATATGTGTGGAAGATTTTTTTTATTTATCATAACTGGAGGTTCACGATGGAACACTTGAGTCGAATGATGAGAGTTAGAGTAATACCCTAAATAATCGACTCCTTAACAACAGCAGAATTATGGGTAATTTTTCAGGATTTAGTCGGAAATATGGCTTTTTGCCATTCATCAGAAAGCTCTCACTGAGAGCTTTCCGATGAATGGCAACAAGCCATATTTCCGACTAAATCTTGAAAAATTACCCACAATTTTGCTGTGGTTAAGGAGTTGATTATTTAGGGCATTAATGTAGTTTGAGATGAAGAACAAAAGCATATGTGTAGAAGTTAATAAAGGCACAGATACGCTGTCTTATTTATATGTTACATCAACTTTTTTATTCTAATAGTAAGGCCAAATAAATTTAAATAGTATGTTCTCAGGTATATCCCTCTTCACCCAAAGATGGTCTCATCAAAAATATTCATTTGTGCACCCAGAAACTTTCGAGAGTTAAAAACTCAATCTTCCATTGATCCACAATTGGAAATTAATATGTTTCTGTGGATGGAGTATTTATTATAAGGAACCAGATCAGAACGCTATAAAAGATTTCTTGAAATGTTTTTATAAAAAAAAAATTAAAAGATCAATCTATTTAAAATTCTTGCTAAAAATAAGAAGTCACCCTTCCTCACATGTAACACATGTATTTAATGTTAACCGCATAATTGTCTACTGAAAAATATATGAAATAGAACAAGACAGTGTATTTGCACCCTTAGATGTTAAAGTCGCACATAGTGTTTGAATTTTATTTTACTAACAACTATTTTGTTATGATCTTTGGACCACGAAAATGCAAATTTCACCCAAGATATGTCATTTCTAGGACTTAAATGTATCTACTATAATTCTCGATGAAGCGTAAGTGTTTAAATGGTGAAAAGCTGATTGGACAAGTATTGTGGCATGGACACACTATTAAACTATAAAAAAAAGATGCGATCAAACAACACAAACTATTTTTTTTTCAATTGGATAACTCTGAAGTCATTGATATATATGTAAGGCATTTACTCAGTATGAAGTGCTCATTGCTTTGTGATGTGCATGAACTATTAGAAATTTTTCTACCCAATAGTGAATAATATAATTATGAATCAATATGTGCCGCTCTAACAAGAAGATAATGTTATCCATAGAAAATACAGATAGAAAGTAGTGTTCAACATATATTAATTAATGTTATCCATAGAAAAACACATAGAAAGTAGTGTTCCATATATATTAATTAATGTTATCCATAGAAAATACACATAGAAAGTAGTAATACACATATATTAGTTATTGTAATACGACCCTGCCTAACTATGCTTAAAAGCCATGTTCTGATTGGCCAGTGGCCCGAGTTACCATGGCTATCTCGTTCCAGTTTTGTGGTACAATTCTACTTTTTCCAATTGTACCACGAAAAAAATCGGTTTATTCAGATCGCCGCACGCGACTTTTCCCGTCTTTTCTAACTCCGCGCAAACGGGGCATCAACGGAGTACATCCGCACCCGTAACCCTTTTAATTTTGCTACATCTTGACAATCTTGCGATTTTTTTAGCGATTTGTCGCTTGAAACCAGTTTGGTTGCCAATGGATATGGTCCAAATGATGTTATGGTATATTGATATATGTTACGACCAAAGAAAGTTACTTAATAAGTATATTAAATGACAAAATAAATCCATGGGGCCGGGCTGTGAATTCGTCGATTCGAATCTCGATCATATTCGATATTTCGGAATCAAGTTGAAAATGAAAGCGTTTATTCACCAGTACAGAAGGGGGATAAGATTAGTTTTGTAAATTAGATCATTTAGATCGCTTTGGGTAAGGAAAATGGTCCATAGTCGATGATCATAATTATTCATGTTGTCCCAACAACGTTCAACACAGAAATGACCGCAATTCGTATTTCCTGTACAATTTAAATGAAAGGCACGGGCGCCGCTGAAAACACATCGTTTTTTAGCCAATCACAACGATTATTTTCTAGAAGAGGTGCCTCGAAAAGTCAACGGGGGAATTTCATAACAAGACAAGATTACCGGAGTACTCCGTGCAAAGAAATCGAGTACGCCCAATACGAATTACACCACGAAATGTTTTCTCACCTGAGACCGAAAAAGCGCAGTATTTCGTTGACTATTCAGTCGAATTGTGACCATAAACTTTCAGTCGTATTACAAAAGAAATAAATACACGGTGTAGAGGTGTGTATGGTCAAGTTGTACCACAAAAAACTGATTGTAGGACTCCGCTACGCGTCGTCCTACAATCAGTTTTTTGTGGTACAACTTGACCATACACACCTCTACACCGTGTATTTATTTCTTAAATGTTATCCATAGAAAATACACATAGATGGTAGTGTTCCACATATATTAATTAATGTTATCCATAGAAAATACACATAGAAAGTAGTGTTCCACATATATTAATTAATGTTATCCATAGAAAATACACATAGAAAGTTGTGTTCCACATATACTAAACTCACATCAGTTTCAGCTGAAAACCTAAAACTTGTATGGAAATGTTTCTACCTATATGTTACCAAACTTAGAAGAAAAAAAAAATAGATAGCGCTATGGCTGCCGAATTAACTTTTTGGTACTGACTTCTGAGTATTTCTACTAGCCATATTGTGTAATATTCTGTTTGTTTAAAAATGTGATGTAGAAATATGATGAATGTGCATGAATTCCTATGCATATGACCTGAAATTAACCCTTTCATGATGGTAGCTTCCTGAAGTTTTTGCAAAAACCCTGTGCATTCTCTTATATATGCGAGTCGACCATAGATCGCCTTGCATATATAAGAGAATGCATTGGCCTAACAAATTTTATATTATTTTTTATAATTGTTAAAATATGTAATAACAAATGCAAAAACTTTGTGTTAAAGAATGTAAGAAATAATGATAACAAAATTATAAAAATTGTTGAAGAATGTAAGAAAGACTGATAAAAAATGATAAAATTTTTGAAGAATATACCGGGTAAGAAAAAATGATAAAAATTGTAATAAAATGTATATGATAAAAATTGTTAAAGAATGTAAGAAAAAACGATAAAAAATGATAAAAATTGTTAAAGAGTGTAAAAAAAATTTATAAAAAATTGTTAGGCCAATGCATTCTCTTATATATGCGAGGCGACCTATGGTCAATTTACAAATAAAAGATAATGCAGTGGCACAGATCATTAATATTGCGTCAGCGCAGCTCCCATCATGAAAGCTTTAAGCCTAAAAAATAACTGATTCGTTGAAAATGAGAATATAAAGCAAGCTTGTGAAGCTTTCAAAACTGAAAAAATCAGACCTTGATCGTCTAAAGAATCTGTATGTTAGAACTGTTAAAAACTATGCATTTCTGCACTATTAGGATAAAATAGCAGCCTCAATATAAAAACAAATGTATGAAAATGAATGAATCAAATTGAGAGCCCATAGGGAACCCCAGACACCATTCTGGACTCCTCAACATTTGACCTCTTAGGCAAAGCTCTCCAGTATAATTAGAACTCATTTTGCAAGTGATTATATCCAGATCTGGAAGAAATTTGTCACCACTCTTTAGCCGACGTTCCACGTAAAATAGTCTGATTAATTGTATAGTTATTTGACGACTTATTCGATATAATAATTATGTATGTATGGTTCAAATTCTTTGATCGCCAAATGTCTGGAAACACGGGCAAACCAACCGATTTGAATGCCATCGGTAGCATGGATTCACGGTGTCTGTTACTGTGGTCTAACTCGACAACGGCATATATCATACCATTGTTGTCAGCTTGCAACAACTGTGCTAAAAGTCCTTTTAGGCCATGCAGTAATTTCATATAGAAATTTTATAGACTATTCCATATCAGTGTTGTAAAACAAAGTTACATAACGCTTAATTTAACATTAAACGAATCGACAGAATACAACTAACTTAAAAAGGCGTGCCTGTACTTGACCCAGCTAAAAATAACATCATATAGTTTGAACCAATTACGCCCATGTATTATATATTACAGAGAATGACAAGATTTGCCGAATGCCCAGATGCAGGGTAGCAGAAGATACTCCGTATTATGTGTCTTCACTGGTGTGGGGTTCCCGGTGGCCACTGTTAATATATGTGCACTTACGAGTAAGTGTGATAATTATTAGGATATTAAGACAACAGTGGATTAAACTTGGTAGCAGTGACTGTGTATGTATGTACACAATATGTGCTCATATTTAGAAATACACAAAATCATATGGCTATGTGATTGATGAACTGATAATTGAATTAATTAAAGAAGGTCTATTTCTTCCGGGAAAAACACCGATGAATGGCAACAAGCCATATTTCCGACTAAATCCTGAAAAGTTACCCATAATTCTGCTGTGGTTAAGGAGTCAATTATTTAGGGCATTACTGTATTTGTCTATAATAAATAATAAAGTGGTTTATTACGATCGGAATTCATGGTAAATCTCTTAGATGAGGGTTCTAAAAAGATAGCATTCTCTCTCTTGGTCTAACAAAAATTATATTAATTGATAAAAGCTTTTTCTGGACAGGTATCCTCTATTCATATCAATTATTATGACCCTGGAATCTATATAAAAATTGCTGGCAAGAAATAGACCATCTTCATGTCCACAGGGACAAACTTATACTGATGCGGTCATTGTCACAAGGCTGCAAACTTATTCATAACCAGCTGTTGAACACGTTCACAATTTTGTACAGCTTCTTGCTAACAATTTGCCTTATTTTAATCATTGAATATATAAAGCTGGCTACCAACTTGATCACCCAAGAAAAGTTGACATACAGTAATGCCCTAATTAATCGACTCCATAACCACAGCAGAATTATGGGTAATTTTTCAGGATTTAGTCCCGAGAGCTTTCCGATGAATGGCTACAAGCCATATTTCCGACTAAATCCTGAAAAATTACCCATAATTCTGCTGTGGTTATGGAGTCGATTAATTATGGCATTACTGTGAGTGGTTTGAAAGCTGGCTATTAAAGTAATTACTGCACTGTGACAATGACACCATCAGCCAAACTCACATTATGAAACAGTTAACAATGATTGCTTAATTAATGATGATTTTGATTCCCAAATATCTGTTATAGATTGTGAAGAGGCATTTACATTTAACCTTCGGCTCATATGAGATATTCTTGGACAGTGTTCGCACTGTCATTAGCCATTTTAGCTAAATATGAAAAATAAATAGAAATGGCTAAAATAACTTGTCAAATGGCGAAAAAAATGGCTAAAGGCATTTCGCCCCTGGCATACATAGACATTGGCATTGGCCTCATGTGGATCTATTTACCATGAATGCAGCTAATTGCAGTTGCACAAAAGACCATCACCTTACTGCAGTTTGAAGACATGTGTGATTAAATCATTGTGTGTACTTTGGGTGTCCATTTGGTATTATTTTCACCCATCAATACCATACTGGACGAAAATTAAATAAGCGTGTCCAAAACAGTGGCTATCATTTGAGAAAAGTGTCCAATCTATTGTCGACAGTTATTCAAGCTTGAGAATGGTTTTGCAAAAGCCAATGGTATCTACAATCAATTGCATCATATAAGTTTTTGTATGTTTTTGTAAATACACGCGCGATATCCTAAATGAATGCGCTATATTGTGCAAGTTATTTCAATGTTCTATTAACAATTTTACTGATATTGAACCATTTATAGATGATAACAGGGACAATATTAAAAATACATTCAAAACCTGTGTTATTAAATGTTGATTGTACCCTGAGTAAATAAGTGGCATAAAATGTTTTCACATGGCTAAAATCTATCTGGTAATGGCTAAAATTTTGACTACAAAACCTTTTTGGGCTGGTGCAAACACTGTTCTTGGACACTCTTTAAAATTAGTACAAAATAATGTACAACATTTCAAATGACAAATGTAATGCATTCAGTCTTTTTATATGATGATTTAGGTGGGTTAATATCTATGCAGGTATATTAATCAGGATCTACATTTAGGAATCATTCTCAAAGCAACTTTGAATTAGTCATAAAGGAAAAAATATCCGGAGGTCATGAGGAAAAACTGGAAAAGATGTCGCACCAAACCACACATCTCCCAATAAAGACTTTACAACACCACCACCCCCCCCCTTCCACATTGGCATTTTTTCTCCAAAATTTGACAGTTTCTTCTGAACACAGAAGTAAGTAATGGTTCTATGTGAGTAGATGATTGTCATTTTATGCATTAACACAGGTGTAAGATAATTTATGACGTATTTCTGTTTACCATAACCAAATATGATATTCTACACACATTATCGGAAAACAAATAGATGAATTTAAAAATTATATACTAACTAACTAATATTAATTTTATGATGTCAAAGGTTTTCAAGATTGACATAAAAAAGTTCTAAACTTTAACATTGAAGTCGGACTTCTGATCTCATATCCATCCAAGCCTTGAAATAGTGTGTCTGTCATTTGCAGAATGAGGTCCCCAGAGGGTGAATTTAGTGATGCTACCCCGCATAGCGGGCTAGCATCACCAAATTCACCCTCTGGGAACCTCATTCTGCTGAGGTGCAAGCAGAATGAGGTCCCCAGAGGGTGAATTTGGTGATGCTAGCCCGCTATGCGGGGTAGCATCACTAAATTCACCCTCTGGGGGCCTCATTCTGCAAATGACAGACACCCTATTTCAAGGCTTGTATCCATCTTGCAAGCAAATCAAACACATGTCAAATCGACTATGTGTCAGACACATCCTCCAGAACCTAACATAAGACTATTCAGACAACGTGCCATGCACATCTCAAAACTCCCTCGCTGATATCAGACTAATCTACATGGCATTACACATTCTGATATTCCTTAAGAAACCTAGCATGACTGTTAAACTAAGTAGCATAACACGACATAAGACTATGTGGCAAGCAAACCCTGAAATTCCCTTCCAGACCTATTATCATTCTACACACAAATACGACTCTATGGAATACGCGGTGGGTATATCCTGAATATATGACGAAGAAATGACTGCATGACTTACTGGGGGTCCTGTAGGACCAGCTAGCCCTGCGGCCCCGGGAGGACCCTGAATTCCTTGCTCTCCTGGCAATCCTGGTGGACCAGGTACTCCGATTTCGCCTTGAAGACCGATAGGTCCAGGGATTCCTTGCTTTCCACGATCACCTCTTGGACCCTGAAAAAGTGTGTTGAAGAGTAAAAACACAGGAGGACCCAAGCATGGTAGATATATCTACGTTGATACCACCTACAGAAAAAGTTATGTTGAAGTTATAAATCTAATTTGAAATTAGAAAATGCAATTAAATATTACGCTCAACGGTTTCTTATATGACTAACATTTTTATCTATGCTTTCATATTTGAAAAATCTATGCTTTCATATCGTTTTGTGTACAAGATGTAATTATTCAGAAATATACTTGCTGAAGAAGGCCAGCGGCTGAAAGATTCTGTAAAATAGTGTTATATTCATCCTATTTAAAATATAAGAGATTGGAAAATTTCAGAGATTGGAAAACAGATGTGTAGCTGTGTGGAGTGTGTTATCTTACCAGAGGACCAGGTTCTCCTCGCTCTCCTGGCACGCCCGGCGCACCCTGAAAAGAGAAACGAAGCTCAATAAACTCATTAACCGTTTTTATACTACAGCATCATTCGCGAATAGTTATCCCATTGGAGATGTTCAGATAATAAGCGATTTTGCATAACCTCTCTATACTAATATGAAATTACATGACTATATGTGTCGTACTCACACAGGAGAGTGAAATGATGAAGCAGATACAAGTTGATAAAATTCAGTGGCATGAAAACACCGTATAAATTTGTCTTCCAGTTCCAAATTCTCATTCTGCTGTATACTCCAAAAGTAAAAACTTGAAAATAAAACCATTATATGCGCGTGTCACATAGGTCGTTTGTTGAACTTATTATCTAACATATCTCTCAATAAAAAGTACACCTTCTGTACTTTTAGTTATCTGTCGTCTACTATATTACCTTTTCATCCCTGCAAATCAATAATAGACCATTCCGATGTACACTTTTTATCTGACTGGGAGAATCCATTTAGTACAGAAATGGATAAAACAGACATATCAAAGAATCACATGTTTGAGTATTTACTTCAGGAAGCTCCAGTCATGGAAGGGAGCATTTGGCCAGGTGTACAGCAATGCCCTAAATAATTGACTCCTTAACCACAGCAGAATTATGGGTAATTTTTCAGGATAATTCTGCTGTGGCTAAGGAGTCGATTATTTAGGGCATTACTGTATATGGATATTGTCTGTATGAAATCTGATACGCGCATGATTTCGTTGCAGCACGGGGTTGCTTCCTCGTTGAAAGATGAAAATGGCAACAGTGTCATGCCCTATGGCAATAATAGGGTAACAATCGGTGTAAAGCTCATTGAAGCTACTAATTTGTGGAATGCGCAATATAATTGGATCGATTATTACCATTCTTATTGTTATTATGTTGAGAACATATGGATAGCTAGGTTATAAATTGCTGGTCAATTATTAGACGACGATGTGCACAAAGATGAATTTATAATCAATTTTATATGAGGAACGGCCAGTAACCTTATTTATTTCGAGGAACTTACATTTTTGCCTCTGTGTCCTCTCTTTCCACGACGACCAAATCGACCTCTATCACCCTGAAAAATATGTAAGATTTATATAATACTCCATGTATATTAACTGAGAAGCACATTGCTGACTCAAAATAATCAACATTCACCTTATTTACAGAAAAAAGTTTTCAGTCTTCCTCCATAATGTTGTCACATGTTACAAAATTTACAAAAACAATACTTTTTTTAAAATTATTATGTTGATAAAGTGACCAATTTACACCTACATTCATTCCCGATGTCAGCAACGTAATCCAATGAACTACTGTCAAAACAGATGTTTCCTGCAAAATGGGACAGTTTTCCACAAATCAGTATTAATTTCATTTATTCTGGTATCTATGAGAAGCTGAGATCATTTTGAATATGGTTATCTTGCAAGTTATTTGGTACTTTGACGTTATGGAGATTTGAATTGAAAACATGTAAGTCATCCTGAGCACCTCTCCATATGAATAGACCATTTAAAATATCTACTTTTATAACTGAAGGAGAGAATCCATTATAGTAAAGACAAATTTAGTAAAGAAAAGGTTAAAGTACAGTAATGCTCTAATTAATCAACTTCTTAACCACAGCAGAATTATGGGTAACTTTTCAGGATTTAGTCGGAAATATGACTTGTTGCCATTCATCGGAAAGCTCTCAGCGAGAGCTTTCCGATGAATGGCAACAAGCCATATTTCCGACTAAATCCTGAAAAGTTACCCATAATTCTGCTGTGGTTAAGAAGTCGATTAATTAGAGCATTACTGTATAGGCTTCACTCACCTTCAATCCATTTGGTCCTGGGTATCCTGGGAAACCTGGAATACCCATTCTACCCTGAAAAATAGAAGAAATTTTGTTACAGTGATAACAGGATAATGAATGCCAGAGAAACAATATGTTAACCCCACATTTCTCCCTTTATGTTTTAACTCGTTTCACTTGAACAAGCATAAATTATTTATAGAATAACAACCACTAATTCAAATGTATAACATTTATTTATATAATTTGAATGTATATAGACAACTGTATATTCATTGCAGATTCAGAATGACAATAAGATTACTATATATAATAATATATGCAAAAATAGATAGCAGCATACACATTTTATAGCAACTGTATGATATATAAATGAGTATTTGTAACTACAGGTACCGTAATAATTTTATAATTGTATTCACAGCGACTTTGGTACTTATTACTGGTAATTATTACAATAAACAAATAGTAATTTTCAAATACTATACATTTATATCATTATCAAATAAAACTTTATTTCTTTGTCATTGG
The DNA here is from genome assembly GCA_032622095.1 of Siphonodentalium dalli. Taxonomy (NCBI): domain Eukaryota; kingdom Metazoa; phylum Mollusca; class Scaphopoda; order Gadilida; family Siphonodentaliidae; genus Siphonodentalium; species Siphonodentalium dalli. The sequence continues at coordinate 62,132,443 of CP136069.1, read as the reverse complement.
GCGGGTGGGAGGGGGGAGTACACTTCCACCTGGTTTTTAAGCTGAATGTAGAGTGACCAAAAATTTGCTAATCATGTATCAAAACATGTCTGATTATACCAACTATTTACATGCCAATCTACCTGAACTCAGTTACTTGATTGCCTTCTCACAAGCCTTGAAATTGGGTGTCTGTCATTTGCAGAATGAGGTCCCCGGAGGGTGAATTTAGTTATGCTACCCCGCATAGTGGGCTAGCATCACCAAATTCACCCTCTGGGGACCTCATTCTGCTTACAACTCAGCAGAATGAGATTCCCAGAGGGTGAATTTGGTGATGCTAGCCTGCTATGCAGGGTAGCATCACTAAATTCACCCTCTGGGGACCTCATTCTGCAAATAACAGGCACACTATTTCAAGACTTGGCTTCTCACATGACTTCCACTGTGCACCAATTTAACTCAGTTTATGAATCCAGCCATTTATTCATTTTCATTATAATTACCATGTTGTTTGCATCGTTCATAGGGCACATGAGTGTATTTTGCACTAATCCATGGCTCAAATTCATTCAGTTGTTGCATATATTCTGTTAAGTATAAAAGGAGATGGCCCCATAAATGGCCGGATTTATTGTACAGTACCCCTTTAAGTTTGTTCATTCTTTCGGGTTATTTTATACATGTATCAGACGACATTTCCCTGAATCTCTTGTCAGATAACGAACTATTGTACAAAACTCCATGCAGGGTTTACCTCCCTTGATGACTCGGTAAGACCGCTGCTACCGGCGACATTTCACCCACATTTGGTGGACTTCCGCGATATTAAAATACATACTAAACGAGCAGAGCAAAATTCTGCCCTATTAAGCACACAAAATATCGAATAAAATTTGTGTGGTTTTGTACCTTAAGTATGGAAAGTCCCACCAGAACCAAAGAACTATATTTCGAAACGGTGTGATTTGGTTCTCAGATTATTTTATCAACACAAAGTCTAAACACACATGGACGACAATGTACCGACAACACGCATTGCAAGTCAGACACAAGAGTTCTAATTTGCTCCAATTTTGACGAGTTGCTTGCGAAAATCGTCAACAAAACTACCGCTCTGATCCTCCATTCTGTCATTGAGTTTTTAGTGCGGGAATTGTTCTCAAAGCACATAGGAAATTTTTCTTTGGGGCGATCAGTTTTCGCCATTTTGTTTGGAAAATCCCGCGCTAAATATAGAAATGGCAGACTAGTACCCAGCCGGTCACAGAGTCAGAAAGGAAGTATGACTGGTGCACTCTGGTAGAGATTGCTATTGTACAGTGATGCCATAAATAATCGACTCCTTAACCACAGCAGAATTATGGGTAATTTTTCAGGATTTAGTCAGAATATGGCTTGTTGCCATTCATCGGAAAGCTCTCACTAAGAGCTTTCCGATGAATGGCAACAACCCATATTTCTGACTAAATCCTGAAAAATTACCCATAATTCTGCTGTGGTTAAGGAGTCGATTATTTAGGACATTACTGTATACACTGGACCATAGTAAGTTCTATTCTATTAAAAGAGCTTCTTTATTACATGTAGCATTACTCACTTTTTCACCAAAATGTCCCAGTGGACCAGAATCTCCTCTTGGTCCTGACTCTCCCTGGAATTAAATATAATTGTATTTTTAATGACTTCAATACGTCTTTCTGAGACATTTTATGCCTGTAGAAAGGTAGTTCAAGTATTTATCAACTATTTCGATACCAGGAAAAATTCAAAAGTGAATATTATAAGGTCTATTTTGGAGGAAATCTGCCATGTGGCTTTAATTTTGTAAATAAAATAGTCCCTGATCAGCTGTTTATCCTGCGTTGAACCCCAACTTTCAGTTGCGCAGATAAACACGTCATTTAAATATTTATAATGTAAAAATTCCTTGACCGCATTTTTCAAAATTGGAAATTGACTGTGAATACTAGAACTCCCATTTTGACACCCCATACTAAGAATTTATAGTAAAAACAGTCTATTTGGACATGGAAGATACTAAAATTATGACAGGATCAAATATATAGAAGAATCGTCGTGCTGTCAAGACATTTTGACAGTCGATGACTTATGAATCGAGAGCTTCATGTTCTTGTAAACAAAAATAATTTGACATGGGGGGTATGTGGTGGAGTTGTCAACATGTGTGCGCTTTTACCAGGAATGTAATTCACAAGTGTGACATTACCACTTTTAATTTACTGAGAAATTCTTATAAATCACCTACAGTAATGCCCTAAATAATCAACTCCTTAACCACATCAGAATTATAGGTAATATTTCAGGATTTAGTCGGAAATATGGCTTTCCGATGAATGGCAACAAGCCATATTTCCAACTAAATCCTTCAAAATTACCCATAATTCTGTTGTGGTTAAGGAGTCGATTACTTAGGGAATTACTGTATAGGTGAGTACTATAAAGCAGTAATATTGATTTTTACCTTTGGACCTTCGATTCCCTCATAACCCAGTGTACCTCTTTCTCCTTTTAGACCTTTATCTCCACGTGAACCATAATCACCCTTTTCACCATCAAGTCCAGGTGCTCCCTACAGAAAAAGCATAAACAATCAGATGTGGTTTGCACTGGGACTCTATTATTGTGGTTAGTAATAAGAAGTACAGGAAAGGTGTTTCTAAACTAGCAAGAATATACCTTGAGGATGTAAATTTATAATGAGTTAAAGATTGTGTATAGATTCATGGGAATAAAATAACAGATATGAATCTAAGACACCTGTCTGGAAATGCTTCTATTAATTATGAAATTTTATTTAGATTTTTTTTCTGGTATAAAACTTTCAACCTTTTGGGGCAGTTTTACAGGATATATTAAGAACATTCGGAACAGTTTTTCAATCTTGGTGGTAGTAGCAAATATTCAATTATTCAAATATTCGGAACGTAACAAGTGGGAGAACTCTATCTCGTTAGCACTTTCCATCAAGAAAAATGCCATGTCGATTCAGCTATTTTGCAGGAATAAACCAATTTATTATGCCTTTATAGACAAATAATAAACCCAAACTTTAGTTTTATTCGCAGAAAAAAGTACTTGTGGTCTTAATATCAAGTTTTGTAAAAATTGTGTTGTTGTAATTGTGTCCCGGAAGAGATAGACCATCTTTAACAGTCAATGAAGTGACAGGGCATCAAATTTCAAGTGAACAAAATAAATAAGTTGAACAGTCAATCTTTTACCAATGTTAAGGATGGTGAGCAAATATTGACAATATTGTTCCATAAATTTTTTTTAGACTACCTGTTTGTTTCTTTATTTATTCATTAAAGACATATTATGGACTTGTTCGGGTGTGTGAAACTGATAAGTTAGTACTCAGGCACTTTGCCAACCTGAGGAATGTAGCATTCTACTAACATCGCCGAAAATTTTAAAGAAATCGACCATACCACTCCATGGAAAACATCGTCTGAACTACGCTCAATTGTAAATATTTATATCAGATTCGGGACGCAACTATTGGCAATAAACTAACGATTTTGACATTTAATTAATATATATGAATGACGATGTATGTCGTCAATTTGGATTAATATTCGTAAAAATAATAACTTTGAGCAAGATTATTCTCTATTTCTATTTGATCACCCTACCGGAGTGTTTCACATCACTTTAAAGGTATTAATTAAGGCACACTTGTCTTGTTATGATTAACAACATGGTAGGATAAATTTATTTATTTTGGCAGGTCATACATATGTAATAAGTGCAGGTTTTTTGGACACGAGGGTTCCCCTGAGAAACCAAATATTTTGTTTCTGTGGCCTTACTAATATATCGTCATCGATTTGAAAGGAAACCCCTGAGAGTCTAGTAGAAATATTAGAATACCTTGTTTCCTTTATCACCAAGAACTCCAGACGATCCTTGATCTCCCTGAAACAAGCAAACGTGAGAACCTGATAATTGGAAGACTCACATAATTTGACCTTACCAGGTTACTTTCCTTCAATTCTGTATTCAGAAAATAAAATTCTTAATGCTTTAAAATTAAGAACAATTGCTGAATCAAGTACTGGCATAAGTATACATCAGGTTATATTTCTATTGAATTCTACAATAATGGGTGGCTAAGTAAGATATATTTATAGCTTCATATGAGCGTGAACAAATTATTATTTCGTATCGAAATTGAAGATTTTTTCCAGATTAAATATACTTTATTTGATATTTAACTGAAAATAGTAATATTACAATATATGGGTGCCTGCTAAAAAGCTTTATGTTTGTGGTTGACAGGAACCTTATGAAAGAGTAATGAGTAGTGATGTGATGATGCGATGCTGAAATGAAAAGAAGGTAATAATGTAAATCTGTGTTGACAACTGCTATAAGCCTGCAATAATGTTTTAACCAAAAAAACAAAAAGCAAATTCAGTAATGTGGCTCGAATAGTTCAATTCATACCTTGTTATACTGTTACCACTGGCAATGAACAATACCCCATGCTATAATAGTGTATACTGGTACGTCATTGATTGTGTTATTCATAAATATAATATTGTTTTATTATGCTTTTTAGAATTCTCATAATTCATGATGATAAATTTTTGTGAGTGCGGAAAGTCTTTTTGAAAAACTTTTTGTGCCCCAGACATTCTAATATGTTTCAAGAAAATATTTGCCTGAGATCGGAAGCATGTATTATAATATTGAATGTCAGCTACATTTGTAAATAATTGCCCAAGTGATTCAGGTAACTTTCCACAGTGATAGTCTCTCAATATTTGTACCATTTTAATATTACCAATATCACTCAGTTGGAGAAGTTTTTCATGAAGGAATAATTGATCAACTGATGCATTAGACATGGGTGAGGTCATCGAATCAATTTGTTCAAGTCTTCTTTGGTAGCCACATTCAATATAAAATGGCCATGTTATGATTGGAATGGCACATTGAGATGTCCTTCAATTTTACAATTATGAATGAGTCCTCAGAAAATTTGAGAAATCAATTTGTATGAAGACTATCTTCTTTTCAGACCAAAGATGACTACATGTAGTTGTGGGAACCAATTTCAACCAAATAAAACATTCCAGAGCAATTGAAAGTGTTCAGAGACGCAACACCTAATTAATTATATAGTTCTGGACCTACCCAGGGTATCTGCCCATTTCTGGTGAATGAATTCAAGGAGTTTCAAGGAGGTTCCAGTAGTCAATTCAAGGATTTTCAAGGACTGCCCCGACAATTTTCAAGGAGTTTCCAGGAACCAACTGTTGAACATTTAATACATGTGATACCACGTTTTCCACCATAATTTTAGCATTTTTAGCTTTTTAGGCCTTTATGGGTAATTGCATTACCATAATTTAAATTAATGGGAACATTTAACTAATACATGTAGTGTGATGACAGTAGACACCAGTTGAATATCACTGCCCCTATCGGCCTATGCTATTCCATAAATCATTAAATGGTGCTTCAAACTTTTTGCATGTGACACCAGGGCACTTTCGCCCATGTTTGCGACGTCAAATATTTTCTTGCATAACTGACATCTAGCGTTATATGTGTTGTTCTCAACCGCCTCCACCCATTTGAATTTGGCGCCCCATTGCGTCTGGTATTTGCATTTACCACCGGGCATGTTATTTAAAATACTCGTAAACAGGAAATGAAGGTCATCGGAAGCGGATGTGATTTTTTTGTTTCGTTTTTGTTAATTTGTACGTTTTTATGTAAAACACGGGTTTCTAATGTCGAATGTCTATATAATATACAAATTACCTCAATCCGATACAATAAAAATACACTAATTACGCTACCTGGGTTTGAAAAGCTCGGAACTATTTTTTATCGTGTTCAATTTTATGATACTTCATAGGGGGGTCACATAATTGAAATAGACTCGCGAGTATTGGTGTTTTGCGGGAAATGGAGTTACATCCCATGCTTCATTGGGGGGGTCACACAATTACAATTGACTCGAGATAATTGCCGCCAGCGGAAATTCAAAATGGGGTTACTTCCCATATACCAACAACGCGTTCGGAACTAAACTATCTATATTTATTGACTCCCGATGAATCGATATACCTGGGTTTAAGGGCTACATAGAATTCCAGGGTTTTCAAGGAGTGGGCATTCAATTCAAGGGTTTCAAGGGCCCTGGAAAATTTATTTTCCAAATCAAGGAGTTTCAAGGAATTCAAGGAGCCGCGGATACCCTGCTACCATATAAAACCCGACTCTGTGTGCATGTAATGTCACTTGAACACTACTAATATAGAGGCGATATGATCGAAATGTACATAATAGTTATTGGCATATATGACATTGAACAAGAACATATTTTCCAGTTTACACTCTATGATGGAACGCGTAGACATGCAATGAAAATCCAGAAACGAGTTGTCAGGGATATACGGAAATATTTCTTCTTGCAGAGAGCTGTGGGATGCGCTGCCTGCCCATGTCGTTGAAGCGATATCATTAACCCTTTCTGTACTAAATCATCATTGATGAGTAGTTCCCATAGGGAATGTTCAGATAATAAGTTCAATATTTGGCCATAGGTCGTTTGTTGAACTTATTATCTAAAAATTTCCCTCATTAATTAGGAGTGAGCATTAGAAATATTATTATAACACAAATATTATGAATAAAGGATAAAAGCCACTGTGACTTATCCCCCAAATACAATGATGATAATGATGATGTATACCTTGACGCCTCGAGCTCCTGGGTAACCAATAACTCCTTGAAGTCCAAATGGTCCCTGAAAGAGAGTGGCAGGAGTAAAATAGTATGTGATTTGAATTAACCCTTTACCCAACAGAACGGCCCTGTGCCAATGCATTCTCTTATATATGCGAGTCGACCATAGGTCGCCTCGCATATATAAGAGAATGCATTGGCTTAACACATTAAAAATTATAAAATTGTTAAAGAATGTAAGAAAAAATGGTAAAAAGTGTTTAAAAAAGATTTTTTTTAGGCCAATGCATTCTCTTATATATGCGAGGCGACCTATGGTCGACTCGCATATATAAGAGAATGCATTGGCACAGGGCATAACTGTAACTATCACAATGTGGTCAAGGAGCCGGTTCCAATGATATCCATATTTGTATGGTTCTATTGAGACAGACCGAAGATATTTTAGGCTGTTGAAGCTTTATTTGGCCGGTTTTGGCCGGTTTGTTGGGTAAAGGGTTAAGTAATTTCATCATTCATTAAGTTTTGGCAAGCATTCTTATTAATAAAGTTACCATCTATCCAGTCTTACTGTAGTATTTGTCACTATATTTACTTTCTTGAAGTCAAATTTAATCATAAGTAGACCAGACAAATACTGTAATTTGCCTAATTATATTGCTATAAAAAGTGACATTTTATAATATTAGAACAGTAATAATATCCATCTGCATAAAACTCATGAAAAAATGTTACTTTTGAAGATGATTTTTTATGGGAGCATGATATTACCATAGAGCTAAAATAAACAACATAAATGTAGTTCCATTGCCAACTGTAAAACAACATAAATGAAATTCTACCCATCTGCTAAAGACAATTTAAAGCTATGTGCAATGAAACAAACCGTGTCTCCCTTGGGACCAGAATCTCCATTGTTGCCAGCAAATCCCTGGAAAAGAGAACATACAAGTACAGAGCAAGAAACATACAATACCTATTAATAAAGCTCAAATAAATTAAAATAAAACACTCCAAATTTTCATCAAGGCAATTAGCAATTCAAAATTTCTGTCTAGTCTAATACTGCTCGTAATGAGTGATAGTTTTTGTTGATTTTAACCCTTTGAGTGCCAGGTCAATTTTTGTAACAACACATATACCCTGTGCCAATGCATTCTCTTATATATGCGAGTCGACCATAGGTCGCCTCGCATATATAAGAGAATGCATTGGCCTAACAATTTTTTTTTTTACAATTTTAATAATTTATTCTTATATTCTTTAACAGACTTATTTTGTAGGTTTGGCACTCAAAGGGTTAAACATCAGAAGGGACATATGTATTGTAAACTCCCACGACCAGCATTTTGCAAATTAATACCTATGAGAAATTCATATGAATGAATAAGGGATAAACCTTCTACAGTAATGTCCTAAGTAATCGACTCCTTCACCACAGCCAAATTATGGGTAACTTTTCAGGATTTAGTCGGAAATATGGCTTGTTACCATTCATCGGAAAGCTCTCACTGAGAGCTTTCCGATGAATGGCAACAAGCCATATTTCCGGCTAAATCCTGAAAAGTTACCCCATAATTCTGCTGTGGTTAAGGAGTCGATTATTTAGGGCATTACTGTATGACTTTGAGGTCATTAAGTTAAGTGCCAAAAAGATGAGTTTAGCTCACTTAACCCTTCTATGAAGACTGAAGCTTCCTGAAATTTTGTGAAAACCCTATGCCAATGCCAATGGCGCCTTCTGATTGGTTGAGAGCTGTGTCCTATACGATGTAGTGTTGTGCTAAATTTAGCACATTACTATTCTTGTATAGTATCGTGCTAAATTTATAACACTAATACACCAAACTCGCATGCAAAAAGAGAGGCAACAATCTCGAGAATACATATATATAAAACCAATTTACTAAAGCGTGTCCAAATGAAATTATAACAATACTATGAACATTTTTTTCACAGGTAGGACGTCAACTTGCGAAGTGGCAACATTCGGTTGAATTCACATTGTGGTACAGTTTCGGGTTTATGAGCATTCAAAACAAAACCTAAATACTGCGCGTTTCGGTATATTGATCTAGATTCCAACACTTTCTTGCGACGATTATGTTCTCTTAAACTGTTTATCGGTAAGTGGATAATCATATCTGTTCTCAGGAAAACAAGTTGTATTTGATTTCTATTAATGTCTTATGAAGGGTAATTGAACAGTTCAGCAGTTGGTGTTGGAAGGATACGGTTATGTAGTAGAGTAATGCCCTCAGTAATCGACTCCTTAACCAGAGCAGAATTATGGGTAACTTTTCAGGATTTAGTCGGAAATATGGCTTGTTGCCATTCATCGGAAAGCTCTCAGTGAGAGCTTTCCAATGAATGGCAACAAGCCATATTTCCGACTAAATCCTGAAAAGTTACCCATAATTCTGCTCTGGTTAAGGAGTCGCTTACTGAGGGCATTACTGTATGCATGCCACAAGTTCGAATTGTTAGGTGAAATATAATACATAGAGCGTGTCGTGTCATTGACTATATGGGTATACTGCTCAGTGGGGTGTGTATAGTTAACTCCGCTTTGCATCGTGAACTATGTCCACCCCACTGGGCACTATACCTGCATAGTCAACTCCAAGCCATGCTCTATTTATTAAATAGACAGTGACAAAGTAACTTACGGGTGGACCTAATGGACCTGGCAATCCAGCTAATCCAGTCTTTCCTTGAGCTCCTGGGATACCTGGTGGTCCGTTTGAACCCATTGGACCTGGTGGACCCTACAAAATTAAAATAGATCGGTCATGCAGTCAACATCATATGAAGCAACAAGGCTTGTGCATCAAAGATGGCTATGGTCAAGTTTTTTTCCCATAAGAGTGAATCTGTTCAACATAAAATCACTAAAAATGGACGAACTAAAGAATCATAACACAGAACTAAGGGCCATAACTCAGGTAAAACAAAATCAGACAAACCTGGTTTTTGAACTCAATCAAGATATTGGCGTGAAAGATCCATATACCTAATATGAATGGAATCAGTTGTAATTTTGTTCCAGTTTTCGCACTAACAGTCATAAAATTGCTAAAAATAGACTAAAGGCCGTAACTCAGGTAAAATAAATCTGACAAACTTGGTTTTCGATCATGATCGTCATATTGTTATGAAAAGTCCACAAATCAGATATGAATGTAATCCATCGACAATTGTTCAGGTCTTTGCACTAAAGGTCATAAAATTGCTAAAAATAGCAAACTAAGGTCTGTAACTGCGTTATCGACATGTGTTTGTGATAAACAATAACAAACTAAATCAATCGATACATGTGTATTTGATTAAAAACACCACAACTGTCAGCAATGTTTCATCAACATTTTTTGGGAAAACCCAAAATAGTAATTGTGATGTCATACATGTGCTGTCTGTATTTAGGCTGAGAACAACTCATTGTGGCCATATATGTCAGGTCTGCATGTGCAACAATCAATTAGTATAGATACAGAATATCACCCAAATGATATCAAGTCATCAACCAATAAAATCTTTAGCATATCCCCGTAAACATGGCATTATTGCCTGTTATTCCCGAAAATTATTCTCTGCCCACAAAAGTGGGCTGCAGTGGTGAATGTAAAGTACGTCGTTTCAGCTAAAGCGAGCTGCGGTGTTGAAAGGGTTAAGGCACTCAAGTGCATATTCACTTCCTTGAGTCAATAACAATGTCCTGAAGTTTAAGGTAATAGGATACGAAATGCAGGAGCAGTTGAATTGACATATGGACGGACGGACGGACGGAAAGGACGGACGAAGATCATTTCTATAGTCTCCCGAACTTTGAAAAAGTCGGTGAATAACAAAGCGACAACATCGATAGACCTTTTGCCAACGAGAGCTAAAGAATTCCTGAATAAATTTGGAGTCTTGAAACATCACTTTTTTTAATAACTGTTTGTACTGCTGTGGCTCAAGCAATTGCAATTAGTAATGTTCCTATTCTATATATGTAAACTACTTACAGTTGGACCTGGCACACCCGATTGTCCTGGGGCACCTGGCTGACCTGTTGGACCCTAAAATGAGTAAATTTCTAGTTAAAAGCAACATTCTATATTTTCAGACTAACCCTTCCATTACTGGAGCTTTTGCAGAAAAAAACCCTGTGCCAATGCATTCTCTTATGTATGCGAGTCTCACATATATAAGAGAATACATTGGCCTAATAATATTTAAATTGACCTTGTAAGCCAGGGCATTCTCTTATATATTTGAGGCTCCCCATGGGAGACTCGCATATATAAGAGAATGCACTGGCACATGATCTTTAATGCTGTACCAGTGCAGCTCCCATCATGAAAGGGTTAAAGATAGTGTGTATCTCTTCCTTACAAGTTTGATATAATATCCGGGGTATAAAATAATAAATATGAATCGAAAACACCTGTCCAGAAAAGCTTCTGAAGAGATACACTATCTATAAAAAAGATACAACCTTTCAGAATAGTTTTACGGGCTATTTTTAGAACAGATATCATAATTCAGGCGATCTCGCGGAAAATATTCGGAGAATTCTATCTTGTTAGCAGCCTACATCAAAGTCATTTTTTGAATTGAATAGATTTTTTGCCATCTACATCAGAAATATATTTACTATGCCTGTATAGACAAAACATTTATTCAATTTTCAGTTTTGTCGGCATTTTATTCACAAAAGCCCTGAAGAGATACACTATCTATAAAAAAAAATTAATAACAGATATATTTATTATATAGTGATAATTTATCAATATTCTCTAATAAGCTATACACCATTATTACCCTGTTCACATAATTCTCCACCATTTTATTTATCAATCCTCTTAAGCGCCTCTAAGGAGGAATTATTTAAGTTGAAATGGTGCAGATCATGGGTCAGGAAAAACAGATCCATTACACCTGATCAGATGTACGTCCACAACAAATTTGATAAAAGATTCTAGATTATGATTCAAGCTGTGTTCTGTATTTATTCCACACAGCTTACTATTCCACACCCTTGTGTTGAATAAGTTTAATCTATGACTCTGACTACCATTGATACATAACTACCTTTATTGCGTTATGTATGTCAACACTCTTGGTAACTCAAAAAAGTTACGGCTTGTATTCCACATGTGATAAACAACAATATGTATTCAATGGTGTGGATTTTGTTGAATACATTTGCCTAACGTCAACTGGTGTGGAACAAAAGTAATAACACAACATCTTTAGACACTTACAAGGTTTCCTTTTGGACCGGTTGGACCTTCAGCTCCTGGATGTCCCTACAATGGCAAATATTAAAATTATATCATGTATCTCGTTCAAAAAGTAGTTAAAAAATCACAAATAATTTTTTTTGCATTTCTGCTAACATAATTCAACAAGACACAAATTAAAGGGGGACTGTACACTAAATCCGGCAATCTATGGGACCATCTCCTATTATACTAAACAGAATATGTGCAACAAATGAACGAATGTGAGCCATGGATGAGTGCAGAATACACTCATTTACTTTATGAATGATGTAAACAACATGGTAATTATAATGAAAATGAGTTTATGGCTCTAGTCATTAACTCATTTTCATTATAATTACCATGTTGTTTACATCATTCATGGAGCACATGAGTGTATTCTGCACTCATCCATGGCTCAAATTCATTCATTTGTTGCATATATTCTGTTGAATATAATAGGAGATGGTCCCATAAATGGCTGAATTTAGTGTACAGTACCCCTTTAACAATGAAAAGATTAACAAAATTTTGGAAAGAGAGCGGACAAGAGGATCTGAGAAAATGTATAATCTATTTTTATTACATGCCTGGTCCAGAAAAATACACAGCTCCGTCGTCTTAGGTCGTGTCGTCTTTTTTCAAGCGATTCCACACACATGTGTGTGTGGAATTGGTCGCCGTCAATATGCACGCAACTCACTTTCATCATAGAACAAATGTAACTGAGTAACTCAGTTTAACATGATTCCAGACCTTCACATTCGGCAAACTTAATCAATCACCTTATAATGAAATTTGTCATTTGTATCATTTTAATCTCCTTGATTATGTGGGTGGTGTTATAATTAGAGCGAAGGCTGACAGCGTTTACCAAATGATTTTGTATGTAATTCCATTGTAACCAGCACTTCCTAGAATCCCAGTAGTCATGGTTACATAGATTCTGCAGACTATATATTTATAGATCTTTTGTGATAATGCTATACATATGTGTGGTTGTTCGTTAAAGTCTCTTCACACCAAAGTAAAACATTTTGATCTTCAGAAACCATGGGAATGCACCTCGTGGAAATGAATTGATAAAAACTTAAATCACGACAGTCAATTTTGAATAGAATTGAATCAGGACAGTCGGTTAAAAATTTTGAATAGATTTGAATCAGGACGGTTGATTTTGAATGGAATTGAATCAATTCATCTCATCAGGCTGGAGTAGCAGATGCCTGAGAATATATGGTTTTGGACATTTGCAGAATGAGGTCCCCAGAGGGTGAAATTAGTGATGCTTCCCCGCAGTGGGCTATCTTCACTAAATTCACCCTCTGGGGACCTCATTCAGCATATGCCTCATTTTCTCTGGAAAGTATTTTTATTATCATATTAACAAGTTTTTTAATTTCTTTTGAAACTTCTTCACAAAGATTCTTTTCTTTTTTAGTTTAGTTTCTCTATATTCCCAAATTGGCAGAAGATTGCATAATACATAATCAAGGTGCCCATCTGATAAAATAAATCTGAATCTAGTCTCCCATAGCATATGAGTCCATGCAGAATGACGTCCCAAGAGAGTGAATTTGGTGATGCTAGCTTGCTGTATGGGGTAGCGTCACTAAATTCACCCTCTGGGGACCTCATTCCTCAAATGTCCAAATAGCCCTCTAGCTGGTCCCTGTTCCAGTACAAAATGTTTATAAGAGAACAATTCAAAATATTTATGAAATGTTAATCGGTTATGTACAGTGTTATATTTTGGTCAGGTGCATATAAATATTATTTTGCTACAACTAGCTGCTAATGGAGCTACCAATCAAATAATTGGTAACCATATTATCTAACTAGATAATACATGTATGAACATGAACTAAAATGGACACAGGATTGTGAGTAGATATTTACACATATATCATACATACCGGAGGACCGACGGCACCAGATCTTCCTCTTGGACCTTGGAAACCTCTGGCACCCTGAAGACAAAAAGATAAACTTTAGTACTTAATACTGGTAAATATTACTTTAAACAAATATGTATTTGCAAATACTACAATATATCATCATCAAATAAAACTTTATTTCTTTGTTATTGGATGGGTGTGTGAGCAGTGCACTTCCATCTGGTTTTGAAGCTGAATGTAGAGTGACCAAAAATATGCCAATCATGGATCAATACATGTCTGATTATATGCTATTTGCATGCCAATCTACCTGAACTCAATCTCTTGATTGCCTTATCTTCCACTCCAATCTTCCACTATGCCTCACTGTGCACCAATCTGAAATGTTTTCTGACATTCGATTAACTCTCTACATGCCAACATGAATTATTCATTGTATTTCAATAAATATCTTTATACATACCATCTCTCCTGGTGGACCCAATGGACCTTGTTCTCCAGACTCACCCTAAAACATCACAAAAGAATATGAAAGTTAAAATGCTATATTCCTCCAGTTTTCGGAGCGCCTGAATACTAACTTATCAGTTTCACTCACCCGAAAAAGTCCATAAAATGCCTTTAAAAAGTTATACCACTGAGAATTAGTTACAATTCTTTTTGTGCATAGACATAGCAGATGACATAGAAATAGAACTTATTTAGTGTGAAGTAAATCGGAATGTAGAACTTTTTGAAGTACGGTCCATTCTGCTTATTAGCATAGCATTGATGCAAGGGTTTTTCTATTCGATAAACATAATACTCTTTTATACGAAATTCACCTATTAAATCATCTTTCTTTTTATTGACGAAAGCATGAACGGCCAGTCAGTAATTAAATAATAGCCATGTTTATCGGCATATTATTCCAATATATTTCAATGAAAACATTGATAATTAACCATATTTTTAATAATTGTCGAAAAGAACAGTATTTTCCTGGAAATTATTATTCAAATAAGAGGAATTTCACCAAAGTTCTATGCAAATATGTGAAAATAAAATCTATTGGAAAAGGTTTGGGAAATTGGTATTTTATTTTTATAACCGAAATTATCTGAAATTGACTGTAAGTGAGATTTTAATAGTACATACAATGCCACCATCAAAGCCCGTTGGTCCTGTTTCTCCTGGTGGACCTTGGTAACCCTGGAAGAAGAAAAGCATAATTAAAATATATGTTTATTGTAAACAAGTTCAATGTTCGATATCCAAGAGAGGGACTTATCCAATTCCTGAAAGGCAATGCAAAAAATTTTAATGGCTGGAATGAAGCTATTTTCCACAAATCTGGTTAGTAGTAATAAAAAAAAACATGTGTTTGATTGGCTCCAAACTTCGAAAGTTAGCACATTAGCAGGACCTACAAGCATCATAGCACATTAGCAGGACCACTTGACCAGGGTTGAGTATAGGTGGTGGCAACATAACTAACTAAGACCTTTCTAACCAGATGATTTGAGAATACATGATCATGTGTTGTGAGATATAGAGATCCAGGGAGGCTGGGAACACTGCAGAATACAGGGGTAAATCAGTCATCGGTAACATGGACAAAGGCATGTAATAAATCTAGGTACACGTTCTGAAGCGCCACATGGACAATTCAGAAGTCAAATAAACTGATAGGAGCATAATAGAAGTATGCTTTGTGTTTTAAAATTTTGGAATAAGAGAATACTATATGACAAGTGTATGCGTACCAGTATCATAGAATCATGCACCAACATAGTTATATATATGTGCACCATGACAGTTTTATTAACTATCAGTATCATGATTGTCATATACTGGTAGTTTAAGATAAATATGGGACGGTGGTACATAGTTGGGTTTTAACATATTTGAAATTCAGAACGTATGTGTAGGCCGCGAGGTATCAAAAGGGTAAATTTTGAAATCAGAGTTATGTACATGAGTAAGCAGATGTAGATTTATGTAACCAGGTATAGATTTGTAAGTAACAGTGTATAAATTTGTAGTAATATATATGAAATTTCACTGATATCGTCGTCACAATGTAACCCGGTGATGGAGCGTTTAAGCAAAACCTTCGCTTTTCGGAACTTTAGGTGGTGGCAACATGACTATGACCTTTCTAACCAGATGGCTTGAGAATACATGATCATTCTGACCAGCTAACTCGAGAACTTACAAAATGATATACAGTAATGCCCTAAATAATCGACTGCTTAACCACAGCAGAATTATGGGTAACTTTTCAGGATATTGTCGGAAATATGGCTTGTTGCCATTCAACTGAAAGCTCTCACTGAGAGCTTTCCGATGAATGGCAACAAGCCATATTTCTGACTAAATCCTGAAAAGTTACCCATAATTCTGCTGTGGTTAAGCAGTCAATTATTTAGGGCATTACTGTATCTCACCATATGATGTTAAAACTTACCCTATGCCCTTTCTGACCAGGTAATCCAGGCATGCCTGGGAAGCCACTTGGACCCTGAAAAATATATGAAGGAGTGAAATTTACAACATTTCTGGAATAATATTAATACGACGTGATTGGAAAATAATGGTGAAACAGTGCTGCTTTGCTTGAAGGCTTCTTTCTCAAGAATTTATCAAAAAAATTACAATATTGCAATTACTGTTAGATTCAATGGGATACAGTAAAGGTAATGAGGTATCAAGTTGGGATAAAGCGTGCCTGTCATTTTCAGAATGAGGTCCCCAGGGGGACAGTTAGTGATGCTAACCCGTACAGCAGGCTAGCATCACCAAATTCACCTTCTGGGGACCTCATTCTGCTTTATAGACCTCATTGAAAACTTTAGTTTCCTAAGTTATCAACAGCAGAAATACGAGACAACATATAGAGTATGAGTTAACTCGTAGCAGCAACAATGAAAGATGGTGTATTAGGAGATAACTAGTAGTCGGCAATCAACCTATTAGTTGTTAAAATACTCTCTCTTGCTTAAAGGCCCACTTAATTTTCGAGTCACCGATTATTTTTTTTATAGTGACTTGATATATGGTTTTAACAACAATCTATGCCATAATGTATGATTCAACTACTATAATTCACCATTTGAAACATCTGTGTCTCAGAAAATGCCCATTGAGAAATAGAAAACAGCTAAAATCATAGAATGATTACCCCCGTTTTGGCTCCCAGAATGCAACAGAATACAAACTAAAGATGAATTTTCAATGGAATGGGGAATAACTCTATCTATAAGATATGGAGTTATTCCCCCTCCATTGAAAATAATACACATTTTACTGCAATCAAGATGACAAAAACACATTGGTAACTCAACAAAAACAACATGTTCACAGTTTATTACACCGGATAAGTTGATAATACAATGTTTTGGAGCTTCCTCTTTCAAATGGTATATAATATGGCATATATTTTATATAATGTAATCTGAGGGGTCGAAAATTAACCCTTTACCCAACAGAAGGGCCCTGTGCCAATGCATTCTCTTATATATGCGAGTCGACCATAGGTCGCCTCGCATATATAAGAGAATGCATTGGCTTAACACATTAAAAATTAAAAAATTGTTAAAGAATGTAAGAAAAAATGGTAAAAAGTGTTAAAAAAAGATTTTTTTTAGGCCAATGCATTCTCTTATATATGCGAGGCGACCTATGGTCGACTCGCATATATAAGAGAATGCATTGGCCCAGGGTAAACTGTAACTATCACAATGTGGTCAAGGAGCCGGTTCCAATGATATCCATATTTGTATGGTTCTATTGAGACAGACCGAAGATATTTTAGGCTGTTGAAGCTTTATTTGGCCGGTTTTGGCCGGTTTGTTGGGTAAAGGGTTAAGTGGGCCTTTAAACATACCTTGTCTCCTGGGGGACCAGTTTTTCCTCTCTCGCCATCCTTGCCACCTCGACCCTACAAAAGAAGACACCGATCATTTCAGATATGTGCTAGTGAGTGAGTATTTTTGAGAGAGAGAGCACATTATTTTATCCCTTCCACGAGTGGAGCTTCCTGAAATATTCCGAAAACTTTGTGCCAATGCATTCTCTTATATATGCGAGTCTCCCATAAGGAGCCTTGTATATATAAGAGATTACATAGGCCTAACAATTTTACCTTGACCTTGTAAGCCAGTGCATTCTCTCATATATGTGAGGCTCTCGATGGGAGACTCGCATATATAAGATAATGTACTGACACAGGATCATCAATGCTGCACCAGCGCAGCTCCTGTCACAAAAGGTTAAATAAATAAATTAGCTATAAAGAGCGTTTATTATCAGCTTAAACTAATCTAAGACTTGCATATATAAGAGAATGGACAGGCACAGGGTCCTTAATGCTGCACCAGTGCAGCTCCCGTCATGAAAGGGTTAATAAGATCAAAGATATAGATCACGTGATTGTACAACACAAGCATGGGAAATCCTGTTCAGGTTTAAATGTAAAATTTCATCAATTTGAATTTGAAAAATAATGAAAAAGTACTCACTCGCTTACCAGGTGGACCATGGATACCAGGTGGTCCCATCATACCTGATTGACCCTACAACATAAAAATACATAAGTATATAGCAAGCAGTAAGAATTGGGTTTGTCTTCTCAGGCCGCTGGTTTTTTATTTGTTGGTTTACAGATAATTATTTTTAAAAGGATACTGTACACAAATGTTGCTGTTGGTTTCTATAGTCTCTGAGTCGTAGAATAAGGTAACCAGATTTCCATTATTTGAAAGTATGTTGAGTACGAAGTAATGTTACGAATGGCAGATTAGTCGGAATTCGAAAATACAAATTGTCGTTGTTGAGTAATTTTTGTACAGTTTTCAAGCAAATGTATCAAATAAATGTTATATTATACCCATACTAGTCCCATATACCCATTTAAGTTATTGTATAGTCACTAGTCAGTGAGTAGCTTGAGTTTACGCCCCGTATCAACATAATTTTTTACACAATCATGTGTGCCACTCGTTGCCCAATCCACTATCCGTTAATTAACTTGATTACGTCTTGTACATGGAAATTCATAATTTAATTTATGGCTTCAGCCATAAATTAAATTTATATCAAATTATTAACTTTGATTTTAAGATGACCTATTAACCTGAATGTTTACAGAATACATCTCCGATTCAACTTACTTATTTTTCTATATATTATCGATATTATATCGTTGTTATTACCAGGAATTATACAGTAGCCCTTTAAAGAAAGGGTAGGAGGGGAAAAATAAAAAAATAAAATTGGTTTAGAATATTTTTTGTTTTTAGTTTATCTAAATATCAGGTAGGAAGATAAAAACAAATCTTAAATTGAAAGTAATAATTTTCGACATTATTGTGAAATGATTGAGTCTGTAATTGACGTGAAAGAAGGCCTTCGGGAATATGTTAAAATATTAGCAAAGTATGTAAGTGCTGCAATTGTTCAGAAATTGTTCTGATTGCTGAACAAGGGAATATCTGGTAGGTTAATCTCAATTATAGTCAGAAATACAGTAATGCCCTAAATAATTGACTCCTTAACCACAGCAGAGCTCAGTGAGAGCTTTCCGATGAATGGCAACAAGCCATATTTCCGACTAAATCCTGAAAAGTTACCCATAATTCTGCTGTGGTTAAGGAGTCAATTATTTAGGTCATTACTGTAGTTTTATATGATGCCAGCGTCGGAGGGGCCTGTTGTGGTGACAATTTTTATGCTAAAAAGAAATGTTGTATTCTACCGTATTATGGGTTCTTATAAGAACTCTTTTATTTATAACTGATGCATGTTTATACTATAGTATGGATAGTACAATTTGTTTATAGGTTGTTAATTTACAATTATGATGGAACTATTTTATCTCATTAACATAATATCATTACCCTGTAAAGGAAGATGCCATTTTGAATTTTTGAGAGAAAATGTAATTAAATTTGGCAAACTTCATTTCCAAAATTTCTTTGATTTCATATAAATTTTCCCAACCTCCTTCCCTAATTATAATATATATACAAAGACTTCTGTTTTGCTATAACAAAATGAACTGGTACATGTAGGTGGTGACTTTTTCTATGATACAAGGACCTACATGGTCGCTGGTTTAATTAAATCTCTGGACTCACCTGTTCTCCTGGGTTACCAATGTCTCCTTTAAATCCTTGAGGTCCGGGTGGACCCTAAAATAGAATGATAGTGAAAACGTTAATATTGAATGCATTATAGTGAGAATGCAACAAACTATAGTCAACACTTAATGGAATGACAGTTGATCACAAGTTGTATGTTTTTCAAGATCACATATTTATTTTTAAATTTCTTTAGTGCTGTATGTTGTGAACATGTTTGAAATACGCGCAAATGTAAATATTTATTATTTATTCGGAAGAATAATTTGGTGATAAATATATGGTAATGATTTGGCTGACAATAGTCATGGCGTGTAATTCGCTTATAACAATGATGCTGGTTTCTGCCTATTTGGATATAAAAGTTACCAGCTGATGTGCCCAACTTCGTCCGGGCTATTTAGGGATTTCTTTGTGATCGCCTCCATCTGGGCGGAATATACAGCATCTGGACTTGTTTGTGGACGTTGTAAAATTGAGTCTGATGGGGAATTGTGAGTTTGAAATGATTGCCTAATTCAATGCCTCATTATAGACAACGTTTTTTGTCCTACGTTGAAAAGTATTATGAGAAAGAAAAAAATATTGTTCGATGGGTCCAGAAACATGCATATGAGCTTTTATATGAGTGAGGTCAAGGCCAAGGACATGGTCACACGTGAAATTGGAACCACCCGTATTGTTCCCGGGATCCTAGTAGGCCTACATACCAAATTTGAGTCAGATCGGTTGAGCAGTTTTTGAGTCTATAGCACACACACAGACATACATACATACACACACACAGACAGAAGTTCCAAAATATATAATAGATGAAAATTTCGAGAGGATTATTTACTATTTAAGAAATATATGTTGATTTGCTTGCGTTCCACACATACAAATGTCAGATCAACTGGCATCCATACTCCATGGAACGCAACAAAATCAACATCCATATTTTATATTTACACTCAACGGAGTAAACTGGCAGATTAAACAAGCATTAAGCGCCCAATTCCAAAGTTATTCTCGTAGATTGTTGCACAAAAATGGAAGCAAGTAGGGGTCAGCGTGCGCCATCATGTGACATAATTTCGACCATCCAACATCCTACATTTATGTTCCACAGCGCGAATGCACGTAGTAGTGTAAATATTCCATTCTGAACACCTCGGTGGGATTTTCCATATCACTTTAACCCTTTCAGTGCCAAGTCCGATTTTTGTATCAACCCATATTTCCTTGATCATTTTTCAAATTTATTGATTATAATAATGCGATACATTGATGAAAAGAGCTCTAAGAGCTCTTTCCATCAATGTATCACATTATTATAATCAATAAAATCAAGGAAATATGGGTTGATACAAAAATCGGACTTGGCACTGAAAGGGTTAACTCTTTTTATACCAAATACTCATTGACAAGTGATTCCCTTAGGAAATGTTCAGATAATAAGGTCAACCATAGGTCATTTGTTGAACTTATTATCTGAATATTTCCCACCCAAGAATATTAGTCCTCCTGCACTTGTTTATCTTTTTGTCATTCTGTTGTCTGCCCATTTGTCCGAAACATCCCTCCAAATGAATAATAGGCCATTCCAATATTTTTTCTTTTATGACCGGGTAGGAGAATCCATTTATTAAGAAAGTGTTAAAGAATGGAAGAGAAACTTCATCTGTATAAAATATCAAGAACCTCAAAATATTCTAATATAAATATAAAATATTAAGAACCTCAAAATATTCTAATACTAGCTGATGTGCCCGACTTCATCAGGGCTATTTAGGGATTTCTTTGTGATCGCTTCCATCTGGGTAGAAGGTATTAGGAGAAAGAAAAAAACTATTGTTCAATCAGTCCAGAAACATTCCTATACGAGCGTATATGAGCGAGGTCAAGGACACGGTCGCACGTGAAATTGGACCCATGCATCCATATTGTTCACGGAATCAAAGTAGGCCTACATACCAAATTTGAGTCAGATCGGTTGAGCAGTTTTCGAGTTTATAACACACATACATACAGATAGAAGTTCCAAAATAAATAATAGATGAGAATGATAAATGTAAAAATTTAAAATGGCTGCCACTCTTAACCCTTCCATGACTGGAGCTTCCTGAAATTTTGCGAAAACCCTGTGCCAATACATTCTCTTCTATATGCGACACTCCTTATGGGAGACTCACATATATAAAAGAATGAACTGGCACAGGATCTTTAATGCTGCACCAGCACTGCTCCCATCATGAAAGGGTTAAGTTTTTTTTCTTCAGAAATTAGTACTCACGTCATGTCCTGTGACACCAGTCAAACCTTGTGGACCTGATGGACCCTTCATTGCAAGCTGAAATTAGATCATAAAATTACAACCGGCAGAACCAACAATCTGCCATTTATCATATGGTTCAGTGTTTTTGTTCAGAGCCATACCTGGGCACTTGATATAAGCCGATTATTAAATAGATATGACATTTTTTGTCCAGGAAATCCTGTTATCGAACTATGTGAATATCGCTTCAATTTTCCCTTAAACCGAGTAATATTGTTTTACAACATCACAAATCTGAGTAATACCGTTTTTTGACATGCCTCAAATCTACTTCACTGTTAAACAATGTGTAGATATTGAGTTTGTGACATAACTCATTGTTACTATATAAAGAGGCGATCTAATTAATAATTATGGTATTACTTGGTTGGTTGCTTTGATATTAGGTCCGATATCAGCTCTCAGTAACCTCATATCAGCCTTCGACCCTCGGTCTCAGGGTGATATGAGGTTGCACTCGGGCTGATAACTGGCCTCATATCAAACCAACCAATTAATATCCTCTAACTATATCATGAACAAATCTATATTGTGGGGCACTACCAAAGTATCATACGAAGTAAGAGAGTGGCAGAAACACTTTAGTGGACATACCATACAGAAGTGGGTTCTATATTATTTACATTGCGAAGGATACAGGATTTCAGCATTTTCTGACCACTTTCATCCAATCGATAAAACAATATATACTTAGCAAGGGAGTTTATTTTTCAGATACCTCCTCACTTCTAATGGCTATAATTCACAAACGCCTGAACCGATTCTTAAAATTCCAATGCCCATTGATCGAGTAAAAGCTATGTTTTTCAATTATAATACACAATTCTAGGATAAACTGTTCCAAAACTTCAAAAACAGATGCTGAATACAAAAATTACAGAGAGCACCGGCTATTAAATGTGTCGCTCGATAGCACAGGAGAAAATATATCATTCAATTCAAAGTCAATAATTGTCAATAAAAAACCCACCTTCTGTAAAAAAAATTCTTCATGTATCATTAGATCTAACGTTAATCTCCCCAAATCAATCGCATATTAAATCCATGTCGCCACTATATTCCCATAATTTAGCAACAATTTCAAATTAATTACAAAGCGACTTCAGAGTAAACAATTTACACGTGATGTTGGTGTAATCTAATCAATCAACGATCAGTATACTCAGTGCATGCTCGGCAATAGGTCATTGAGTTAATTTTCAATGCAAAAATTTATTTGAAATTATTGCCGAAATATGGGAATATATATTTTACTCATTTTAACGACACGCCCCTGTGTTATATACAGCACTTTTACATTGGTCAACGCTCAACTTAGCAATTTATTTTAACTAGGTGATTTTTCTAAGTGGCACATAATTGCTAGAAATTTATTAGCTGTTTTTTTCAAACTTTATGTAAGAAAATAAATAGAAAATTCCAATTACTATACTAGATTAAAGGGAGACTACCTAAATTCACCCATTATATAAGCGATATCCTACTCTATTCAACAGCAAATATGCAACAAATGAATGCATTTGAGTCAGGGATGAGTGTAAAATACACTCATGTACTCTACGAACGATGTAAAACAACATGGTAATTGTAATGAAAATGAAAAAATGGCTTAAGTCTGTTACTCATTTTCGTTATAATTGTCAGGTTTGTTATATAGGGTTCCTTGTGTACATGAGTGTAATCAACTCTCATTCATGACTCATATTAATTCTTTTATTGAATATTTTCTGTTGAGCATAGTAGAAGATGCCCCATCAATGGCTGGATTTACAGTAATGCCATAAATAATCTCAGTGAGAGCTTTCCAATGAATTGCAACAAGCCATATTTCCGACTAAATCATGAACAATTACCCATAATTCTGCTGTGGTTAAGGAGTCGATTATTTAGGGCATTACTGTATGATAAGGGTATGATACTAACCATGTGTTGTGAAAGCATAGTCCTTAAGGCTTCTGGTTGACTGCCGCCAGCCTTCTCTCCCCAGTTCAACTGAAAAGTTGAGAAAATTATATATCAATACACGGATGCGAGCCTTGAAATAGTGAGCCTGTCATTTGCAGAATGAGGTTCCCAGAGGGTGAATTTAGTGATGCTATCCTGCACAGTGGGCTAGCATCACCAAATTGCTAAGGCCTAAGCAGAATGAGGTCCCCAGAGGGTGAATTTGGTGATGCTAGCCCGCTGTGTGGGATAGCATCACTAAATTCACCCTCTGGGGACCTCATTCTGTAAATGACAGGCTCACTATTTCATGGCTTGCACGGATGATTAAGAAATAGAGAGAAGATCTTCTGAATATTGTTGCAGTAGATTTTTATTAATTATAGATAGTAACCAGGTTCAGTTAAACATGGATATGTTACCTTCGTTGCTATTGGTAATGAGAGTCCCATGAATTAGGTGTTCTTCGCAACTACTCCTACAGTCATTTTATTTCAATGTTTTGTCTTACTTCATGTGCAACGAAAAGTAGTAAATTTGAATTATTTAACATTCCACTTGAATCAAATCGATTATTATTCCAAATATGAAATTGATACTTTCTGACATCATTATGATCGATTAGGCGAGAGTGTGTCATAATACGGCAGTCAGGGATGTGCTCACACCAGACAGTACCGAACAAGCGCACCCACCAATCAAATTGACCACCAAAAAGTCAAATAAAAACACCTAGCAGATTTCTTCATCATAATGAAAACAACATTTTTGCAAAATTGTGTTAGTTGTTAATGAAAATGTTTCTTTGCCAGATAGTGAGGACCTGTTATGTGGCATTTTCAATGCATGAGGGAGGCTTAATTATTGAGGTGTAAAGTAGGGCTGCCACGATTCATCGCGATTCCAATGCTTCGCGTTTTAAAGTTCACGATGGTGAGGGTGCGATAAGATGCAAAAACAATTCATGTATGCAGAGTTATCAATAGTGAGAGATTTTTCCACTCAAAACTTCCCATCTGGGCAGCTTTGGCGACTGTATTAGCTATTATAGTCTACTTCTAATACCTGGCCATGCATTTTGGTCATTTAAGTTAGGTCTTGTAATTTCCTTCAATGAATATGCTGAGGTGAACACTGATAAAAATATACATACTAAAAATGATTAAGTGGTTCATTTAGTTTTCACAGCTGTCAGTTGCCAAAACTTTGCCCTGCGATCTTGAAGGTCTGAATCATGACAGCCGTAGTGTCAAGGCAACAGTGTTTCAGCCATATAAAAACAGAGCGTCAAAGCATGGGGCACATGTCCTTCCCAAAGGAGAGCACATGAGGGGGGGGGGGGCATAAAATTTCCTTTCAAACATCATAGAACTGCCAGAAATACCTCAGATATCAGTTAAAACAGCATTGTTATATTGTCCTAAGAGAAAAATATACCCCATTCTAGTAGCTTAGTATCAAGCCTGTCATTTGATCACTGGGCAATTGAATTACACTGTCTCTCTAAATGACAAATCTACCCCTTAGTGACATCTTCTTCGTAGAACAATGTGCTAATAAACTTGGACCCCCCCCCCCCCCATCTGCTCCTCCACTCCCCTCCTCTGGCATCCTGGCTATTATAATGATAATAGACTTACCGGAATGATGAAAACATGACCGGGTGGACCTGGTAATCCATTGCTTCCTGGAAATCCATCTCGTCCTGAAGGTCCCTATAATAGTAATAAAGAACAATTAGAACATTGTTAGTCTACTCCCTCTTAACCCGCTTCTGATTGTTCCAAGTCTGATTGTCGAAAAATGCTGAACAGATTAACTGGAACGGCAATGGAAATCGGCTGATATTCGTGTTATCTGTTTGTAATCGGCATTGGCAAACAACCCATACCATTCTAATGAGGTTCCGAATGTTTTCGCTTTTCCAGCAAAGATAGTAAACGGTAAATGAAAGTTCAAATGAACAGTTGATTTATATCTTGTACAGTAAGTATTGGTAAGTATGATCAGTCTATTACATTTAAAACAGTGGACTAATACAGTGGCCAATACAGTGAAGAAACGTCAAACGTAACAACACATTGGGTGACTTTGAGATAAGTTAAATTGTGTACCGAAAATAGTTGATTGACATCGCCGTATTATTTACATAAAAAGGGAAATTGAAAAATTGGGAATATATTCGCGGCCACATGGTCGAACACCAGGAACGGATTATAGATACCGAAAACCTGTCTTAACATTGTAGTCTTTTTATATCTAGAGCACGCTAGATGCATGACCATATCGTTAAACACAAGTTGAACCTGTAATCATGTTGGTTTTTGGGAAAGAAAAACGCCAGTCATTTAATAAAAATACATACCGCTACTCCAGGTGAACCAATTACACCGTTTGGTCCTCTAGCTCCTTGTGGTCCTTGTGGTCCCTGTAAGATAACAGATAGACTATATTTTAGATTAAGTTTGCTAAGCATTGGTGAAGGTCAAAGTGTGGCTCCCTGGGAGCTTTCCAATGAATGGCAACAAGCCATATTTCCGACTAAATCCTGAAAAATTACCCATAATTCTGCTGTGGTTAAGGAGTCGATTATTTAGGGCATTACTGTAGGATTATAAGATTTTATTACATTCAAATGCGTGATTTACCTTGATTTCTCAAGTGATTGTAAACGACAATTTCACTAGTAATTATGTCACTTTAACTAGTACTTGGTGTATTCATATGCACTATCAAAATTTCTGCATTATGGATTTAATGGCTGTATGATTCAAATTTCTGGTAAAACAGATGTCTATATGGAATATAATAATCACTTGATTGAACTGGTGACATGAGGCAGGGTATATTTTCGTGTTTATACAACGTCCCTGACTCTCATGAATTATTTCACGTCACCAGTTCAATCAAGTGATTATTCTCTATATAATTTGTCTTTGAAAATATATTAACTCCTTTGTGACCATAATAGCCATAGGTGGCCAAAAATAATTTATTTGTTGATATGTGTCATATTGTGCTTCGTTTCCCACCAGACCTGAGAAAATGGTGTTGGACATTTGCAGAATGAGGTCCCCAGAGTGTGAATTTAGCGATGTTAACCCACACAGCAGGCTATCAGCACTAAAAATTCACCTTCTGGGGACCTCATTCTGCTTAAGCCTCATTTTCTGGGGAATATCCAGAGTTTCAAATTAGCACTTTTTTTGTTACTTTTTCCTTTCTGGGAAGTTTCTATATTCCCTAATTTGCAGAAGATAAAATGCATAATTGAGGTGACTAATGGGTGAAAATCAATAACTTCAACTTCAATCTGATCCTAGGTTCTAGTTTAGTTTCTCTATATCCCCAAATTGGCAAATAAAACATTCCATCATCGAGGTGCCCAATGGGTGCACTTCACCATCTGGGAACTTAAATCTGAGTATAGATCTCACATAACAGATCAGGCCATGATGCAGAAAGATGTCCCCAAAGGATGAATTTGCGTGTGGGGGTAGCATCTCTAAATTTACCCTCTGCGGACCTCATTCTGTCCAGAACCATATTCTCAGGCCTGTTTGCCACCCAAATCTGTTTTTATGGTACAGTAATGCCCTAAATAATCAACTCTTTAACCACAGCAGAATTATGGGTAATTTTGAAGGATTTAGTTGGAAATATGGCTTGTTGCCATTCATCGGAAAGCTCTCACTGAAAGCTTTTCTATGAATGGCAACAAGTCATATTTCCGACTAAATCCTTCAAAATTACCCATAATTCTGCTGTGGTGAAGGAGTCTATTATTTAGGGCATTAATGTATGAAAACATGTATCCTTTTTGCTGAATCATCCATTTTGCAAAAAAAATGCACCCGATGTTGTATCGAGGCATCTCTGCTAGTTGATCATGACATTTTAACCCAAAAATAATTCCAAATAAGCATGACGTCAATTTAAAAGTATGTTTACGAAAGATCATGTGATTATCCATGACCCGACAATACAAGCAGTTTTCCACCTCCCTGGAGCCATTATGGTATCAAGTTCGAAGGTTGCAGAATACATGTAGGCTTGATTTTGAAATAAAATTCTGTCTGATGGTTATTTGCCCTGCACCTTTGTTAGATTTTGATAGAGGAAACTTCTCCCTAATAACCAAACAGTGACTTCTCCCAATTTGAAACCTCTGTACTGTTATTTGGCACCCAAGAGTATGTTAGCAAATTAATTAAATCACAAGAAAATCCTGCCAGGAATTTATATATAGATGCTAAATGACTATAATTCAGTGATACCTTGTGATCCACTAATGAGAAATGAGAAACTGACAAGCCTGCAATTGCAGTAATGCCCTAAGTAATCGACTCCCTAACCACAGCAGAATTATGGGTAACTTTTCAAGATTTAGTCAGATATATGGCTTGTGAGAGCTTTCCGATGAATGGCAACAAGCCATATTTCCGACTAAATCCTGAAAAGTTACCCATAATTCTGCTATAGTTAAGCAGTCGATTATTTAAAACATTACTGTAATGTGTCTGTCATTTGCAGAATGAGGTACCCAGAGGGTGAATTTAGTGATGCTATCCCACGATGCTTTGGCCTTATCTTCTAGGAATTTTTATAGATTCAAATTAACATTGTTTTAGTTACTTTTTCCATTCTGGAAAGTTTCTATATCACCTAATTTGAAGAAGATAAAAATGCATAATCAAGGTGACTAATGGGTGAACATCACCAACTTCAACTTGGGAACTTCAATCTGATCTTAGTTTTCCCATAGCAGTTGATGCCTAAGCAGAATGAGGTCCCCAGAATGTGAATTTGGTGATGATAGCTGCTGTGCGTGATAGCATCACTAAATTCACCCTCTGGGGTCCTCGTACTGCAAATGAGAGGCACACTATTTCCAGGATTGCGTGCATGTATGAGCTATGTCAAATTACGCACTCAGATTGGTTCTGTTACTAAATATAACTTGTCAGTGAGCTTTTTGGTGAAGAGAGAATGAACGAATGACTAAAGCGCTCATTTGCTTCTTCATAAATGAGAAATGTGGTCAAAGTTTGTCGTTTATCTGGATTTTAGAAAATACGAGAGACCTATTGGCATACTGGTAAGCTAAATTAGTTGAGTACATGTACATCACTGATTGTTTGACTATTTATAACTCAGGAGATGTTACTTTTGTTAAGGATATATTTTTTTTATTTGGTTTACCCATAATTTACTTCCCTTTTTCAACTTCATCTCAGTTATGCTGCATTGTGTATAATTTACTACATCTCTAATTGTCGCACATTTCAACAACAAAAATTCATCAGTAATTTAATTTGTTCAACTTTGTTGATTTTTCTGTAAAACATTTAATAAAATAATTGGCAAAATTTTACATGTACATTTTTAGGTGTTGGTTCTGTAAAAAAAAAAAATTAAATCGCCAATATTGTCAATATCTACTTACAAAGGAATAGTGGGATGATCCTGATTGTTCAACAAATGAGGTACTCTGAAAATAAAATAACAATCACATCAAATACTAATGTCAATTACAATCTAATTTTCTTAAAGGCACAGATGGTCTTCGTTATAGGTTAAAATTTAGAATTAAAAGTTACCATATTATGTACATATCTTCAAGAATATACTAATAGTATAGTATAATGATAGTATGAATGCTATAATATCCACAAAACATATTTTGTGTGAGCCAAGCGTTTGTTTATATACAGCACATAAATAGTGAGCGATAAGGAAAACACTCAACACTGGGGTGATTTTTTTTTAAATGAGTGATTCACGGTGACCCATTCAACACCTAAATCTTGAGAGGCGAAGATCAGCGAGCGCTATACTGGTATGTTGTAAAACAACTTGGTGGCATTTCTTAACCAAAGTTCATTAGTGGGGTCTCCACGGCATTAAGTGTTTTGCTTATCGCATACTCTTTACATACTGTTTGTTTACATAACATGGTGTGTGTTTACATAACACAGAGTACTAACATGACAATAACATGCAACTTAAGCAATATTTAAGATTGGTATAAGACACAGTTTGTCTATTATATAATATTCTTTCTGTTTATGGCGGTTTTAACAGATGTGATTACTTTAAAAGCAATACCCACAGCCAACTCTTACCGTATCTTTAACTTGAATGGTTAATCCAGGGCTGGAAACTGAGTCAATCACAAGCCTTGAAATAGGGTGTCTGTCATTTGCAGAATGAGGTCCCCAGAGGGTGAATTTAGTGATGCTACCCCGCATAGCAGGCTAGCATCACCAAATTCACCCTCTGGGGACCTCATTCTGCTGAGGTGTAAGCAGAATGAGGTTCCCAGAGGGTGAATTTGGTATGCTAGCCGCTATGCGGGATAGCATCACTAAATTCACCCTCTGGGGACCTCATTCTGCAAATGAAAGACACGCTATTTCAAGGCTTGTGCCAAAGGAAGGGTTTGTGATTTGAACAAAACCAGTAGCTTGAAGAAAAACAAGTGTTTTTGATGCAAATTTTTCCAGAAGCGGCAGCTTGAATTGGTGTGATTTGACCTGGAAATTTACCTAATCTCATCATCCACATTCATAATACAAGTTATTAAATTGGTCTGACCTTGGTATCAAAACTTCAACAAGACCATAGCTAGGGCATGGCAAAATATGCCTGTGGTAATTTCAACAAAGGGCCATAACTCTGATGAAAAATGGTGAGCAGGACCCAAATTCGAACTTGACCTGTATTTTGGGCTAAGTAAACTCAAATACCAAATTTCATTTCATTCAGTTAAGACTTACTAAAGTTATCACCCGGAAATAAAATTGAGTGCAAATTCAAACAAAAAGGGCCGTCATTCTGGTGAAAATTGGCGGGTGGAACCTAATTTAAACTAGACCTGTATTTTGTGCTAGTAAACCCACATTTTCATTCCATTCAGTTCAGACTTTCTAAATTTAACATTTGGAAACGAAAAAGGCGAACGAATGGACAGATGGACGAACAGATGGACGGACAGGTGGATGACAGACCAATTACATAATACATTCCATTTTTAAAACTCGGCATATAAAAACATATGCACTCAATATCTCTTGGTAGACACCACAAGAAAAAAGATTTAAAATTTTAAGTTAGATCAATTTCACATCTATTAAAAGTGCTAGACGATAAAGTTACAACATAAACAGTCGAGAAAGTTACAAGATAAAACAGTCGAAAGCAGGAATGTGCAATATGATCAGAAAAAATTTAAACTCTTAAGTCATTACTCATTACATAAATATAAAATTACACCTGATACAAGTTTTTCTGCCAATTTGAGGCGTTATTGTACCAGCGAAAGTTTCTTATCGGAGAAAAACGAGGGCATTACAAGTTAATGTAGTGCATGAGTAGGAATTTCCTGTACTTTGTAGTAGACACAATAATAAAGGAATTCCAATGTCTGCAAATAATTAAAGGCGGACATAGTATTCAGACAAATTTAAACATTATAATTCAATTTACCAGGGTGCTAAAAGCTCAAATTACATTACTACGTTCATTTGACAACCCTATATATAGTTACAGTTATGCCCTGTGCCAATGCATTCTCTTATATATGCGAGTCGACCATAGGTCGCCTCGCATATATAAGAGAATGCATTGGCCTAAAAAAAATCTTTTTTTAACACTTTTTACCATTTTTTCTTACATTCTTTAACAATTTTATAATTTTTAATGTGTTAAGCCAATGCATTCTCTTATATATGCGAGGCGACCTATGGTCGACTCGCATATATAAGAGAATGCATTGGCACAGGGCCCTTCTGTTGGGTAAAGGGTTAAAAAAGATGTTAACTGTTCCTAAATCTATAAAACAGCACTGATATAATTTTATTGTAAGAGTTTCCTGAACAATATATTTGTTATGGAACAAACCAGTTTAATGTCACAATTGTGAGATTTTATAAGTTATTACATAAAACAGTGTTATCCCAACTGAATTCACTAGATGGTTTACATCGAAGGAAAGTTGGACTAGGGACAAATATGTTGAATAATTTCATACTTACAGTGGGACAGTCGTAAGTCAAGAAGGGGGAGGAAAATTGCAAACTTTGAAAGTAAGCTGGTATCAGCAGGGTGCTTATGGACATTCAAAGGTGGATAGATAGCCTACACATCCCACAACGTAAACTTAGCCTCTTTGCTGCTATGACTTCCATAACTATTAAAGATGTTAATGTGCACATCATATGGACCTACTTTAGAATGTAATTAACCCTTTAATGATGGGAGCTGTGTTGGTGTAGCATTAAAGACCCTGTGCCAGTGTATTCTCTTATATATGCGAGTCTTCCATAGGGAGCCTCAGATATATAAGAGAATGCACTGCTTACAAGGTCAAGGTAAATATTGTTAGGCCAATGTATTCTCTTACATATGAAACGCTATACAGGAGATTCACATATATAATAGAATGCATTGGCACAGGGTTTTCGCAAAATTTCAGAAATCTCCAATCATGGAAGTCATATTATATTTGACGAAACATAGAGAAATTAATACTTTTTAGAAACACTGACTCTCCTAGTTTGAAAACACTGTATAATGTTCAAGTATTGTGAACATGCCTCTCAGCGAAGTCAGTTTTAGGATTTTTTTTAAGTTCATGTTAAATTTAACAGTGGAAAATTACCATAATGTAAATGGCCCAGAACCCGACATCTGACATCACGTCATTCAGCAGTGAAAATGTTCAATCTCCCAAGCTAGATTTCAATTGATTAGTGAGGTATCAAATCAGTTACAGTACATATTCAAGCCTGCAAATAGTGTGTCTGTCATTTGCAGAATGAGGTCCCCAGATGCTGAATTTAGTGATGATAGCCCACCAAATTCATCCTCTGGGAACCTCATTCTGCTTAGGCCTCAACTGCTATGGGAGACCTACAGTAATGCCCTAAATAATCGACTCCTTAACCACAGCATAATTATGGGTAATTTTTCAGGATTTAGTTGGAAATATGGCTTGTTGCCATTCATCGGAAAGCTCTCAGTGAGAGCTTTCCGATGAATGGCACAGGCCATATTTCCGACTAAATCCTGAAAAGTTACCCATAATTCTGCGGTCATTAAGGAGTCGATTATTTAGGGCATTACTGTAGGGTCAGATAGAAGTTCCTCAGTTGAAGTTGTTGATGTTCACACATCAGTCACCTCAATTATGCATTTTATCTTCTGCAAATTAGGGAATATAGAAACTTCCCAGAAAGGAAAAAAGTAACTAAAACAATGTCGATTTGGGACTATAGATACTCCCCAGAAGATGAAGCCTAAGCAGAATGAGGTCCCCAGAGGGTGAATTTGCTGATGCTAGCTCGCTGTGCAGGATATCGTCCCTAAATTCATAATCTGGGGACCTCATTATGTAAATGACAGACACACTATTTGCAGGCTTGTATATATTGGGCCCCCAGCCAACATAAAAAAATCCAAATACAAAGCTAATTGATATTAATATCCAGAAAATTGACCTTCATATCGAGGGATTTGGGTCTTTGTATGTTATCCTCTAAGTACGTTCACGAGTCTTCAGATTGAGTATTCTTCTCGCCCTCCATAGTTGTCATACCCAATAGCAGGCACTAATAAGATCTAAATGATCCCGGGAAGTTACCCAGTTTTTGAGTGTTTCGCTGTACTTAACACTCTGGCTGGATCATATCTCTAAATTGCTCTCCAAACTTGTCAAACTCATTACCACTATAGATCTGTAAATCTTAGAAGAGAAATAATACAACAGTGCTGCACAGCCGGACAATAAAAAACGGACCTCTTTAGTGTAACCATGTAAGAAGCAACAACAGGGTTATTTCCACTTTACAGGTAGAAGGCATCTACCTTAACCCTTTCAGTGCCAAGTCCGATTTTTGTATCAACCCATAATAATGTGATACATTGATGGAAAGAGCTCTTAGAGCTCTTTCCATTAATGTATCACATTATTATAATCAATAAATTTGAAAAATGATCAAGGAAATATGGGTTGATACAAAAATCGGACTTGGCACTGAAAGGGTTAATTTAGGCACAGTTCCAGAACTGCAGGATTTTGAGACATAAGAACCAATCAGAACTGACTATTAGTAGCTCCAAGATAAAAGTTTCCAATTGAAATCATTAACTTCAAACAGTGTGACATTATTTGTGGGAGTGGCTTCCGAGATATGACAAGTCAACAAGACAAGGAAGTCGTAGTGGAATGTAGCATACTGGTCTCTCATTCTAGCAGACCAGGGATCGCAACCTGGGCAGGGTATTCTGACAAATATCAGAACCCGTTCAGATACCAAGTTTGTCAGGCTGAAAAGTCTCTATATCCCCTAATTTGCAGAAGATAAATTACATGTTCCAGGTGACTAATGGGTGAACATCACCAACTTCAACTAGGGAGCTTCAATCTGATCTTAGGTCACCCATAGCAGTTGAGACCTGAGCAGAATTAGGTCCCCACAGGGTGAATCCTATATCATGACTGTAAATTTCCAAAACATTTCTTAGATATATGTGGGCTGCAGGGTCTGCCGATGGATTCAAATATGAATTCCAAGATAGCTGCTGGCGAAAGGATTTAGTCAGGCAAAAAGTAAAAACCAAGATGGCTGCTGGTGGCCATGTTTTTAACGAATTTCGGAAATAATGATGGCTCCCATCTAGATGTCACCCCGAAGATCCA
The DNA here is from genome assembly GCA_032622095.1 of Siphonodentalium dalli. Taxonomy (NCBI): domain Eukaryota; kingdom Metazoa; phylum Mollusca; class Scaphopoda; order Gadilida; family Siphonodentaliidae; genus Siphonodentalium; species Siphonodentalium dalli. The sequence goes on along the minus strand of CP136069.1, from coordinate 62,097,503 downwards.
TATGAAATTTGGTGGCGATTAGATGAGGAATGTGGTCTGTAGGGTGTGCCAAAGGATTTAGTCATGCAAAGAGTAAAGTTCAAAATGGCTGCCGGCGGCCATGTTTTTCATGGAAAGTCGCTAAAATTTTACAGCTCCCACCCAGAGGTGATCCTAAACATGCCTGAAAATTTTGTACTAAGTCTGCTGAATAATTAATTTTACAAGCTGTCTTTTCTCTACACCTGACAAACTCAATATACAGCCATTAACCAGTAACTCTAACCACATGATATTCAGCAAATTAAAGGCTGTGGGGTGCAAGCCTGCAAATAGCGTGTCTGTCATTTGCAGAATGAGGTCCTCAGAGGGTGAATTTAGTGATGCTACCCCGCATAGTGGGTTAGCATCACCAAATTCACTCGCTGGAGACCTCATTCTGCTTAGCCCTCATCTTCTGGGAAGTATCTATAGTCTCAAATTAACATTGTTTTTAGTTAATAATTTGCAGAAGATAAAATGCATAATCGAAGTGACTAATGAGTGAACATCACCAACTTCAACTGGGGAACATCAATCTTATCCTAGGTCTCCCATAGCAGTTGAGGCCTATGCAGAATGAGGTTCCCAAAGAGTGAAGTTGGTGATACTAACCCGCTTTGCGGGATAGCCTCACTAAATTCACCCTCTAGGGACCTCATTCTGCAAATGACAAACACCCTATAAATTTGCAGGTTTGCTTACCACACGATATTCAGCAAATTAAAGGCAGTGGGGTGCTTCGTAAGACTATTGAGTGTAACTTACGACACTGATTTACCACACCATGTGAACACCATTGTTCCACCTGCTGATTCTACTTTGTAACTGTGGGAAGCTTGTTCTCATACCGTGTCACATCATCTTGTATCATGTAATCTTGCATGTGATTTAACATAAGAAAAAGTTAATTCAAAGCATGTGTGACACACTTCCTCATGGCATGACACATGTACGCTGAGTTCATCATAATAATATCACTTACCAAATGGGTGTGCAAAGGAAACCACTTGGAACCGATCCAAGTGCCACTTTGAAGTGTGGGAGAAAGCAGATTTGTTCTTGGGACACGTGACCCCGAACCCTCCCACTACAGTAATGCTCTAAATAAGCGACTCCTTAACCACAGCAGAATTATGGGTAACTTTTCAGGATTTAGTCGGAAATATGGCTTGTTGCCATTCATCGGAAAGCTCTCACTGAGTGCTTTCCGATGAATGGCAACAAGCCATATTTCCGACTAATTCCTGAAAAGTTACCCATACTTCTGCTGTGGTTAAGCAGTCGATTATTTAGGGCATTACTGTATTTGAAACTAACCACAATACAATGGTGTTTGTCATAAATATACTAAATACATGTATGACACTAAATTCAGCCGATCTGTTCCTTTCATTTTAGCATTGAGCAAGAATGACCCAAGACTCAGAAAAAGCTAATTTAAAGCCACATGGCAGTTTAAAGTTAAAGATGTACTCTCGGGATCCAAATAAACATACAGATACTCTAATTAAATTTCAAGTGATAATCCCCTTGTATGCTGCTTATTTTTTTTGCAAAACCTTTTTTACTTTTTATTTAATGATGCATAATCCGATTTAAAGCCCCTCAATTACTATTTATTTGGCTTCGGGGTTTTTGCTATTTATAGGCCCAGTTTATGTCATTTGGTTTTCAACATTTTTTCAACAAAACAGAGATAAATTTGATTTTAAATGTTGTTGTCACTTGAGTTCTGGAACCCTGAAAAAATATTTCACTTAGGACCCCAAACCATTACTGTATACATGTATTACACTGAATTTAAAGGTAACATTATAATTTATGTTATCATGAATCATGATGGGAAATGACCAATAAGCACAATTGGAATGCAATTTCGCACATTCTTTATCTATCAGTACGAATATAATAAATTCAAAATGTAAGCTTAAGATGAAAATGACTGCTTTTTAGGATATAGCAGAGATGATCATTTCCATTTATCGACGACGTTATCCAATGAAGCAATAATTCTATCATTTTTGCACACTTACTCACTACGAAGGCCATGTCTCCTTTTAAACTCTACCGTATGTATGCCAAATACTAGGTTTGACATTTATGCTCAAAGCAGACCAAAACAACAAGTATATTTAAAACTTTCATATAGATTTTGCACAATGCATATACTGGGAATACAATGTTGGCGGTGTTTTCACTCTCAAAGATGTAAACACTGCACATGTCAAAATATAATCTGTGAATTTTAGACACAGTGGAAATTTGAGGCCAAGTATGTGAGTCACAACAGCCAGTGATATTACAAATCACTGCTACAGCTTATTCACATTAATAACATCTGGATGAGAGACTTTATAGAAATGCGTGCGGGACCTCAGAATTTGTACTTTACCTCTAACTAACCTTCTAAAACGATCTGCTGATTTCTCTCATGAATACAAAGGAAACGAAACATTACAGTATAATTTGAAAGTTGATGTCATCAACATCTCGTTAAGTGCCATCATTGGCATCTCTCGCCTAAAGTCAGAAACTCATTTTCATTATAATTACCATGTTGTTTGCATAGTTCATAGAGCACATGAGTGTATTTTCCACTAACCCATGGCAAAAATTCATTCATATGTTGCATATATTCTGTTGAGTTTAAAAGGAGATGGTCCCATAAATGGATGGATTTAGAGTACAGTAACCCTTTAAACTCAGCCAAAAAAAATCAGGCAAACATGCCTTTCTCATGAGCCAACATGATATGTTGACTATCATCCAGAGTCTGGTATAAAAATAGAAAATAGAAAATAGTCATTAATAGAAAATGTAACAATAATGTGTCATAAAATGCTGCAATTTATGGCGCAAGATTTTGTTAATTTATATTTCCAGCTACACCATTGTTGCAGGTTTCTCCCTAACGGTAGGGGTGCACATACATTGAAGGAATTAAGCACATCTCTGCCATAATTAACTATGAGATACCACATCATCTTCACATTAATATCGTCTACATTATGGGTCCATTCATCACTGATGATAGAAATAGATTCTTGTGGTATTTCCCTTTCTACTGATTACACAAGCGCAGTGCTGTTAGAAAAGTGCACACTTAACAAGCACTTTGAACAGTGTAGGTGATATAGGTAGAAATATATGATTACAGTCCAAACAACACTGTCTATGTAGGTTATTCTTAGAAACAAATCTTTAAAATGAATTTGTCTACCACTTGTATATGCATTATATCTGAATCATTGGAAGACAGGGACTGTTCTATGGTTCGATTTTGGGCACCCTTTGGCTTACATCGTGCCACCAGTGCTAACCCCCCAAACCCCGGCTATATTCACATAAAAATTGCATGCCAATGTGCAGTTTCAATTCAAATTCAATAAGTACATAAAATATATAACAGTCCTGATAGCAATTATATCCAGTCAAGCGGATCCCAGTTCTAATTGTGTCTTTTTAATAATGTCAAACAGAAAGTTTGCATATATGTCAATTAAATGCATCATTATGCATGTCAGTTAACCCTTTACCCAACAGAAGGGCCCTGTGCCAATGCATTCTCTTATATATGCGAGTCGACCATAGGTCGCCTCGCATATATAAGAGAATGCATTGGCTTAACACATTAAAAATTATAAAAATTGTTAAAGAATGTAAGAAAAAATGGTAAAAAGTTTTTTTTTTTTAGGCCAATGCATTCTCTTATATATGCGAGGCGACCTATGGTCGACTTGCATATATAAGAGAATGCATTGGCACAGGGCATAACTGTAACTATCACAATGTGGTCAAGGAGCCGGTTCCAATGATATCCATATTTGTATGGTTCTATTGAGACAGACCGAAGATATTTTAGGCTGTTGAAGCATTATTTGGCCGGTTTTGGCCGGTTTGTTGGGTAAAGGGTTAACTGATAAGTGTTTTCATAGATCAACGTTGTGTTAAAAGTCTAGTTACAGATTTACATGTACGATCTGACTCGGATAGATCAAACTGAATGTCATTATCAGTAGTCTTGATCAAATTTGGTTTTTTTCACAAATATTTTCGTGGCCCAAACACCAGATGCCCAAACAATTTCAAAGGGTTCGTAATAGAGCTAGATTAGTCCCTGAGTCTGGTAACGATATACTTGAGGCCATATTAAATCAAAATATAGTTTGTTTTCAGTCACCTCATCAATAGGCATCAAAACATATCTACTCAAAACAAAAAGTTTTTATTCTGCACAATGCCACCGATTGACGTAAACCTTTGTGTCAAAATGCAGCAGGCATTAATGCAAATGATTACAATTTGCAAACCTGATTATCACGAATTGAGGTATAACTTAAAGGAACGGATGGCCTTTGCAGTGGGTATTGCTATTAAAATATTCACATCCGTTAAAACTGCCATAAACAGGAAGAATGTTCAAATATAGACAATCTTTGTTCTTACTGGTAAACAAATCATAAATATTTATAAATGGTATGTTATTGTCAAGTTTGTAAGACCTGTTATGTAAAAAAAAGTCACATTATGATCAGTAAAGTACATAAAGAGTATGCAGTAAACAAAATACACAAAACCAGGGAGACCCTACTTGTGAACTTTGGTTAAACTGCCACCAAGTTGTTTACAACATACTGGTATAGCGCTCGCTAATCCTCGCCCCTCAAGATTTTGGTGTTGAATGTGTTTTTGCTTATCGCTCACTCTTTACAAACAAATGCTCGGCTCACACAAAGTGTATTTTGAGGATAATAACACATGCATATTATCACTATACTATAGTAAATGATATTAGAATATTCTTGAGGAATTTTTCATAATTTTGTAACTGTAATTATAACCTATAACCAAGGCCATACGTGCCTCTAAAGGTGACAAATTGAAAATATATTAACTTCTCAAAATAATACTATAAAAGTACATTTTGCCACAGTGTTCATGGGAATATACAAATGAATAGAATGTAGTCAAATTCTAAGTAAAATTTTCATTAAACCAACTTACGGGCAATATATTATTCAAGTTCAAACATAACAATAACAGTGTGAACACGGTGGATACAGTAATGCCCTAAGTAATCGACTCTTTAACCACAGCAGAATTATGGGTAACTTTTCAAGATTTAGTTGGAAATATGGCTTGTTGCCATTCATCGGAAAGCTCTCAGTGAGAGCTTTCCGATGAATGGCAACAAGCCATATTTCCAACTAAATCTTGAAAAGTTACCCATAATTCTGCTGTGGTTAAAGAGTCGATTACTTAGGGCATTACTGTATATCCCATTCTCGTTGCATGTTTTTAGGATGACCACTTTCATCCAACTTATGATGGCTCGTAATATGGTGTTCAAAGTACATGTATACTTACTGAGATTTCACCTGCCTCAGCATTCCCGCCCGCAGCAACAAAAGTACCACCAGCAGCGTAACTACCACCAGCAGAGTAACTGCCAGCAGTTACGTTTCTGGCCGTGATCAGGTAGATAAGGGGTTCATCACAGTTAGGCATGTATCGCTCGCATTGTTCATATGCTGCTCCGGGGTCGTCAACGATCAACAAATCCTGCACACCTCCCTGAAACACAAGACAAAGATAACGTAATTAGCAATCATTTTAATTCAAGCTGAATATTTGTCCCTAAACCATGCATTCTGACTGTTCGAGAGCAGCTACAGTAATGCCCTAAATAATCGACTCCTTAACCACAACAGAATTATGGGTAATTTTGAAGGATTTAGTCGGAAATATGGCTTGTTGCCATTCATCGCAAAGCTCTCATTGCGAGCTTTCCGATGAATGGCAACAAGCCATATTTGCGACTAAATCCTGAAAAGTTACCCATAATTTTGCTGTGGTTAAGGAGACGATTATTTGGGGCATTACTGTAACTTCACTTTTTGATTTAGCAGCATCGGCCACTGACAACAAGACTACCGCAAAACACAGGAAATTTTTCGGTGTAAATATCCTGGGTTCAATGAAGATGACCCAATATTTTTTATCTATCTATTTTGTACCAATCATATAACAGAATACACATTAGCTCCAATCAAACCAATCACAACATCTTATCTACGCACAATAGTGAAAAATTATTTCTTAATTCCAGATGAATTAATCACTGATAAACAAATGAAAATGATTTTGCCACTAAGAGTCGGTGCATACAATTCCTATACAACAATGGCCATATTGCCTGGGGCTACATGTAATTTGTTTACAACATTTATGAAAATAACTACTTTGTTCTCTATTGCTATCCCCCCCCCCCCCCATTGCAGAGTGTTCCATAAATTTCACATCACTATATGTAAGGATGTTATATATTGAGGACCTACAACATATCCCCAGTTTACAACAAAATTTACAAAACGAGTACTGTAAATTAGGCCTGGACCTCGTCTTTGGAGAGGTCCAGACCTAATTTACTGGACTTGTTTAGTAAATTTTGCTATAAACTGGGTACAAGTTGTAGATTCTATTTACTACTTGATCCAAAACTGCCATAAAACATAATTAAATCAATAAATGCGACGTGAAACTAACAGCCGCTTCTATAAAGCCTGCAATGACATTTCACGTAACTATGCATCAAAATGTTCCCAGGTTTTGTTCTGGTGGAATATGATCTCTATGAGCTTAGACAGAATAGAGATTCAGGGGCATGATCTAATTCCATGCAAGATTATGCATAACTGGTGGAGATCTTCCTAGATTATCATGCAGTGCACACAAACGAGCATCATTTCTAATCCCAACAAAGATATGCATAAGGCTATAAAAATATATACCTGTGTTTCTGGTGCAAGAAAAAATAGGGGCGCGGGGGGGGGGGGTTGCTTTTCATTTTATTTTATTTTTTCATTTTATTTTCAACTTTTCTCAAAATAAATATGAATACCCCCAGACTGCTTTCCCTTGTTTTTAATGTACTATAAAATGATAAAACTAAATACATAATATTAGAATATAGTGTAATTTATTGTTTAATTGAATAAAACATGAAATCAGTTTTACATGGAAAATAAAATCAGATGCGTACTAATTTTGCAAAATCAATAAAATGAAAAAGGTCACGGGTGCCTGCATAGGAGGAGGCGGGTCACCAGAAACAGGTCTTTTTTATTTTGGCCTAAGTGGTGGGGACTTGCTAGAAATCTGAATCAACCAACAGAGAGAAGATAGAGAGGCGAACATAATTGCTAATCTCATGCAAGAATTTGGCCCCCATTCCAAAGCTATCTTACATGTCATAACCAATTTCATGCAGCTATAAATCTTACAATAATGTTCTGCTCTCTAAGACTATCACATTAATCGTTTAGAATGGTGGTGAGGATTAAACAGATATTATTAGGAGCACATGACTGCAGATTTATGTTGGCTAATCAAAATACAAGGACAACATAACCTGTGGCTGTAATTAACCTAGAAATGATTTTCGTGTTATGTAACATATGGACATGGATTGTTAGGGGTGATAACCCAATCAAAGGAACAAAAGTGCATGTAGGCGGAGAAGGGATAGCATGACGATTCAATCTGACAAGGATTCTACAAAGATCAAATTTATCCAGTCTCTTTAACACTTTCATGACAGGTACTTCCTAAATTTTTGCAAAAATCCTGTGCCAAATGCGTTCTTTTATATATGCGAGTTGCCCATAGGGTGCCTCGCATATATAAGAGGCATTGGCCTAACAATATTTACCTTGATCTTGTGTGTAAACCAGTGAATTCTCTTATATATGCGAGGCTCCCAATGGGAGACTTGCATATATAAGAGAATACACTGGCGCAGGGATTTTAATGCTGCACCAATGCAGCTCCAGTCTTGAAAGGTTAACAAACCAAGGATAATCTTTATGAAAATTTACATTTCTCTAGAATTCATATTCAGAATCCTTCTGCATTTGAATAATTTTTTCGTTTGGCTGTCGTCTGCTCATTTCTCCTGAACACCCTTCAAAATGAATTATAGACTGTCCCAATAATATACTTTTATAACTAACTGGGTAGGAGAGTCCATTTAGTGAAGAAAGGGTTACTATCTAGGTTGAAAACAAACAAGAGTCTCATACTACATGTACAAGACCATTTTCTGAAATACATTGTTTACCTTAAAGTAGTTGGTTGCTCCATCTTCACCGAAGCTACCGCTGACGTACATGGATCCTCGTTCTACCACAGTGCCGCCAGCTGTTCGGTTTAACGTATATGTGTCTATCTGTTGGCAGTCAAAGATCAAGGTAGCTGTATTTCCTTTTACGCTGATGCCTATTCGATGCCATCTATATGAAGAACAGTAACATACGTTAGTTTCAAGACCCATATCCTGGAGGTTTTTTTCAAAATCATGGTGCGAGATAAGCAGAATTGGACAATATATATCAAGACACAAGTGTGCGAACTCGTAAATGTTATCGCAATGTTTTGATGCAATGATACCATGAGAACCGAAGGTTTGAGTTGTACCTTGTGGTAGGGTTTCATGGTTTTTCGGTATTTAGTCATATCGCGATATAATTATTTTAATCGTGTAGTTGGTTTAAAAAAATGAAAGTGTCAATGACACTGTAGCTCAACATGGGAAGGCGTTAATAATTTTATGTTGAGCAGTCAATAGAATGATAAGGAAGGAAAGTAAAAAAGTTTCAGTAAATGGATTGTATTGCGTAAATTAAACTAAAATCATTTCAAACATTTCTCCACTAAATGTGGACTGCAGGGTGTGCCGATGAATTCAGATGTGAAATCCAAGATGGCTCCAGGCGCCAAGTTTTTTAACAAATTTTGGAAGAATTGGACAGCTTCCATCTAGAGGTAACACACAAGAACCATATGAAGTTTGGTATTGTGGCACGCCAAAGGATTTTAAGAGTAAAATCCAAGATGGCCACTGGCGACCACGTTTTTAACGAAATTCTGAAAATATCGTTGGCTCCCATCCAGATGTCACCCTGAAGATCCTTATGAAGTATGGTGATGATCAGATGAGGGATGTGGCCTGTTGGTTGTGCCGAAGGATTTGGTTATGCAAAGAGTAAAATCCAAGATGGCCACTGGAGCCGTGGTTTTTAATAAATTTCGGAAAACATCGATGGCTCCTGTCTAGAGGTCACCCTGAAGATCCATATAAAGTTTGGTGATGATCATATGAGGGATGTGGTCTGTAGGGTGTGCCAAAGGATTTAGTCATGCAAAAATAAAAATGTTTTGATTCGAAAGTTGTTCAAATTAGACAGCTCTCATCTAGAGGTGATCCTAAACATGCCTGTATATTTGCAAAACATTTATTAGAAATATGCGGGTTGTAGGGTGTGCCGATGGATTAAAATTTGAAATTCAAGATGGCTGCTGGCGGCTATTTTTTTTAACGAATTATGTGATACAATTATGGTCTGACCTCCGTTATAAACACATAATAACCACAGTTATATGGTCGATTACTTAGGGAAGTACAGTAGTTAGCATCAAAGAAAGCATATTCAATTAGTACACAAATTGGTAATATTATTGTTATTATGAAGTACATACTTGTCGTCATAAAGATCTATTGGTAATGTTATTGGTATTTGAAGATTTCCTTCCGTATAATGCGTCTCATCTCTGAGAAGAAATTTTGGCTGCTCTCCGATGAATAAGGATAGGCGTTCCCTCCACTCATCCTCAGAATCATCAAAGATTGTTAAAATTTTTCCTTCAAAGCCCTTATCAGGCTTTATTGTTGTTAATAAAGAGAAATCATGAGGAAAAAATTCTGAAAAATAAAAAAAAATTGTCACTTGCTATATTGAAAACATTTGCTTTGGCGATTAGCATTAAATATAGAATTCTCTTGTATTAAACATAAAATATACAGATGGCCTTCGCTATGGATATTGCATGCTCTTATAATAATCACATCTGTTACAAAAATAATATTAAAATATAGACAGATTTTGTCATAAATATCGCCTAAATAGCATGTTATTGTCAAGATCGTGTGCAGTGTTAGTAAACAAAAGCCAAGTTATGTTACAATACAGTACAAAAATAGTGTGCAATAAGCAAAACACTCAACACCGGGGAGGTCCCACTATTAAAGTGAACGTTGGTAAAAACTGTATACTATATCACAACATACCGTTATAACACTCGCTAATCCTCGCCACTCAATGTGTCGGTGTCCACCGTGAATCAATCTCCCAAAAAAAATCACCACGGTTTTGAGTGTTTTGCTCATCGCACACTCATTTTGTGCTGTATATAAACAAACGCTCGGCTCGCATAAGTGTGTTTTATGGATAATATTGTATTCATACTATCAGTTTACAATACTATTAGTATATTCTTGAGGAAATTGTCGTAATCTGGTAACTTTTATTTCTAAATTATAACCTACAACGAAGGCCATCTGTGCCTTTAACCCTTTACCCAACAAACCGGCCAAAACCGGCCAAATAAAGCTTCAACAGCCTAAAATATCTTCGGTCTGTCTCAATAGAACCATACAAATATGGATATCATTGGAACCGGCTCCTTGACCACATTGTGATAGTTACAGTTATGCCCTGTGCCAATGCATTCTCTTATATATGCGAGTCGACCATAGGTCGCCTCGCATATATAAGAGAATGCATTGGCCTAAAAAAAATCTTTTTTTAACACTTTTTACCATTTTTTATTACATTCTTTAACAATTTTATAATTTTTAATGTGTTAAGCCAATGTATTCTCTTATATATGCGAGGCGACCTATGGTCGACTCGCATATATAAGAGAATGCATTGGCACAGGGCCCTTCTGTTGGGTAAAGGGTTAAGATAGCTTTTCTCTGAAACCAACTTTTAATGGTTGGACAATTTTCAAGTTTTTATCAGACCTTCAATTCTAAAAAAAATAGTTCATTGATTTATAGCATGAATTTTTTTCTTTCTTTTTTTTCCATTTTTTTATTGGAATAAACAGACATCAATGAAGGAATGTAAATGCAAATAGAGGTACATGTTATTATAGATCAATTGACATTCTTTCATTTCGCTCACGTCTCGCTCACTTCATGGTGGGAGCAGTGCTGGTGCAGCATTATAGACCATGTGCCATTGCATTCTCTTATATATAAGAGAATGCACCGGCTGACAAGGTCAAGGTAAATATTGTTATTCTCTTATATATGCAAGGATCCCTATGGGAGACTCGCATATATAAGAGAATGCATTGGCACATGGTTTTCGCAAATTTTCAGGAAGCTCCAGTCACCAAAGGGTTAAAAGAAAACGGAATGAATTACGAGTTCAGTGAGCATATCAAATAATACTGTAATTGAAGGCCACAACTGTAATCCCAGGTTTTGAATGGTCATTTATAAAGATTCAGGCAACTCCATGGTTTCAAGCCACCTGTTGCTAAAATAACTAAGTTAGCCTGCAGTGTACATGTATAACCCTCAAGCAGAACGGAAAGTCATACTTTTCCAGGGGGAAGTCGTCTCTTTCATATATAACCCTTCCTTGACTGGAACTTCTTGAAATGTTGCCAAAACCCTGTGCCAATGCATTCTCTTATATATGTGAGTCTCCCATAGGGAGCCTCGCATATATAAGAGAATGCATTGGCTAACAATATTTATCTTCACCTTGTAGGCATTCTCTTATATATGCGAGGCTCCCAATGGGAGACTCACGTATATAAGAGAATGCACTGGCACATGAACTTTAATATTGCACCAGAGCAGCTCCCATCATAGGTGGTATCTTTTTACCAGGAATAGTATACAGGTATATATATAATTTATATGCCTTCGGGAGAGCTGTCATTTTAGTTCATGAGTACCAGGACTGTGGTATTCTATACTAGTATCTGAAAACCAGCTGTTGGTAGGTCAGGTGGGTGTTATCATTCATGATGCAACCCCTCCTATGAGTGACCTATATCCTGTGTATTCATAAATATGTATTACATACTCGTTGCTGTATTCTCAGTAAGTGCACTGGTTCCATCTTGTATAATAATTTCTCAACAGATCAGTCTATTGCAATACAGTTAGTCAGTTATACAGAATCTCCCTGGAGACACACTACATGTATGTAATTTATGTTCCTAGAAACGAGCTACATGTAACATGAGTTTCAGAATTTCGTAATGTCAAAATTGGTGCAAAACAATAAATACTGATTGCATGGGCTCTGAATAAGATCATGTTAGCAATTACCGCACTCCACTGGTTGAAACAAGGATACCACTCAATCATTCAGCTCTCGCCAACCAATCCCATCGAATAATCTGAACCAGCACAACTGTGATCTCTATATTTACTAACGATGAGGGTTAGAAGGCCTAATGATGTATATATATTACCATGACATTAATGCCACATGGCAGTTTGCACTCTAAATTGCACCTAATAATATTCGCTTTTGAATTTTTCACGGTACCAAAATAGGTCGATAAATACTTGAACCACTTTTCTATGAGCAGTATATATCTCAGAAAGCTGAAATTGAAGAATATAAAAAATATAACTTTTAATGCGAGGATTTGGTCCCAATAAAAGCAGCAATTTGTATTTATTGGATTCAGGAATCGGAAACGGAATATCTGGAAAAGGAATATTGCGTTATCTTGACAAAAAACTTTTTAAATCTTCACGCACTGCTTTCTCTTCACTTTGATCATCAAAATTATGTAGTACCATAAACATTTCAGAGCTATGGCAGCTCTAGATGTTCGTCCCATGGCCTTTACGTGTAGTTCAGTTACAATACTTACATGTATATTGCACGCAAAAGCTTGTATTATTAAAGATAAAAGTCACAAAGTTGTACCTCCTTTGTTCCAACCACTGATGTTTTGTAGTCTATGTAATAGAGTAGACACTGCCAACTGATATCATCACATGCTCTTCATATACAGCATCAAAATTTTGGGAAGGGGTACACACTGTTGGGAGTCTATATAATTAACATACACCATATCATTAACAAAGATGAAAGGGATTAATCTAAAATTAAGATCACAACATCCCAACTATTAAGATAAAGAATCTATATGATGATTGATCATAGGAATCTACTTAATTTAACTGCTCAAACAATTTATTTAAGTTATAGAAGAGTTTAAATGAATTCTTAAGGGTTCGTACACATTTTTTAGACTGAAATTCCAGGACTTTTCCACTATTTTCCGTGATCCAGTACCATTTTTCCATTACCGAAAGCATAAGTAATATTAAATGTGTTAAGTGTGCGTGCGCGCATACGTTAAACTTAAAGTAAGGAATAAGACTTGCAATAACGAAACAGACCACAGATTGCTAGTATCAAAATTTACAATGGCAATATCGTAGGATATATATTTGTTCCCGGTTGTATCCAATTATCATTCTCAGGAAATGAAGAACTTGTCATTTTCCATGACTTTTCCAGCATTACCAGGACATACTGGTACCAACCCTATTTGACCAAATGGCCTCATTCAACCCTTTCTATACTAAATACAGAAATGCCCTAAATAATTGACTCCTCAACCACAGCAGAATTATGGGTAATTTTTCAGGATTTAGTCGTAAATATGGCTTATTGCTATTCATCGGAAAGCTCTCACTGAGAACTTTCCGATGATGGCAACAAGCCATATTTCCGACTAAATCCTGAAAAATTACCCATAATTATGTTGTGGTTAAGTAGTCAATTATTTAGGGCATTGCTGCAACTTAAGTTTTTGATTCAGCAGCATCGGCCACTGACAACAAGGCTACCACAGCAGAATTATGGGTAATTTTTCAGGATTTAGTCGGAAATATGGCTTGTTGCCATTCATCGGAAAGCTCTCAAAATATCCTTTTCAGTGAGAGCTTTCCGATGAATGGCAACAAGCCATATTTCCGACTAAATTCTGAAAAATTACCCATAATTCTGCTGTGGTTAAGGAGTCGATTATTTAGGGCATTACTGTACTCATTGATGAGTAGTTCCCTTAGGAAATGTTCAGATCATAAGTAACTAATTATCTGTAAATTTCCCGCCAATGGATATGAATCATTTTGCTCATGTATGAATCCAGCCAGTATAGAAAGGGTTAAAGAAATTGAAATCACGGGTAACAAATCTGGAGTCATTATGTACTACAGTTCTAGAAACAAAAGATTTTCCAAATAATTTTCAAAATAACGTATATGACATGCATAATGTATGTGTAATGATTGAGAACTATTCATTTACTCATTATTACTCTGAAGTTTGGTGTGTTGATCATTTGATTCAACCATCTCATTTGGAGTGCCAATATGTAAGACTAAAGTAAGAAATAAGTGAACATGCCCTGAGGATTTGGTGATGTAATTTATTCATTTATTCACATCATATAAAATATTGAGATGATATTAAAGGTACTCAATCCGATTAGACGCTCCTAAATTACTATTTCTTTGGCTTCGGGGGTAAAAAATATTTGATTCGAGTTGAGGACCCCACCCATCAAAGCTCAGAGTGATTAGATATCGATGTTTGAAGATTGGAGATCTGGGTCAAAACTTATTCAGATCCACGTGCTCAAACGGACAAATTGCGGTTGTAACTTAATGTAAGATGGATAACTCTAAAATAAAGTGGTTATTATTGTTAATAGTAAATACTTGATTTTAGAGTTATCCATCTTACATTAAGTTACAACCGCAATTTGTCAGTTTGAGCACGTGGATCTGAATAAGTTTTGGCCCAGATCTCCAAACTTCAAACATCGATATCTAATCACTCTGAGCTTTGCTTGGTGGGTTCCTTGACTCGAATCAAATATTTTGTTGCCCCCGAAGCAAAAGAAATAGTAATTTAGGAGCGTCTAATCGGATTGAGTACCTTTAAGTTCAATTTTATGAACTCCCTGTAATGTTTAGACAATTTTTCTTCGGAATATCGAAGCATATATTTAGATGCTATTTTAACATATACATTCATCTTCCCATATTGTGAATCAATTTTTTCATTGAATTTTAATTAAAATGGGGACAAATATGTTATTTTGTGTGATTTTGGAACCTTGCCAGTGGGTATTACATTTCAAAATATCCTTTTTACCTGCTCCTTGTGTCATAAAATTACATTTCCAGTCATGAAACGCACTGGGAAATATTCATGAATAATGGCAGACAGCATGGTTATTTCCTGTTTACAATATGAGAATTTTGAATACACCTCATGACGTTCCTTCTCCAGTATTGATTTGCCAGAAAGCTGTGTTATAAATCCCATATTGAAATTTGAAGCAACAAACATAAGAGAAACTGACATAACCTTTCATATCGTCTCTTGGTCAGAGATACACTCTTCTCAGAAAACTCAGTTGTATCCACGAGTGCGCGAGATATCATGGTATGCAGATCTTTCTGATGCTGAATTGATTGACGCATGTAGTACAGCAATGCTCTAAATAATCAACTCCTTAACCACAGCAGAATTATGGGTAACTTTTCAGGATTTAGTCGGAAATATGGCTTGTTGCTATTCATCGGAAAGCTCTCAGTAAGAGCTTTCCGATGAATGGCAACAAGCCATATTTCCGACTAAAGCCTGAAAAGTTACCCATAATTTTGCTGTGGTTAAGGAGTCGATTATTTAGGACATTACTGTAGTATGTCTCTGTTTGGTGGGTAGAATCAGATTTTATAAATCTTACCTGGAAAGACTTCACTAGTATCACAGCTGAGCAAAGCATCTTCATTCAGATAATAAGCCACATCTGGGCGCTCTTCGCGCGTCGTCCTCATTGCAGATTGTGAACTTGACTCTGATTCAGATGTTATAGAAACAACACGACTATCACAAAATCCTACAATCTCCTCCACTCCTTCTTCGGCCTCGTTGATCGAACATGCTTCTAGAACGTTTACTGTTCCTGTAAAATTATAAAAAAATAAAATAAACACAAGTGATTCTTTATTGTAATTCAAAAAGCCATTGAGGCTTTTTACATAGGGAAAATCTCATAGTTAAAGTGATGTGAAACACTCCAGCAGGGTGAGCAAATAGAAATGGAGAATAAACTTGCTCAAAGTAGTTATATTTACAAATATTAATCCAAATTAACAACACACAAATCCAAATTGACAACAAACACCGTCATTCTTATATATTAATTAAATGCAATGATGCTACCGGTAGATGGCGAAATCGTTTGTGTTAGTTTATCGCCGATTGTTGCGTCCCGATTTGAGGCATAAATATTTACAATTGATCGTAGTTCAGACGATGTTTCCTAGTGGAGTGGTATGGTCGATTTTTTTGAAATTTTCGGTGATGTTAGTATAATGCTACATTCCCCAGGTTGGTATACAGCCTGAGAACTAACTTATAAGATTATTGCACTGGAACAAGTCCATAATAAGTCTTTAACATCGAATAAGAGGGTTTTCCAAGCTGCAGACAGATTTTATATCAAATGAAGTGATACATGATCACACACCCTAGTGACATGTATTAATGGGGCAAACTTTTATATGGGTTATGTATTTCTGGTTGTGCCAAAAGTTTATTAAAAAAAGAACTACCAAAGCAGGTACAGTAAACAATCAGATGGCTGTTAAACCCAGCCGCTACACCACGAAAAAATGTATGTTGGCAACTCACAGCGATTTTCACTTAATAAAAGGCAGCAAAAAATGAAGCTGTTTCATCTTTGATGTTTTGTCGCACTCTCATACTCATAGCCCAAAGTTCATGTTTTCAAAAATGAGAGATAACTCTAAGATGTATAAAGATTGACACCACAAAGAGATAAATTATGATAAATTAATACTTTATTGAAAAAAACCTGACCCTGAGTGACAAGGTGGTTGGGTGCCTTTGGGATTTAATTTTACATAACAAAGCCATCCAATGTTTTGGCGTGTAAGCTTCTGGTACATTGTAGTTAGTAGTTAGAGTTACCTGCCTTACAGAGTATGTATAATCATAAGATGTACCGGGTATGTATAATGTATATAAGTATAGACATTTCAGGCCTGTTGAGTTCAGTCCCAGTGCGTAAGGGCCCCGCGAATCGGATATTCAGCAACATAATCGTATGTATAATGACTGCAATATAAGACTTTTCAAAATGTATCTGGAAAGGCGAGTTATAATTCAATGACTCACTGCTGTTAATTTTAAGTGTTTATTATTGACAGTGGAAAATGGTTACTTTGAGTTGAAATCTGAATACACAGATGGTGACCAGTGGGAAAATAATAAAATGAAGTATAGTGTAATGATTTGTTGATAAGGTACAGATGCTATTGGGCCATCTAGGGTATAATTGAGCTAACCCTTATTCCCGACTTTCACACCTATGACCTTAGAGCCCTGCGAATCGGAAACTCAGCAACGAAAATCAAATCTATGCATCACTTAATATAACATGAAGCATGTACCGTATACCATCTGAGCACAGACCTTGACTACAATAAAATGAATAAATACTACTGATGACACACTACTCGACTACCGGTACTTTAGTAGTTTGGCCCCTGCGAATATTCGATATTCGTTTTGTTATTTGATTCGAACTCGATATTTGATTCGAATTCGATATGACTTTGAAACAACGAATAGTTACTGTAATTTGGAATACTTCAAACTGGTGAATGCGAACTGGGGAGCTTGACCCAGAATTGCTTCCACGTTTGGTCGCTTACGACAATAATTTTTGTGACAGGAATAAAATAAATATTTATCACGGAATCGGGTCTCAAAAGTCACGTAAATAATGTAATCTCGAGCTGGGAACTTCACGTACCGATGAATAAATCATTAAGCAACAGGTATTAACAAAGAAATACATTCCTCACGTTATTTTTTCGACTTTATAAGGTTCCCTGTCAAAACTTAAAAAAACTTCCCGGGTTTTGTACTGGTGGAATATGATCTCTACGGGCGTCAGCTGGAGTAGAGATTCATGGCATTATCTACTAGTCCGTTAATCTGGAAAAAGCACTACCTATATATGCTATCACAACAGCAATGCCATTGCACGGCCATATTATCACGTAAACTGTAACAGTTAATACATAATATATAGTTATTATACAATGGTGTGTACAGTATGTGTTTTTCTTGTACGAGTCCAGGTTGTGGTGACATGCCAGTGTCGAGTCCAATATGACTTTTCACCACAACCTGGACGAGTACAAGAAAAACTCATACTGTACACAACATTGTATAATGACATTTTTATTATCCATCTGTATGTTTATCCAAATTTTGGGAATAAAACTTTTGTGGTTATTTTTGGTATTTGTCGGCACTTAATTCTCTATAAAAGCCTGTATTTTGATCAGCAGAAAGCATGATTTGGAAAAGTAAACACGGAAGTGAGAGAAAAAACTCAATGCGGAAGTGAAACGTCTGCTAAAATCCATCAGTGTTGCGCGCGCAACACAATTTCACCGATTCATTTTGCAATAGAGTTAATTCGTGACGTCAGGGAGTCCCAATAAAAAAGTGATATTGTACAGTCGGGAGTCCAATATGACTTTCGGGAGTCCAATATGACTTTTTCCAGGATTACACGTGGCGGCTTTTGCCCAATCGGAAATGGTGTTAGTTAAGGGATGTATTATAATAACTTCTTAAAGCCTAATTGTATTGTTCAGCACCATGAACACTGTCTAGTTTCGTGTGGTGCAATTGATCCGTGATAAATTCTCACTGTGGGCGTGGCATGTGTGACCATGTGTAATAATAGCTTCCAAAATAGTGACAAAACGAATGCACTATCTAGATTGACAGAAAAATTAACTTGTTGGAAATTATTTTCATAATCCACCGATAAATACACATACCATCCAACAATATTACTGTGTAACTAAAAAAAACATACTTTTGCTCGTAAATATATACAGGACGAAATTACGCCATGTTTATCAGAGGAGTGCGCAGAAAACCAGACACCGTATCTCGGAAGTGACGTTAGTTTGGCGGGAATCTTTTTAGAAGAAAAAAAGGGCCAACAACGTGTATCGTTGCTGAGGCACAACAACTCAATATATCTTCAATTAAAGGTACTCAATTCAATTCGATGGTCCTCAAATAATCAGATTCCAACAACCACATTTTTAGAAATGCCGCTTCAGCTATCAGAATCGATTAATTGCCCAAAAATAATGCTTGCTAACCACTGTAAACTATAGTATAAAATTGCCCGAAATGTGTTATTTATCAACATGTTGTTCGACGAAATTTGGCCTTATTATCAACACAAAGCCTCTTGATTTTAGAGTTATCCATATTCATCCGCAATTTGGTCCGAGACCGTCGGCTCGTTTTACTTGTTACTGGGCCACTAATTATTATTATATCTTATTTCCTCCAATCATTGAAGATTTCATAAAGTATATAACATTGTTATGCACATCAACATGAACAGAATAATATTATCAATAAATGTTATCGAATAGGAATAGCAATTAATATGAGGAGCAAGACGCATTTACATCCAAATAAATAGTAATTGAGGGGAGCTTAATCGGATTATGCATCTTATCATCCGAAATAAAGTGGTATTACAACATGCAATAGAAACATATGACATCATATGCATACAAGAACACTGGCTTTATCAATATCAAATTGCTCAAATAAATGATTTGGCTGAAAATGTTAACAACAGCAGCAAATCGGTTGATCAAAATGACCCCTTACCACCAAACACGAGGATCAGGGGCTATGGAGGAGTATCAACCTTTTGGCACAAAAATCTCAATAAAATCATAGATGCTAGAGATGATGGAGACAGCAGAATTATATGTATTGCAATCAAAAGCAGCACAGTAAACATATGCTTAATAAAAGCATACATGCCAGTAACACTCACTCGGCTGATAAAAAAAGATGAGGACGAATACAATGAGACACTGGAAAAATATATGCTATTACGACAAAATATGCGGATCATAAAATAATAATTGCAGGTGGTATGAACGCATCATTAGACAGATAACCACATATATACTGAACAGGAAAACTCTTCAAAAAGTGTTATATAGATCATTAGAGTACAACACCTGATCGATATGTCTCAGAAATCACATTTCGACATGATAATGGGAAATCACAATCTATCATTGACTATTTTGTTGAATCCACAACACACGACAACATTTTATCATAATGCAAGTTGTCGATGTTCCATCAAATGTGTCCGAGGGAAAGCCACACCAGCTCAGAGGCATAACAGGAGCTCAAAAGGACAAAAGCAATGGAGCCCAAGACATACAACAAAGTAAAATAGCTCATTACCATTGGAAGTGGCAGGTAAACCAACTGAAAAAAAAACAATCCACAAAAAGCTGCAAAAATAGCCACTAACAAGACTTTAAGATGTGCACAACGGCAACAAATAGCAGCTATATACGATGAAAGCTCTCAAGCCAATGCATATAATGATCAAGTGCTATTCTACAAACTTATAAATAAACAAAGGTCACCAGAGGGTGAATTTAGTAATGTTATACCCCATATCGGGCTAGCGTCACCAAAGTCACCTCTGTGGACCTCATTCTGATTAGCCCTCAACTGCTATGGGAGACATAGGATCAGACTGAAGTTCTACATGCAGTTGAAATTTGTAATGTTCTCTAATTAGTCAACTCGATTATGCAATTTATCTTCTGTAAATTAGGGGATATAGAAACTGAACAGAGGGGGGGGGGGGAGTAATTAAAACAATGTTAATTTGAGACTATATACTTCCCAGAAGATGAGGACTAATCGGAATGAGGTTACCAGAGGGTGAATTTGGTGATGCAGCCGGCTGTGCGGAGTAGCATCACTAAATGTCAGATGCACTAAATTCAGGATTGAACTCTTGAATAGCCTATATTAAAATCGAAACTTCAATAAACTCTCAAATTGTAAAACTTTACTAAACTAGAATTGTATTGGTCAATTAGTCTAACTGGGGGTGGGCATTATGTTAAAGTGATGTGAAACACTCCGGTTGGATGATCAAATAGAAATGGAGAATAATCTTGCTCAAACTAGTTATTTTTACGAATATTAACCCAAATTTAGAGCGCACACACCGTCATTCATATATATTAATTAAATGCATTGACTCTCGGTGGCGAAACCATTTGCGTTAGTTTATCGCCGACTGTTGCGTCCCGAATCGAGATGTAAATATTTACAATTATGCGTAATTCATACGATGATATCTATATGGAGTGTTATGGTGGATTTCTTTAAGGTTTTCGGTTAATATGTTAGTAGAATGGTACATTCCCACAGTTTGCATAGCGCCTGATTACTATCTTATCAGTTTCACGCATCCGAACAAGCCCATATTATGTCTTTAAATCCGAAAACGAACTAGCAACTGAAATTGAGTTGATATACTGCCACAGAGACGGTCAAGTTACTATGCTCTCAACTTTTCTGCGAACAAAGACGAGGACCAGCCTATCGCGGGAAATTGACAACAACTGTCTAAATTTCTAGTTCATGGAAGTAAAAGTAAATTTTAATGAATTATTTTCGTCTCAAAGTTGATATGACTGCTTAGTGAATGAAAATTGCTATCTAGATGTCATCTGTCACTGTTTTTGCGAATCTCGTGTCTGTTTATTTGTGCGCACTAAACGTTTGTTGTTGAATAGACTGGTTCCTGGTCGAAAGCTTAAAAAATATAAAAACGCAGTAACCAGACCCCTCCGGCTATTCTGTCAGGTTATCCAGTGTGGCACCAAGCATAATTATGTTCGTCATTGTTCGCCATTTTTGCATGTCTATATATATAGTAAACCGTCTAAATAGCAAAACATCTGTACATGTATGTTTAATTCCTATAGCACTATCCACAGGCATGTGTTACAATTTGCGAAACCCACAGTGGGTTAATCATCTATATATACTACAGGTTGCAGTCAATGACGAAAAACCTTCTGCTATGTCCGAATTCATTAAACATTTGCGCATCGGGTTTCCGTCTCCGTCTACATGGAACAAAGTAACGACAGAAATTCGACAATAAGTATATAACGTGCTAACAGTGCAGCATTCCACTCGACAAGTAGCTTGAAAAGCGAAGCGTGTCTGGTGATATTTTCCAGATGTTGTTGGATTCTGGTCTCGAAATCCCACGTGTGTGGCTGTTCATGGTGTGTAGATGCAAACTGGGGTAAATAAACAGTTTTGTTGTTTCAAGTTATGATGTGGGATGTCCATAGACATAGACAAAATGCGCTAGACAAAACATGCATTACGCGCTCAAAGTATCTATGGCATTACTATATGTATTATTCTGCTTGCGTTATAGCACACTGTCTTCGCTTGCGATGTAGGTTTCACAGGAAATTTCTTATACTCTTGGCACGATTCCACAGAAAGCATCATCGCTTCATATATAATATAAAAACTGCACTCATGCAATAATTAGCGAGATGGTTATATTATGTTGGTTCCAGTTTTAATTCGTGCATCATCGGCATGGGGTGGGAGATGTTTCGACGGGAATACTTGATGTAGCCTTGTTCTTCGCCATCGTCAAACATAAAACTGGGTCGATATAATTTATACTTTATAGGTTTACCAAATTAAAAAATAAATGAAAATTTAACTTCAAAGTGTCTTGTCCCATACCCCGCTAATTTTTAATCACCCGTTCGTAAATTTAAGATACATCAGGTGTTCAGTGCTTCCCGCGCAGCTTACATGTATATATAAAAATTACCTGTAACTGATATAAGAAATGAACAAAAGTAATTGTATGTCATAGAAGTATCACTAAATATTTATATTTCCATTAAATACCCAGTTGTCCGTTTTCCGTTTAGAGTAATATTCACCGTCAATCTTAGTGTGTTGCTAATATCGCTATAGAGAAGGTATATATAATTATACTAATGTGAAAGGCAATTCGAGATCCATTCTTTCCCTCCTTTGGTCGGTTAATGGCCGGGCGAAAAAGACACCAGATTCAAAACATGATATCTGGAAAACATTGAATCTCTAGTGGCTGGCAGGA
Source organism: Siphonodentalium dalli (assembly GCA_032622095.1). Classification (NCBI taxonomy): domain Eukaryota; kingdom Metazoa; phylum Mollusca; class Scaphopoda; order Gadilida; family Siphonodentaliidae; genus Siphonodentalium; species Siphonodentalium dalli. The sequence goes on along the minus strand of CP136069.1, from coordinate 62,074,508 downwards.
TGAGTGTAGGCATAACATTATGTACATGCAGTATATACTTCCGAAATGAAACTTAAAGAGGTGAGTCTGGTATTTCGTACACCATCCAGACCACTGTCAATGCCGTTGACGATAAATGGCAGTCTGTGCAGAATAGAATGAATTATATAATCCCGTGGACAATAAACGAATTGCCGAATACAATAATCAATTTGATTATTTAGCGCCATTTCTGTCGTATTGATGATTGAATATGTTATGCGGGAGCGTCCTTTGAAAGTGTCTGTTGTATGAGACCGGTTTAGTTATTGTCTGGTTGTCGCATGTGAAAGCGAGTGTTTTGTGTATCTCTCTGATACCATTAAATTGTGTTTGATCTAATGTTTCTCTCGTGTGCTGTGTCCAGATGAATTGTGTCTATGTTTAACTACTGGCGTGGGACCAGACAAAAACTAAACCGGTCTCACACAACAGAGACCTTCAAAGGACGCTCCCGCATGAACATATTCAATCAACAATACAACCACAACGGCACAGCCATCTCTGTGTTATCTCCATACATATATAGGAATTATTCCCATGAGAAATATTCACCTGTACCATAGAAATATCGAAGAAATATTTAGCCAAATAACTATGATTAACATGTATATAATTTAAGATAGAGCTGTACACGTACTGTACACGCATTAACAAAATGACGTTTAGTCAGGAAACCGATATCCTGCCCACACATACTTGGATATATACGGGATGCACCCTGATTAAGCTTTCCGGTATAATACGCATTTCCATCCATCTCAGACTTTCAAAGGCATGTCATTTGAATAGCGTATACACAAAGCCTTTCCGCGGATATATGAGATTGTAACTAGCCTCATTGCAAGAAAGATAAGCACACAGGAAGCTAGGCAATAACAAGACGGAACGACTGCCCAAAGACGAAAGTGGAATAATGACTGATATGTGCGGAAATACCTTCTGGATTTGTGGATTGTGCCTGAATATTAGTAGATATATATTACAAAATTCCTTTGTGATTTGTGTAGCTTAGTTTGTTCTTCGAAAGCACCACGCCCACCAAATTATTGCTAGCATACCCTTAGTACGGCAGTATAATCACCCAACAAAAATTCGGGACAAATCAATGTATCGTTATTGCATAACCAATATCTATTAAATATAATTCGCTTGTTCCGACAACAAATCGGTCGCCATCAAGTTGCAACTACATTGCTTCCAGGCTGAAATTCATAATTATTTTTTCCTCGAGCTGGAAGCCATCGTGGCCGCAAAAATCTTACATGTATTATGAACAAATCTGCCAATAGTGTGTCTGTCATTTGCAGAATGAGGTCCCCAGCGAGTTAATTTAGTGTCGCTGCCCCGCACAGAGGGCTAACATCACCAAATTCGCCATGGAGGGGGGCTCATTCTGCTTAGGCGTAATCTTCTGTGAAGTATCGATAGTCTCAAATTAACATTGTTTTCAGTCGTTACTTTTTCCCTTCTGGGAAGTTTCTATATCCTCTAATTTGCAGAAGATAACACGCATAATCGAGGTGACTAATGGGTGAACATCACCAACTTCAACTGGGGAAATTCAATCTGATCCTAGTTTTCCCATAGCAGTTAAGGCCAACCTTGAGCGCAGAATGAGGTTCCCAGGTGGTGAATTTGGTGACGCTGGCTCACCATGTGGGACACGGTCAGTAAAATCACCATCTGGGGACCTCAGTCTGCAAGTGACAGGTACACAATTTCCAAGCTTGATAATGAATTGATTTAGAACGTATTGGTAGATGTTTGCCAATGGTGGTTGCAATAATGCTATTCATCATAACTATAGGTGCATCTAGGTCGAGTGAATATATCATGTATACATCTATAATGTTAATAGCTTCTTGTAAAATATCAACACGCCCAGCAGTCAAACAAGCTGTAAGTTTCGCTTTCGCCCAACACGACACATGGGATTCGCATTTGTGTATAATATGCTGTAACCCACGAAACAGAAGTTCTTCTGAACGCGGTAATACCGCGGTAATACATCTGCACCAAACGAATGGATATGTGTCTGTTAGAGATATCAACATTGTTGTCTCGATCGCGGTTGCTAAACCCGCTCTATATAACTAAGCTATAGATAACGTGTTTCTTTAAACTGTCCAAACAAATTGCCATCCATTTCACGGGTGTTATTTTTTTCTGCGTGGCTGTGGGATTTTCTCATCCTCCGCGGTAAAGTAATAAATTCGCACTTGTGGAGTCTATAGCCTGCATGTGCAGTATCCATGCAGGCCACCAACTGATGTTTCGGGGTTATGAGTACCACTGAGGAACTGATTTATCTCGACTCCCACTCCGCCACCATCCACATGCTCTACTTTCGAGATTTTGGGGAATTAAATGGAATGAACACGCGGTCGAGTTGCATGAACGAACTTTAACATAACGGAACAGCGAAACTGGTCTACTAGAAGAGAGTCACACATAGAGCGTCGCACTGGTCCCAACATAATCCGGCCCTAATAAAGTATATATTAGTCAATGTCGCTGTCATCAGAATCAGTTAATTGCATTTTATGCATGTTTGCAATGGCTTAAAGATTCAACTGCGTCTTTGAGTTTTTGTCTTGTTGACGCATTGGGCCTATTTCTGATATCGACTTTAGGAATAAATCTGTCAAATGTGATGGCAACCAAGGTGGGATAGTGGTCGATTTGTCACGCCAGTACAAGTATTGCTAGTCATGTTCTGATGAACTCATCCTTATCGCGATGTAAGTCTTCGACAATACAAAGCTAGCCGCCACTTAAGTCGCTTCCATGTGTATATATTCTTGAATCTGCACTACAGACCGAACTTAGCACTCTCGCAATCTCCAAGAAGGCCAGTAAATTATGCATGGGCCCATCGTGACTGGTTTCCAATTCAATTGTAGACTCGTCAAGATAACCATCCGGCGAATGAAGTAACGTGGAGGTGCACATACGCGTTTTCAGTCAGTCAGCAGTTGAGATGGGTCTTGTATGTTTCTCGAACCATAGGCTATTGTTCACCACAGGGTTTGCACCAGGGGACACATTGTCTGTTTCTCTTTGGGTTGTTGGTTCACTATTTGAGGTGATCGTAGTCAGAATGCGTTCTGAAGTGTTCATCGTTCAACCAAGAAGAACCCTTGAACAACACCGGATCTGTTGCTATTTGGTCAGCGATCAGCTCCTTCACTGAGAATATACAATGTAGCAGTATCTCCAACGTCCACGATCGGTTAATGTTTTGATCTCTTGCATGCGGTTGAAAACGAATACTGGAAGTTTCTTTTCTGAGACGATGTACTATCGGTCCATGAGTAGAGTTCGAGATTTAGTTGGAGAAAACTTGTTTGCTTTTTAACCCCAGAGTATCTGCACCAACCGTACATTTGGCACGTAACACGTTGGAGTGTTCTGATGCGCCTTCACTTGAGGGGATTGTTCGTGATTCAATATTAGTTAGATATTGCATCGTGGTTTTGAAACCGCAGTAGTTTTCTTATAAAACGAAACAGCAAAACTAGTCTCCTATAAGAGAGTCACACATATGGCGCCGCACTGTTCCCAATATATTTTCCCTGCCTATATTCGCTCCAGCTTACACGACCTTGGCTGCTGTTCTTGTTCTCAACAAATATCCAACTCTCCCTACTAGCTCCCTCTCCGGTGTCTCTCTCTCTCGCTCTCTCTCTCTCTCTCTCTCTCTCTCTCTCTCCCTCTCTCTCTCTCTCAGCTCCCTTACAACCCTCCAACTACCACACAAATGTCTTCCCTCTTCACACACATTCCTGTACGGTTGTACGGGGTGAGAAAATATGGGCAAATGACTCAATGTCGTTGCAAGAAACGTTGCTTAATCGAACAACCCACATATTTCCACTACGCATTCGGCTCTTTTGAGAACATGGCCCCATAAAGACCAAAGCAAGAGCCTACGCCCTTGTCCACTTAAGTTGCTTGCGTCTTGTCTGCTGTTTGACAAGCGAATTGGGCAATATCTTATCACGTTTTCAACTGGGTCAGCCACACAACACACTAGTTGCTCCCGAACAGCCAGTTCCTGATTTTTACGAAAGGTATATCGGGATATATTCCAATACTATATCATATGAACGAGTGGCACTATGCGTCAGCGAATATCTTGGCCACGTGTTTCTGTTATGAGACCATTAAAATTGACCATAAGGTCATGACTTCCCACTGGTTAATATGCGAGATAAGCTGTGATCTGTTGAGAAGATCCCAGATTAAAGTAAAGAATATCATCTCCTATTACCTGGCTATTAAATGGAGCACTATGGTGAAATGGTGCAGTCATTAATGTTAAGTGTTAAATTGGCTCTGGTAGCGTCGCGTGAACTGGTATAATGATCTCCGGGTTGCAGTTTTTACTTGTCAGACAACCATGATTTTTTTCATATGTGGTTGTTCGCCTATTGCTTAAGGCAAAAAACGATTGGTATCATCGTAAATACTTTCTTTATGAGCTAATTCCCGCCGAATGATACCTATTTTGTTCGTATGTTTCTATTCGTAGGAGATACCGTTTACACAAATTTCAGGCGTAAGGTAGCCTAATTTAACCCGAGACAACCTTAATGTTCAAGTATGTCTAGAATGCTAATTATCCGATTTAATTTTATCGGTGTAAAGTATCTGCAACGGTACATGTATATAGCTTCTCGACCACTGCAGTGATATTTTGGCAAGCCCAGAGGAACGTGACCAAAATAGTTTAATCGCATGTGTTTTCAATCTTCAAATTTCCAATCACTCTGCCTCATCCTGGAGCTAAACTAAAGTTTCGTTTCTAGGATATGTTATTTTAGAACCCCGAATTTGGTTAGAATTTTAGACTGGAATCTTAAATTTGTTTTAAAGTGTTTATTATTTATGAACATTCTAAAAGTAAGATGTGCATCAAAATTGGTCAATGTGTCGTTGGGGTGGGGGGATATTATATATGCACACTGGCGCGCACGTTTCCAGACGACCACAGACATTGTGCGTGTGGCAGTCTGGCCTTCTTCAACTTTGGTGTTGTTTAAAAATAGTTACTGTAAATGGTCACTTGCTGGTAACGTATCTTACATTTCTTAGGCTGTTTACAGACACATTCAAACAAAATCCAAGCAGGGAAAACATCTCAATATAGACAATGCTTGTTGTACGAATTACATGTATTACTCTTGTCGCCCCGGTTCATTTCTCCAATCAAAGAAAGGTTTGACATATATCCTTCAGAAGAGGCCATTTTGTCCCTGACGTACACCAACGGGGCACCGCGAGCTCTGTTTTCAATTGACCGTTCTACTGACACAATCATGCTGACAAAGCATGCATTGTTCGCTTTCGACATACTTTTAGCCAGGCCAGGCACCTGTGCTCGTAGAAGCATTAGTATCGCGTATCAAAGGAAGGAGCTGATCATATGTTAGTGCATGGTGTAATACAGGTGGCACACACCGGTCAGCCTACTCGGTATAACATACAGTGGAGTTTTACTTGTTGAGTGTGGAACCTATCAGAAGTACTTAATGCGTTTGCTTTCGACATGTCATCAATCCTCGTCTGTAGCTATATATCTCTTTTCCTCAAACGAATCATTGAATGCCAGCTCCGAACTCTGCATGTGGTTACACAGCTGTAAATAGGGCCGGAGTGACATCTAGCGGATATATAGGAGAGAATAAAATAGACACTACAACGTTTAGTGTGTACCAAAAACTCCCATTTCTATAAATAAAACACCCAGCGCCCATGCGATACAATAATTTCTACGTTAGTATACACCCGGGGGTGTAATAATGGTAATTCTTTCGGTATTGATAAGAACAATATGAACTGAGCCAGACATAGACAATTTTAATTCTAAAACATAAGAACTAAGATCATGTCAGAAATCCTTACCAAATTTCCTTGTGGCAGTGGTATCTCAGCGGAGCGATGGGAGATAACTCTGTCTGGAGCTTGGGAATTTCCCGGACTATTTCAAGGACGAACTTCAACCGGATGCAATAATTAGTCCGGTCACCAGCGATATATTCTCATGTATACAGTTTCCATGCAAAGGTGTGAATAAGTATCAAATGATTATTCTCAATTTGATTTCGATTCTCTCCTTCGCGATCGCTTTTGACACTGGTGTGTTAAATCTTCCTAATCCACATCCGTTCAATAATTTATTACATTAGGGCGCCATTCCTCGACCTATGACCTCTTAGGCCTAACGGTATGGCACCTGACGAGGTTGCCGAATTATTATGGCGCATGCAAAAAGTAAACCTTCCTAAATACGGCGAGATGTATAACGCTTGTGTATTTTACACTTGTGCATATATATCCGCGAGATATATATTCGCATTATAAACACGCGTGGTAGTTGTTTCATGTGCATGTATATATTATGTGCATGGTTGTATGTTTAATCGCAGGGTGCATTGACCATATTTTGTTCAACGCAATTTGGTATCGAGAGTATATGTCGGTCGGCTCGTCGAGTATTTGCTAGGCCGCCAAGTATTCCAGGTTGTGAAAAATAACTGATTTTAAAAATCGATATCTGATAACACTGAGCTTTATGGGTGGGTTCCTCGACTCGAATCAAATATGTTTTACCCCGAGGCCTAAAAAATAGTAATTTAGGAGCGATAATTCGGATTATGTATCTTTAACAATGTCTCCTATGTAAAATATTTTATCCTCTGTAACTAATATTACGAGTTTTTTTGCACACTATATAATCCAAGCCGTGAAAGTTGGCACGATGATAGGCGCACAACATGCACTGTGATTTGTACGGGAGCCAGCAAAATTCACAGATGGTAAAGGTATAACACAAAAATAGAAGCTAAAGACTAGAATCGTCAGTTGCAAAGTGAACCGATCATGCCATCGGCACTGATGCAATTTCAATGATAATAGTACGCTATTATCGCTCGGAAATTCCTGTTGTCGCACTGGTAAAATAATATAATCTTGGTGCATATAGGGGAAAGTATAGGAGAGAATAAAATAGACACTGGAATCTTATTGGTCAATAGTCTTGTGTGTGTTTAGCAGACAAAATACATCCATCACACATCTTCCCTGTGATTTCCCACAGGTAAAATAGCCATTGGCACAGGAATTAACCATTTATTGTAAAGTTTGAATTTTGTGGTGTGGTCTAAAATATGATATTATTTTGTTAGTGTGGTTCTGACACTAGTTACGAAAATACAAGTTTTAAAGGCGAATTTCCTGCTAGTCGGATATGATTTTGTTTGCACAAAAAGTTACCGCAAATGTCAATCTTTCAGATTTAAATAAATTTTTAACCTGGGACTTATATTGTAAACAGTATACACTAAAAGGTTTGCACTGAGACCTTGGGAAAACATTTACTCCATTGTAACCATAAGGAAACCTATTGAATGGGAGTAGTGAGTCTATTTGAATGCTTTATTGCGTAAGCTACCATTTAAGGTAGAACAATGCAGAACATATATACATAATATTTACAATGTACATATGAGTTACTTTTGTGAATGTCGCGCACAAGTGTCCAGGTATATGGCCATGCATCCTTCAACACACCTTGTCACGTTATAAATGTGTGACATACCTCCGTCGAAAACGAACCCAATGGTTATCATCGCGATTGTACGCGGCGTTTGTCAACATACTATAGGATGTCTCATCCTTATGTTTGAATGTTCTATCTACGTGATTATGTTCGCGGCAGTAAAATGTCGTTAATATCTGACCCCTTATCACAAATTACACATAACGATGATTGTCTTGACTGTTAATAAATCCGAACATGCCCGTCAATATTGCTATAATTATGTCAACTATAATGAGTGGCAAAGTATCCACGCTTCGCACATGACACATGTGGTATACCATGCAAATTAAGAATGCATGCGCCAGGAAAAGGTGTCTAATTATCATAGCCATACCTTGAAGAACATCAACATTATCAAACAAAATAGTTCTTTTCGTGTGGCTCCTCTCATTCCAAAAGATTTATTATATACACTAGAATCTTAAGAAGTAAATTATGTTTTATAAAAAATGGCATAGAGCCCTACAGTATCTTTAGATTACGAATGTATCACGACTAGTTTACAATCAGCTCATGCAGACAACGAACGCACAATCTACGCTTCTCAAACGAAGAGCAAGGCCAGGCGTCGGAGACATATTTACATAAGTGATCTCCCACTGCACTGAAGTACTAATTTTATTATAGAGCGAAATAGAAATCCACTAATTCTGAGTGTTTAATGTTATGCCAACTAAGCAGATTTCTTCGTTGAGTGTGTGTGCTAATCGCAAACCCAGATGGGTCTGGTCCAAAACAGTATCCCTTTCATGATTTAATGGCGAAACGCTGCAGGAAATATATATCTGAATACGCGAGGCACTACAGCTCAAAGCAGACATTGAAAGCATCTATAGTGGCGTGTGGTTGAGGTCATGTCATATAACCAAACTAGGTGGCAGACACTCATTAAATGTCTGCTATAAATAAAGTTTGACACGTGCGTGGCATACTCCCTCAATGGCCCTATAAAATGTATGTTTTAATGTATGTATCAAATTTCGATCGCCAGCTGGCGGTCGCGCGGACAAGTCACAGCGCTTGCATTGTCTCTTGTTGCTGTTCCCGCTGACTGGTCCCGAGTTGCCTGTGTTGTGCGGTCGTCCTTCGGGACTTAGCCGCCCGGGTGACTCTGCGTGTTTTGGACTTGGCAGATGATTATGGAGTTCATCCCATCTGCTTTGTTAGCAACCTTGGACAGATTACACTGTGTATACCCATAGCTGGACTCTACATCAGGTTAAAGGGGCTTCGTGCATCTGTCTGTGGACTACAGGACCGTAGCAGCTGGAAACCACCAGGGGCCCACAGTTATTCTCATGGATACCACAACCGGAGCAGAGAAGGGGGAGAAGAGGACAAAGACCCCTTCACGAAGACACAGGGACGCAGTTCAAATGGCCGAGTGGAGAAAGAAGAGGGTAGCTGTTGATCGACCTGCTGTCCCTTCCCACTCGGCTGCGACGACTGAAGTACACCAGCCCTCGTCCACCGAAGCTGCCGGCAGTACAGCCCGACGAAGTAAGAGAGACGCCCAGACCACCCTCCCCCGCTGGAATGCTGACAGCTTCCGCCGACTTCGTGGTGGAGATGGACACACTTCTTCCAAGGACACCGGCGTACCATCACAGCCCGGTGTCCTCCATGCATCTCCACCAGCAACAACAACAGCGGCAGCAAATCCACTGATTCCATGCATCGGATCGACCGCTACAACTTTTAAGAACAACTTAAAATAACCGAAGAAATCACAGCCTTCGACGCCGCCAGTTCCCAGCCGTCATCTCAACCAACAACAACAACAACAAACAAGCTACACGATAAAACAGCCAAAACAAGAAAAAAACAAGAGATGGACTGTCGTCCGGCGCATACCCCCTCGTGGCATACCGCCTAGTGTATAACTTATGATGGCTATACTCAGACATATGGCCCCAGAAATCAGCATTTTCATATAAACAAAGATAACTATAGAACAAAAAACCAAAACAAACTTTTAAATGTGCCATTAAATGTCCTCATAGTGGTGAACATCCATGCACAATTTCATTGAGTTCCGAGCATTACTGTTCAAGTTATGAGCTGAACAGACATCGGATGGACCAAACAACCAACATTTCCAGATAAACAAAGATGAATAACTCTAGAATGGAAAAGCGGAACATAACAATGAAACCCCCTGTTGAATGTCCTCATAGCAGTGAATATCCATACCAACTTCCATTGAGATCCCAGCACAATTGTTGAAGTTACAACATGAACAGACACCAGATGGACTAAAAAGCCAACATTTCCAGATGAACAAAGATGAATAACTCTAGAAAGGAACAGCGGTGCAAAACAAAGGAACCCCCTATTGAATATCGTCGTAGCAGTGAACATCCATACCAAATTCCATTGAGATCCCAGCACAATTGTTGAAGTTACAACATGAACAGACACCAGGCAGACCAAAAAGCCAACATTTCCAGATGAACAAAGATATATAACTCTAGAATGGAATATCCAAACAAAACGATGGAACCCTCTTTTTGATGTCCTCATAGCAGTGAACATCCATACCAAATTCCATTGAGATACCGGCACAATTGTTGAAATTACGACATGAACAGACACCAGAGAGACCAAAAAGCCAACATTTCCAGATAAACAAAGATGAATAACTCTAAAATCAAAACAAAACGATAGAACCCTCTATTGAATGCTCTCATAGTAGTCAACATCCCTATCAAATTTCATTGCGATACGAGCACTACTGTTCAAGTTATGACATGAACAGAAACCAGACGGACCAAAAATCCAACATTCAAGATAAACAAAGATGAATAACTCTAGAATGGAAAATCCAAACAAAACGATGGAACCCTCTATTTAATATCCTCATAGTTGTGAACATCCACACCAAATTTGGTTGAGATCCCAGCCCAACTGTTGAAGTTACAACATGAACAGACACCAGATGGACTAAAAAGCCAACATTTCCAGATGAACAAAGATGAATAACTCTAGAAAGGAACAGCGGTGCAAAACAAAGGAACCCCCTATTGAATATCGTCGTAGCAGTGAACATCCATACCAAATTCCATTGAGATCCCAGCACAATTGTTGAAGTTACAACATGAACAGACACCAGGCAGACTAAAAAGCCAACATTTCCAGATGAACAAAGATATATAACTCTAGAATGGAATATCCAAACAAAACGATGGAACCCTCTTTTTGATGTCCTCATAGCAGTGAACATCCATACCAAATTCCATTGAGATACCGGCACAATTGTTGAAATTACGACATGAACAGACACCAGAGAGACCAAAAAGCCAACATTTCCAGATAAACAAAGATGAATAACTCTAAAATCAAAACAAAACGATAGAACCCTCTATTGAATGCTCTCATAGTAGTCAACATCCCTATCAAATTTCATTGCGATACGAGCACTACTGTTCAAGTTATGACATGAACAGAAACCAGACGGACCAAAAATCCAACATTCAAGATAAACAAAGATGAATAACTCTAGAATGGAAAATCCAAACAAAACGATGGAACCCTCTATTTAATATCCTCATAGTTGTGAACATCCACACCTAATTTGGTTGAGATCCCAGCCCAATTGTTGAAGTTACGACATGAACAGACACCAGACGGACCAAAAAGCCACTATTTCCAGATAAACAAAGATGAATAACTCTAGAATGGAAAATCCGAACAAAACGATGGAAACCTCTATTTAATGTCCTCATAGTAGTGAACACCCATACCTAATTTCATTGAGATCCGAGCACTACTGTTCAAGTTATGACATGAACAGACATCGGACGGACGTACGGACGGACGGACGGACGGACGCACTGGCCAGAGTATACTTGTTGGGTGACCGCACATACCTATGAATACTTGTGGGATGCGATCTTTTGTTTGAGTAACTTGTGGGGTGCAACCCACAACTGACGATTTTTTAAAGAGCGTATTTTTAAATTTTCTGAGTGGGTTCTAGTGAAGGCGCGTGTCGCCCTTTCCAAATCTTCCCGGGTCCACCCCCATATCCTTAATAAACATGTATTTGTGGAGGCATTTATGGAGAATTGTGGAGGCACTGGCTGCTCAGTATAAGTATTCGTTGCTTCTATAAATTCTCATTTCGTATTGAAATGGCTATGTACATTATATCGGTCGGAATGTCACATGCAGGTGTTCCTAAACTCAGATCAAGTCCCAATGTTCGCCCAAATCGGGTTTAGAACCCGCACCGGCCTCGTCCAGCCCTGACTACAATGATGGTATCCACTAACTAAAACCACCCCAATGTAAATGGCTGGAAATTCCGCATACATGTATATATATTAATTAGAAATAATTAAACTGGAACATTTACGGACATTTTCTCTTGAATGAATTTATCTTTAATTGTATTAATATATATAGTTCCCATCTGAACTTTCCATTTTCAGCAATATATTACCGTGTGCACATGGTTATTGCATGCATGCTCGAGACTATTTTGAAGTGAAAGAAAGCGTACACTACATATAGTTCCCACCGGAACTTACTATTTCCAGCAATATATATTACCTTATGCATATGGTTCCACTCAAGAATAATTTTATAGCAAGTTTAAGCAGGAAATGAGTAGAAGGCGTTCTCATAAAACGAGAACGCACGTAAGTGGCCTCTGGTTATACACTATATAGTCACGAGTTATGTCATTAAGCCTCTATGGTGTATACTGCGAGGCTGATCTGGCCGTGTCTGGAGCTATATGGAGCAAATATGATTTTAAATGTACTCGATCTATTGCGTACCGATTAGACATTTTGCAGGTTGTATGTATTCGCGGATGTATCTTCGCGGATGTTTCATTGTTGCAGTATATGTAACTATTATGCCGCGTAATTTGCTTTCGATATTTGGGTATGAACAATGGCGTTGAAGATTTTATTGCGGAAACACAATGCATAATATAACAGCTAACATTGCTGACGAAGTAGGACTCAGTCGGAATGTAGACTAAAGGTCGTATTGCAAAGTCTCGGGGTGTATTTAATACGATTAGTAGATTTTTGGTCCGCATTTAGAGGCTTTCTGGTGTGGTGAATGAGAAACTTTCAGCGATAAGCCGTAGTTGTTGTAATAACTTGAAGGATTAGTTGTTTTAACGGAATTCTGAGGTGGTGCATTCATGAAACCAATATATTTTACATTATATATATGCCTAATAATATGATCTTGAGGGCGTACCATTTCTGACTATGGTTTTCTTATTTAAATAGTGTGTATCTCTTCCCCGAACTTTCTGTATAGCTTCGGGGTATAGCATAACAGATTTGAGTCATATATAACATAACATATTCAAATGAATCTTTTTGGCACTAAATTCACCATCTAACATGCAATGAAGTTGTCCCGAAGTTTAACCAATGTATAATTATGTTGTGTGCACATGGCGCGAGAAAATAACACCATGTCCCGCGATGACAAAACCTTAAGCACCACTACGGCTATGTCAACTGTATCTACGTATACATGTCACATTATCTCCACGTGTTTTCTGTGTGTATGTATAGAGTTAGAAGAAATTCGAACAACGATCAAAAACAGAGATTGAAATACACGTAATATATGGAAAACTGAGTTGGAGGCAGCAAAAAACTATATGGCAAGGGGTAGAGAAGGGCATGCATCGTGGATATAGAGCAGTCAAGGTATACGTTAAAAGTGACGAAAAAGTAGAAAAACTATAGCTCTTAACAAAACAAAATTTGTCATGCACTTTGACGACCATTAAAGAGGAATGGATTAATCATCTACATTTTGAAACAATTTAGCAGTGGAAAAGTTCCTTCTCTCCTGAGTTAATACTATTGTACTGCATTCATTTTTTTTTTAGGATTCCCCAAGGGAATTCTGCCCCGCCCGGCCCCCATGGGGGGCATGCGGGAGGGGCAGCCTCCGAACACTGCTCCCGGCACCCCTGGTTCACGAAACGAAACAGTGTAGCACTGTAGTGCAAGACTTCCGTGAAATGCACCATAATAATTGCCGCCACCTGTATAAAACACATTAATTTTATAAGTTAGTGCGGCGTGATTGTGAAAGGTAATCGCTATAGAACAACTGGTCCGAAAGTATGTATATACAACACAAACAGGCATGTGGTTTAAATTAAGCCGTCTCAGTATGACCACGGTACATGGATTGTATAATCGGTTCACTGGGTCAATTCTTCGTGTGGCACATTAACGTACTCATATAGCAAACGGAAGCCATGTTGCCAGACACGGAAGGAACATTCAAGCTTAATTAACCCTTTCAGTGCCAAGTCCGATTTTTGTATCAACCCATATTTCCTTGATCATTTTTCAAATTTATTGACTCTAAGAGCTCTTTCCAACAATGTATCACATTATTATAATCAATAAATTTGAAAAATGATCAAGGAAATATGGGTTGATACAAAAATCGGACTTGGCACTGAAAGGGTTAAAGCGAAAGGGAGTATATGTTTTCGGGGGCACACCGTGGTGGCTGTATATATGTACATATCAAATCAAATATATCATTATACTCAAACTTATCCGAAATAAGCACCTCTTTTAGATATCCTATAACGGTTACTTCTCTTCTAGCTAATACACTTCTCTTCTAGCTAATACATTAATATGTATTAATTATCAATGTAGTTAGATTTGCAAAGTACCAAGCATAACTGACCACGCAGAACACGATACTTCATTATCGCTAACTCGCTCGGTCCAGATTTTGGCGAAGTATCATTGTGGCAAATGCACCCAACAAACTCGTAACAAACGGACATGTATCTATCTTTTCCACATAACTGAGACTTGAGCATTCAAAGCGATTCATATCCGTGTGCGTTTGGTCACTAAACGGTTACACCGCGTGGTTTACATGTAGCGGCTGATCTGTATTTTTTTTCCAACCCCCCCCCCCCCCTGTATCCTATCATAAAGTGTTGAGTTTATGAGCTACACCATGATCAATGACAATTAGAGAAGGGCCTTGTTGGTAGCACTGCATAAATGAAATTAATCTATGTCCAGTTCTTAACTTTTATCAAGGCAAAAAAAAAATAACAATTATATTTTACCACCAGAATATATGGTCACAAATATAAGACACCTTCATTGAACGCTATATACCAAACATAACTATTAGGCAAAACCAAAATCACTTCTTTTTCTTACTTCGTTATGTGGCTACTAATACGAAGGTTAGTTTGAAGGGTCAACAAAACACTCGGCCATGCAACTCATTAAATGTGAATTCAGGTTTCTAGGCCAGTTTTTATGAAAACTATTTTCATCTATATTTGTATAAAATAACATGACAGGAACGCGAATTGTTGCCATCAAAAAACACACTCTTTTGTGTGGTATTGAAAGTTTCCATCCATTTATTTGATATAGTTTAATGTATCAGAGGGACATGCAGCAGTATTAATTTTATTTTTTTCTCCAATAACAAAATGACATACTTTGATATATATGTCACATTTTATTTTCAACATTTTTTCAAGTGTATTCTTATTTATTCTCACAAAATCTGCCGAGAATTTGAGACTAGCCCACTAACTCAGCCCAATATAAGATTTCCAAGCACTTAGCAACGATAGCGTGATCGATATAAATAGCTAGCTTCAGGTGCAGTTCGGCTGAACTTTGGAAAGGACGCCCAATTATTTTGCTGACCGCTTTAGTGAGTAGATCAGATTAGGTCAACAATTTGTGATGTGGTGTTCGTGTTACGGTACGTGTGTTATTGGGGTATGAAACGGGTGACCCAATTGGCGAACAGGATTTAGTGTAACACAGACGGGCTATGTAAATATAGTGTTTTGAGTGTCAACAGAGATGTAGCTTTATCTCTAGGTTCTTTGCTTTGTGTGTCTAACTACGACGAACTATGCCCTTGGTCTGAAAACAACATATTTTACACAAAATGTTGATTTAAGAGGGCGGTAAAGTGGCAACATTTGAATGGAGGAATTCAGTGTTAATGTTTGATAAAAGATTGATCAAACCTTATAAAGCACAGGTGATCATATCATACCTTTTTGGAAAGTTTGAATACTTATTTAGTGACAACGCGAAGCGGAATTTTGATTTTCATCCCAGGTTGGATATTATTGAACATTATTAAAAAGTACGTCACTATTGTTTATCCTTGTTTAAAATATCTCCATCACATGTATATCGAGCAATCATATCTTGAAATCTAACACTGAATTCCCATTTTAAACGTTTCCACTTTACCTCCTCTTAAAAATTTAAATTAAAAAAACACATTAGCATTTTTCAGCCTGTCAAAATACCCCATATTTTGTGAACTCACGGCATGTCTCGGAAACAAAATAAAATAAAATGCAACTGTACCAAAACTCTAAATATTTCGAAATACGTTTTTTCAGGCATGGGATAATTTTGGACAAAGTTTTGGGGATGATCGAAAATCCCACCCCTCCGACCACCCCTGTCACCACATCCCTGAGGATGAAAGACAACACACGTGCACTCCCTAATCCAGGGACTATTGCAGAAGCCTTGCATCCGAATGTTGGTATATAAAACGATCGTAAAACTGGAAGCGATAGCAAAATATCAAAAAGTCGAAAAATACGCTTAAAAACAATATATGGTGACGCATAACAGGTACATCCATTGAACGTTATGTTAAAAAAATGTTTAGTACATAAATACGAAAGTATCAAAACGCCGCAGCCACGATATAATTGAGAAAGATTTGTTCTGTGGTTTTCGGACATATATCCTCGCTCTTTTGCAGCGCACAGCATTCGAGCTAATTTAATTAGTAAATACCAACAGCAGCCACCTTTAATACTACCAGTGCATGATATTGATAATCGCTGGTTCTTGTTTATAACCCAACAGTGTTATATATACACTCTTCGGTAGGTACGTATGTATCAATATAGGTTAATCCACGGGGATGCTACCTGACTGCACTCGATACAAACCACTTCCCGAGAACACCTTACCCTTCAAAAAAACTAATCAAAATTTCAACAAGATATAACAAGGAATTTATCTCATTATAGGTCGTGTTGACCTGCAGTTTTGTAGCAACCTTTTTCCCCATTCAAGGTGGGAGGATAGTGAACCGAGCCAATAGAAGATGACTGCCCGTTGTGTGGCTTCGTTTCTGAGCTGAACGGCATTTGTATGTGGGTGGCAGGAGCTCATCATTTAATTGATAAAAATGCTTCGGTGTTTTTATATGTTGTTTTTGGCTTTCGTATATATCGGGTTGTGTTTATTAGAAAAACTGCGAAATTCCAATTATGAAGGGTTAATCTCCTCATATGTATGTATGCGTTGTATATTATATAATAAGATATAATTATGTCACAATATTAGGATTTTCGTTTGGGATATTAAAGATGGACGGGTTATGGGGCGGTGTCAACCTACATAGCAACTATACTATACCATCCTAGCCGAATTCTAATATGTGGGGAATCCATTGCAAACCGCTCTCCTTTTCAAACGAAACATTTTCTAAATATTACTGAATCGTTTAGAAAAGTTTCAATACATGGTTATTTTGTTATTGAACCCTGTCTATACTAAAACGTCATTGATGAGTAGTTATCCCATAAGAAATGTTCACATATATTAAGTTCAATCCTTTCTATACTAAATCATCATGGGTGAGTAGTTATCCCATAGGAAATGTTCACATAATAAGTTCAATTCTTTCTATACTAAAGCATCATGTGTTGAACTTTTTATCTAAACATTTCCCTCAATAATAGGGCTCCTTCTGCCCTTTTATTCATCTGTCGTCTGCTTTTATCACAGTTACATCCCTGCAAATCAATAATAGAACGTTCCGATGTACATTTTTAACTAACTGGGAGAATCCATTTAGTATAAAACGGGTTAAGATAAAATAATCCAAATTTGTATCTCCAGAGCCAGAAATCCAGATTGAAAATTGGACTTTTTGTTTATCATGCATAACTTAAAATTTTAATTAAATTATACAACCGAAAAGATAATTATTACATTTTAGTGTACACATATAGACATGCTTTGGTTTACCCGCGAATTGTTAAGGATAGGAGGACTCCAATATTTACCATGAAATAGGGTAACTTGTTTGGACGACATGGTACGTAATTTGTTTTTTCTTCAGAAATATAGGTGGTTATTTTGTTTTCTGAAATATTTATTTTGGTCAATATTTCCATTCAGCATTCACTGGTCCCTCGACTATCGGTATAAACCTGGAAACCGCTCTGCCCAAGCTGCAAAACAGAGTGCAATCCCATCGCTGCGCTTTTTGGTCCTGCGCAGAGCAGGGGGCTGAACTCTGATGGAGCTTGAGCTCGGTGTTGAGAGTCGTTATTATAGGGAATGACATGTAATAGAGTGATAGCGCCGCAGTATGTCACATATAAGCCAGGGACGAGCCTACATTCAAGCAGATTTCAGCAACACATATAGCTGAACAATATGATGAACAACTACACGAGTGAATTCCCAGAAAAATATTGATCCTGATCCTTAACGCTTTTACATTTTGTGTCGCCATTGCGCGCGAAGGGGTGAACCATACATGCACTATATAAATACCATGGGCTGAACTTTAACCCTTTGACGACAGAAGCTGCGCTGGTGTAGCATTTAAGATCCCGTGCTAGTGCATTCTCATATATGCGAGTCTCCAATAGGGAGCCTCGCATATATCAGAGAATGCACTGCCTTACAAGGTCAAGGTAAATATTGTTAGGCCAATACATTCTCTATATATATGGGAGGCTCCCTATGGGGACTCGAATATATAAGAGAATGCATTGGCACACGTTTTTTTGCTAAATTTCAGGAAGTTCCAGTCATGGCATGGTTAAATATCGTGGTCTGTCGTTTTAAGAATTGAATGACATTACTCACCATCGGGGAGCTGGACGGGCGCTGCATGAACTGGTGCCAAAACGAACACACACCAAACGAGTAGAACTAGTCCTCTAAAGCCACTTGAGCCGTCCAATTTCCAACCGAACAACGAGCTGCGATTTCTCCGCCGACTTTCAGATGAAGGTAACCTCTCCATTTTGGCACAAAAAATGCCAAAAATTATCCAAATCAATCGATTGGTTTCGAAGCAGTTACTTCATTTCTAAAGTTCCGGAGATTCGCGCTACAGAGCTACGTGCCTGACGTACACTCGGCAGTTAAACTCCGCTGGCGTAGCTCGGACAAAATTACAGAGTCTGCAGTTTCCACGCCGGAAGATTGTCTCGAGCTGGCGAGATTTCTGCTGAAACAGTCGTAATGGAATCTGCCACTCACCATCTAGGGGAAGATTATTAGGTCTTAACTACCCGATATCGTTTGATGTGATGGTGCATGTTCCGCGTTTGCACATAAATAATTAACCCAAATGCACCCATCTACCTTCGGCGGCGTGATGTTCGGTGGGGGATTTTTTCATTTTGGTGTTATAGCAGGAGCGGTGGACCAAGGGGGCATAATGGAGTATGTGCCCCTCTTTTTTATGAAATATCTTCGCCACGGGCCACGGGCCTTGTTTTGTATTTTAAGCTGACATGGCTCTTTCGAACCCCACAATTATGTATAATAATTTGGTTATGTTTTTTTTTATTTCGATAAAAATGATTTTAAATCTAGATCTGTCGTACCTATGCAACTTTTATGATACTATACATAATTTTTATGACTAAATTAAAGAGAAGTGCGTGAATTAGATAAAACTGTTTCCATGCAGGTATATAAACTAACGCTATACATTTTCCGAACAGTGCATGCGCATCATATTATCCGCTTCCTATTCCGGAACTTCAATGATTACAAAATTTAAGGGCGTAACAAGTGATCGGACACAGAACATTGTGTTCGAAACAGTTCGAAATGTTTTTTTTTATAACTTAGTTTGTACCTTTCTGAATCGTCTGTGCGTTATTGGACACTAAGTCTAGTCAATGAAAGCTGCGATGGTGACGTAGGGTTTGGAAGAATTGACTGGTGTTAGCACGGGCGTCTTCTGTTGGTCGAAGCTAATGGCTCCACTTCGACAACAATTGCCCAGTGTATATGCATCAGATTAATAGGGGCACTAACTCAGAACGGGTATCATTGCTTCTAATTTGCTTGCTTTGTTGAGTGTGATCAAATTCTCGTTTCTTATAGAAATGGTAATGTATTGATAGGAATGGCACTTTGAAATGTTCCTCAACTCACGTCGGATTACCCGCGCCAACATCGTCTAGCCCAGACTGCGGTGATGTTATCCACGACTTATCTAGCTCATATGCATAATCATATTTGGTGGCACGCGAAATAATATTAATTGAGAAAGACTCACAGGCCTTCTAGTGTCGGATTAAAGTATAATTGCATATTGATTATGTCAAAGGTGACTGACATAAATAACAAACCCACATTCGATGTTTTACTGTTACTAGGTTATTTGTTTTAAATCCTGTTCATTTGCAAATATCTCGCTCAAATTATCACCGATTTCACGGATTACTTGAGCACGAATGCTCATGAATGCAATATTTGTCAATCCTAGGCACCATTGTGGTAGCCATTTTAAATAAAATTGCGCATCGTTATGTCCCAGAATAACATGATACAAAGAATACAATAATACTTTGGATTGTATAGGACATGGCGGCGATGATGGCGATTAAGTGAACCATGACATATTTAACAATTTATACTGACCACCGTATTGGCAGCCATCTTGGGGTTAGTATGCCATTTTGTAATCCAAAAACGACATGGAATTATCGTACACACCAACTATCTCCGCCTCTCTACATTATGTACCGTATGCCTTCCAAGAAGATGACAAAAAGGGCTTTTGATTATTTTTTGGAGAAAATATATTTGATCAAAATATGATGCCAGGAGGTGCATTGTGTATTATTTCCACTGTAATGTTCGAGTTTGTAGATCGGGAACTATAACTTAAACCATATAGTCCAGGAAATAATGGTCGACCTCTGCACCCCCAGGACTTAACATCACCCCACTAATGTTCTTTCTTACTGTCTCCTCTAATTTTTTTCGGTTGTTAACAACAAAAACGTGGCCGCAGAGACTCCAGACAAGATGGCGTCCATCATGATGGCCTTTTTTGCATCTGGTCTCTTTGATCGCGGTTATAGTATAGATGATATCACATGCGGTCTTGTTTTCCGCTCGATTCGTTATGCTAATATGAAACCCTTACAAACTAGCCAAAAATCCGAGACCAAACTCCAATATGGCCGCCAAAATGTGAAAATTTGCTATTTTTCTGACATTTCACCACCTTTCGTTTGTCTCTGTAGGAACATATGGGCATCCTGGCGTGATTTATTGTATAGAAGAGTTATTAAAGAACGCACGGGAACCATAATATACATTCCTCGCTGGACATTTTTGTCAGTTATCACGTTTTCCCAAATGCCGGTATAATCCGGTCAAAGCCGAATTCACGCTAATAACGCGATCTGTTTCGAATCAATAAATAGTATTGCCATCATAACAACACCCATGCATATATGTGCAGGACATACTCCAGCTGGGATTCCTCTTATACCCGAGTCGAGGAAAATTCACCCAAATCCAAGATGGCGGCCAAAATGGCCACCAGAAAATAGAAAAATCGCCGAAAATCGCTGATTTTAACATCAGTGAGCGTTATTGTCACAACTCCACACATGCCAGTATGTGCGCTAATGCACTGGTCATTAGGTTTGAAATCTGGATGTGAGGCCTGCATGCTTGCCACCTAAAGTCGTAATTATAAACCTGGCTATTCGTAATAATTTAGGTTTCCTGACAAATCATTAAAACGTGTTTATTTGTGGTCAGATTTAATGATCTTGAATTATGTTCGCAATGTTCTAAGATGAATATGTGCATTGCACTGAGAGTATGAACAACGTTGTTTTGTTTTTGTTTTTCTAAATTCAGTTTTCCATGCTGGTCAGGCATTGACACATTGATTGTGCCATTATTGCAACCTTGCTATTTTAGCAAAATGTATTCTCATTGTGGGGACGCCGTACATATACAACAAGAACCATAAGTTCAACAGCATGATAAATCAATTGAAACATCTCAAGTGCGTGCCACAAGCACAAGCTTCCAAAACATATAGCTTATAACCCCTCATTGGAAGGAGATTTTTGCAACGAGGGACCATATATTATGTGTTTAAAGAAAAAATATGGCATGAAGCAATGTGCGAATCTTACCTATGGTGTAGGTAATTGGCCACATAGCGTGCAAACAAATACCATACTTATATGCTTATGATTTGGTGCAAGCTGTTTAAGCAATGTCATCACATTGAGAAATGAGGAATACTCTTTATAACAGGTTTTAAATTATGCTTTCATATGACACATTCGTGAACACAGACAGAGTATTCAGTTACCCCAAACGTCGGGGTAACTTTGAACATCAGTTTTGTTTAATATCCCTGTATCATAAATGTGGGTACACATTAAAAAAGACATTTGTTTTGAGAGAACTACTTCTCATGTTTTGGAAGCATTCAGATCTTACATAATATTAGCCTTTTTAAAATATCGACAGAGAAACACAAAAAGTGTTCAAAGTTACTCCGGTTTACGGTATCAAAATAGAACGAATATATCTTCTCGAAATGTGTGAAAATACTATGTTAAAAATGTCGGCTTTATTTTAAATGAAAGTTTCAATGACCCTGTAGCTCAACTTGGGATGAGTTGAATTTTTGCTGAGCATGAAAATAATGATAAAGAAGTCATGCTGAAGATCCATATGAAGTTTGGTGATGATCGGATTAGGGATCTGGTCTGTATGGTGTGCCAAAGGATTTAGTCATATAACGAGTATATTCCAAGATTACCGCTGGTGGCCATGTTTTTCAACGAATTTCGGTCAAAATATTAGCCTCCCATCCAGAGGTCACCCCGAAGATCCATATGAAGTATGGTGATCATCAGATGAGGGATGAGGTCTGATGGTGTGCCAATGTATTTAGCCATGCAAAGAGTAAAATCCAAGATGGCTACTGGCGGCCAAGTTTTTAATCGAAAATTGTTCAAATTTGACAGCTCCCATCTAGAGGTGATTCTAAATTTTCAAATCAATTCAATAAATGCGGGCTGCGGGCTGACATGTTTTAACAAATTTCGGTCAAAATAGGAGGGTCCCATCTAGATGCCATCCCGAAGATCCATAAGAAGTTTGGTGATGATCGGATAAAGGTGTGCCAAGGGATTTAGTCAATGCAAGGAGTAAAATCCAAGATGGCTTCCGGTTGCCATGTTTTTCATCGAAAATCGTTCAAATTCGATCGCTCCCATCTACATGTGATCAAAATCGTGCCTGCAAGATACAAAAATGATCCGGCCATAAATATGGGCTGTAGGGATTCAAATTTCAAATCCAAGATGGCTGCCATGTTTTTCATAGAAATTCGGGAAAATGCCTTCCTGACAAATCCAACATACGGATTCCAAACGTTAAGTATTTTTGCTAACCAAAAATGTACTAGTAGGTCTTATAAATTCCCTCTCGAGACGACACCTATGTCCATTTTTGCCTGGTCGATATATATATTATTATAGGTATGTATCGACTTATTTTGATACGGTGGAAATTAAATAAACGACTGTTGTGCATGAGTTGCATCTTGGAGCGCAAACCGCCATGTGCATGGCTTTTACATTTTCTTTAATAAATACTCATTGCTGAGTAGTCCCCTCAGTAAATGTTTAAATCATAATTTCAACAAATAAACCTCTGAATATTTCCCACTGGCAATAAATAGGAATCATTCTGAATATAATTTGTCTATCGTCTGCTTTAATTTCCTGAACACCACTCCAGATGTATAATAGACCATTCAAATGTACTCTGAACGGAAGAATCAATTTAATAATGAACTGGTTGAGCTAACTATATACATTCCCATGCATATAAAGTGTGACTGACTTTCTCTTATTCCTCGGAAGAGTTTTCTGCTCAGCCTTGCTATACAGACGACGCCGCAACATCCCATGCAGGGGAGGATAATTAAGGAAACCATGAAAATGTAGAATTTTATTACTTCACATATTCCCACTTAGAACTCAACGGCTTGCACCTGCCACGTTTCTCCTCTTGTTGGTTATATTTCTAATTAAATGCAGTTTAAAGACACACGTATTCTTTCTGAGTTGCTTATTCCCATTTTTCAGATCTCAACAACATAAGGCGTTAAGCGATGGCGAAGCTGGCTCTAATCCGGTTAAGTGCGGATGTATGAAACACCCAAATGGACGATAACCTTGTTCGTGTATCTGGGCAAGTTGCTTTCCGTGGTCGGTAGTTTCCACGTGTAGTTGAGTGGTGCATGTCATGGTAAAATTAACACTGAGTGATGTTGCCTAGCAACTGAACAGACGATAATCTCCAATCACATATGAAAAACACTCTGGTAAAAGCCAGGTAAACTAAATGTTTACATGGCTAAATTCTGGTAAAATATGGTAAAGGTATATAAACAATGATATACTCTGGTAAAATCCATGTAAAGTTCATGTAAAAGGACATAACTTGAAAATTCCAAAATAATGTCATGATGTACCCACTTTTCTCTCTTAAAATGCTGTTGAAACAGGACATACACATGCAGGTAAAACCGTGTAAATCATAACATACTCTTGTAAATTATTGATGGAGTCACGGTGTAACATATTATACTGTGGTAATACCCCAGTAAACAAAATATATCGGATGGTAAAAGCCATGTGAAGCCATGAAAAAAGGACACACCCTTGTAAGTTCCAAGTAAGGGTATGGTGAACCTCAATTTACTCTCGTAAACTTCTGGTGCTAAATCCAGAATAGTTTAACACCTTATGAATTCCAATCTGTTGTCTCACATTTTAAGGCTTCCAAAAAAGTACTCCGGTATCGAGGTAAATTATCTTGGTATAATTACTCAAGTAGATATACTTACATACCGGTGAAAAATTCCTTGGTGAAATGGGTCAATTTCACAAGAGTAAAAATGCATGAATGGGTCTGCATGTGTGCTTATAATATGGTGACAATTCACTAGACACCCAGGTAACACCCTGGTAAAATTATATCATTTTACCTGTTCCAATCACCAGAGGAATGCCGGAGCGTTTTCACCAGTGTTTAACAGTGTTTTTATAATGGATAAACCAACCCAAACCACGTCGTGGCATGGCCGTGGTTAACACTGGACCAGACACGTTGCGAGTACAGCCAATACTGGATATTCCGCCGAACTATATGATATTTCTGCTTCGTATTTTAATTGAACCATATAAAAAGATCTACACTTACAAACGTTTGGCTATTAAAATAGCGTTGGACCATCAGCCGGGAATTCCTTATCTCATGTATCTCCGATTTAGGTATGTTTTCTCCACGGGGGACACAGGAGGGCGATGAAACACCAACCAGCACGCGCTGTAAAATCCGAATGATTTAACTGACATTAACCGGGCGCGTATAAATTCGTATCGAATGTTGCAAAAACTCTCATATTTATTGTCGCAATGTGCACATCCTACATTAACGCTGCTTCCTTGCGTGTCCGTGCGAAAGCTGCAATTATTGATGTAGCGACGGTCCTCCAATCCCAATGTCTGTATAAAAATGTATGTGTCATTTCCTATGTATTATTGAATTTAGTCAAATAAATATGTTGAAACTAAAAGCGACGGGACGGAACTTTGCCTTGTAGTTTGGTCCGTGCGTTGCCAGCTTCCACAATGTGGCTAAATATTAAGCAGACGACAGGTGAACGTATTATACAAGTGCTGAAGGATTCTTATTCATTAGCAGGAAATGTTCATATAATAAGAACAAACAAACGACAGCTGTTTTAACTTATTGTCTGAACACTTCCTACCGGAAATACTCGTCGGTGAGTAGTATATAAACGGTTAACGCCACTTCGTCATTATCGTCGTCGTCACCATCATCACCATGGGACTCCAGTGGCCCAGTCTGCGAGGATATTGAGACATTAGGCCATCATTATAGGCCGAAGCTGTGTGGTTCTAGTCGATATGCGCGAATTTGCAACCAACGCAAAGGGATGTTACCCTGGTTTGTGTATTTGAGGGCGTTTGCATAAGCTCTGAAGCGGATTGATTGGTGGACGAATTAACCATGTGCGGCACGCAGCTAGTGTTCGCGGTATTTCCAACAACATCGTCACATGACCTAATGGCGGAAGAGACGATCAACCAAAAACAAATCAAACCCTAATCGCCATCGGCACCATGTAATGCCGTCGTGGTTGCTATCTACGCCATAGCTACATGGACATGGGTATTCTAATAAGAACAACAACGCCAACTGAAACGACAACTGTGACAGTTTATATACTGAAGCCGAAGCAACGCCAACTGGCAATGCAGCAAGACAGACAACTGCATTATAAAAAGGCAAAACCAGCCGCAGACACAGTGAAAACACAAGCAATAGAAACCGCAACAACGACAGTTACTGTTACCACGCAACAGAAGCAACGGGAGAGCGTCACATATTAACAACGACAGCAGAAACAACAGTATGGCAAACTGTTTAACCAGCAGAAGAGACGCTGGGGGAAAAAGGAATACATAATGGCAATATAAACAGAAACCGAAACAATGACAACAGTTACCACGGTAACAGAAACAGTAGCACCGAAACATAGTGGGCACAGTTCAGACACCATTACGGCTGTTGCTCCCAGTTGTGAAGGAAACTAATAATAAAACGACAACAGCCTCAAATATTAGCAACGACAGGAGAAACAGTAGTACGACATGCAGGAAACCAGCTTAACCAGTGTTAATAGCAACAACGGCAACGGCAAATGAAAGCGAAGTCACTGATGGCAACAACGTCATTAACAGAAACATCGACAAAAGCACAACCGACAACAGCAAAGGTGGAACCAAGAACTACTGCAACGAGAGCAACACGACATCAGTAATGAAGATAATGAGACAAATGAAAACTGTTTCACCAAACAACACAATCAACATATTATTAAGCAGCAGACAGCAAAAACAACATGCACTGGCGATGGTAATGTTAAGAAACCACGACAGAAACTGCCACAGTAACGGAATCAGCCGGAACAAATAGTGGGCTCAGTTAAATTCAGACATTATTATGTGCATGGTTCCACTTCTAACGGAAAACTTATGGGCCCCATGGGTCTTGGAGAAACCAAATTGCTTCTTAGTTCACAATCATACACAAACAAATGGTCATGATAGCATCATTTGTAACAAGTTGTAATATTTAGGAAGGGCGTGACCCTATCCATATCTGAGATACCTTTGAAGTTGCAAACGCTTCTTGTCTAGACTTGGATGGTTTATTTGTGATTTCACCGTGGGCCAAGAGACGAGAATTGATGGAAATTGCATATTGACTGTAGGTGCATAATGCGGTATGCTTATTTTTGAATAATGACTTACCGTGCCGCCTGTATATAACATTTGTGTATTAGACCTGCACCAATTGATTCACCATTCATACCAACTGCATGTCCACATGTACCGAGTGTAGAAATGATGTATGCGCGATGCTGGGAAAAAGATGCTGATATTGGCTCTGCAGTCGGGAAGTGTTCTCAATTGTTACGAGTTTCGAAGGACTTAATTTCCTCTCAGTCATGTTTTTTTTTCTGCAAACAGCATATAATTATATAATAATGGGGTGACTTCGAGATCATATGCAGCCTGCTGTCTCCGGAGATGGGACCTCGAGTTACCACTGGCCAGGATATGTGACGTCACGTTTCAACCAAATCCTGGATGCGAGCTGTCGTACTTCCAATAATTTCCTAAAATGGCGGACAATGTATGAACATGGCGGACAATTATTGAATTAGTCCACCAAAGTCGATTAGAGTTATTTTAATATTTGAACACTTACGAGTCTCTTATCCTCAAATGGAAAGAACAGTCGTAAATATGAAATATAACATAAGTTCTTTCCCGATAAGTCTGTACCTTGGTGGACTATGATTGAACGAATAAAAAAAGTGAATGATTTTGATAGACTTTTATCTTCCGGTTCGATTGTTGTTTTACATGTAAATAGTTTTTGGAAAGGTGGATTTGATCGTTAATTCGATGATTAAATTACATTGAATATATATCATTTGTATTGGCAGTATTGGATACTGAAAGTTGCTTCGTTGCGGGTACAGACGCTGTTATAGTCGTTTGAGATGTCTCCGAAATAAACATTCAAACAAATAACATAGTTAATTTCTAATACTGGGTAATGACAACTTTACAATTGTCAACTACTGGGCTGTTTTCTCCGAATGAAGAATAACCGAATCTTTTTGCACACATAAGAAGTTATTTTCCCATGCTTGTTTTTAATGCATGATAGTTAAAAATGTGTCAGCTTCATTCATATTGCAAAAAATCAGGTTCGTTTCTTTCAATCGTTTCGAACAAATGCGATATGGCATGAGTAATCTACAATGGTGTAGTTTAACCAATTATGTACTAAATGTATTCTCCAAGTCAGTTGAAAAGTATACATAGGAATGGGCCATTACCCTTGGAACAAACGTCACACTATACCGACGACTCGAATTGGACTCGAGTTTAATTATAAATTCGTCTGTTGAAACAAACGTAACATGTAATTCAAGACGAATCTAATTGAATTCTTAAAAGGGCACAACGCGTTCGTGAGGGTTTTGGTCAAAAACAAACGTCGCACTACCGGCGACTCGAATTCAATTCGAATCAGACTCGAGTTTAATTCTATATTCGTCTGTTGAAACAAACGTCACATTTAATTCTAGACGAATCTAGATTATTTCTTGAAAGGGCACAAAGCGTCCATGAGGGTTTTGGTCAAAACGGCTAAATATGAAGTTATACTGTATATATAATACATCAGCATTTCTCCGATAAAAGTTCGAGTCGACGAAAATGCGACGTTTGTTTCAAATACGGATCTCAGACACATCAGCAATTAAATTCGTGTTGACCACACGCATTCTTCGTCGGTAGTGCGTCTGCTCGTATTTGTTTGAAACGTCGCACTTAAAATTGTCGACTCGAATTCAAATAATTGAATTCGAGTCGTACGTATATAGTGCGACATTTGTTCCGAGGGTAATTCATTTTTGGAGGGATGTTAAGGTGATAAAAGCAGACGACGATAAATAAAATTGCAGAACGAGTCCTATTTATCGAGGGAAATGTTTTGACAATAAGTTCAACAAACTACATATGGTAGTTTTTTTAAACTTGTTATCTGAACATTCCCTATAGGATAACTACCCATCAATGAGTATTTAGTATAGAGAGGGTTAAATTGTTCCAACATGTCGCCATCCGAGTCAGGATGGGGGTTGGGGAGTGTCACAACAATTTGTAACAAACCTTTTCAATCGATCCAGTATACATCATGGTGTCGCAACATTTCCTATATGGGATAACTACTCACCAATGAGGCATCAACTAGTAGGTGATCTGAGAAATCTAATGTTGTGGTTCAAACTTCAAAGTTGATTAAATACTTAAAAGTGCCCCGTCGGAGTCACGGATGTGGTTGGAAGATGCGTTCCAAAAGACATTTTTATCACATAGTTCCTCCAAACTTATAAATAAATAGGCACATGCTGTATCACCATGATATGGGAAATTTAATGGTGTAGTTTACATTTTCCGAAGTAGCGCCGTGTGAGTCGGAATCGGGTATGGGGTCCGGGGAGGGGCACACAACTTTGTAACCAAGATTTGTTTGGCTGATATTCTCCAAACTGATATGGAGGCATATACGTGATAAGAGGAATCTAATGATGTGGTTAAAAGTGACACCGTCGAGGTCAGAGAACAGGGTAGGGGAGCACCGAAATTGATAAAAACACTTTTGTCTTCGACTTCTTCCTATTTTATATATAGGCATCCCCATGAGATGAGAAATATATTGTGTAATTTCCAGAAGTGGTGCCATCCGGTCTGGGATAAGGGTAAAATGGGCGGGGGGCGACATTGATAAAACATTTTTCGTCGAGTTTCAAACTTAAGATATGACTCTACAAAGTTACCGAAGTGGTGCTCTGCAAGTCAGTGGTCGAAATCGGGAGAGTGGCATAAAAATTTATTTTATAAAATATGTTTACTTCCTATTCTGGGCAACGGCGGGTAATCCTGATAGCATAAAACAATAATACTTCCAATGAAACTCTGCGAATTAAGTGATTGTTCAAAACTGTTTCAGACTTAAGACATTGCTGGAATGCAAAGCGCCGCACCTGACACAATTAATTTGATTGATACCAATCGTTTGAAACAGTTTGCGTTCATCCGCATCGCAAGTGCATTAACCACGACGGAACTTTATGTTTTGTTGTATCAGTTTTCACAAGAGGGAACATAAATCAGAACTGCCGACGTGATATTACAACAAACATGCTGCTGATTGTACACCAGATTCGAGTTTGTATTTGTCAGATAAGCATTCTGAGAAGCCTATCCCAATATACGATGAGAGTTTCATTTCATCTCGGACAGAATACCACCTGGCCTATACATAGTGGTGCACGCAGCACTATTCAAACAATTCCTCTCCCTTTCGTATAGACACTTTAACCCTTCAGTACCATGTAATGTAGCCATAGCCATATCTGAGTTGATATTTGTTCTTGATAATTTTCTGGCGGTATTTGGTTGGCACGTTAAAACCCTTTCATAACTGGAGCTTCGCTGGTGCAGCATTAAAGATCCTGTGCCAGTGCATTCTCTTAAATATGCGAGTCTCCCATAAGGCGCCTCGCATATATAAGAGAAGGCACTGGCTTACAAGGTCGAGATAAATATTGCTAGGCCAATGTATTATCTTATATATGCGAGGCTCCCTATGAGATTTTCGCAAAAAAATCAAGAAGCTCCAGTCATGGAAAGGTTGAGCATCCACCACACATATTAGGAAGAGCTAGGTGGTATTTACAGGAGAATGTCCAGAAATCAAGATAAATAGTGATCTACAACGCAAACTTTAAATAATATTTGGCAATCAATTATTCTCTTAGACGAATCCTCTTTCATGCGGTTCTCGGGTGACCATATATATACTGCTATATATATATATAGCGCAACCATTGTTTTAGGCCAGTTGACCCCGAATATAATAGAATAGAATATTTATTGTAATACGCCAATTATATAGGCAGTTGCAAGTTACACAACGATCAAACGTGTAGAACACAAAATGATATACATTGCGTTTAATAAATGCTATATGCGAAGCATCATCATTTGACCACTGTGTCAGTTTTTTTCTCTGCAAATTTACTAAGTGTTCAAAGATCCCCTTCAGAGAAAGAACAACCGGATCATGTTGAATATAGTATTTATAATCTTTACATAATCATTTCTCATAATCTTTTTTAATTTTTCACTGTCGCTCATTTTCGAAAATTCACACTCATAATCTTCAATAACTCGATGAAGACTTAGATCGGAGTATGCATGATATATGGCCGCTGTCTGCTGTGATCACTTTTTCCGGACTACAGTTACCATTGCAACAACTTGATTTTCACGAAAGTCGTCTTCAAGACGGGTTTTGCTGAGGTGTTGTTCGGGACGAGAAGCCAATGATTAACGGAACTGTTTGATTTTCAACACACAGTGTGTGTGTACCATTTACCATATTTCTCTGGTGATTAATGCAGATTGTTATATATGTTGATTGGATGGTTGAAATAAGGTCATGTGACATCACCTGTAAAGTCAGTTTCCGACTTGTTTCCATAGTGTTTCCACACTCAATGCAACGCAACAAGAATATATTCCTTGATTGGTGCAATTATATATACACGCGTTAATGGATTTGCAAGTATTCCTTAAAAAACTTTAAGGCCCGTGTGGGAGGGTGTCACCCCCTGAATCCTGAATACCAGATAAAATAGAGGGTGAATCCTGCGTACCAGATAAGGACCTACAGAATACATGTCATAGCTATTTCACACTAATATGATAATTTTCACACTTTTGTTGAAATAATGTTCATACCGTCAACATATCATGATATATGATACTGAATTACATCAAAATGGCCATATTGGCTAAGAAATAATAACAATTTGAACAATTTGATACTATAAAAGCTGTGAACCAGACTTATTGTTGAATCATGAATTTATATGGGTTTGAAGCCCGCGTATACCTCACGAAAAAGGTTTGAATCCAGCGTACCAAAAGAGGGGGTGGCACCATTATCCGGAGTTAATGTTATATTGACGGATAATTATAAGTTGTGCATTTTATTTAAAGGTACTCAATCCGATCTGACGGTAATACCATCAAGATACAACAACATTTCTTTAAAATACGCTTTAGTTATCAGAATCGATTTATTGCCACAAACTAATGCTAACCACTGTCAACTATGGTATCAAATTTTCCAAAACTTGTTACTTATCAACATTTTGTTGAGTTTAGAGTTGTCCACCTTCATTCGCAATTTTGTCCGTTTGACCACGTGTATCTGAATGGGCCACATAACATTACATATCTCGAGAAATAACAAATTTCAAAAATCGATATCTGATCACTCTGAGCTTTGATGGGTGGGTACCTCGACTCGAATCAAATATGTTTTACCCCCGAAGCCAAAGAAATAGTAACATATGAGCGTCTGATCGGATTGAGTACCTTTAAGAGGTCGGTTACGACTACAGCTTTATACGACATAGGACAAAACTTATAATGGTTAAAGTATGAAAATGCAAATGGCGGATGCATATACTATGATCTATATAGTTATATGTATGAACACATGTACAATGTAGCTATGTAGTTCGCACATCATAATAACTAAACAATGCATGGCTCCGAATTGTTTCAGCGCTAACTTATGATCCCCACGTGTTCTCAAAGTAAAGTGCTTACATAAACAGAAATATGACCACGCCGATACAGAATACATTAGGGTGCCACAAGAGTGTCTTTTCTCCCAACAACACCACCAACGCTAATAAATCTGGGTCAGCCTTCCTTAAGAATCTCTCACAGTTTCTCAGACTCAATTCATAAATTAAATTCACATTAACTTAAATGAGGTTATGCTTTCAATATTGACACAGCCGTCATGATTGTTTTTTCAAGATGCTATTTTTGTGAGCCAATGGGGTGTCGACGAATTGCATAAAAAAACTGTATTCTGCGTGGTATCCATAGATCCCGTGTTCTGTCTCGTGTTGCAGATGCATGCGCCTGCACTGAATCAAATTTGGTTGAATTTTTTTGTCCTTTGTAAATCCAAAGAAAAAATTCCAAGACGCTTTGTGCCAGAAACAATGGCGTTTAGCATTGAGTGCACAATCCCATTATCCCACAATTGCCACAACTTTAACCCGAGCCTGGACGCTAACCATTATAATAAGTTTAATAGGCAAAACATCCTTATAAGGACAGTATATGCAACATAATAACATATAGTTGTACATTGAACAATATAATAAATGATATAATAATAGATAGTAATATATAACCTTAGTAAAACTGAATGTGCATAGGGCCGTCTCATCTTCATTTATTCATTGATTTATGAGTCGATGATCATCGCTATGGCAAGCCAAACCGCTATTTAATATTATTTTACTTAAAGGGGTACTGTACACTAAGATAGGCGATTTTTTTATTTACTCCCATTGAAATAACTTTCAAGTTAGATTGTGTTCGTGTTATATGAGTTTCGTATAAACCTAATTTAGCGAAGAAAATATTGATCTTGGAAACAAAAATATTACGATTTCAAACTACGCGCCATGTTTTTGACCTTCACCGGAGAAGTAGCAGGTCGCAGGAAGAACCGGAAGTTCATTGCTCACAGCTTCGATTGATGCATTCAATCTCTTCCATCGAACAATCTCACTCCCTATAAAATACTTGACGATTTATGACTCTTGTTTCTTTCTCCTTTTTCCAGAATCGGTTATAACGGGCCTTCTTTTGCAGGTAACATGTTTTGTTTGCAACTCAATAATGTTCGCGAATGGCCGTCGATAAAAGACACACAACATATGCGATTTCAAGAACGGTAACTCGTAATGGCATAATTCTCCATTTTATGACTCCAGCCATAAATGAATTTATATTAAATAATTCAATTTTACTTTTACGCTAGCCTGTTAACCGGAACGTTTTCAGTAGACATCGTCGACTCAAATTAGTTATTTTATAATATAATATTCATATTAGATCGCTATTGTCACTGGGAATTTATTGAAATTGGGGTACAGTACCCCTTTAAGTAAAATAAAATGTCATTTTATTTTACTTAAGTAAAATAAAGTGTGATTTTATTTTACTTAAGTAAAATAAAACCATGTAGATGGCGCTTTATTTCACTTAAGTAAAATAAAATGACACTTTATTTTACTTAAGTAAAATCAAATGTCATTTTATTTCACTTAAGTGAAATAAAGTGTCATTTTTATTTTACTTAAGTAAAATAAAATGTCATTTTATTTTACTTAAGTAAAATAAAGTGTCATTTTATTTTACTTAAGTAAAATAAAACCATGTAGATGGCGCTTTATTAAAATTAATATTAAATAGCGGTTTGGCTTGCCATACATCGCGTGCGGAAAATAATTTTCGGATTATTTGAAATATTGTTGGATAGGATTTTGACAAGCTGTTCAGTTTGTGTCATGTTTTCAAAGTCTGGGAACTGTGTCTTCATAAGAGTTATTAGTTCAAGCCGCGGCGTGCGGTAAGCACTACATTCCAAAAGAAAGTGTTTTTCATCTTCAATAGCATCATCGGAACAAAATATACACAGTCGTTGTTCCAATGACGTCGGTGGTTGGGTGTGGCGTCCCCTTTCAATAGCCAATTTATGATTACTTATACGCAGTCTAGTGAAAATGATTCTATTTTCTATTGATGGTGTGTGAAGAAGATAAGGTTCTATTTCGTACTTACGTTTGAAAAGTCGGTATGTTCGTAATTTGAGTACCTTTAAGAGCTCATTATGCGAGCTGAATTTTAAAATGGATTAACTCTTAATATAACACTTCTGAAATAGTTGCGTGGGTATAAAATAATAAATAAGAATTGAAGACCCATGTCCGGAAACGCTTCTATCAATTAATATTGATTTTATTTCGAATATTTTATTATAAAATGAAATGATTAAGTGGGACACTTTATTGTTATATTTTTAGAACATACCATTCAGGTGATACCATGTAGCGATAGAGATCATTATGGTGTTCCCATAGCTATGCTCCGAACGTCAAATGTCCCAAATTGATTGTTTGTATTGTTTTATTACATATATAGTTATAAGCGATAACGAGTCTATATATATAACGTTTATTTGTGACAAAAGTACACAACAACATTTCTGGTCTCTGGGGTGACTGTTGATCTAGTACTGATATGGCATTGGATAAAGAGCTTATGCTATTCAATGCTATATATACTATTCAATGCGATGTGTGATGTTTCGTGCACAAGCGGTGTCTGTGTTGACAAACGATGGGGAGCGTTCAGTGTTGATCTATTCCTGATATGGTATGAATAAAGAGCGTTCTGCTCGCTTATATGCAGAAACTTGTTAACAACATTCCGTGCGGAGCCTCAGTTGATCTTTATAAGACATCTGAGGTAAACATGACCTATCTAATAAAATTACCCCTGTACAAATGAGCAGCTCCGATGGTCCAGCAGTTTGGTCGCCTATAGCCGGACAAACAAACGAATAATACAATTGAGTTTTATTAGAATATAGAGTTAAAAAAAAAATATGGAGAGATAGTCAGAGGCGTATATATATACAGGGGCGCCGGAAGCATCCAAGGGCAGGGGGGGTAGAGCCTACAAAAAGGACACTTTTCCGCAAAAAAGGGCATTTTCTCCGCAAACTCGGGAAAATAACCATAAATTCATTGTGGCAAAAATCCCTATTTTAATGGTATTTGTCGGTTTTTATGGTCGTTTTGTGATAAAATTGACAAAAAAATCATATTCCTTGTGAAATTGGTGGTATTTGGACCAAAAAAGTCACATTTTGCTATAAAAACACGAGATTAAACACACAAAAAGCATTTTCTGTCTCCAGAAAAAGGGCAAGTCCTGCCCCCGCTCGCCCCCCTTGGTCAAGGTCAGCTGCCCCTCTGCCCCCCTCTTCCGGCGCCCCTGTATATATAGTTGGGGCGGGCCCATTGTTGGGTTTATGAATTATGATTATTATATTATAATAGTAACACGCGCAATACATGATATTCCCACACTATAAGCATACACGGTATAGCACCCAGTGTGCGTAGCGAAATTTCTCGTTGAAAAGAGATATGTAACGAGTACACTCCGAGAAGTATCGTTTGAAGACAGAAAGTACAGTAAGATAGCAAAGGGACTTCAGCTGTGATCCCTGTTATCTGATTACATATACAAATGAGCTGAATTTAAGGACGCAAACGAGAATCATATACAGAAATGAGTTCATGTTAGTATTTCTCATTATGCTGATGAAAGCTTGTCTGTTATTCGATGGCAAACTGCTAAATATATCATAAGTATAAATGCTACTCGCTCTGTCTATCAGCAGCCGTGTCTTAATGCCGTCGCGTTTTACTGAGATCATGCGCGGTATATTATGCATGCAGATGTGCCGTAATCGTGGTAGTTGACTGTCAATTATATAGATATTGCAATTATAGCTGCATATAAGCAACACTTGAAAAGAGCCAGATACATGCATATCGGGAGTTAAAGATGGTCTATCTCTTCCACAATTACAACAACGTAATTTTTATAAATCCCGATTTCAAGATTTACAAATATTTTGTGAATAAATTACAGATAACATTGAAGACCGTGATTTGTCTATAAATGCAAAATATTAAAAGTGGTCTATTTCGATCGTATAAGATATATATATATATATTTGGTTGAAATACAATTTGACACGATTAAGGCTGCTAACAAGATTGAGTTGTCCTTCTTGGTTCGCTTTTGCTGTGCTATGGAATTCTGAATGCTTTCGCGCGTATTTCTTTTCAAAAATAATCCCTGAAACTGTTCCGCGGATGTGATATGAAATTCTAAATAAAATTTATATTAAAGGTACTCAATCCGATCAGACGCTCCTAAATTACTATTTCTTTGGCTTCGGGGGTAAAAAATATTTGATTCGAGTCGAGGAACCCACCCTTCAAAGCTCAGAGTGATTAGATATCGATGTTTGAAGTTCGGGATTTCTATTGTTTCTGGGACAGAACTTGCCGGTCAAATGGGCGGTCTTGCAGATAAAGATGGATAACTCTAAAATCAAGTGGTAATAATAACCACTTGATTTTAGAGTTATCCATCTTTGACCGCAGGCAATATTGCAATATGGATTCATCCAGCCCCCGTTCCGCGGTTTAAGTGCTACAGGTCAAAGTTCTGGAGGTGCATTCCATATATGGAACTTTTGAATATTCATGTTTCCATATATGGAATTCATGAATATTTAATAGCTCCATATATAGATTCATGAATATTCAAAAGTTCCATAGCATGGATTGTACCTCCATAACTTTGACCTGTAGCACTTAAACCGCGGAAAGGTGTCCTCTATTCACATCTATTAGTTTATACCCCGGAATCTACATAAAACTTTATGGGAAGAGATATATATGGACCATCTTTAAATGCATATTCAAACCATTTTTCCAAATAGTATTTTCGTGCATCTACAGACAGGCCCACTTAATTTTCGAGTCTCCGATTATTTTTTTATAGTGACTTGATATACGGTTTTAATAACAATCTATGCCATAAAATATCATTAAAATACTATAATTCATCATTATTTGAAACATGTGTGTCTCAGAAGATGCCCACACAGAAATAGAAAACTGCTGAAGACTTCCCCCCTCTGGCACCCAAATTGCAACATAATTTAAACTTTTTCAATGAAAGGGGAATAACTCTATCTTTAATATATAGAGTTATTCCCCCTGCATTGAAAATAATACTGATTTTTACTTCAATATTGATGACAAAACGAATTGGCAACTCAACAAAAACAACATGTTCACAGTTTATCACACCGGATAAGTTGATAATGCAATGTTTTGGAGCTTCCTCTTTCAAATGGTATATAATATGGCATATATTTTATATAAAATAATCTGGGGGTTCAAAAAATAAGTGGGCCTCTAAGTCCAAATTCGTTTGTTTTATCAATAAACATCAATTAAACAACATCATGCAGACTACAGTAATCAGAAAGTTTATGAAACTTTATAAATACAGCTGTGGTAGTTTCATGAAAATTGTTTTAACCATTTCTATACTAAATGCTCATTGATTAGTAGTTATCACTTAGGAAATGTTCTGATAATAAGTTCAACAGAGGAACATAGCAGACCGTTTGTTAAACTTATTATCTGAACATTTCCCTCAATAAAAATACAGTTTTACCCTGTGCCAATGCATTCTCTTATAAATGCGAGTCGACCATAGGTCGCCTCGCATATATAAGAGAATGCATTGGCCTAACAATTTTAATAATTTTTTCTTGCATTCTTTAACAATTTTATAATTTCTACACTTTCATTATTATTATCTGTCGTCTTAGTCCATGCAGGAGATGTTGGTCGACCCCCCCCCCCCCCCATCAGGACTCAACTCCACACCACTAATTGTCTTCCTTAACCCTTTACCCAACAAACCGGCCAAAACCGGCCAAATAAAGCTTCAACAGCTTAAAATATCTTCGGTCTGTCTCAATAGAACCATACACATATGGATAGCATTGGAACCGGCTCCTTGACCACATTGTGATAGTTACAGTTATGCCCTGTGCCAATACAGTCTCCTATATATGCGAGTCGACCATAGGTCGCCTCGCATATATAAGAGAATGCATTGGCCTAAAAAAAATCTTTTTTTACCATTTTTTCTTACATTCTTTAACAATTTTTATAATTTTTAATGTGTTAAGCCAATGCATTCTCTTATATATGCGAGGCGACCTATGGTCGACTCGCATATATAAGAGAATGCATTGGCACAGGGCCATTCTGTTGGGTAAAGGGTTAATGTCTCCTCTAACTTGTTTCGGTTATTACTGGTTGTTAACAAAAAAAAGTGGTCACAGAGACTCTAAACAAGATGGCGTCCACCATTTGATTGATATGCAACCGCGGTCTCTTTGATCGCCATTATAGTAAAGATAGTATCACACGCGGTCTTGTTTTCTGCTCGAATCGTTATGCTGATATATACAACCCTTTCAAATTATTTGTAAAAAGAATTCCCTAGTCACTTCTTTTAGTAATTAATCTTTTGATCCATGAAATATTCATTGACTGCATGAGGGTTTATCATGCAGCCTACATCTTCATATGCCTGTTGCATACATTTTCTGGAATCCGGTCATACTTTGTACGCCAGATAAATTGATATAAGCTTAAGACTTAATTCTTTGGTGATATCTTCTAGTATGTGCGTTTGAGCAATAGGTATATATACTTACCAGGTAGAAAGTTAGATTTGACATATCAGGGACTTCACTAATATACCCAAAACAGTTAAGGTTTTTTTCTTACATCTGTTTGTACATTCAAAGTTCGAGAGAGACATATTTATCAATCAAACTCAATGCCCAATAATTTAAATTTGGTGACTGAATATCTTATTGTCCATTCATCACAAATTGCCTCTGTGCAATCATGTTTATTTTGCCTTGGGCCTATCCATACAGCCCACGTTTGCCATAGTTTATTTTCAAACCTGAAAGGGGAAAAAACTCCTCAGTAAGTATAACAAGAAAACCATAGTCAGAAATAATAAGGCACCCAAGATCATATTATTAGGCATATATAAAATATAAAATATACTGGTTTCATGAATGCCCTCAGAATTCCGTTAAAACGACTAATCCTTCAAACTATTACAACAACTATACGGATTATCACTGAAGGTTTCTCCTTCACCACATCAGAAAGCCTCTAAATACGGACCAAAAATATACTAATCGGATTAAATACACCCCCCCGATACTTCGCAATGTGACCATTCCAAGTGGGACATGCTTCATCAGCAAATGTTAGCTGTTATATTATGCATTGTGCTCACGCAATAAAATTTTCAAGAGTGGCCCAGCCATTGTTCACACCTAAACATCGAAAGAAATTAACGCAGTCATAAAAGTTACATAATGCAACAATGAGACATCGGGGAAAATACACCCGCGAATACATACATCCTGCAAAAGTATAACCGGTACGCAATATATAGTGAGTACGTTATTAACCAAAGTTACCCCATAGCTCCCAGGACATCGCCAGAGCAGCCTCGCAGTATATACCCTATAGAGGCGTCGACAGACTCAGGGGGCACCATCAAGTATTCAAGTACTCCTCATAGCTTTAAGTATAGTACAACACATATACACTTGCATCCGCAACCATTGATAACTACATATAGTCGCTGACTGGTATGCTTTGTTCCCAAAAACAAGACTTACAGCTACATGACACCAGCTGCATGTAATCAGGGACGTTGCATAAATCCTAACATATAGTGGTCTAACTCCAGACAAATGCATACGGCTACGGGCAAGAGACCAGGACACATGCACCGGACCGACCATGGTTGTTTGACCCAGTGTGAGAAATTTTATTAAACTATACAAGAAAATCGCAAATCCTAGCATCTAGACTGGCATCAACTGAAGCTTTCCTAATGTTGGAAATTTCAAACCTCATACCCCCCTCAGGTTGGAAAATTCCCCAACTGATGACCATATCAGTCCACAAGTTTGACCAAATGTAGTAAAATGTTGTTTTGTTAAACTAATTAGCAGTTTTGTATTGGCCACGGGGGAGGGACAATGACTCACCGATCCGACCATGGTTCGGCCCGGTGTGCGAACATTTTGAAATCTGAACAAGAAAATCGCAAAATCCTAGCATCTAGACTTGCCTCAAGACTTCCTAGAGTTGGAAATTTCCAACTGATGACAATTCCAATGACAATGTTGACCAATATTGTTTTGTTAAATTAACTAGCAGTTTTTGATTGCCCACGGGGGAGGGACCAGGACACAAGCTTTCCAAGTGTTGGAAATGTCCAACCTGTCACACCCCGCCCCTAAGGTTGGAAAATTTCCAACTGATGACCATTTCAATCCAAATTTTGACCAAAAAATAAGAAAATATGCAAATATTGGTCCAAAACCAATTAATTCACCCAATAAATTGTTTGAAAACATTTTCAACCTATTGTTGGTGTGAAATTTCCAACTATTGTTTTGGCAGGTATGAAATTTCCAACTGTTGAAAATTTGGTCCAAATTAAAATTTCGGTATTTTGTTGACCGATTTTGACCAAATAAACGGTACGGTGGTGTTACCCCCCCCCCCCAAGCTATCGTAGAAAGGCCAAAAACCCAAACTATCGCTGAAAGGCAAAAAAAAAAAAGATCACCCATTAACGTTCGGAATTGTTGTGCACATATGGGCTGAATTTGAACAAATAAAGGTGCGGTGGGTGGCTCGCACCAAGCTATCATAGAAAAGCCAAAAACCCGCACCGCTCTAACCCGTGCGGCAACACCAACAGCGACACTCATTAGCGTTTCGGTATTTATGTGCATGTGGGCCGAATTTTACCAAATAAACGGTGAGTTGGGTAGCCCCATGCACCCGGAGTTATTATATAGAAAAGCCGGATACCACACCGCTCGATTGTTCGTGCGGCGGCAAAGATGGCACCCATTATATAGCGTTTCGGTGTAAGCGAGAATCACCGAGTCGCAGCCATATTCACCCAGCCCCCGTTCTGCGATTTAAGTGATGCATGTCAAAGTTCTGGGGGTGCATTCCATATATTGAACTTTCAAATATTCATGATTCCATATGGAATTCGTGAATATTCAAAAGCTCCATATATGGAATCATGAATATTCAAAAGGTCTATTTATGGAATGCACATCCAGACCTTTGACATGCATCACTTAAATCGCAGAACGGGGGCTGGATGATTCCAATATGGCCGCGACTCGGTGACCTAGCTCGCTTAATATCTGTTGGCCGATTCTGACCAAATAAATGTTTTGGTGGGGTGGCTCACACTTATTGTAGGCAACCCGATAACCGCATTGCTCGATCAAGCCCGTTTGGCGGCCCCATGCACGAGACGAAAGAAGTGACACCCATGCAGCATTAGCGATTCGGTATTCGTGGGGAGATTTTTACTAAATAAACGAGCGGTGTCGTATAGCCCACCCCAAGTTTTCCTAGAAAAGCCAAAAACGTATACCGCACCACTTTAGCCTATGTGGTGGTCGTATAGAAATTCAGTGGCACCCAAATTAGCGTTTCGGTATTTGTGGACCTATTTTGACCAAATAAACGGCTCGGTGGGGTAGCTCAGCCCATGCTATATTATAGAAAAGCCGGGAACACCACGTCGATCTAGTCTTTGCGGTTGCAAAAGTGGCACCCATTAGCGTTTCGGTATTTGTGGGCCGATTCTGACTAAATAATCGCAGCTCGACCCGAGTCATATGCGGATGCAGATGGGTCCAGATGTGATGATTTGGAGTTTGGGATGATTCCCGGGAAGATTTGGTAGGGCAGTATGCCCTCCCCTACAACCCGCTTGTTTGATGCTGTGTTGTTGCTGAAGAGCGTTCTGAACTTTCATGTCCCCGCAGCAGGAAGTGATCTAGGCCTTGGTTTTTTCTTTTTTGCTTTCTTTTTTTTCCCTATCGGTTGATGTTGTTGTTGTTGCTGCTGATTCCGCTAACTCTTTTTTTCTCTTTCTGCTTTTAATTTCGCTATCATTTTATCTGCCGCCGCCAGTGTTCTTTCGAGCTTCTCATCTTTTCCCCGTTCTCTTTCCTGTTCTCTAACTTCAGCCTCCGACATGATGGAAGTGGTGGATTTGCTGTTGATGTTGCTGTTGTCGTTACTGGTGGTGGAGATGGAGGACACCGGTATGTGTTGGTACTCCGGTGTCGCAGGTGTGAATGTGTCCATCTCTACCTCGAAGTCAGCACAGGAGCGTCGGGGATGATATCCGCGTTCCTGTTTCCGTTGACCTCGGTGACGATAGCAGAGGCAACCGGGGTGACATCGGCGTCTCTGCTTCTGGTGGTGGTATCGTCGGGTTGAGGCCAGGGGGGGGGGGCTGGGCGTCTCTCAGCTCTCCCATGTTTCCACTTGGCCTTCCTGTCTGCATCTCTTCTTTTGTGGGAGGGGGTCTTCTTGCTTTTCCGCCTCCCTTTCTTTGCTCCTTCGTCCACAGGTAGCTGGTGGTCTCCAGCTACCGGGTTACGGCCGGCAGAGGGTCCTGGTGAGGACCGTGTCGGTTTAACCCGGTACGTCAAAAGCAGATAAACCTGGCTGCCTGACCGGTGTAGATTCCAAGTCAGGCAGTGGTCCAAGTTGAGCGAGCTCAGCACAAGCTTGACTTCAGCGGGGATTATAGATTAATCCATTGCCCAGTCATGAGTGAGATAGGTTATAATGCGTCCATCCTCTCTGGCTGTCGAGCAATACTCTGAATCCTTGAATACTGAATGAATGGGGTCCAGATGTGGATCATTATCCATAGTATATGCCCGGAATCAAAAGATATAGGAACTTACATACAAAGTAAGATCTTCCTGAGTCAGGTCCGGATTAAGGAGGGTCCAGATATATTCCCCAGCACCCATTATAGATGCGCAGAATCCAAAGGTATATGCACATACACATCTTCTATGATGGGCCCTTAAAGGTTTGAACCCCAAATTGGAGCCCGTGCGAAGAAAACAAAGTCAGCTCTTCCTGAGTCATATCAGGATTTAGGAGGGTGGAGTTATGCCCCATCATCCATAATAAATGCCCATAATCCAAACGTATAGGCACATATACACATGTTATATCATGGGCCCTTCAAAGATTGAACCCCAAATTGGAGCATGTGCAGAGAAAACCCACATGTCATGCATCTATACATGAGTCACGTCTGGGTGCAAGAGGGTCCAAATATGCCCCATTATCAATAATATATGACCAGAATCAAAAAATATAGGCACATACACGTTTTCTATGATGGCCCTTAAAAGTTT
Organism: Siphonodentalium dalli; assembly: GCA_032622095.1. Taxonomy (NCBI): domain Eukaryota; kingdom Metazoa; phylum Mollusca; class Scaphopoda; order Gadilida; family Siphonodentaliidae; genus Siphonodentalium; species Siphonodentalium dalli. The sequence goes on along the minus strand of CP136069.1, from coordinate 62,030,780 downwards.
GAACCCCAAATTGGAGCCCGTGCGAAGAAAACCAAAGTCAGCTATAGCCGAATCATGTTCGGATTTAGGAGGGTCCAGATATGCCCCAGCATCCATATTAGATGTCCAAACTCCAAAGGTATAGGCACATACACATGTTCTGTGATGGGCCCTAAAAGTTTGAACCCCAAATTGGAGCCCCTGCGAAGAAAAGCTATAGTAGAGTCGCTTAGCGCACACTAACAAAAGAATCGTTCACTTCCGGATTAAAGCATCAAACTTCGCACATATATTGTCCACTATATCCTTGATCATAATCTAGCTTTCGGTTAAGTGGAAGCCGTTAAATTCAAGATGGCGCCCAACATGGCCGCCGTTTTTCAGACGGGTCACTAAGTCAGTTTACTGTAAATTATAGTAAGACAATCTTGGCATATGTATACAAATGTATACATTTTTGTGAAGATAAGATAAAATGCCACCATTATATGAAACTCACCGTCCAAGATGGCCGCCAAAATGGCAGCTGGAAGTGGAAAATTAGATTGTTTCTCTAATATCTTTAAGATCAGTTTATGCTGTTTGGTACTGGTTGAGAATTGTGACTTTATGTTGTATTGTTCATGTTAAATGACAATTGGATCAATAAAATGTACCATTCATGGAGTCAGAAACCCTTCTGATAACTCAAAAATTTGATTTTACAGAAAGCGGTATAAAATTTTACCAAAAATAACCATTGTGATTTCTAGTCATATTTCATCAAGAAATGGGGAGAACTCTGCAATTTTAGTGAAGCATTCCATTTATTATGCATATTCCAACTCATTAGTACCAAAATTGTCACTCTGGCTCAAAATGGCTGCAAAAAATGGCGGCCAAGATGGCAGCCGGAAATGGAAAATTTTATTTTTTCTCTAATACCTTTAAGATCAGTTAATGCTGTTTCATACTAGTTGAGAATTGTGACTCTATGTTGTATTGCTCATGTTAACTGACCATTGGGGCAATGAAATATGCCATTCATGGAGTCAGAAACCCTTCTGATCCCTCAAAAATTCAATTTTACAGAAAGCGGTATAACATTTTACCAAAAATCACCATTGTGATTTCTAGTCATATTTCATCAAGAAATGGGGAGCACTGTGCAATTTTAGTGAAACATTCCATTTCTTATGCATATTCCAGCTCATTAGTGCCAAAATTGTCACTTTGGCTCATAATGGCTGCAAAAATGGCGGTCAAAATGTAGAAAAGGGTAATATTGCACCATGCTGCGTGCCATGCATCCACATGATTGATGACAAAAATTGACTATTCTGTCTTATATAGATTGAATACTAACATTTCTGATGCACCTAACAAGTTGATTTTTCACATATATCCCAAACATTATTCTTGCTGTTCCGAAAAGTTAGCAAATTGTGACCTACTTTTTTTTTATTAAATATGTTGTCCCAGTACCTTATGAGGCATGGCAAATGCATTTTAAAGGATGCAGCATGGAATTTTGCCAAACAACTTCTTTTGAGATTCTGGCCATGTTTCTGAACGGAAATGGGCATGCAGAACTTCGAAACTGAGCGGGACCAATTTATGTGGCTACTCTCACTAATTAGCGTTAAAATTGATCAACATTGTTCAACTTAATACATGATGGTAACCAGGGAGTGTCTTTGTGGTCACAGGTGATGTGAATAGGTATACATGAAGTATAATCACAAAAGGTGTGACTAGTTATACAAGGAGTGTCTATATGGTTATAATGTTCACGGTGAGATGCAGGTGTGCAAGGAGTGCTAATGCCTGAGGTGAGTAATTATACGTGGAGTGGCTGTGTGGTCATTGGAGTGGTGTATGGGTATAACAAGAGTAGCTACATGGTCATCTGTGTGTTGTTTATGTTTATATGGAATGACTTTATGACCATATGTGGAATGTACAGGTGTACATTGGGTGGCTTTATTGTCATGGATGGGTGTATATATGTATACATGTGTTGGTTGTATGATAATGGGTGTGGTGTATGGATAAATAAGGAGTTGTTGTATGATTATGGTGGGTATAATCATTATAGGTATACATGGAACGGCTGTATGGTCATGATTGTTGAATTGTATATGCATACATGTAAAGATGGATGATCATTGGCGAGCGTGTTGGTATACATGAAGTGTCATTGTCAGGTGTATGTATGTGCATCTTTGCTGTTGGTGTATTGTCATTATGGGGTATATAATTATGTATACAGGGAGTCGCTGTACGATCGGATGTATGTGTATACAGCAAATGGTTGCATTGTCGTGCATGAGGTGTATATGCAAGTCTGGAATATACAAATGGCCGTGTGGTATTGGTGTATTCATTTAATGCTGAGGTGTATATGTATACATGGAATGACTCTATGACCATGTGTGGGGTGCATATGTATATATTGAGCGGCTATATGCCATGTATAGGTATGAGGGAGATACAATATGGCCAATCGTCAGGTGGTGTACATGATACTGGTATGTATTGAAGGGTTGTATGGCAATTAGTGAGGTGTATTCGTACAACTGGAGTGTATGGTTATAAGTGGGGTGTATCTGTATATCTTGAGTGGCTATATGGTCATGGGTGTGGTCAATAGGTATATATATACAGGGAGTGACCGTATGGCCAATGGTGATGTGCAGGGTATTGGTATGTCTGGAAAGCTGCATGGCAACTGGTTAAGTGTATATGTATACCTGGAGTGACTATAGGCATGGTGGGTGAATATCTTTAGTGGCTATATGACCATTGGTGTGGCCAATATGTGCCTATGGAGTAACCATATGGCCAATGGTGATGTGAATTGGTAAATAATGATTGACTATATGACCACGAATGTGGTTATGAGTATAACCGAGTGCCTGAATTGTCATGAGTGAGGTGTATAATTTTGCAAGCCTGGAGTGTATGAATGGTCGTGTGAGCGGGGTATTGGTATATATAGAACGTCTGTATGGCCATTGGTGATGTGTATATGTATACTTGGAGTGTCTCTATTGTTATGGGTGTGATGTGTATGTATATCTTGAGTGACTACATGGCCATGGGTGTGGCAAATATATATACATGGAGTAATTGTATGGCCAATGGTGAGGCGAATATGTATACAAGAAGTGACCGTATGATCATGAATGTGGTGTATAGCTATATATATAACTATATGGTCGTGGGTGGGGTGTATATGTATATCTGGTGTGCCTGCGTGGTGACTTGGCTATATAGTCAAGTGCGTGGTGAACGGCCGGGTTTACCTAAGTATGGCTGTACGGTTAATGGGTGAGGTGTATGTTTAAAAAGAGTGTGCTACATGTAATGTATGTGGTGTTTATGTATATATGGTGCGAGTGTATGGTCATGGGTGGGTTGTACATGTGTAAATTTGGGTGGGTATCGCTTTACTATGGAATCCTATTAGGGCCACTTCCTAATGGCGCTTTCGGCGCGCGCCGAAAGCGACAAAAAGTGCGCCATTAGTAACGCGCCGAAAGCGACAATATATGCGCCGTTACGACGCACTATTTGTCGCTTTCGGCGCACTTTTTGTCGCTTTCGGCGCTTTCGGCGCGCGCGCCGAAAGCGACAAAATGTGCGATATTAGCGCATGCTTCGGCGCGCCGAAAGCGACATTTTGTCGCTTTCGGCGCGTTACTAATGGCGCACTTTTTGTCGCGCGCCGAAAGCGCCATTATAGGCATACTATTAGGTCCACTCCCTAATGGCGCGCGCCGGAAGCGACAAAAAGTGCGCCATTAGGGTATGTTTCGGCGCGCGCCGAAAGCGACAAATAGTGTGCCGTAACGGCGCACTTTTTGTCGCTTTCGGCGCACTTTTTGTCGCTTTCGTCGCTTTCGGCGCTTTCGGCGCGTTACTAATGGCGCACTTTTTGTCGCTTTCGGCGCGCGCCGAAAGCGCCATTAGGAAGTGGCCCTAATAGGATTCCATACTTTACACAATAACTCTGGGATATGTTAATCGATATAGAGGTAATGTCAGAGAGTTCTACATCCTGGTGGTGTTTTATATGCACGGTTTTCCTGACATTAGTCATTTCGATGCCAATGAGCCACAATTTTATTGACTTGATTAGACTCATAATAATTCCCCTTTCAGTTCAGTTTCAATGTTCTGTTCATTTCCGTACAAAAGACATGGTCAGAATCCCAAAAGTAGTTTTTGGCAAAATAGTAACATGGTTAATACAAAGTGAGTCACAATTTGCTACCTTTTCGGAACAGCAGAGAATAATATTCTGGATATAGCCTATATATGAAAAATCACCTCTTTTTTTTTTTACCATATTTGATAGCCAGTTTGCAAAAACAGATCAGCGTGACCCATTTAAGACAGATCAAATCAATAAACACCGTCGATACCAAAGATAGTTCCATTTTACTTGCGAAAATTTTCTTAACCTGAAAAGTGAATTTTCCCCGATTTCCATGTCAAGTTTGTGATAGAAAAATCCAATAATTCTGGTAATGTCAGTGTTTAAAATTGTAACAATTAACAAAGGTGCATCAGAAATGGTAGTATTCAATATCTATAAGACAGAATAGTCTTTTTGTCATCAACCACAACTTGTATGCGGTTGTATGACCGCTGGGGCAATATTTACATTTTTCCATATTTTGGCAGCCATTTTGAGCCAACGTGACAATTTGGGTGCAATTGAGTTGGGGAATATTCAAATGAAATTTGTCACTTAGATTGCACAGTTCTTCCCAATTTTTTACGAAATAAGACTAAAATCCCAATAGTGATTTTTGGTGAATTTTTATACCACGTTCTGTAAAAATCAAACCCCTAAGGGATCGGAGGTGGCAGGGAGCCCATGAATGGCATATATTGCATTGCTCAATGGTCAGTTAACAGGACCATTACAAAATAAAGTTATAATTCTCAAAAAGCAGAAACTGATTTTAAAGATATTAGTGAAAAAACGACAAATTTTGTAATTTTTGGCGTCCATTATGGCGGCCACTTTGGATTATCGTAGATAAAATGAATGTGGATACAAAGGCGGACATCCATGGTATCGCTTCGACAATCTCCAGTGGCTATATATATCCTTTAATATAGCCATTATATTTGATACACAATAGATAGGCCCTAACCCTAAATCTCCAATTTTCGAAATGTCAAGGTCAATTTGCAAGTACGTTCATTTTCTGGATTAACGTACATGGTCAAAGGGTCACCAAAATCCTAGAACCAGCTAACTGGTTGATGTGGACCACATAGCCTACCCAACCAACCCTGAAAATTTCATGCTTTAAAGGTACTCAACCCGATAAAACTCCTCTCAATTACTATTGCAATGGCTTCGGGGGTCAAAAATATTTGATTCGAGTCGAGGAAGTCACCCATCAAAGCTCAGATTTGTTAGATATCGATTTTAGAAATCTATTATTTTTCATTATCGGGAATTGTTTCTGGCCCAGAAGACAGTAAAAAATTCGTTGTTATTACCCACTTGATCATAGAGTTATCCATCCTTGTCTGTTTGAATATAATTTTGGCGTAAAATCTCGAGCATGTTACCAAATTGACGGCAGTTATTGGTACTCATCTCGAGAACATAAGAATTTTCAAAAATCAATATCTAATAACTCTGAGCTTTGTTTGATGGGTTCCTCGACTCGAATCAAATATTTATTACCCCCAAAGCCAAAGAAATAGTAATATAGGACCCTCTGATCGGATTGTTGTTGTTGGAATCTGTTGAGATGGGGACCCTCTTTACGGGTTGAGTACCTTTAATCCAAAAGTGAACGATTTTTTGTTAAGCTACTCGTCGCATCCCTAATATTTAGTAGGCCTATATACCGGTACTTAATTAATGCATGCGGCTCCAACCATGTGGCCTTATGTTTGGATAATTTGCATCCTATGATGCATCATTCTCGCTATCTGTAAATTAAACATATTACCTAAGTTTTTCGAAAATTGATTTCACATATAAATTTTTTTTTTTTACCAACTTTCCTTTTCAAATTGTTTCTTGTATTTTTGGTACCCATATCGTGGCGGTATATAAATGGGTTTATGTACTAATCCCTACAAAGAAATATTGTCTCTTTTTTATTCTCATAAATGATCTGGACTACTAATGTGCAAATAGAATGATTAGACATTAAACGTCGCCGCCACAAAACTAGACGCAAGCGCGAATTCATGCTGACCACGTGCACGTTGAATTGTGTACGAATTACCCGAAGTACGTTTGTCCATTCCAAAATAAAAAATGGCCGAAAATTTCGAGTTTTTGTACAGCGTCAATTCAAACGACCATATTCCTATATCAAAGTACAAATCGAGAGAAACTGGAATCACAGTCTTTGTAGCTGATGTTGAGGGTCCGATAGTTAATGGATACTTTTGTTTTGGTATGGTAATTCCTTCTCTGCAGCTCACCGAAAATTACACTTTCCTTACTTCGCGGTACATGCTGTCTTTTGCTGAGGTGACACTCCACAGTTTTAACAGGTATGGGCCCAGAAATAGGGGGCCCATAGATTCATTGAAATTTATCTGGATTATGATCCCAAACCATATAGACAATATATATATGCCTGAAATTAGTACAGAATAGGCATTCACAATTTGAATCTTGATACATAATTTCCATAATATATGCGATATGGGCTATCATTAGTATCAAGAGTTATGGCCCTTGATCTTTTGATCGAAAATGTGATTTTTATTCAAAAAATGACCAAAATATTGCATTTTCATACCCAAGAGGCACGAATACCAGATTTTTTCAAGCATGGTCACCTATGTTGGTTTAAGGCACAGTTATTGGCCATTATATATAAGTAGTAGCTCTAGAGTAAGAATAATATAGAAAGTTGGGAAACAACATGTAAAAAAAATTTTGTTAAACCCACCCACCTCCCATGTTGCACTCGAAATCTCATCAAAACAAATACGCTTCTGACATGCATAACTACGTATGCAAAACTATCGAATATCGATATTAATTAATCACACTTACCGTACATTTCTTGAAAGGTATATCCAGAAAAACAACTTTTATCAGGTGAAAATAATCGAAATCACGATAAAATTTGTCTCGACACAACATCATTAGCACGGAATTGTTAGGATCGATAACTCTTCGGAAAAGTAGGTTGAACTCGGTTCAGTCAAAAGGGCGAAATACTTTAAGCGGGCCAACGTTTGACTTGTCCCCGGAGTATAAACCTTGCCATCGCTCTATCGTTGACGTCGTCGTTGTATGTGTGGGGGGTGGGGGCACGTCACAAGGCGATGGTGTCGCGAAATATGCATTGTTATATGTTTTGATGATCAACTCTTTTCAAAAGTAAATGTAATCGAAGATCTACTTGACTAAATATGGGTGAGTGTGTGGGCAAACGGTGCATTTAATAGCTGGATGTAGAGTGAGCGCTCAAATTTTCGCCGGCTTTCCAGCACACACGAGAACAGTCGAGAAACATGTGCTGAACTTGTTCAATGGAAGCTGACGCTTTTCGTACGTGAACTGTTTTGCATCATCGTCGTCGACCCAATAATTTCTTTGAACATCCGTATCACCCGTATAATTCTTCGTTGCATTAATTTTTCGTCAGCGTATATTTCATAATCATTAATGTCATATTGCCATGACCTTTAATACTGTAATAAAATATGTCTACAGTTGCCTAATCAGCTCTGATAGAGAATATGCAACTTGCGTTGTGGTAAGTTATTTTTTATTATGTTTATTACTTGAAAACAAGAACGGGACATATTATGTTATTGGTCCATCCGTCGGGCCGTCTAGCGGGATGTCCGTTCGCTTTGCAGATGATAACTTTAGTAAGTCTGTATTGAATTGATTGAAAATTTGTATATGGTTTTATTAGCACAACATACAGGTCAAGTTCGAATTTTGGTTCCACCTGCCAATTTATACCGGAATTAAGGCCATTTTTGTCAGAATTTAATTTCCGTTTCCGGGTGAGAACTTTAACTAGTAAGTCTGCACTGAACGGAATTAAATTTGGTATGTGAGTATAGCCCGAATTACAAGTCATGCTCAATTTATTTGTGGTCTCTCTGGCAATTTCACCTGCGTTGGTTACTATGACCCATCACCTGGTCGGGGGGTTTGGTGTGATATGTCTCATCGCCCAACTTTTGTAATTTGTTTCGATAGTTGGAGACCGATGAAAAATTATGTGCTAGTTGTATAGAGATTTTAACGCAGTGCAAGTGTACATTTACTTTTGTGATTTCGAACTCCCAATTTGTTCATTTAAGGGAGAATCAGTCTGGGGGGTTGAGATAAATGTTGGAATGTTCCTAATTCAGTCGACGTGATGTACATGTAAAAATGTGGGGATGAAAAATATAATTATGAAATGAAAAAAAAATTAATGAGTCAATGTATTATCAACTTTGCCGCTATATAACATTCTCTTGTATATGCATGTCCAGGTATGAAGATATTGTTTTGTAAGCAATGAGTTTTAATTTTGATATGCAATGGTCTATATGTTGATCGCATCCGCTCATTTTATTTTACGTGCTGTCATTTCTGGAAAGAAACCAAAACCGTCAGCTTCCATTGAACAAGTTCAGCACATGTTTCTCGACTGTTAGTCAAGTAGATCTTCGATTACATTTACTTTTGAAAAGAGTTGATCACCAAAATATATAACAATGCATATTTCGCGACACCATCGCCTTGTGACGTGCCCCCACCCATACAACGACGACGTCAATGATAGAGCGATGGCAAGGTTTATACTCCGGGGACAAGTCAAAGGTTGGCCCGCTTAAAGTATTTCGCCTTTTTGACCGAACCGAGTTCAACCGACTTTTCGGAAGAGTTATCGATCCTAACAATTCCGTGCTAATGATGTTGTGTCGAGACAAATTTTATCGTGATTTTGATTATTTTCACCTGATAAAAGTTGTTTTATATGGATATACTTCTCAAGAAATGTACGGTAAGTGTGATTATCGATATTCGATAGTTTTGCATACGTAGTTATGCATGTCCGAAGCGTATTTGTTTTGATGAGATTTTGAGTGCAACATGGGAGGTGGGTGGGTTTAAAATTTTATTTTTTACATGTTGTTTCCCAACTTTCTATATTATTCTTACTCTAGGGCTACTACTTATATATAATGGCCAATAACTGTGGTTTAAGGGGATGGCAAAGTTTGGTCAAGATGGCCACCGCGGATTGCAACCTACCTCCAGATGATCAATAATTACTCACCGGCCATAGAATGGATAAACTTCATATTTTTCACACATAATAATCAATAATAAACAAAGATCTTGTCATTAGTAGAGAAATTTTAGCTGTTAGAATTTACTCGCGGTAGAGTGACAAAAAATCATGTCCCCAAACGGCGTTTCTCCAGTTCCAATGGTTAACTTTTTGCACAAACTGAACAGTCAAAATGGTCCTATAAGAATCTGGCTAGAGACAAGGAGACATAATTTTGAGGAAAAACATAAACTTTCCCAAATACCCTGCCTGTGAAAATAGTACTGTAATCCTGAATAATGCAAAATGTCCTCCATTTGCATTGTTTACATTCTTAGGAACTATTTTTCTTGGTATGGGAGACCATAATATCCTAACATTATTTTGCGATAGCCGATACACATGCCATGGGGGCGGGGCGGCCATGATTACAAACAAACCCATCCGTCAATACTAGAATGGAAATCGATCAGTATAGACAATAGCGCATGGGATCAAGCTTTTGATTATGCCCATCAATATATATGGGTTATAAGCTATATGATTGTACCTGATAACCGACAATTTCTCGATTAATTTACATTCAAATGTTATTAAACGTATTTTTCTCCCAGTGCACCAAAATAGAATTGACCGGAAGTGAACTCGCACAAGGAGTCCGTCGTAAAATATGACATATTTCGTCGGAATACGGTACTTTCCTATTCATAAATATGTTTTTATATAGGCTATTTGATTTTAGAATACTACAATATTCTGAAACATGTAAGTTTTCTATTTATGTGATTTGCGTAATAATACGACATCTTGTAATCTCGCTTTCGACTATAGACTGGTAATTCTAAAAATAAAATATCAACATTTCCATCTGTAAACAGCACAAAACTTCATAAATCGTGGGTAATCAAGCAACTAAATTAATTCCAACAACTTAAATAAACTGAAAGCATCGATTTCATATCATAAACTTGCCCGATTGCAGGATCGAATTGCTTTTCTGGTCGATTTTCATGTACCTGCCGCGAATTAAAAAATGACAACAACATCATGAACATGTGTTTACAATAGAAATATGGCGACTGGCTCCCAAGAAAAACTGACACGTTTTAGCGGACGTTTTTCAAACGATACAGTGAACATTAATCTAAAGCATAGCTCCTTGGCTCTTAACGGTATGTCACTTATCATAATGGGCTGCCTAATGATACTGTTGAAGTTATAGTTTTTCACATTTGAATGCCAAAACAATGCCATAATATTGCAGATATACTCTGTTTCAAAGTCATTTTTCTGGTACAAAAAGCTTTTTAGCTCACATCTATTCGTGGCACCTCCTTTAACGATATATGCTCTATATATTATCTCTATGTTGTTATATCTATTTCTGTCTGCTTTTATGTGAAAAATAGCAATTTTGTCAGCCCGTTTCCAGACATTTTTTATGAAACAGACTTTGCCATCCCCTTAAAGGCCTCTGGCTTCCAACATCAATGTGAAAAAATTTCAAACTTTCGCCGTTAAATTTTCCAGAAAATAAATTTTTAATGCAGATGACAAATTTTGGGCGCTAAAAAATTGACCCAGTATCTAGAGCCACTGTTTCGCAGAAAACGCTACTGCTGTCTATGGGTGGGGTCAAGGTCACTTGCACTTAATTTTTTCATCAGTCTAGAACACCTTCTAAAATTACACAAATTCATATCCCACCTTGTCTCAATATACATACCACATGAATGGTGCCAGAAACGACTAGCACTTTATATCTATAAAATCACCCCTATTGATCATTCGAAACTGTGGAGTGTCACCTGATCAATCAGGTCTGGCAAATGTGAGAATACAGCTACAATAGCTGTATTCAGCTAACCTAGCTGTATTCAGCTATATATTATACTCTCAAACCGGCTGTTTTTCGATAATAAACTAGAAGCGCTAATTTGCGCATCAAAATTAGGCTACCATATACCATAAAAAAAATCATTGATTTAAATCGCTTGATTTAAATCGGCCAACCCTGCTCATTTGCGCTCACGTACATGTAGCTAAATATTTAATGTGATTTAATTCCATTTCCTCAGTTCAACACATGCATCGAATTATCGCATTGCAAATTTACTTTTAATGGACCAACCTAATATTGAGCTTCACAAGAATAACTATTGCTCATGAATCTACTGACAACAGTCTTGATATCTTTTACGTGACATTTGCATAAGGATTTATCCCTATGTGTTCATTAAAATTCGTAAGAGCAAATAGGTTTAAATTGACTTTTCAGTCGGCAAATCGTGCTGTGTCAGCTTTGCTTCGCCATCTTTAAGCTTATCCTAAGATAAAATGAAACAAACGTTCTGATTGGCTCTGTCTATATGTTTATAATTATGATTCTAATTGAATTTCACTGGTTTGAATGTATGGAAAGCCAATTAAGCCATGTGCTATTACCATTGTGACACAATAGAAGACACAGTAAGCGTTGCGTTAAATATGCAATTAAGTATAAGTACTGGTATATATACAGGGTTTCCGCCAGGCCGGCTGCGGGTTCGTCCCACGGACCCATTCCCCTTGCAGATGATCTGTTTGATTCATACATGTACCAAAAGTCAGCATCAATATGTCATAAAAAATCCGGCTGCAACGGGAGTTTGAGGGGTTAAACAGAATACTGGTGAAAAAGCGGGTCAATTGAGCACAGTGTGTTACCGGTACAGCGTAACCTTTTGAAATCAAAGCACCAAAACTACAACGTAATGTTTGGTGTGTATTGAAATAGCGACGTTATATACAGCATAATAAATGTCGCGGTAACATCAAAGAATGTCGGACTGCTGAGTACGGGATTTATGTGGTTGAAACTACTCACGCTCGGAGATCCCGTGCTATCGTACGATTACATAATTTGATCAAAGAATGCCGAATTGCTGAGTTAGGCAGAGTAGGGATCAACATACGCCAACAGGCGGTTCTCCTACCAAAGGAGGTATCTACCTCCGAGATCCCATGCTATCGTACTATTACAATACGGAACCTGTCCCAAATCAGTCTTTATAGCGGGAATTCATAGTGACAACACCATTCATTTGACCAATATTACATGCATGGAGGATGAACACAAAAAACATACCCCCCCCCCCCCCCCCCCCCCAAATATGGAGATAAAGTCAAAGTACGGTAAATAATAGTTTCGTTGTCCCGCCTGGGTCCCCAAACACAAACAACGGCGCACATGTTCCCATTTCCCGCCAAAACTCAATTATATTTTATAACACGTTGGCTAAAACTATAGCAGCGGTTGTCAGTTGTTGGACTATAATACAGACTATTGACAAGCTACACGTTCCGAGTTTGAAAGATTTCGCTACCATTTGTATTTCGCCGCTATAAATATCTCCTGCAGACAAACCCTGCAGTATATATGACGTCACAGCGCACAAATAGTTTTACGATTGACAGAATACATGGAATATATCAGTTTCATTTTCACGGAAGCTACTTGAAATTCTAGGAAATACTTAATTCAATTCTCCCAGCTAGGTATTATTGGACAATGCATAGATGCTTTTTAGTGTTTAGTTTCATTATACCTGTCGGAATCTTATTGTAAGTTATAAATTTTTAAACACTGTAACTTGTAGCTTGATATAGTCTTCAATCAGACGGCAAGCTTATGTGCGTAATTACATGATTAATTATCTGGATACCATCAACAGAATTAATGCACCCACGGAAAATGATCGACTTGCGTGATATACGTAGCTTTGGATTGCTTTGTGTGACACTCGGGTGCAAGGAAATGGCTACTTTTCAGTGTCAAATAACAAAATTTTCGCCCGACAGGACGAACCATGGTCGTGTCGTCGCATTATGTGTTTCACCAATACGGACTCATTAATTTCCCCTTGGCGGAAACCCTGATATATATATTTTTTTAGCTTAGATAATTTTTCTTTTCCGGTTACTCTGCACGTACCAACAAATAGCCGGTAATGGTGGAAACTTCTCTTTTTTTTTAATATTTGTTTATTCAGCCCTTGATATTATAGTCTACAATTGTATTTACTTCACTTCATTTAGCTATTAATGGTTCAAACTTCATACACACATATCTGCATGTTTGTGATGAGTCTATGGTGAACGATTGCCACATTGCTCAGTCATCTGATGTTAGATTAAAATCAGTACAGATAAGTTGAATAACTAATTAGCCAGCTAATTAAGTTCTCGTGTTTTTATTGGACGTATATTTTTCTATGGTCATCTCTGTATTACTGTGCCCAATATATGGAATTGCGCCCACAGTAGCACAGATGAAGACATGCCTTCTTCCAGTCTCTTTAAAAAGATAATGATAATCCTAACAGATGTACGTATCTGGAAGTGCCCTCTAAATTTCATTTCTACAACGATGTGGCATTCCCAACATGACGTAATAAACAATTTCCAGATATGGAGTGCATTCTTGTCATAGTAAATGTTTGTGAGAATCATAGTATTTAGAAATAGTTATAAATACAACAAGGTGCAAAAGAATAATCAGTCACGAATATCGTTGACTGATAAAAACTCAAAGATGATGTGTCCTACATGTATATTGCGATGAGTAAAATGATTTATGGATACATGTATATCGCCTGTGTTCATTTTTCCAGCGATAGTCGAGTTTGACAATTCGTGGGAAACTTGTCAACAAATTATATATTAATTATTTATCACTCACTGTTTGGAAGGCCTGTTATTGGAAATAATACAGCACATATACATGTATGTTAGAATTTTTCTCATTCTTGGATTTTCCAACCAGTAACTAGTGGGAAAATTTTGGTCTGAAAATGGGCATCGGTTGAAAACTTTCCAACCTTATGGGGTGTCAGGTTGAAAATTTGCAACTTTTGGAAAGTTTGAGGTACCAATTGGAGTTCGCAAACCTGAGGTGGGGGGGGGGGGAGTGTGCGCAAATGGAATTTTGTAAACTTTAGGGGGTGCTGTTGGAATATCAAGGTGGACACCTCACCCAAAAGGGACACTCCCTGGGAACAAAAGGCCAGTTTACTCACACATGTGCACGAAGCAAAGGTTTTGGGGGGGTGGTACATAAATAATCTTCAATACCCGAACCACAAAAGATGGTGGGGTACAAAGAAAATAGATAGATTTTGGAATAATTACCTTCTATATATTTAATAAATTGATCAATTGACGCTAAATCAGCTCTCATCATTTAGTCGAGTTCTACTCCAAATAAATCATTAGCATCATCAATATTGTATGATGATAAACCAGGCCTGCAGGTTTCAAAATTATGTGTAACCTATTTTTCGTTCGCCTGGTTTGTGCTTAGGTAACCCATACCATAGGTTAGCAGGAGAGTTACACAAACTGTAAAATTTTGGCACGACATGTTTTTCGTTCGCGGCATTTTCATTTTAGATAACCTCAAGGCAAAATCAGCCGCGTGATCTGATTTTAATTCGCTTACATGACAATTAGTCACAATAGTTCAGTCAGCAATCGCCCTCGCTCAAATCACGAGAACTTATGACATTGTGATTTGGGGGTATGACCCAATTGCCAAGATGAATAGGCAGTTACAATCGAGTCCGGCAGCGACACCATCTGATAATTGTCACAGACTTTTAACTGAGATAAACCAGCCTTGGAGCTTAAGAATTTGGTCACATAATGTGCTCAGGCTATGCCCTCGATCATTATGTGGCCAAATTCCTAAGCTGCTCATGGTTTATTCCTCACATAAACAGGGGGGGGGGATTTTTTTTTTTCGGGCACGTATGGCAGGGTGGGTGGATGGTCGATGGGACCAAAAAAAAAAAAAATTCAGCAACTTAAAAAAAATGTTTTTGACTGTTTTTGCAGAATAAAAAGCTTTTTTAAGGTATCTTGAAGCAGGAATTTAGACCCACCCCACCCCACAGGAGCGAGGAAATTGCTTCTTTTGATGTCAAATATAAACATTTTGTCACATCGGGTTTAACCATGGTTCATTCGGTTTGCCTAAATTAAGGGAGTCTAAAGTCCTGGAAGTGGATATAGAAATTATGGTACAATTGTTGTCAACAAATCTTGAGATTATTATTTTTTCTTCCATTTTAGCGACGGAAGCTCATGATGATGATGGTCTGCCGCATACACTTGAACATTTGGTGTTTTTTGGGCAGTGAAGATTACCCATACAAGGTATGTGTTTCTCTTTATTATATTTTCAGCAACGTTTTACAACAAATTGTAGTTCATGTTGAACAGTTATCATTAAAACATGCATAGTTATTGGTTGATAGCTGCTTTAGTTTTCAATTCACCAGCATCACGCCCTCATCGGTAAACAAATTTGAATGAAATACGTTACAATTGGCAATAAGCATAAAATACTTTATCGTACATCCAGAAGTCACAAAACCAAGTGTAATGCAAAGTTATTTGCTATTGATGCAGTCGTCATTGATTAAGAAGAAGTTGTTCAGGTAGCAATACACGATTTCCAGCAATTTTGCCAACCTAGGAGGGGGTACTGTACTTCAAATCAATGCTGAGCCATTATCTGTGGCATAGGTCCCATCAAGCATGTTTTAATTTCGACAGAAATTGTAGGTGTAATCATTTGTCTGTACTTCAGCTTCTTTGTACAATTTGTCATTGAGTTATGCCCCTTGGTTTGCACACACAAAACGCTCAATTTTACCCATTTTTTTTACTCAAATTGTCCATTTTCAACCCAAAAACAGACCATGATAGAGCGAATGTCAGTAAATAAGCTTCTTCCACCTGGTAGAGCTATGTTAAAGCTGAGAAATATTTGAAATAGAAAAAAAGTTATCGTATCAATTTTTAAAAAATGTCTTGCGAGCCGAGATGACATAATTCAGGGTAGAGAAATCGGGCTATTTTCCTGTAACCAATAACACAGAGTTGGCCTTCACTGAATACGAAAACCCTGTTGCGTATCCAATTTTTTCACTTTTTTGAGAACTTTCCCAGTTTTGTAAAATAATTAAACCTTCAAACCAGTAATGACACAGATAACACAGGCTACACTGGCTGTTATGCCCCCCCCCCCCCCCCCCCCCCCCCCCAGATACTTATTTTTCTATTTTTAAGACCCCCTACAACCCGTGAAATCGTGTACTGCTAACTCAAGCGCTGTTTTTTGGTGGATTGGATTACAATGGAAATATAGATACTCTGTATATTCGGGGTTTCGATCACGAAAACAGTTATTAACTCGCTGACAACCTATTTCGTTCACAAACTGTTTTAATGCTCGAATCCCCGAATATCTAATGAAACAGAGTATGTTTATATTCCAATTATAAACAGGGGTAGATTTAATTATTTTAAATTGTATAACATTTTGCAGCACTGGGTAGATTTTGTATAGCATTCCCTACCAATACATGTTTTTCATTGTAAATTGGTTAGAAGAAATTGCATCACAAATTGCGATGCGAATCCAGCTAAATCGAGCCCTTGGTATAAATTATATCCCCACTCCAAGAAGTGCAAACATGTTATTACACTCTCAGAATTGTTCCATGACATCATCTTTTTCGAATCCCCAGATCATAATTTTACACAACATATTCTATTTTATATACCATTTGGATGAGGACCCAAAAATATGTACCACCAGAATACGGAACAGCTGTGACCTAATACTAGGAGTGTCCACCAAGTGATAGAGATTCTCAGATTCACCCCAAGACTTCCACCGTCTTTACGATAGAATGCATCATAATTCACAACTAAGAGATAGAGTTATTTCCTTCCATTGATGATAATAATAAACTGGCAGTACAGACCAGATCGAAATTAAGCACAGAACACACATCACGGTACCTTCAAGTTAATTCAACCAAATAAGTTGATAAAACGTTTTCGAGCTTCCTCTTTCAAATGGTATATAATGTGATGCGGTGATTCGAAAATTAAATGGGCCTTTAATAGATAAGGTTGGTCAAGTTGTATCTTCGGGAAAGATTTTCAACTTCTGTACAGAAGACTAAAAATCAATTTTGGTCAGATTAATTACCCTTTATCAACGTCATATTCATCAAATTTATTATTTGCTTACATTTTTCAGGGAGTATTGGATCTCTTAGCAAATAGATGTTTGGCTTCAGGCACAAATGCTTGGACAGACACGGATCATACATGTTACACCATGACGAATGCTGGTAGTGAAGGCTTTCTAAAGTTGCTGCCTGTTTATATGGATCATTTGCTGTACCCAACCATAACAGTAAGTAGTGTTGTACTGTACTGTAAATATCACGATAGTTTGAAACTATCACCGCGATATCCATGTATATTGTGCTCAGGACTGTTTGTACACAAAGGAGTTACAGTAATGCCCTAAATAATCGACTTCTTAACTGCAGCAGAATTATGGGTAACGTATTCAGGATTTAGCGGAAATATGGCTTGTTGCCATTCATCGGAAGCTCTCACATGCCATATTTCCGACTAAATCCTGAAAAATTACCCATAATTCTGCTGTTGTTAACCCTTTACCCAACAGAACGGCCCTGTGCCAATGCATTCTCTTATATATGCGAGTCGACCATAGGTCGCCTCGCATATATAAGAGAATGCATTGGCTTAACACATTACAAATTATAAAATTGTTAAAGAATGTAAGAAAAAATGGTAAAAAGTGTTAAAAAAAGATTTTTTTTAGGCCAATGCATTCTCTTATATATGCGAGGCGACCTATGGTCGACTCGCATATATAAGAGAATGCATTGGCACAGGGCATAACTGTAACTATCACAATGTGGTCAAGAAGCCGGTTCCAATGATATCCATATTTGTATGGTTCTATTGAGACAGACCGAAGATATTTTAGGCTGTTGAAGCTTTATTTGGCCGGTTTTGGCCGGTTTGTTGGGTAAAGGGTTAAGGAGTCAATTATTATATGACATTACTGTACGTCGGGTCACAGCCATTATAATAGGACTACCACAAGAGAGATTATTTAGGGCATTACATGTGTTCTGTATTCTATGCTGAATTTTGCTACATTAGTGTACACAGTTTTGTGTGGCAATAATTATACATTAATGTAAACATGTAACTTGTGCATTGATAACCATGGACATGTTTTATGATAGACCCTGATAGACCCTATTAAATCATGAATCTTCCATTGAGTAATTCCTATTTCCAAACTGTCTGGATTTGCAGGTGAGTATCACAATTATCCATTTTCTGGCTTCCATTTTCAGCAGGGGGTGTAAAAATTTAACTTCCAAGAGAAAAAATACTGAACAACCATGTATTTGGTAAATGTTTCAGTTAAACTATTTCACTAACTAATAAGTTTGTATTTGAAATCAGTGAGTCATAAAATTGTTAATTTGTTTTGTCTAAATGAAAGGAAACCGTAATCATGTTTATCAGAAAGTCCCCAACTGTATTATTGCAATAAAATATTCCAGTATAATGTGATCTCATGGTAGTTTCAATTTAGCATACTTCATGTCATCGTTCCGCTCACTGTTCCATGTAATTCCACGACTTAACGCTGGAATGTTGCGCCTTAGCGTAGAGGAAGCTGAGGCCTAGTTACGAGTCCATATCTACACATTATTTAGCAGTGAAGTAGATTTACTCTACCGTACTGACCCGGGTTTAGGCCCAGGGGGCCTTTGTTTTATTTGAGCTCAAAAACACAAGTGGGCTTAAACTCGGATATGGCCCGTTGCAAACCAAAAATCCCAAGAAATCGAGACAGTAAAACTGATGAAATAGATGAAAGCCGATCTAACGCCGAGTATCGGGAAATATACCCGGCTTCCAGATAAATGACACCATTTGACTAATTTGTAAACAGTGTGGGTTATCGGTAAATCCCGTATCTATAGTCTATACTATATAATATAGTAGTCTAGACTATAGTTTATATCAATGTTGAGACTTAATCCGATTAGAATAATAAACCCGGCGCTTTATTTATGATCCGTTGTCCGCATAGAGGATGTTACAATAGCGACTAATTGCATGTTTAACAAAAGCCAGTGAGTGTAATTAATTAACAGTATTGACAAAAGACAGGACGATGTATTTCTGCTAAAAGCATGTGTTTGAATATTTAGAGTTATTGCTCCTAAACTGTTTATACTGTAAAACGTGAACAAAATGCAGTTTAAAAATGTTAATGTCGATAACCTTTATTTTGGTTTCGAGTGTATAACGCATTGACATAGTTTGGAAGGCATGGTTGTTGAATGACAAGTTCCCCTTCTGCCCCATTATTATACCCATGGTGTTAACACTGTGTTTACATAACCAGGAAGCCAGTTCTTTGTGTTTGGCCACATGAAGGAACATACCGACGTTGTCACTGAACACAAAAAATATGTTTTTACAGTACCGTGGTTGGACAGGTTAGTTTTGCACGCGCTTGGCTTTTGAAGCACTCATGTTTATCGCGTTTTCAGATATGATGTCTGTTAACGATTGGTTTCCCCGGGAAGTATAATTGAATAAACAAATGAGATTTTAAGATTCACTTTATTTTATTGATTATTCTCACTTGCCTCCAAAGTATAATTTTTCCGTTTTTAATATAAATATTATATTTGTCGAGTTCGTCAATCTTTTTTGCTGTCTACAAGCTGATAGAAAATACTTACTTACCACCGCTGAAATTGAACAAAATTTGGGGTGGGCCTAAACTCGAATATAAACCTGTGCATGGAATAGTGATGTTCCGATAATCGGAATCGGAATCGGCCATCGGCCGATAATAGGCCATCTGAAATTAATCGTACCTCGCAGTTGAACATCGGCTTTTACCGATTGTCAAAATAAATAAAAACGTTCTAGTATCTAAGCGCAATGTGCACGCTTTAATAAACATACGCAATACAACTGTAGTATTGAATGTAAAACGCAGTTGTAACAGCCTAAAAAGAAGCCATTGGCATCATCAAAGCAGTCTGATATGATGATATATTATAAGAATGGCAATACACATGCCCGACATCCCGTGTAATATGAAGTTATTGGTTCAATCGCGTTGACACGAAATAGATTCAAAGAAAGCTTTAATTAAAAAGCTGACCTGATTACAGTGAGGCTTCCTCTAGAGCACGTGTCATGTGACGTCACATGCTATGTCAATAACTTGAAGCACACACTGAATGAATTAATACAGTTGTTATCAGAACTGTCTTCAATAACGATCAACGTTAGTAGGGGCATAATTAGCTTTTTCGTCTGTACAACGTATGCTATGAAATACGCTTAGCTCCACGTTGAACTTGCGAAACAAAAATTGAGCAGGCGGAACTATAAAAGCTTCCGAGTTGTTAAAAGATAAAAGGTGTGACCAATTGGAACTTGGGAAATCTCAGACAAATATGACAGCAATTATTATCCATCAATCAAAATTTAGTTAATAATCATCGCCATTCCATACATTGTTGCAACTTACAAGTATTCAATCAAGACTTTTACTCCGCTTGCAAGTGTTCCACACATGGTCATAACGTTACTCTGAGTCGGCACCTTTGATCTCTTTGTCAAAACAACTACCGGTATACATCAAAGGAAGCACACAACCGACGTCGGCAGAAATACTGTCACGACAGTGTGTATATATTTCTTTGATGTATTTGGCTTTGAAACTATGCGGGATATGGAGTGCATTGGGTGTATATAAGTCCATTATAGGAACAAACGCACAATATATATAAACATCGGAATCGGAATCGGAAATCGGCCGATTGTGCCTCCAGTTATCGGAAATCGGTCCGATAAGCTTTTTCATTATCGGAACATCACTAGCATGGAATTTGGCCAAAAGATATGGGTGGGCTTAAACACGGGCATGGGCCTTGAGCCGGGTCAGTACGGTATGTTGTAAAACCATATTACTCATATTTGTGATGCCGTAAAATGATATTACTCGGATTGGTGATGTCGTAAAATGATAACTCTCGGTTTAAGGTCAAATTGAAGTGATATTTACATATGTTTTATTTAATTAATAAATGTTGTTAATTTCAGGAATCTGGATACATCACCGAGGTTCACCATGTTAACGGAGAAGGGGAAAATGCTGGGGTTGTCTACTGTGAAATGCAGGCGCGTGAAAACACCGGGGAGAGTAAATGCTATCTGACCATGGTGAGAAAATGTTACCCAGGACACTGCGGATACAAGTCAGAAACGGGAGGCATCATGAAAAACCTTCGAGAGAGCACATCTCACCAAAAGGTAATTTTTAGTTTGTGGTTGCCAAGTCTGCCAATAGTGTGTCTGTCATTTGCAGAATGAGGTCCCCAGAGGGTGAATTTAGTGATGCTACTCTGCACGCGGGCTTGCATCACCAAATTCACCCTCTGGGTACCTCATTCTGATTAGGCCTCATCTTCTGGGATGTATCTGTTGTCTCAAATTAATATTGTTTTTAGTTTCTATATCCCTTAATTTGCAGAAGATAAAATGCATAATTGAGGTGACTAATGGGTGAACATCACTAACTTCAACGGGGGAACTTCAATCTTATCTTAGTTGAGGCCTAAGCAGTATGATTCTCCCAGAGGGAGGATTTGGTGATGCTAGCCTGCTGTGCCAGATAGTCACTAAATTCACCCTCTGGGGACCTCATTCTGCAAATGACAGACACTCTATCTGCAGGCTTGTATGGTTGCATCTGATTTGATAAACTTTGAATGAACTTGTAAATTTTCGATAACCTTTTATTTGCCGATTGTTGGTTTCTTGAAGTCCCAATCATGCATTTGTTGGGATGTTCAGCTAATATTTTTGACAACTTCCTGAAATTGTTTGAAAACCCTGTGCCAATGCATGCTCTTATATATGAAAGTCTCCCATACAGGGAGCCTTGCATATATAAGAGAATACATTGGCATAACAATGTTTACCTTAACTTTTAAGCCAATGCATTCCAGCCTTAAAATCCATAAATTTTTGCAAGAATCAAAGCTTATTCACAAGTTTGAGGGTACGAGAATCAAAATACAATCAGAATCAAAATCAAATCCTGATTATGCCACAAGTTGGTTGGGAGGAGGGTATGTTGTATCATGTTAGAGAAGGATTTGAAGGGCATCACCTGGGAAAGTTTGAAAATTCAATGTACTGAGTCAATTTCTCAACAGTAATATCTTACCGTCAAATGAGGCTCCCTATGGAAGACTTGCATATATAAGAGAATGCATTGGCACAGGGTTTTTGCAAAATTAACGGAAGCTCCAGTCATGAAAGGTTAACATAAAAAAATTGAGTGAGTTAACTCATTTTTGGAGGGGCAGTTGGGTTAGGGTAAATAAACATCTTTTTCTAAGCCTAAGCAATAGAACAGATAGAGACTTTTACAAGCTATATATTCTTCCAATAACCCTTTCTATATTGCTCATTGGTGAGTAGTTATCACTAAGGAAATGTTCAGATAGTAAGTTCAACAAATGATCATAGGTTGCTTGTTGAACTTACTATCTTAACATTTCCCACCAAAGAATATGCATACTATACTTCTGAAATTGTATGATCTGTTTTTCTGTCTGTCATCTGCTTATGTATCCTGAACACCCCTTCAAATTAATAATAGAAAGGGGCTAACTAAAAGTTTATCTGCCTCAGGTGACTGATTACCACAGGGAGTTCTATCGTCCAGAGAATCTTTGTCTGATCATCACAGGCAAGGTTAAAGCAGAAGATGTGTTCACAGCTCTCGCGCCATTCGAGAAGAAAATCATCACCAAAGTGAGTATCCTAATTTCCATTTCAAAAAGCTCCATCTTTGAGAGTCAATGATATGGATTCCATGATGACAGCCTGGGCTCTTGTGATGTTTCGAGATTTGATTCGATTCACGAATCGGCCGATGTTTCAAATCGATTCAATTTTGATTCTAGGTTTAGAAAATTTTCGAATCACCCTCTACGCATTCTCTTCGGTGATAAAAGAACATGAGTTTGAAGAATTAATATTTGTTCTAGCTCACTGAAGCAAGCGCATGTGAAGCAATGACCAGTCATACTGAGTCCGTGCCTCCACAAATCTGATATGAAAAACGCCTGAAATTTAGCCTTCATGATGTAACTGGCAGACTTCACCATATACTTCCCAACTACGTAACAGTGCAGTGCATTTCTCATTGATCACACAAATGTAGAGCGCCATTGTTTTGTTTTAAGCAATTTATGCCTTTAACCCTTTTTTGACCGGAGCTGCGATGGTGCAGCATTGAAGAGCCTGTGCCAGTGAATTCTCTATATATGCGACTCTCCCATAGGGAGCCTCGGATATATAAAAGAATGCATTGGCTCACATTGTCAAGGTAAATATTGTTAGGTAAATGTATTCCCTTATAAATGTGAGGCTCCCAATGGGAGAATCGCATATATAAGAGAATGCATTGGCACAGGGTTTTCGCAAAATTTCAGGAAGCTTTGGTCATGAAAGGGTTAAATATCATCTTCTCTTTGAAGGTGTGCCACTTGATATCTTTCAGTGTATCAAGAGTTTCATTAGCCTTTAATGTTTTCAGGGTGATAGGCCTTCATTTACCCGGCCATGGCAGAGTGACGTCCCACCACTTAATAGCTCATGTGTGGTTCTGGAGAAATTCCCTGCTGATGAGGAGGAACATGGCATGGTTCTAAAAGCATTCAGAGGTCCAATGGCAGACGTAAGGAATTATGACACTTTATTTATACCAATATATATAGAGTATGTAGCTAGTGCTGGGGGTATTTCGCATCTATTGGACTTGGTAGAGCCTCGTCCAATAGATGCTCAAATCTCACTCAGTCATAAACAGTTTAAATGACAGCATTTATTTATTCATAGCACAAAACATGTCTTTTGTGGGGGAAATCTGTCATTTTCTTAAGTTTTACATTTGTTACCTCAATGACGCCCTCACATTTATGATGAGGTTAAGCCAAACTAATTAGTATTCATGACATGGGAATACCAGGTGCAGCTTAGAGCGAAATAATTTGTTCATCTGTCCGTCCATCAGACATTTTTGTGGAGTTTCCCCCCTTTTTCAACATAGAAAATTTTCGGAAAAAAATGCATAATTTTGTCCGAGTTTTGTCCGGATGTTTTCTCAGAATGTTCTTGTTCAATTTGAATTAAATTTGCTACAGGGGTCAGTTATCATGGGAACCTGTGCATGTATGATTTGAAGTTCAGTCCAGACATTTTTGACAGAGTCATGACCATTTTTCGACTTAGAATTCTCCAGATTTTAGTTTTTTTTTGTCTGGATGTTTTTTTTGTTCAATTTGAATCAAATTTACTACAGGGGTCAATCATTACGTGAACCTGTGCACATGCAATTTAGCCGAGTTATTCAACTTTTTTTTACTTTGAATATAAGCTTGCACAAGTGAGTAGCTGCAAGTAAGTTTGTTTCATTTCCAGTGACACTATTGACCAATTCCAATATATGGTAATGGCTACTTCATTGTAGTAACATGCTGAATACGGGGGGTATACCTTAGTCCCATCTGGGACAGGCCCACTTCTAGTTTATAGTTATTCTAAGCTGGCCTTGTTCTAATGATGTATAGATGACAAATTAAGGACGACAAAAGCATCCCAAAATCACAATGATGTCATTTTTGCCGGTTGACATCTCTGGTTACCTGTGCAATTTGCATATAAAATTAAATCATGGAAGTAGTACCAACCTAATAATGCTACTTTGACCAAATAAAGTTACCTTGATGTAATAAACATAACATTTATTAGTCAGATTTTATGTAAGCAATAGAGGAAGTGAACGTTGAATAAATCACATTAACTCACCAGGAGTGGTCTCTCATATTTTATGTAGTATATTTAATTGTTCTGAAATTGGGTTCACACTGGGTCTTGAAACACTAGAATGTGACATATGACCATTCAATGCATGTAACAGGCCTCGCACAGTGGGCTAGCATCACCAAATTCATCCTCTGGGGACCTCATTCTGCTATGGGAGGCCTAGACTCAGATTTATGTTCTGAGATGGTAAAGATGCTGATGTGCACCCGTTGGGCACCTCAATTACGCATTGTGTCATCTGCCAATTTGGGGATATAGAGAAACTAAACTAAAAAAAGAAAAAGAAACTTTCTAATATAAATACTTTCTAAAGGAGATGAGATCTAAGCAGAATGAGGTTCCCAGAGGGTGAATTCAGTGATGCTAGCCTGCTGTGCGGGATAGCATCACTATATTCACCCTCTGGGGGGGGACCTCATTCTGCAAATGACCAGCACCATAATTTGAGGCCTGGCGTTAAAAGTGCTCAGGGTCTTCAATAGCCCTACGATTTTCGGTGATATGCACCACTTCTGAAGGTTGAACTGAACTTGAAAATTTCTGAGAAATCACCAACTTCAACTGGGGAAACCAATCTGATCCAAGGTCTCCCATAGCAGTTGAGGCCTAAGCAGAATTAGGTTCCCAGAGGGTGAATTTGGTGACGCTAACCCATCAGACACACTATTTGCAGACTTGTACATTATACTTGTACTGCTGCAGGGATAAAGTTACCATTGGCTGTTAACTCTTTCTATACTAAATTGATTCTCCCTCTCAGTTATAAATGTATACTTTCGAATGGTCTACTATTCATCTGTAGGGGGTTTTCAGGAATATAAGCAGACAACAGATAACACAAATACAGAAGGAGTCCCAATGGTCTTTTGTTAAACTTTTTATCTGAACAGTTCCTAAGGGGAGTACTCATCAGTGAGTATTTAGTAAATAAAGAGTTAAAAGTAATCAATGAGTTAATATAAAGCAGTCCTGCAAATTTCAGGTGAATGACCATTCAGTTCGGCTGGAGGGCGGATGTTATCTAAAATAAAAATGCTGCGAACGAAAAACAGGTCACGCCAAAGATTTGTGTAGGTCTCGCGATAACTGATTCTCACCATAATTTTTGCTCAATCAAGTCCCAAAATGAGACATTCAAAATTATTATGGTAGTTTAATGAGTAGCCCATCTGTACATAGTTAATAATACCAGTTGTAGTGATTTAACAGTTTTTACAACTCTTCTGCTAACCTATGGTATGGGTTACCTAAGCACAAACCGGGCGAACAAGGTTTCGCATAATTTTGAAATCTGCAAGTCCTCTTTAAATTCATCAATAGGTCTTTAAAAATGTGTTTGACTTATGTTATTACAATTTCTTACTATTTATGAATGTTTTTATTTTCTTATTATACAGGATGAGTACGGATTTGAGTGTGTGTCTGTTTTACTGAATTATCTCACTGACACAGCTATATCACCGTTCCAGAGAGAACTTGTTGAAATAGAAGATCCTTTCTGTAGTAATGTAAGAATTTTATATGCTTATTTTATTTAACTTTTTGTTATATGCCCATTTTAAAAATGGAACATATTATGTTATTGGTCTGTCCTGTCCATCCATCCGTCGAGTCATTTGTTTTTCGGATGATAACTTTAGTAAGTTCAAATTTGGGTTCCACCCACCAATTTCACCAGAGTTATGGCACTTTTTGTTGGAATTTTGACTCTATTTTTGTTTCCGGATGATAACTTTAATAAGTCTGAATGGAATGAAATTTGGTATGTGGGTTTACTAGCACAAAATACACGTCCAGTTTGAGATTGGGTTCTGCCCACCAATTTTCACCAGAATTATGGCCCTTTGTTGAAATTATAACGGGAGTATTTTGCTATGCCCTAGCGATGCTCTTGTTTATTAAAATATACATTGTTTAAAGATGTACTCATTATTTAAGAACTCCAGTTACAACAACAACAACACAAAATCTAATTTGGCTTTGTTCTGCTGAAAATAATTTGGAAAAAGAAATGTGACAAATAAATTAGACTTATATATACACCAAAGAATGTCATATCAAAGTTAACAAACTTATTATTGCCGACCCTTTAAAACATCAAAACTGTATGAAATAAATGTGTAGAAAATTCATTATTAACAGGATTAAACAGGGAGCCATCAATTTTTTTTGAAATTCATTAAAAAACATGGCCATCAGAAGCCATCTTGGATTTCAGCCCGCATTTATCACAAAAATATTATGAAAATTTACAGGCACGTTTAGGATCACCTCTTTATGGGAGCTATAAAATGTTTTCAAATTTAAAAACATGGCTGCCAGCGACCGCGAACAACTTGGATTTTTCTCTTTTCATGACTAAATCCTTCGGCACTGTTTACATGTCACATCCCTCTTCCGATCGTCACCAAAATTCATGTTTCATTGGGGTGACCTATAGATGGAAGCTATCCAATTTTTCCGAAATTCGTTAAAAATATGGTTGCCAGCAGCCATCTTGGATTTCACATTTTAATCCATCGGCACACCATGCAGCCCATATTTATTGGAGAAATATTAGATATGAAACATGTATATAGTCACACTTGGTTGATAATTGGTAGCTTGATAATCTCGTCCAAATTTGAAACAAGAACTCAGTCACGGCTATTATGGATAAGTCGAACAACAATTAGCCAAATTATGTGGTTCAAATGAAATGAATTATTAACCCTATGTATGTGTTATTTTGATTTCAGGTGAGTGCTTCTGAGATTGAGAACAAGGAATGCCTAATCTACTTCATGTGTAAGAGTGTTCCCGTCAATAAGTTTGAGCCAATCAAAGACAAGTAAGTCTCAAATCTAAACAATTTGGCTTATTTCATTACTAATGGTCAACTAAATCTTTAATTTAAAAATATATATTCCTTAAAATGACCCAAATGATTTTACAGTGAATAAGTCAAAATTTCTATATCCATTTTTCGGCTTACAAGACAACTAAATCAGCGAGAGGAATGTACGTTATACTTTTTCAATAATTGAAGCGAGTATTTTATCATTTTCATCACCTATATAATTAACTCAACCAGAAAAGATAGCGAATGAGCTATTATCAGTTTTTGCTAGCTCAGTTTGAATCAAGTCTGATTTTTGTGTGCCTGTAATTTGCAGAATAAGGTCCCCAGAGTGGGCTAGCATCACTAAATTCGCCCTCTGGGGACCTCTTTCTGCTTAGGCCTCATCTTCTCTGGAAAGTTTCTTTATTATGAAATGTCTATAGAAACTTCTTCACATAGATTCTATTTTTTTTTAGTTTCCCTATATCCCCAAATTGGCAGACGACACATTGCATAATCGAGGTTCCCAATGGGTGTACACACAATATTCACTATTTGGAACTTCAATCTGAGTCTGTGAAGTATAGAATATGAGGCCATGCAGAATGAGGTCCCCAGAGGTTGAATTTGGTGATGCTCGCCCACTAAATTCAACCTCTGGGGACCTCATTCTGCAAAAGGCAGGCACACTAAACTCAGGCTTGCTTTGAATCCTGTTCCCATATAACTGGGACAGTTGAGAAGTTACAAGTGACTTTCGTCATCATTTTTCGTGGTTGTGAAATTTGATGCGATACCTCATTAGTTTGATAGCTTGCTGATATCTTTGGACAATTGTGGAAAATATAGAGAGAAAAATTTAATGTTGAAATTGCTGCCATTTTCTAGCAAATTATGACATACAGAGAGTAAAAACTTATATACATAGCTATGTACAAAGTATTAGTATGGCCGATGCGTTTGGGGCAGTCGTAGTCCCTATGTGTCCGTAATCGTTGTATTCGGTGTTGTCATCATCATCATCATCATCATTATTGTCGTCGTCATTGTCACCTATCATCAACATCAACTTCATAGTCATCATCACCCTCCTCATCGCCATCATCAACATCATCATCATAACCATCATCACCATAATCATATTCATCATCCATCATCACCAGTCAACATCATCATCGTCATCATCATTGCCATCATCAACATCGTGACCATTATCATCATTGCTGTCATCATCATCATCCTGTTGCCATCTCATTATCATCGCGATTGTCATCATCATCATCTTAGTATCATAGTATTCTTCGCTTTTATTTACAGACTGACAGAGGTTTTAGCCAGTCTCGCCTCAGGGTCAGAGGCCATCGATGTGAAGAGGATGTACAATATCATACATCGAAAGATTCTTGATGCTTTGGACTGTGTATGTTAATAATTTTATCTCTTATATTCTAGATATATTGGTTAGTGAGTAGGGGGCTCCCGACAGAAAGGAGCATACAGTAATGTCCTAAATAATCAACCCCTAAACCAGAGCAGAATTATGGGAAATTGTTCAGGATTTAGTCGGAAATATGGCTTGTTGCCATTCATCGGAAAGCTCTCACTGAGAGCTTTCAGATGAATGGCAACATGCCATTTTTCCTGACTAAATCCCAAAACATTTCCCATAATTCTGCTGTAGTTAAAGGGTCATATACTTAGGGCATTACTGTAGCTCATTACCATTAGGCTAACATAAGCTGTCCTGCAATGGCAAGGCTGGTTTGTTGTCGCAAGATTTGTTATCCACCAAGCCTTGAAATAGTGTGTCTGTCATTTGCAGTATGAGGTCCATGGGGTAGTATCATTAAATTCTCCCTCGGGGACCTCATTCTGCTTAGGTTCACCTTCTGGGAAGTATCTATAGTCTCAAATTAACATTGTTTTTAGTTACTTTTTCCCTTCTGTTCAGTTTCTATATCCCCTAATTTGCAGAAGATAAAATGCGTAATTGAGGTGAATAATTGGTGAACATTACCAACTTCAACTGAGGAACTTCAAGTTAGGATAGATAAGTATTACACTACAGTAATGCTCTAATTAATCGACCTCTTAACCAAAGCAGAATTATGGGTAACTTTTCAGGATTTAGTCGAAAATATGGCTTGTTGCCATTCATTGGAAAGCTCTCCCCGAGAGCTTTCCGATGAATGGCAACAAGCCATATTTTCGACTAAATCCTGAAAAGTTACCCATAATTCTGCTTTGGTTATGAGGTCGATTAATTAGAGCATTACTGTACATTGAATAATATGTATAAATAAACATACTCACATAAATAGAATATCAGGAACATGGAAACAACATCATTTATAACAAATCATCATCCGCAACACTTTATATATTAAATTGAAGAGATATTCACCTTCCTTTCCCATATTCGCCGAATCGTCTTCATTCCCGATGCAATGATTGGCTCTCCAGCAGTTGTTTATTGGGGTCAAATGTGATGTATTTTGACCGCCTCCAGCCAAGGTCATGGGGTGTTTATTTTAGCTTCCATCACATTAAATTACAATCCTCAAAATCACTACACTAGTTGTCCCATAACAGTAAGGCCTAAGCAGAATGAGGTTCTCAAAGGGTGAATATGGTGATGCTAGCCTGCCTTACGGGATAGCATCACTAAATTCACCCTCTGGGGATCTCATTCTGCAAATGTCAGACACACTATTTCAAGACTTGATACTGCAATATAGTCTCTGATATGAGTCAATTCAATGGCACAGAAAAGGGGGGTATTTTTAAAATAGAAACATCAGCCGATGTCGTAGCAGTTGGGATTTTTCAGTAAAGTCAATTTTCTATTTCTGTTCGTATCTTCAATAAACTAAAATGAGATTAATTGCTACAATTTGTACTTATTAACACTTTTTAAACATGACGCATCAAAGGTATATTGAAATGAATGCTACACAATATACCACCATCTACTCATTCTACACTGCATCAATACTTTGATCACCACATCGTAGCAAACTGGAGAACTCTATCTTGTAATTTGGTACCTCCGTCAAGGCCCAAGGACTTAGTATACAGCTTTCACCATTTAGAGAAAATACATTTGGACTCGAAGGCATTGCGACTCAGAAGACATTTCATTGTGATTGCTTGTGAAAGTCAATTCTCTATTTCTGTTCGCAACTTCAATAAACTAAATTGCGATTAATTGCTACAATTTGTACTTATCAACACTTGTTAAACATGAAGCATCAACGGTAGATTGAAATGAAGCTACACAATATACCACCATCTACTCATTCTACACTGCATCAATACTTTGATCACCACAGCGTAGCAAACGGGAGAACTCAATCTTGTAATTTGGTGTCTCCATCAAGGACCAAGGACATAGTGTTCAGCTTTCACAATTTAGCAAAAATAAACACAGACATTTTGACTCTAAGGCATCTCGACTCAGAAGACATTTTGCTGTGAAGCTTGGCAGCATCAGACATAAACCACTTTATAATGCCTAAAGTTATAGACAAATAATACACCCAATGTTCAGTTTTGTTTGCATTTTATTCACCATTTTTTTTTTTATATAAAAATTATGTTCTAATTGTGGCCTGGAAAAGATACACTACCTTTAACTCTTACATGACGGGAGATGCGCTTGTGCAGCATCAAAGACTCTGTGCCAGTGCATTCTCTTATACATACGAGTCTCACATAGGGAGTCTTGCCTCGGGCGACTCGCATATATAAGAGAATGCATTGGCACAAGGTTTTTCGCAAAATTTCAGGAAGCTCCAGTCATGGAAGGGTTAAGGACTATTTTAATATCGTAAGCTATAATTTCATACTTTTACCCTTCCCTTTGATTAAAAAATTATTTTCCGGCTGCAAGTTTCATGAAGGAAACGTTTTAAACTGGACAGGGTTTTCGCAAAATTTCAGAAGCTCTAGTCATGAAATGGTTTGTGGCTTCTTTGATCTCGCATTGACTGAGACTGCCCTACAGGCATCTGTTCTTCCTGATTTCTTTAACCCTTTGTCTAGAAAATGGATTCTCCCAATCAATCATAAAAGTATACATTGGAACGGCCTATAAAACAATTGTCTTGTCCTTGGACAATACAAACCGATTACGTCAACAGCCTCATTGATGATGTCAACTGCTACAGAAAATGTCTTCACTAAATTATGAGGTATAGTGTACACACATAACATGTTTGTTCAATTAAATAAACCTCTATATATCAACCTAAATATCACTATAATACAAACTACATTCTTCAGAGTGTGCAATAAACAGAGAACAGCACAGTTGTGTGAACATTTTAACATTATTGCACTCATTTGTCGTGCCGCCAGCTAATACTCAAACCTACTGTTCTCGTCAAAACAACCTTGTGCAATAATATTAACCAGTTCACACATGTGTGTGGTTCTATCTGTTTATTCATCTGGAGGGATGTTCAGAAAATATGAGCAGACGACAGACAATAGAACGTGCAGAAAGAATTTTATTTATTGGTGGGAAATGTTCAGAAAATAAGTTCAACAACCGTCTGTTGAACTTATTATCTGAACATTTCCTATTGGATAACCACTCATCAATGGTGTTTAGTATAGAATGGGTTAAGTGTCATTGTAGAGCACTAGTTTAGATAATCATTTCCTGATTACTAAAAGGAGCTCAAATTCTAAATGATCTAATTGACTTCTTATTTCTCATTTCTCTTTCAGATTGAAGATGAACCTCATGACAAAATGTCAAGTATACTCATAGGAGATTTCTTATATGGAGGATCCCGAGAACAGGTAACCATTTTAAACTCTTCGCTGCTATGACGTCCGTAACTATTACAGATGTAAAAGTATCTATGGACCTACTTCAGCATACTAGCAGTTGCTATTATTCATAACTGGAACTCAGAGATTGATGCATCGGAATAACTATATCTCGAAGTTTCGAACAGTGTATGATGTTCCACGATCGTGAACGATAATAGCCTTTCAACTGAGTCAGTTTTATGGTTCTTGTGATATTCCCGTTATAATTTTCCACTAGAAAATGGCAATAACGTCAACAGCCCAGCACACAACATCATAACGTCATTAGCAGCAAAGAGGTTAAAGGCCAAATAAATATAAATTCTGTGTTCTCAGGCATCTCCTTCGTCACTTTAATTTTCTTTTAAAAAGCCTTTTCAAACATTTTTTTTAAACAACGAAAATTAATTTTGTTTTGTGTCTGGAGTATGCTTTCCAGATTTTGATAAAAATAAGTAAAATTAAAAAGCCTCCCTCCCTGATCTGAAAAATGAAATCTAATTACCTGAGAACACCGACATTTTAATGGCCTTAGTGTTATGCTGGACAATGAGAAATAAGATGAAGAAATATTAGATTCTCTTCCATTGACACAGAAACCATATTGAAAGTCTCAGGAGGGATATTGATTCAATTTGGGGTCGATGCTGGTGCCATCTTGTTGTTTCTAATATCTATCGGATCAGACCTGTTTATGGCATATTTTTGTGCCAAGATCACATTTTACAAATTATAGAAGGTAGTACCATATACGAAAACCCACATCCGATAGATTTGATGAATTGCAAAGATGCACAATATCACAAATTCATTACCACAATTCTGGCGGCTAGTCATTGACTAAGCGCATTGAAGTTCTAAGTCGATTATGTGTCACTATGATGTTTCATTTAAGAAATGGATGTTGATTTGCTTGCGTTCCATAGAGTATGGGTGCAAGTTCGCTTTCCACACATAAAAATGTCAGACCAACTTGCATCCATACTCAACATCCATTACTTATATTTACACTCAACCGTGTCAACTGGCAGATTGGAAGAGCATTAAGTGCCCATTGTCAATGTTATTCTCATGACTTGATGCAAGTCTACACAAAAATGGATGCAAGTTGGGGTCAGCATGCAATGTCATGTGACGTAATTTTGACCAACCAACGTCCTGCATTCATGTTCAATGTGGGAGTGTAAATATAAGATGAAAATGGAGTACCATGATTTCTGCATATCACACTCAATACTCATACTTTAAATTTTGTTTCAGTTAGAGAGAAGAGCATGTGTGATTGATTTATACAAGAAGATGAAAACAGAGCCCCAAGATTTCTGGGTCAACATAATAAACAAATACTTCATTGGGAAACACACTGCAACTGTGAGTAGACTTCTAACAACAAGAACATAATTTCTCTGAAACTCCTTTTCAAGTCACATTTCAAATATTGTTACAACACCGCCGCATTGAATTAATGGCCCGCAATGGACGTTTTATTTCAATTTTATGACAAAAAAAATAATAAATATTTAAATTATTTTGGTACAGGTATGTTTTTTCCAACATGTCCATACATGTTGAGCATTAATTGCAAAATACATGAACTCTTAACATATCTGTGTAATTTGTGAAGATTGACTATCATGTAAATATATAGTGACATATAACATTAAATGAAGTAGATGACCCCATTGAAGAAAATAATGGGCCATTCATCACAGTCTGGTGCACTAATTGTAACTCCAGAACAATTGAAAGGCACTGGAGGAAATTTAGAATCACATGTTATAATGGAGAGTTGTCAATTTATAGACAAGGGAGGCTATCATAATCCATACTTACGATGCGCATAAAAAATAAAACATAAAGTCCTCCTTCCCTGATTGATTCAGAACAAAAATTTAGATTTTTTTATGTTGGCCTTACACATGTAAGTGAATCCCAGTGTCTCTTTACCAGTCATCTGCCTCTATGAAATGTTTGAATATCCTAACAATGAGTACATATTCCTCTATAAATTTAGAACATAATGTGAAAATCCATTGAAAAGTGAATCATGTGAGAAACTTCAATGTTTTAAATTTTCAAAGACATAGCAATTATTATTTTCTTCCAAAATTCATAGAAATTTTCATGTATTTTTTAAATGATATTTCAGATGATAGGTCAACCAAGCAAAGATCTAATGGAAAAGCTGGGAGCGGGAGAAAAGGAGAGAATTGCTAAGCAAAGAGAGGAACTTGGTAAAGATGGACTAAAGAAAAAGGAGGAAGAACTTGAAAAGGCTACAGAAGACAATGAGGTGAGACTCTCTTTGTTATGAAAACCATGATCGAATTAAACAAATTGGATCGTCACCCCCCCCCCCCCCCCCCCCCCCCCCCCCCCCCCCCCCTCCCCCCTCTGTCGTTATTGAATGAACATGCTTGCAAATGAATGTTGTTCATATTTGCTGTAATGTAAGAGAATGTTTTTTCCTATATTCTGTCCCTCTATTAAGCAATTTAATACAAGGGTCTATCAACCAGGCATGGAAATCTTGGGCGAGCACGTTAGCAACTTTTACCTGGCGTAAGCAATTTTTCACCCGCGAAGATTTTATGAACCTAAGTATATTCAAGTCTGTTGCACACGACTTTCGAATAGTTAAATTTAATTATTATATAAACATTTCCCTCAATAAATAGGACTCATTCTGCACTTTTGTTTATCTGTCATCTGCTTTTATCTACTTAACATCCCTCCAAATGAATAATATACCATTCCTATGTACATTATTTAACTGACTGGGATAATCCATTTAGTATAGAAAGGATTGAACATGATTCCCAGGAAAGAGTGTGAAACCTGTGCTGATTTATTTTTTTCACAGGAGGAGCCTCCAGAAGAGATGTTGACTAGCTTGTCTGTTCCTGATGTATCTAAGATCAATTTCCACCCGATCACCTCAGCACACAACATGTCCACCGATACGGCTGATCTAATCAAGCAGTTTCCACTGTCCCAGATACCATTCCGATTCCAGCTAGATAGTATTCAGTCAAACTTTGTACAGGTATTCAGTTATTATGAAATCACTCTCCAGAATTCTATTCAAATTTCTCCCTTCTCTCATCAGCTACACAATCCATCTTAATGCAATTAGTATGTATTAATTTTTGCAATAAAACTCTATCTTATAGCAGATGTTACTGTATTTATTTTTATTTATTTTATACTGATTGATATTTTTCGCTGAGTTTAAAAAAAAACCCGACTTATGCTTTGGCGAGGTCGGTAGGTAGGCAGGCCAGCAGGCATCCGAGCGGGCGTGAGGCGGTGCTAAAAGTCCCTGAGTGTTCAGGTTGAAACAATTGTAGTGATTGATCAATTAAATGTTTTTGTTAAACATACTATGATGTTAGCCCCTTTATCCCTCAACCAGTCTGTCTGAAAAATTGAACTATTTTTATATGCACAAACTTATTACCAATGCTTTGGTGCACACATTTGCATGTTCTACTCTTCTTTCGAGTTGAGCCATGGGTCCACTGAGTGGAGCATATAAGAAACAGAGCATCTACACTTTTTGGTTGGATATGGTAATTATCTCATTCGTGATGACAACAAAAAATGAATTAATTTTTTTGTCATCACTCATCAGATAATTCCCATGTTACCAAAATGTGTAGATATTCTCTATGTGTCATTTCAGATTACAGCTTTACTTGATTCATCTTCCATACCTCGTGAAGCTAAATTCTACCTGATGCTTTTCTGTGAAGTACTTTTTGAATCTCCAGTCATCAGAAATGGTAGTAAGTAAATATGTGCTTCTACGTTAGCTTTAGAGATGAGCCTAAACCCGGCGTCTATTTTTTAGTAAGGCACACATGTATTATCGGCATCCGCAGTGACGTAAGAGCTTATAGCATGTCGATGTCAATGCTGGAACTTTATTATTATGTTAATTAGAATATAATTATGATATTAATTTGTGTTAGGTTATATAGTGTTGACTGTGAGATAAAGATGGGTGATAAGTGTGGTTGAACAATTTTTTTCATCATGAAAAGACACATTTAAAATGGAACTATATTTTTCTTGAAGGTGTCTTTACTTCCTCTTTGGTTGTGATAAGGTAATCAATATTAATTTGTTTTAACCCCAGCTGTTTCGAGATTGTTTTTCCTTGCTAAAATGTAATTATATGATAAAATGGATCTGAATTTAGTACACTCGGTTAATAAATTTTGTATGGAATTGCGACTCATTACAGATAATCTATTTATTGCGTATTGTGAATTTCATAAATACATCAAAATGCATGAAATGTGAAAACCTTCAATAAAAAAATCCTGCCTTGTCCATGGACTATGTCATTGGCATCACTCATGACAAACGCGAAAGTGATAAACCATTTGGTAACTGAATAATTACAGACAGGCAGTTCATTCATTTTTAAGATGTTCAGATAACATTGTGTGAGATAGTTCAGAGGATATTATGAGCTATCTCCAGGAATATCGGTGGTACATGGAGATTTAATACCCGGATGTTGATACAAGGGTACATGGAGATTTAATACCCGGATGTTGATTTTGTCCCCACAACAATATAACTATATAGCCTCAATTTAAGTGTGGGTTTTAATTAATTCACACCAATAAGAATAATTCAATAGCCAGCCTACAGATCCGGCAGCAGATGACATCTAACTCGCATCACGATTGGTGGAAACTGCCAGCTAAAGGGTCATTCATATACCCCTGACGTTTCATATATTCATATTCACCAGATGTTTCGGGCACATTCTCTTATACCCCGCTGTCAATGGTGACGGGGGACATGGTGATTTGAATGTGGTGATGTAGCCAATCAGATTGCTAGTTACAACCAGATGTGGGGACAAAGAAATTTATTTGACTGCGATCTTTTTCGATAATTTATTGTTGAGGGTATACCAAACAGCTGAAATTACCTAAAGAGTGAATTCATATGGTCTTCCTTAATATATTATTTATTTCCTTTCTATACTAAGTCGATTCTTCCACTGAATCATAAATGTATACATTGGAATTGTCTGTTATTCATCTGGAGCGGTATACAAAAAAAATAAGCAGATGCCAGATAATTCAAGTACAGAAGTATTCCTATTTATTGGAGGGAAATGTTCAGATAATAAGTGCAACAAAATTGCCATCTGTTGAACTTATTATCTGAACAGTTCCTAAGGGAACTACTCGTCAATGAGTATTTAGTACAGAAAGGGTTAAATATATTCTTTGAGAACTCGAAATGTATTAAGTAATTAAAGGGTTAGGTACAGGCCTCAGCCTAGGGGTCCAGAACAGGAAATTTAGTGAGACTTCAGGGAGAAGTGGGGAGACTACCAAAAATTGACAATTTTCAAATATCGCTTTATTTTATAACATCTGACAATAACATTTTTAAAAAAGATGAAATAAAACTAAAAACATTTGACTTTATTTGAAATTAGCTTAATTAATTGTTATTATACATTTAAAATTTTTGGAAATGTTTTGTGTAGCTATCATTTAAGCAAGACAATTATCAAGTAGTTAATTTTTTAACTAAATGAAAGTAGTATTATTTCCTAGACTGCAGCCTGGAAGATACGTTTGTACAGTCTGAATTATGATGCATGTAACTTTGTAAGTTTAATTTGGTCACGGCTGTAATGTGGGTGTCCGCTAAAATAAACATTAAGGACTAATTAACAAAGGAGTTGCAAAAGCTTTTATTAATTAATGGCCTCCCTTAATTAATGCCAACATCACTGGTATAATCCGATTAAAGCAATAAACTTGACATTATTTTATTTACGGAAGCGGTCTCTTCAAAAAGTCCGACGCGGTCTCTTCAAAAAGTCCGACGCGTTACCGAAACGAACTTCCGAAGCGCCTGGTACATACTCTGATAATGTCGTAATTGTTTTATATCTGAAAAGCGGGATGGCGGTCTTTTAAGTTAATTAAAACATTTATTTGTGACACTCACGATGTTCAGTAACAACACAGATGCGAACATCTCATCGTGTTTTCAGCGTGTCAAAACATTCGTGATTAACATCCATTACCGCAAAGAGATCGAACAAAGGCGACTGAATAACAACACAAAACAATAGGTCATATTTTATTTTTTATTTTAAACACTTGGGTCTTTGTCTCTGCATCGTCTGTTTCTTTTTGGGATGGCCGCCACAATTCATCTACCGGTATATACGGACATGTTCGGAAAAAAAACTAGAAAAAAAACCAAAAAAAATTCCCCCTAAAATTGAAGGCGACTTCGATTTCGCCTTAAGAGCGACGACAGGGCGAAGTCAGCGACAGTAAGGCGACAATCTCGCCCGAGTCGCCTTGTGAGCTGAGGCCTGGTTAGGTATCATTATTATTCAAACTTTTATTGCTTTTCAGAGCTCATTTCACACGAGACTGTGATATCCGAGCTGGAAGCCGACACACTTCACCACTTCGCTGGAGTTGGTCATGGTGGTGGTGCCTTTAGATGTGGACAGTTCTCACAGCTGGTCAGCATTGTCCTTAAGGTAATTATATATTCATTTATGTGCTGCTTTTTTCAGTATATAACCTTCAATGGGCTTCACACCGTTACTACAACTGTTGACTCATCAGCTGATTAAGGAATATTCTTCTTTCCTGATATGATTGCGCTTTTAAAGACATATGGACTTGTTCGGGTGCGTGAAACTGATAAGTTAGTAATCAGGTGCTATGGCAACTGGAGGAATGTAGCATTCTACTAACATCATCGAACATCTCAAGCAAATTGACCGTACCATATTCATTTAAAGCATGCAATGAGTGGTGCGAAGCCAACGCAGTATGCATGACCTTGCTCAAGGATCACAACTTGGTGTGGGATTCGAAATGGTGAACAATCCGACAATTGCACGTCGCTCAAAGCGGCCAAGACACTGCTGTGTCGAGACTCATAATAGACCAGCGACGTGTTACTAACTCATACCGCTGTGTGTACAGTGAATACAAGTCCGACACGCTAACCATTGGACCATGGAGTTTATATACAAGCCTTGAAATAGTGTCTCTGTCATTTGCAGAATGAGGTCCCCAGAGGGTGAATTTAGTGATGCTACCCCGCATAGCGGGCTAGCATGACCAAATTCACCCTCTGGGAACCTCATTCTGCTTACACATGAGCAGAATGAGGTCCCCAGAGGGTGAATTTGGTCATGCTAGCCCGCTATGTGGGGTAGCATCAATAAATTCACCCTCTGGGGACCTCATTCTGCAAATGACAGACACTATTTCAAGGATTGCTTTATATATTGAAGTTAGATAAGATTGTTGGTTGGTTAAATGAAATCTTGTATTATTGTCATTGGCACTTTCCTTGAACATTTTTAAAGGTAGAGAAGGAGAAATATGAGAAGGGAGTGAGCTGGCTTACTGAGATCCTCTATCAAACACAATTCCCAGCTGATCGGCTCAAAATCGTGGCTCAGAGAATGATAAATGACATAGCATCACATAAAAGAAAAGGCAGCTCTGTGGTTTGGATGGTTCTCAGAGCTATGCAGTTCTCAAGAGGTAAGCCGCAGTTAAGCCCCATAGGGAGCCTCGCATATATAAGAGAATATGCTGGCTTTCAAGGTAAATATTAATGGGCCAATGCCAGGCTCCCTATGATAGACTTGCATATATAAGAGAATTCACTGGCTCAGGGTTTTTCAGGCATCTCCAGACATGGAAGGGTTAACCCCATCTATACTAAATATTCATTGACAAGTATTTCCCTTAGGAAACAAGCCTTGAAATAGTGTGTCTGTCATTTGCAGAATGCGGGATAGCATCACTAAATTCACACTCTGGGGACCTCATTCTGCAAATGACGGACACACAATTTCAAGGCTTGTTAGGAAATGTTCATTTTTTTAACTTATTATTTGAACATTGCCACCAATTAATAGAAATCCATCTGTGATTGTAATGTCTTTTCGTCATCTTATTCTGTCATCTGCTATTATTACCTGAACATCCCTCCTAATAAATACTAGACCATTCCAATGTATACCTTTATGAGTGAATGGGAGAATCCATTAAGTGTGGAAAGTGTTAAACCATTGATTCTCCCATTCACTTCTGAAAGTATACCTTGGAATGGTCTATTCTCATGTGTGGGGACATTCTGATAATACAAGCAGACGGCAAGTAGTAAAAGACCATATCCAAGCCTTGAAATAGTGTGTCTGTCATTTGCAGAATGAGGTCCCCAGTGGGCTAGCAACACTCTTAACTTTCTAACTATTTTATATGATTTTGGTTACAGAAAGTAATATCTACTATGCAAGTATGATGAAGCAAGAGAAATTCCTGAAAAAAGTTCTCGAATTACTGGAATCAAATCCGGATGAAGTAAGTACCATCAAAACTTAATATTATATCACGACAACAACAAGAACAAAAATATAAACATATATTAAACTTAACTCAGCACCAATTATGGATATATGGCTACAAAAGATAAATGAAAAACTGTTGGAAAATTTACTTTTGAAAGTTTATTTGGCAGTAAATAAAGTCTGTTATTCGGTGTTTTATGTTTTTAGCCATATCCGGTTAACACTCAGGTATATAGGTCAAAGGATTTTGATTTGGGGGCATCTAACGTCAATTCTCAAACCACCCTCCTTTCCTGCACTAGATTTCCTACTATTTTCATCTTGAGATACTGCATTCAACCCCTCACATGGGGCCAGAATTTTCC
This sequence comes from Siphonodentalium dalli, assembly GCA_032622095.1. NCBI lineage: Eukaryota > Metazoa > Mollusca > Scaphopoda > Gadilida > Siphonodentaliidae > Siphonodentalium > Siphonodentalium dalli. The sequence continues at coordinate 61,989,326 of CP136069.1, read as the reverse complement.
AACTGGTACCTCAGTTGTTGGAAATTCTCAACACAAGCCAGACGACATTGGCGCAGGTTCGAACTCCAGCTCAAGAATTTTGTGTTGGGTGCTCCATGTAATCTGAAAACTTCAGTTTGAATGCAGGGTTTGACGTAGTGTATGTTTCACAATAATATATTATATAAAAACTCTTATATATTTACAGGTGGTTTCAAAGATGCAGCAAGTCCGAGGTTGTCTTGTTGCCTCCAAAAACATGCACATACACATGTTTGGTGATATACCCAAATTATCTCAGTCAATGACACCTTTGTTACCATGGAAACAGTTTGACAAAGATCACCCATCACCTGTCTCTGATGCGTAAGTTAATAATCTGTACTTGTTTGTGTCATCTCAAATAAAATATAAAAAAAGATGGAAAACTCATTTTTGACAGTTACAGTAATGCCCTATATAATCGACTCCTTTAACCACAGCAGAATTATGGGTAACTTTTCAGGATTTAGTCGGAAATATGGCTTGTTGCCATTCATCGGAAAGCTCTCAGGCTTTCCGATGAATGGCAACAAGCCATATTTCCGACTAAATCCTGAAAAGTTACCCATAATTCTGCTGTGGTTAAAGGAGTCGATTACTTAGGGCATTACTGTATATTGCCAATTAGATAACTTAATAAAATAATATTTTTTATAATTGCAGCTGAGTGTAGAGGAAATTATTTAAATTTAATTTTTTCCACAAACGTTGATTCAGGTGTATATCATTAAAAATTCTGTCATTGTCCATCATTTGTGACCTTACATTGTTTGTTCAACTTATTATCTGATATATTTAAGGCAATCCTTAGGGTGCTTATCTGCCTGTCTACTTATAATATTAAAATGTCCCTACAATTGAACAATATATTATTCCAATGTATATTTTTAGTACTAAATGGGGGAAACCATTCATGAGAGAATGAATTAAAGATGCATTATCCGAAATAACGCTCCCAAATTACTATTTCTTTGGGTTCGGGGGTAAAAAATAATTTATTCAAGTCGAGGAAACGACCCATCAAAGCTCAGAGTGATCAGATGTCAATTTTTGAAATTTGTTATTTCTCGAAATGTGTAATTATTTGTGGCCCAGAAAAAGAGTCAAATCAACCGTCTCAGACAAAATTGCGGATGAAGATAGATAACTCTAAAATCAAGTTCTAATAAGGCCAAATATCGTGATACCCAGCTGATAATACGGCCATATTTCATTGAACAACATGTTGATAAATAACCCGTTTTGGGAAATTTTATACCATAGTTGACCGCTGTTAGCATTATTTTATTGTAGTTAATAGATTCTGATAACAAAAGCTTATTTTGAAGAAATATTGTTGTTGTAACTTGATGATATAGGGACTGTCTGATCGGATTGAGTACGTTTATCCTTTCATTTAGAAGAACTATAGATGGCAACAAAACCACATCCTCATTCCCCATAGACATTGAATCTTCCTCATGTTTCCAAACCTGGAATATTGTGTCTGTGTCTGTCATTTGCAGAATGAGGTCCCCAGAGGGTGAATTTATTGACACTATCCCACACTGCAGGCTAGCATCACCAAATTCACCCTCTGTGGACCTCATTCTGTTTAGTTCTAATCTTCTGGGAAATTAACATTGTTTTTAGTTACTTTTTCCCTTCTGGGAAGTTTCTATATCCCCTAATTTGCAGAAGATAAAATGCATAAACGAGGTGACTAATGGGTGAGCATCGCCAACTTCAACTGGGAAAATTTCAATCTGATCCTAGGTCTCCCATAGCAGTTGAGGCCTAAGCAGAATGAGGTCCCCAGAGGGTGAATTTGGTGACATTAGCCTGCTGTGCGGGATAGCGTAACTAAATTCACCCTCTGGGGACCTCATTCTGTAAAAGGCAGACACACTAGATTCAGACATTGAATCTTCCTCATGTTTCAGATCGACAATGAAGAAGACATTTGAATATCTGCTCCCGCTCGACCAGGCGCAGGAGAAAAAAGTCATTGTTGGTGTGGGTTCCGTCGAGTCGTCTTTTCTACTCCAAGTCGTTCCAAGTATAAACTCTCCCATGCATGCTGACCTACCTGCCCTGTTGGTGTTCACCCAATGCATGACTCTATGTGAGGGTCCGATGTGGCGACAGATTCGAGGACTAGGATTGGCTTATCATTATGCGTGCGTATTATTAATTGCTGAGTTAACCCTTTCATGGTGGGAGCTGGTGCAGCATTAAAGACCCTGTGCCAGTGCATTCTCTTATATATGTGAGTCTCCCATAGGGAGCCTCGCATATATAAAAGAATGCACTGGCTTACAAGGTCAATTAAAATTTTGTTAGGCCAATGTATTCTGTTATATATGCGAGGCTCCCTATGGGAGACTCGCCTATATAAGAGAATGCATTGGCACAGAGCTTTCACAAAATTTCAGGAAGCTCTAGTATTGGCAGGGGTAAAGTCACATGCCGGTTTGTTACCTATCTTGATACCGTAGCCTGAGTTCGATAATTCTAGATCCAATTTTATCTAGACTGCTGCAAACCATCATCCCAAAATTATAAATGTGACAAGGAGTTGATTGGATGAAAATATTACACCAAACTGCCCAGAATTTTAATTTCAATGTTCACAATACAGTCATACTGGTTTTAGTATTATTAATAATAAGAAAATAATGGTTCTAGTAATAAAGATCAGAAAATAACTGATATAATAAAAATATCTCAATTTATCCGATCTTTACACTCCTCTTATCATCCCACATATAAGAGTATGAACACAAATCTATGCGCAGGTGAAATACTGAGGTGACCGGTATGAAATAGTTTTACTTCTCCCCTGTGACAAGTAGAAATTTCAGAACATTTCGAGCCCTGCCTTGAATTTCGTCTTCCCAAGTGAAAAGTCCTTGAATTTTATCCATGTCTTGAATACTACTTGAAATACACCCTACCCCTCAAATTGCTTGAAATTCCCAGTCATTTCGGACTGGTTGTCCCTGATTGTGACAAACTCCGCCCATATATTGATACAATCGATACTGATACAATATCTGCACTTATCCCAAACACGTAAATCAGAGATATATTTATTTTGTGTATATTTTACTGTGATATGTGCACATTTCTGGTACAATTCCAGGAAGTACTATGTCATTGTCTGACAACAATCAATTTGAACTGTGCTTACGACATCATCAATTTTATTTCTGGCTTGAATAGTACTTGAAAAGCACCAACCCCCCTTGAAAATTACTTGCCACATGTTGCAATTTGGTGGTCATGGCACGTTGGGGTCATGGTGTGAAGTAATTTCAATGAAGCAATGCCCTACATTCAAGTTCCATGGCACAATACATATATGAGTGTACATATTTAGTTATGGCTGACTCAGAGAGGTAATTAATATTTCAGGATGTTCGTGAACACCGAACTTGGCATGCTCTACTTTCTACTTGGGAGATCTACACACATCGTCAATGCATACAAGGAAGGCAAGAACATCATTGTAAGTATGGTATTACTGAAACACATTTTCAGTTTTTTTAATGAACCTTTGTAACTTTTTTATAATTCTTCCTAACGCAGCACTTTTATCATAATATTACTAACCTGGGTACCTTTATCAATAAACATTGGTGTGAGCGATATTAATATTACTGATATCGGTTACTATAAATAACTATCCGGATTTCCCACCTCAGCAAAACGTCATCAATGTACTTGGCATGTGCCAGCATGCTCAGTCTTGCCCTCGACCAATAGTGTGGTTTAACCTGTTTCTTTCGGGGAAATGGGTTTTAATCAGATTTGGGGGAAAAAGTATGATTGGATGAGAGCTGTGGAGGGAAATAAAGAAGATGGAAGATGGAGATAGACATGAGTTCTGGAGTTCATTTTGCCATTTTGAACACTGTAAACTGATGTAGAATGATTTGTTTATTGTAGCTTACGATAGTAAAATAGTCCTTAACCCTTCCATGACTGGAGCTTCCTGAAATTTTGCGAAAATCCTGCGCCAATGCATTCTCTTATGTATGTGATCCTCTCATAGGGAGCCTTCCATATATAAGAGAATACATTGGCCTAACAATATTTACCTTGACCATGTACGCCAGTACATTCTGTTATATATGTGAGGCTCCCTATGGGAGACTCGCATATATGTAGAGAATGCACTGGCACAGGTTCTTTAATGCTGCACCAGCGCAGCTCCCTTGGCTAAGAGTTAAGGTGATAAAAGCAAACGACAGATAATTCAAAGTGCAGAAGGAGCCCTATTTATTGAGGGAAATGTTGAGATAATATTTAAGTGCAACAATATGACCTATGGTCGTTTGTTGAACTTATTATTTGAACAATTCCTATGTGATAACTACTATTTTAAGGTACCTGTCAATCACAAGCATAAAACTATTTATTGTAAACTGATTATGTTCATATAGACGACAAATAGGCTATCTTGAATTTTGTTCAGGAGTCCTTCATTTCTGGCGATGAAGAAGAATTCACAGATGTTGAGTTGGAAGCTGCGAAGAGTAGCTTGATATTCGAACTGATAGATGAAGTGAAGACTCCGTCAGCGGCCAGCTCACAGTCCATGTTATCATATTTCATGGGTGTGGAACCAGACTACCAAATGTGAGTATGCACAGATAAGTCACATGAATTTGTATATATATATGTAGAATACACCCTCTTTTGAATACAAAAATTATGTCGCAAGAGGGATAGCTGGTTGTTAAAAAAATGAGTCAGTCAGATTCTCCAATTCAGCTATAGAAGTATACATTGAAATTGTCCATTATTCATTTGGAGGAGTGTTCATATACTACAAGTAGACAAAAGACTAGGGATCTGCGAATCGGGGATTTTGTATCAAATTGAATCTTCATATCGAATCTCCTTCCTGATATCGACATCAAATAGAATCTCGAATCGAATTAGCTAATGATTGACATTATTTACCAGTGTTTATTTCACTGTCTCATAATAAAATACTGCAAAATTCATTAGATTCTATACAACAATGTTAATCTCCATAAACATCCGTTAGAACTTGTGATTTTTGAGTAAAATCATGACATAGGCAAGTCACTCTCAGTCTCATGGAGTGTTTGGGATATGTTGCATCAAAGCACAATCAACTCATTATTGATTAATTAAAATTTATAAAAATAAAGTACCAAATAAAATATAAATAACAATAGATAAAACATCAAAAACATGGTATATTAAGACATAATATATGTATAGATAAGACAGGAACATGGAGACGATAAATTTTAGATGATTTGAAATGTCATTTAAAAATGTTGCATCGTTAGAATAGTAGTTTTGTACTCTTGCATATGCGTTCAGATTTAAACAGGTGCCTAACTAGATAACTGAATGCTTATTTAACACATTGCACGGGGATTACAACACTGACATTTTGTTTTTACATCAATCATTGCACTGAATTCGACTCTTATTATTACAACCACTGTCCAAGCTAAACACTAATTAGCTAAACATACACGATGGTAGTGTATTGTCACCAATACAGGTTTTTATCAACCTGTCACAATGAATGTCATGAAAACGGCTGCTCAGAGTTGAATGTATAGACCAGAAATTTAAACTTATAAAGGATCCCCAGTCTACACTAGAGCCAGCCCGAGCTCAGCATCAAGTATGTCAAATCTACCGCAAGTGTGTTCGGTTGGTATATTATCGCTTCCTCTTTCGGAGGTAAATATTTATGTATTCGTTCACTTTTGGACTAGAAAAGATGTTCAAAATAGAGAGTTTCCGGTCTACAGAGGCAATTTTTAGTGAGAGTGCACTCGGGACCCGGAAAATTTGGTCGGTATGGAGAGTGATTGGGTTTATAGAGGGTCCGGTTTGGAGAGGTTTTACTGTAGTATGAATGCGATATTACCCATAAAACACAATTTGTGTGAACCGAGCATATGTTTATATACAACATGTAAAGAGTGTGTGATAAGCTGAACACTCAACACTGTGGCAATTTATTTCTGTGATAGTGATTCACGGTGACCCATTCAACACCAAAATCTTGAGTGGCGAGGATTAACGAGCGCTATGTCAGTATGTTGTAAACAATACAGTGGCAATTTTTACCAAAGTTCTTATAGTGGCGTCTCCCAGGTGTTGAGCGTTTAGTGTATTGCACAATCTTTACACTCTGCACTGTATAATAATATGGCTTTTGTTTGCTAAGGCATATAATAACATTCTATTTATGATTGGTATAACAACAAGATATGTCTACATTTTAATATGCTTTCTGTTTATGGCAGCTTTAACAGATGTGACTTTTTTAACAGCAATACCATCGCGAAGGCCATCCGTATCTTTAAGGGTTGGGAATCGAGAAGAATGCCATTGGTCTGATACTCACCCCAACCCCACTGTAGACACCCATACTGGTTCACTAAATTCATTGAAATAAGTTTAAATCTTTTTCAATATGGCATTTCAGGAAAATAATCCAAAAGGTGTCAGAGGTCACTATAGATGACCTTGAGCGAGTGGGAACAGAATATGTCGCTCCACTGTTTGACCCTACCAAGGTCAGATGCGCCGTCTGCTGTAACCCATCAAAGGTTGAGGAAATAGCAAAAGATTTCAAAGAGTATGTATTCATCTAGCAATATTGTTTGTATCCATCTCACCCTTTTCATCCAGCTTCCTGATTTGAAGATTAACATTCACATGGAGCTTACATCATAATGCTTAAGAATTGCATCCAAGCCTGCAAATAATGTATATCATTTGCAGAATGAGGTCCCCAGAAGGTGAATTTAATGATGCTATCCCGCACAGTGGGCTAGTATCACCAATTTCACCCTCTAGGAACCTCATTCTGCTAAGGCCTCAACAGCTATGGGAGACCTAGGATCAGATTGAAGTTCCCCTGTTGAAGTTCACCCATTAGTCACCTCGGTTATGTGATTTATCTTCTGCAAATTAGAAGATATAGAAAATGAACAGGAGGGGGGGAAATAGTAACTAAAAACAATGTTAATTTGAGACTATAGATAATTTCCAGAAGATGAGGGCAAAGCTGAGGTCCCTAGAGGGTGAATTTAGTGGTCCGTCACACTTTTGAGTACCTTCATGGTGTAATCATCTCCTCCTACAGATTTCATCCCAGAGATTTGAAACTTCAGAATATTGTTACCCACATATTGAAGATGTGCAACATGTATATAGATGACGGAAAAATTATTTTTTTATGGAGTTTATTAACCCTTTTCAACATTTTTTAAAATTTCTTTAACAAAGCGGCATCGACTTGCCACATTTTCGGGGGACACTGTGGTCGGCTGACCTTTTATTTTTTATACACAGCTATATTTAATTTAAACTTACTAATATTTTCATAGGTAAATAAATAAGGCCAAAAAAAAAAAGGTTTTGATTCTCGGGCAATTTTTTTGGAGAATCGATGAGGGAGCGAGGGTTTTATTTTATTTTTTATTTTTGTTATGGGGATAATGCCCATAGTTAGCATGGGTTATTATACCTCCCAGGATAAGAAAATCTAAGGAGAACATTGTTTTGATATAAACTAATGTATTCCACTATAAAGAATGACCAATTATCACATTATACTACCCGTACATCATATATATATTGTTGGTATATTTGATATATGTATGTACCTTCTTATAGTATATATCTATTTATATCAGACCTGTTTACTTTCATAATTGGAAATAGGGAGATTTGTCCTCAGAAATAGGGAGATTTAGTGAAAAATAGGGAGATTTTTTTCAATGTCAGTAACATGGAAAACACTTCATATTTTTTATTTAAATGTCATAGACTGTTTGTTGCTAATGTTTGTTGCATTTAATTTTAGTTTGCATCTGCCACACCTCAGTTACATGTTTCTTGATTTTCTGCATTCAAAGGCACACCCTTTCGGTAGTACATGTATTCACAGTTTAGTACATCTATTATCTATGCACAATTAACGGCCTTGACACCGACTACCGAGTGTCTCTAATTTCTAAAATCACTGAATCATTGGGAATAAAATTACGATTTTTTCGGTTATGGATCATGCTTTATTTCCAACAAGCCAAAATACAACGATTAAAAATATATTTGCACACTATAAAATGGTGCTCTCGGATAATTTTGTCGCCAAATATATTCAGTAACATCGGTGAATTTAACTTAATTAAAGAGAATACGCATGGACAGATTTGTTTGAGGTCTACGGAATACAACAAAGACGGAAACGGAACTAAAACAATCAAAGTTTAAATCAGGATTATACATTTTATATCTATCTATATACTTTAATATTTATCCATCTATACTATAGTAACTATATATGCTAGCCATAAAAACTTCAAATACTATTAAATTAAACCAGCATACACATCGCCAATACGCACCATATTTCTTTCCGGTTTGCGTTCCCGAAATTGGAAATCACATCAATGTTTACGTTGTCAGTATCAAAAGGCTGAAATGAAACACAGAAATCACACCAGAAAGATGGCGGCCAAATTACACTTACAAGTTACAGTTTCCTTTCTCTATGTTCCCTGTCTGTTTAGTTTTAATACTTCTAAATATTCTGTCAAAATGATGAATAAAACTCTATTTGGTTGCAGAAATGTCTTTTCTAATCCCACAACCTAAGACCAAGCAAGTAGTATATAATTGTTTGATTCAAAACTGTCATCAAAACCGTGAACAACTTCAAATCAATTATCAACCGTTGACCCTGTTCACGTACACAGTCTTTGAATTTACCGCTCATCCTATTGTTGTCATTCACAAACTAAAAATAACGCACCCCGTTTTCCATGACGTCACTTTTGCCTGGTCGCCAGATCCCTGACTAATAGTACGTCCTGCACGGAAACACATTTGACTTAATAAACTTGGGGTTTGGGCAGCTTGTGGTGACAATATACCTGGTAGTTATCGTTGCCTAGTGTCTGTTGTTGAATACCAACACATACACCATTGTATGTCTATCATATTCGATGTTTGAAACATAACTAATTTCTCTTTTCTAGTTTCCCATTTTCGTGTTATCATTTGACAGCATCGGTCAATTTGAAAACCGTAATAAAATGCTTCAACGCGGGCCTTTTTTTTTGTGGCCTAATAGGGGTATATTATTTTTTATACGCCCGTTTTGAAAAAATGGGACATATTATGTTATTGGTCCGTCCGTTTGCTTTTACGTTTCCTGATGATAAGTTGATAACTTTAGTAAATTTGAACTGAATGAAATTTGGTATGAGTCCAAAATACAGGTCAAGTTCAAATTTGGGTTCCGCCCTCTAATTTTCACCACAGTTATGGCCTTTTGTTGAAATTACCACACGTGTATTTTGTCATGCCCTGGCAATGGTCTAGTTTAACTTTAAATTGATGTGAAACACTCCGCTTAGGTGTTGAGATTGGAATAACAAATAATCATGGAAAAATAAGTTCTTTTCATAAATTTGCTTTCCAAAAAAGTGTCATTGTTATAAACGAATTACATGCAGAGATGTTGTTGGCAGAATCATTGCCGTAATGTTTATGCCAAATAAATTGTCCTGAATAAAGTAGTAAATATTTTTTTTTCATTTCAGGTTGGGACATGAAATGAAAATATTAGCATCAATAGAAGATGACATGCTAAGCAGTCTTAACTGACGTGGCCATTTAATCAGAACTCAGAGTCAATAGTCTACTGAGAAAGATCTAGTGCTATAAATGACAGCTCGATAACAACTAGAGATCAGGACATGTTGACTCAGTTGAAGTGCTATATGCTGTGGATATACTGGTATACCCAGAAATGTTGGCTGCTCTGATATGAAACAGTAGAATAGGACCCTGTTTGATTCAAGCACGATGGGCTAGCATCACCAAATTCACCCACTGGGAACCTCATTCTGCATAGGCCTCAATTGCAATGGGAGACATAGACTAAGATTCAAGTTCCTAGATGGTGAATATTGTAATGTACACCCATTGGGAACTGAAATTATGCAATGTGTCGTCTGCCAAATTGGGTTTATAGAGAAACTAAAACTAAAACAGAAAACAAATATTTGTGAAGAAGTTTCTATAGAAACTAAAACACCTGTTAATTTGATAATAAAGACACTTTCCAGAGAAGATGAGGCCGAATCAGGATGAGATCTCCCGAGGGTGAATTTAGTGATACTAGCCCGCTATGCGGGGTAGTGTCACTAAATCCACCCTCTGGGGGGACCTCATTCTGCAAATGTCCGACACCTTTTTCTCTGGCCTGTGCATGAGGATATCATTTCCAGACTGAAGATATTTTTAAAAGCTATCATCTCTTGTCAAAATATAAGGGCAAAATTGTTTGAAAGCACACACATTATTTATTGACATAATCATTTTAATGGACCGAACACATCCCTGGAACGTTCGCAATTGTCAGCATAGAGATATCAGTGCTGCCGTCATAAGGAAAGATTTCTATCATCATTTGAGTGGAGGTTTCAATACGCATGTTAGGAATCAGAATGACCTTGTATTTCAAACATCATTTGTACCACAAAGCGAACATTTACTTCATTATTAAAGCTTTTGAGGATTTATATTTATCATGTTTTATAGTCTTGTGGTACCTTACACTTAAGCCTGGATATAGTGTGTCTGACAGAAGTTGAAGTTCACCCATCAGTCACCTCGATTATGCATTTTATCTTCTAAAAATTAGGGAATATAGAAACTAAACAGAATGGAAAAAATAGCTAAAAATAATGTTAATTTGAGACTATAGATTCTCCCAGAAGATGAGACCTAATCAGAATGAGGTCCCCAGCGGGTGAATTTGGTAATGCTAGCCTGCTGTGCGGGATAGCATCACTAAATTCACCCTCCGGGGACCTTATTCTGTAAATTTCAGACACAATATATCCAGGTTTGCTCACACTAATTAATGACAGAACGCAATGCACACCCAGAATCAAGAACCTTTTACTAAACATTTTGCAAAAGGCATAAGGGATATACTTTGAGACCCAGATCTCATGTGAAATGTTATGTGACAATACACCAATAGTTGTAAATAAGATTCAAGAATTTGATGCACATCATTGCCCATATTTGTTTTGCATAATTATAACCCGGCAATGAAGTTATGGGGTGCATATTGGAATGGAGGTGGGGCCATGTAAGTCTGAATTAAAATTAAAAACCAGATTGAATGCAAATCATAAGTCACCTACCCTCAGGCATGGCACATGTTGTGATGTAATAAGTTAATTAGTAACATGTGACTGCAGGGGCATTAATCTGATATTACACACAAATCTTCATATTGAGGCAGTTAAACACACATGGCTGGTTCGAAGCTTGTTTCATATATATTATTGGGGGAAAGCAGATACCAAAATGTAAATAAAACTGATATTCATGGTATTTTACTGAACATTTACCAGCACTTATATAATTTTTAATTTTCTGTACTTTTGACATGGCTTCTGTTCATTGCTGTCAAGCCTGCAAATAGAGTGTGTTCATTTGCAGAATTAGGTCCCAAAAGGGTGAATTTAGTGACACTATCCCGGACAATGGGCTAGCATCACCAAATTCACCCTCTGGGACCTCATTCTGCTTAGAATTAACATTGTTTTTAGTTACTTTTTCCCTGCTGGGAAGTTTCTATATCCCCTTATTTGCAGAAAATAAAATGCAGAATCGAGTTGACTAATGGGTGAACATCACCATCTTCAACTAGGGAACTTCAATCTGATCCTAGGTCTCCAATACTGAATAGCAATTGAGGCCTAAGCAGAATGAGGTTCCCAGCGGGTGAATTTGGTGAAGCTGGTCCACTGAGTGGGATAACCTCTCTAAATTCACCCTCTGGGTACCTCTTTCTGCAAATGACAGACACACTATATCCATGCTTGTGTCTAACATGTTTAAAGATGGTCTATCTCATCCTGGCACCACTTTCTTCAACAACAAAAATTATATGAAACTCATTTTAAAGGCACCTTAGATCTAATGTTCATAAGCAATCACACAAGAAACTTCTGGTGTTACAAAAGTTTCACATGAAAGTGTTTTAAAGATAAATTTTAATTCAAAATGTAGTACCATAATGTTCTAAAAATAGCCACATAAACTGTCCAGATTTATAGAAAAATTGATTTCCTAGAGACGGAAGCTCCAGTTGACTGGTTTCTCTAAATAGATTATAGATATACCATCTTTAAAGGCCCACTTAATTTTCGAAACTGAATTATTTTTTTTTATAGTGCCCAGCCTTGACATATGGTTTTAATAATAATCTATGCACAATAAAATATGATTAAAATACTATAATTCATCACCATTTGGAACATCTTTGTCTCAGAAGGTGCCCATAGAGTAATAGAAAATAGCTGAAATCATAAACTCATTTCCCCTGTTATGGCTCCCAGAATGCAACAGAATTCAAACTTTAGTTTTATTTTCAATGGAAGCAGGTGGAAGGGGAATAACCTAATCTAAATATATAGAGTTATTCTCCTTCCATTTAAAATAATAGACCGTGCAGAAACTTAAAGGTACTCAATCCGATCAGAGGGTCCTATATTACTATTTCTTTGGCTTTGGGGGTAAAAAATATTTTATTCGAGTCGAGGAACCCACCCATCAAAGAAAGCTCAGAGTGATTAGATATCGATTTTTAAAATCTAATAATTTTCAGTTATGTAGCCCACAAGTTGGCAGAACACGTGATCAAAACGGACAAATTGCGGGTGTAAGATGGATAACTCTAAAATCAAGTGGTTATTATTGTTAATAGTAAGCACTTGGTTATTATTGTTAATAGTAAGCACTTGATTTTAGAGTTATCCATCTTACACCCGCAATTTGTCCATTTTGATTACGTGTTCTGCCAAGTTGTGGGTACATCTCCGAAAATTAATAGATTTCAAAAATCGATATCTAATCACTCTGAGCTTTGATGGGTGGGTTCCTCGACTCAAATCAAATATTTTTTACCCCCAAAGCCATAGAATTGATGTCGGTAACTCAGTTCAATTTACAATGTTCTGGAGCTTCCTCTTTCAAATGGTATACAATATGACATATATTTTATATAATGTGATCTGGGGTTAAAAAATTAAGTGGGTCTTTAAGATTCATACTTTTGGTTTCACTACATACATTACTGATGTGATGGAATAAAAGATTCTTCTCATTGATACACTCATGTTGTCTCATCTATAAAGTATTTTGGAAACTCACATAGAGAATGACCTTTCTCTTGAGTAGGTATATTTATTATCTGCAACCAGTCTGGTTTTCAGTGTAACTTTTTTAATTCTGGGTTGGAGCAATCATAGCATTAACCCTTTCAAAGACCATGTGCCAGTGTATTCTTTTATATATGTGAGTCTCCCATAGAGAGCCTCGCATATATAAGAGAATGCACTGGCTTACAAGGTCAAGATAAATATTGTTAAGCCAATGTAATCTCTTATATATGCGATGCTCCCTATGGGTGACTCGCCTATATAAGAGAATGCATTGGCACAGGATTTTCACAAAATTTCAGGAAGCTCCAGTCATGGAAGGGTTAAGATGCAAGGAGACAGAGTAACATGAATGCAGTCAATCTAGGAATAACAAGGAGGGAGAGATAATGACAGTTATGAACCACAAGGGGGTAGAAGCAATGCGAGTCTGGTACTGAATGGCGAATATTGAACCCATTGCATGGGGAATAGTAAAACTTTAACCAGTGTTGTGAAAATAGATTTTATCACACTATCATCATTATCTGAAAATATAAGAACTGACATAACAAGAATGAGTCTGGGAAAAAACTAGACCATTTTCTATGAAAAACTTTTTACCCTAGCAGTAGTCAAAGTGTCCTTCGTCAAGTTTGACGGAAACCAGATAGTGAAATTGGTTGGGATAATGATGTTTTACGCATTTTTTAGGGAGAAGATGTCTCCCAAATCGACCCCTTGGCTGATCACCAAGCCTTGAAATAGGGTGTCTGTCATTTGCAGAATGAGGCCCCCAGAGGGTGAATTTAGTGATGCTACCCCGCATAGTGGGCTAGCATCACCAAATTCACCCTCTGGGAACCTCATTCTGCTAATGACAGACACACTATTTCAAGGCTTGCTGGTCACTGGGGCATTCTCCTCTTAAGGTCCTACTTAATGCTCTCATTTTAAAGGTGTGTTCCAACTTTTCTGGGTGAAAATTGATTGAAAATGAGATGTGGTATATTCATGGTTCAAGGCATCCAGATTAATTGTTACTACATGTATACTGGTAAATAAATAAGTAAAAATTGTCGAGGCTCAAAATAAGTGGCCGGTCAAGGTCATTGTCCTACGAAAAATAGCTTATGTCCAGTGCACTTCTGTATCTATCGGACATTTTGTCCAATGCAATTCTTTAACTCTTTCGCTGCCACCCCGCCACACGGACATTCTCCCCAGTGCCAAGCATTCAGGGTGTAAATACAAGTATTTTATGTATATGTGGGTAATTCAATGACTATCGGGTAATTATCGGTGTATTTAGTTGAAACTTTACATGTGGGTATATATGACATTGACCTATCACATGCCCCGACGTGGAGACCCATTCAAGGTCAAAGCCTTTGGGTCACGTGCCATTGTCGGCCATCTTGGATTTGCTTTAATTTATGTTTTTCGGTAATTTTTTTCAATTCATATATGATTAAATGTTTGTTTTTTGTTCTATTGTTCTATCCCATTAATTAATGCTTCACCAGTTAATCATATTCCGGCTACTATTCCGTATTTTTCACCGACCTCATTCCAACAGAATTTTTGGACGCTAAACTGATCAGCAGAAAGGAGGCCGCCAAGTCAATTATGATGTCTATTTTCCACTCATATATCGCATCCCATGCACCAAAAGTTAATTTGTCAATGGTATATTCTGGCTCGGACTGTACTCATAGAACTTCAGGAGTAGCATGATTTTGACTGACCTTTCTTCTAAATTGTCAGCGCGCACCAGCACTCTACATAAAATAAATGAACCCCCGTTCTAATGCAACAAAACAATATAATTACGACCCGTAAACCAGGTGCACCCCGAACTCGCATAAATGCGTATTTGGCAGCGACTGGGTAACTCGCATTTATGCGAGCTTGGCATCGAAAGAGTTAAACAATCTGTATCTGTCCAAGGAGCCACTTCTGGCCAAATAGACATTGAAAGTAAAAAAAATTTTTTTTTAAATTTCAGATCAATTCATTGTGAATATAATTGTGTCAAATTGCATGTGTTAATTTATTAATCGAACTTTTGAAAACAAAAATAACATGGGTTTTTCCTAGGTGGTAATTGGACGCTCACTAAAATGTGCGCATCATAGACGAATAATAAGTCAATTGGAAATTTAAATACTGTCTCTCACAGTACATCTGAAAATTTGGCATGCACCATTTTGAAATGACCAACACCATCCATTTGGTGCCTGTCATTTTGACAAGTCAGTAAAAAAATTATTATTTTGAGCTTTGCTACATGCATGGAATTTAAATGACCTTGGCGACTGATCTCGTTATTACATTTTTCTATACTCATAACCACATGTACCGATATAGTCTGATAACCTGGGAATTCCCAGAAGAATAAAAATTAACCATTGAAACATCAAACATAAAGAGCAACCAGATTTAATGATTCCCAGATATATTTGTTCCCAAATTAAAGCATTTTGTACCATGATGTTCCCTTGGAATATACATAAAAGAAATGAAAGTTACTAGTTACCGGTACATGTATGTAAAATATTTTATTCTCATAAACCATAAAGTTGGTATGTGTGTATATCCCAGCTAAAAATACAGGCCAAGTTCGAATATGGGTTCCGTCTAATTATTTTTCATGAGGTTCCGCCCTTTTTCGCATTTTACCGATTTCATTAACATTTTACATGAGTTACGGCCCTTTTTCGACTTAGAATTTGACCGTCTTTTAACATTTATGGTTTCCGATCGATAACTCCAGTTTGAATTATTTGATCTGAACCAAAGTTGCAATGTGTATTTCCCAGCTAAAGATACAGGCCAAGTTCGAATATGGGTTCCGTCCAATTATTTTTCATGAGGTTCCGCCCTTTTTAGACTTTTACCGATTTCATTAACATTTCGGTTTCCGACCGATAACTCCAGTTTGGATTATTTTATCTGAACCAAAGCTGGTACATGTATGTGTGTATCCCAGCTAACATTTTTTACTTAGAATTATTAACCGCATTTTGGCATTGAAATTAGGGGTATATCAGATATTCTTTGTAAGCTCAAATTATTATTATATTTTGCGGTAGTACAAATCGAAATGGCTACAGGACATATTTTGCTATGCCCAAGCGATGCTCTTGTTAACATTTATGTACAAAAAAGTATTATTTAATTGGATTTTATTTTTGAAATGTCATTGTTCTTATTGATCACAGAGATGATGGACTACATGTACATGTACATGTACTTTATCCCATATGTTTTCTGAAGTTCGACATTCCTTTAATCCAACAGTTGCCACCGAGATCAGGTCCTCACCATTACCAATAATTCCACAATCCCTTGGAATCTGAGTTTGTTAAACAAAAATAATATTTTAACAAGAGCATCACTCAGACGTGGCAAAATACGCCCAAGGTAATTTCAACAAGAGGTGTGCACTCGCGTGCTAGCATACCCCCACCATGGCAAATTCAACCCGCATTATACGTAAACCCAACAAAAAAGATTTTTAACTTTAAAGAAAAATTTGGATTAATAATATCGATATGGTGTCGCAAGAAGCTTGTACAGAAAAAAAAGACGGACGGACCCAAAACTGTGGTAAAAATCATTGTTCCAAACCCATATTCAAAGAAACTTCCGGAAAATATCCTAACTTGATAGCATCCACAAAAAAAAAATCCCAAAATATTCTAAGTCAAAATAAGTCGAAAATGAAGTGTAATGTTAGGAAAAACAGTCCGAGCCAACCCTGAGCCACATCATGTAGAGAGGGTGTTGTGAGAAGCATGTATACAAAAAATTATTGAAATCGGTTCATATTTGTTAAAGTTATTAAGTCAGACAGAATTTTCTAAGTCAAAATAAGTCGAAAAGTAAGACGTAACTTAAAAAAAGAAAGTCGGACCGCACCGCAATTAGCATCATGCGGGGAAGCGGTCCTAAGGAGATTGCATACAAAACATTATTGAAATCGGTTCATAGTTGTTCGAGTTATGAGGTCGGACGGACGGACACACAGAGGGAGAAAGTGTGACGGACGGACAGACGCAGTCAATCCAGTATACCCTCCATTTTATATGGGGGTATAACAATAGGCCATAACTGAGGTGAAAATTGGTGGGCGGAACCCAAATTCGAACTTGAACTGTATTTCTTAAGTAAACTCACATACCAAATTTCATTCCATTCAATTCAGACTTAATTTTCAGTGCAAATTCCAACAAAAATGGCTGTAACTCTGTTAAATATTGGAAGCGAACTTGACCTGTATTTTGTGCTATTAAACCCACATACCAAATTTCATTCCATTCAATTCAAAATTTCTAAAGTTATCATCCAGAAACAACAAGAGCATCGCTAGGGCGTGGCAAAATACGCCCTTTAGCCATTTCCAATTGTACTACCGCAAAATAAAATAATAATTTGAGCTTACATTTGAAGAAAATCTGATATACCCCTAATTTCAATGCCAAAATGCAGTCAAATTCTAATTGGCCTGTAGTTTTAGCTGGGAAATACACATACCAGCTTTGGTTCAGATCAAATTATCAAAACTGGAGTTATCGGTCAGAAACCAAAATGTTATGAAATTGGTCAAATTCTAAGTCGAAAAATGGCCCGTAACTCGTGAAAAAATAATTGGACGGAACCCATATTCGAACTTGGCCTGTATTTTTAGCTGGGAAATACACATACCATCTTTGGTTCAGATCAAGTAATCCAAACTGGAGTTATCGGTCGGAAACCAAAAATGTTAACAGATGGTCAAATTCTAAGTCGAAAAATGGCCATAACTCATGTAATAATAATTGGTTCAGATCAAATAATCCAAACTGGAGTTATCGATCGGAAACTGAATATGTTAACGGACGGAGAGACTGATAACATAATACGACCTTTTTTCAAAAGGGCGTATAAAAATTAAGTGCAAATTCCAACAAAAAGGGAATTGTCTGTATTTTGTGCTAGTAAAGCCATGTATGAAATTTAAGTCCATTCAATTCAGACTTACTAACTTATCATCAAGATACGAAAAAGCAAAAGGGACGGACCAGTGTGTGCAGAGAGGTGTAGACGGAATGTTAATATTTCCAGGATAGTTAACTCTGCAAAACCTATGAACACTACCGTACATCATTCGCCAAAAATTACAATTACTCCGTTACTGAGAGAAAGTGAGTTTCTTTTTAACAGAAATTTGGTGAACTACCATATACCTGGGTTATTACGATCGGACCTGCCAATAAAAATGTTAGATGTCATAGGAATGCATTTATTCAATGGTAGTATTACACTAGAAAGAGAAAAATACAGTACAATGTACCAGTATGTGTGTAATACATGTAGCTTGGCACTTCATAGTAAATTACCACCATTTTATCTGGAACGAAATCCGAGGCCGACTGAGACACAAAAATTTGCTCAGATGATGAGTACAGATATGACTGGTACAGGTACCAAAGCAATGCTGTGATAACGGGTTTCAGTGTACATGTATGTGGTACGAGAATTTTCCTTGAGAATAACACGGATGTGAATTCCCACAAAGTTGGCCTAATTTTCATCAGGTATTCTCGGCTCACATAAAGGTAAATTATGAGACATCTCATTTCCTCGTCACCTTTGTCCATGCCAAGTAGCATGCAAATATTACTCCGAACACAACAACCGACACAACCATACATGTACATGTAGGTTTCCAATTCTCCTTTCTGAGATTCTTCAAGTCTTGTTTTTGCTTTTCAATGGACATCCTTATATCATTCATTTCACCTTCCATTGAGGTCCTATCACTGTCTTTCATTTTCCGCGTTCTTAGAGTTTGTTCAATCTCATCCAGTGTTTTCTCATAATCGACGATGTTTGCCTCAAGCTCTTCTATTTTTTGCACTATAGTTAGAGCCATTTTAAGTTTTTATAACTAATTAACAGGTTAAAAGAAACCTATATTTAGTACATGTACGGTATCTTCAGTTCTTTCACGTACATTGTATGCAAAAGTCAAGAATAGGCGTTCCGGGGAAAACTTGCTACATTTACTAGTATGCACAATACCCTAAATAGTAGATAGCAAATACTACTCCAAAAATAGCAACAGACACAACCATAGATTTCCAATTTTCCTTCCTCAGTTTCGTCAAGTCTTTTTTCTGCTTTTCGATGGATTTCTTTATTGTATTCATTTCATCCTCTATCGAGGTCCTTTCGCCGCTTTTAATTTTGCCCTGTCTTAATTTTGTTTCTATATCATCCAGTCTTTTCTCATAATCGACAATGTTTGCTTCAAGCTTTTCAATTTGTTGTGCTATTGTGGGAGCCATCTTATCAATGTTCGATGACTAAAATAGAGTTGTCCTCCAGAACACCGGTAATGCGGTATATACCCTAGTCACTACAGATATCCTGGTGATCGAAGTAGGAAAAACAGTCAAATTGTTAGATATAAAAGCTACAGCTTTTTAACATCAAGTCACTGAATTGGTCGCCTTCTGCAAAGTAACCAATATCATCCGAACCCTTTCCGTTGGGGTAACGAATGGGCGTTGTCGCGAGCACCTGTTGTGATGTTTATCCCGTTTTCTAAACACGTGTCCGGTAGAATCAATCACCTTTGACCTTTCAGACCTTTATCCAATCGCGTTGCATGAAAGATATACAACAACTTCCTGCACGCTGAATTGTGGGATTTCACAGCATTGATCGATTTGTGAAAGCTTAATTTTAATTTATGGACATAAAATGCTTTTAAAATGAATAGCGACTTCGTTTCTGAGGTAGACAGAAAATTCTTGGCGAACAATTTACTATCAAACGAAGATTGGGGTATGTACATTTAGACTTATTTTTTTTTTATAGCATAATTTTCCAAAGTTCGTGATATAAATTTTAAAATGAAGTCATTCAGTTCATCACATCACTTAGGTCAACATGACCGCTTTCGCAGATTGCTGCTTTCAGAAGGATACGCACTACGTTCATGACTGAACTACACATCAGTGTCATCACTGTGACTGTCAATGTCATCAGTTTCGCTAAGCCTAGTGCCAGTAATGGGGTCATTGTCGTAATGTTTTATACATACATGTAGATCATACTAGATGCACACCGTGTTGATATTTTTTGTAAGTTTATTTTCTTCTGTTCATCGATCAAACAACCATGCTGTTCTTTCAGTTTCAGTCCCTGTTTAACTTTAATAGTAATAGTAATATACTAAGAACAATATGCGACCGATCAATTTTATTGCAGTTTCGTCATTGTGGGAAAAGTATGCCTTTATCAGAACTTCGGAATAAAAATAGTTATGAATTGAAGCAGACGGCAATTATTTACGCCAACATTTCAATCTCGCGCCGTGCATTTATGTATAAAACGTTATGACAATGACCCCATGCATTAGCATCAATTTCAAGTTAAAACTAACAGGTACCAGGATGTTCATATTCCGACTATTTGACTCTTCTGTCATTTCGATCTGTCTCTGTATAGATCTGTATATAATATATAGGTCCAAATAACTAGTGTTGAAACGATTAATCGATTAGTCGAAATCGACGCGATTATTAAATTAGTCGATCCCGAAATATGCTAGTCGACTAGTCGAGAAAAAGCACTACCTAAGTGCTATCATGACAGAAGTGCCATTGCATGGCAATATTAATATTATCATGTAATCTGTAACAGTTAATACATATTAACTTCTTAGAGCTTATTGCATTGTTCCTTTAACCCGATATACGTACACATAACACTGTATCATTATACAAGCATAAGGGCCCTGCCCTTGCAAGTTAAACTTTTTGTGGGGTCCTGTTGATATATATATATTATATTGAATACGAAATAAATCTTATTATTGAATCTTAACGATGCCACTGCCAGTCATGCACGAGCGGTGAACTCCATGACCTGAACTGAACCCAATGTATGCAAATGTACCGGTATGCGCATTTTCTTTTATGTTGATCATCAAAGACACAAAGTGTCGCTGCCGACCGAACACTGTCTAGTTCAATGGGAACAATTGACCAGTGAAAACTTCTAGAGTAATGATGCAACAAAATGGCTTCAATGATATACAAAACATAATTCGCAACATGTCAAGCTGGTAAAGTCAACTCAGTAACTGAATAGATCCTAGATCATTCTAATACCCATACCCCCCCCCCCCCCCCCCCCCCCCCCGCGCGCGCCAATTCAGAGAGACAATAGAACACACCAGACATCTCGTTAGCGAGACTTACTAACGAGACTTGCCTATTTATTTCCTGGTTACCGGCGACAATTTTGTTTATATAAAATGTTTTATTACCAGCATTCCCCAAACCATGAGATTATATGGAGGTTGAAGGAGAGCCTGGTTTAAGACATCAAATTGGGAGACTTACGGGCAAAACGGGAGATTATATAGTTCACGTGCTTTCTGTTTTAACGTTCTGAAACGAAGAGTAGGATACCGGTACTCAAAACTGTACATGGCCCTTTTTATACGTCATATGGGCATAGAAACGGGAACTCTTAGAAGGGGTCCGACTAGTCGACTAGTAGTCGATTACCTCTGGCGACTAGTCGATTCCTTAAAAACGCTAATCGTTTCAACACTACAAATAACCATTTTTGGCATGATATGACGATGTTGTTCATGGCGATGTAAACGGTACACAAATGTCGCAGAAATAACACTTCATGTATACAATATGATTGATCAGCTACCAAACAGAAACCAATTTGATAGACCATTTGTGCACATGACTGGACTCATAGTATCACTATACTAGTAGTGCAGTTGGCAGGTCAGTGACCTGAGCCTGAGGTCCTTAGCCAACCTGCCCATATCGCTGTATTACAACCCGCCCCGAGCGAACCTGCTGGCCTAAAAATCAGAATGGTAATTGGGAGGTTTGAAGGGATTATAGTGGATGTGTGTCGATTCATAGCCTGTGTCCAATGGAAGCAACACCATTTAATATGTCTGTAACCGGGAACACTTCGATCGCTAACAGTAACAGCCTTCCACGCCGCTGTAAAATAGAAATCAATTGTTAGAATTCAAGAGAATTTAGAAACATTTGAATTTGAAGTACTGTATCATGAAATACTTTAATAGTATATTATTTTTAAATTGGAAATTATTGTCTTCAGTTATATGCAGTTTCTGTCGCCATCGTTCAAAGGGTGTTTAATCACCTCACAGTTAACATCAGTGTTGTGATATCACACTGCGTTTTTGGAAAATAAAACCACGGTTAACGATATAATCGTGGTTTTTTTTTTTATAACAAATACTCTAGCAAAGATATTAAGCTAAAGTTCCTGTCATTAAATAATTAGTTCTCACAATATGTGGCCAATGGAAGGGAATTGTATTTAGCCGAATACATGGATTATAAACACAAATTTAATCATACGTTCAGAAAAGTATGATGGATGCGAAATCAGAATCATATCACTCTAATCGGACACAACAGCACCTGATCATACGGTACATGTACTAGTACTAGTACCTCATTCAATATGGGAGGTTGCATTGTAGCACAAAATTGATGATGATTGAATATTGAAATAATCAGGACATATGATTGAATATTGAAATAATCAGGACATATGAAATTGTACAATTTCATATGTCCTGATTATTTCAATATTCAATCATCATATTAAATGTTTAAAACAACTAACGAAAATTATGGAATGGGTTATGAAAACCCACAATACTTCCCCTTTTCACTCACAATATTACAGAACCCCTCCGAATTTCCTGTGCAAATATTACAAGAGAATGCACCAAAACCCTGTTCTCATCTAGAAGAAACCACACACTGCAATTGGTTAAAGCCAATTGTATAGAATTAGAGCTTCAAACCCGCCCAAAATAATTGGTGTCCTTGCTTTGTCGATTTTCTCAAATTCTGTTATTTGATTTTTTGCTACAATGCAACTGATTTTGTGCTACAATGCAACTACATGTTGTCACAACAGTGAGTGAGTGGCGCATCTTTGCATTGTTGCATCAAAGCGGATATTTCTAGAGTTGCGTAATCATATAACTGTACACAGACGCAGTGTCACTTACCATTAACATGTACCGGTATATACACGCTGCACGGAATTAACTGTGTTCTCTAATTCTCATCAAAACACAAAATGTGGACTATACTTACTTGATTCAAGCCCAATGCTTACTTAATTCAAGCCCAATGCTCCCTCCCTAGCTGACTCTGTTTTCTATTCTGTGTTTTTAGATTGTAAAGCGTGGACGTTATGCTGGGATTTTAAAACTTGAATAACTCGATTTAGGCATGAATTTACTTTTTGTTTTTACATGCTTATGATTTGTTGGTACCCACTGATGGCCGACGATATTATTTATTTATTTTAGACGATATTACTGACGATATTGAAAATTTAACTGGGTATTGCCGATTAATAAGGAAACCACCCAGCACAGTAGTCTAGAAAATCTTTGCTGCATTGCACAGCTGAGTATACATGTATCACTCTACAGATGGTCTGAGGTCATTATAAATGTTATAGGTTTAATATAGATGCCAAGGTTCAGCATAAACAATGCCAGTGATTAGTTGACAGCTCTGCTAATTAGTTGATATTAATGGGTCAGCAGTGAGGTGTCTTATCTTGATGGCTGTGTTGTCAGTATAATTTGATACCGGTACATGTATTTAATATCATTGTAAACTTAAATTGGACTCTATTAACCCAAGTACATGTATTCCATGTCCGGGTCACCTTTTCACATTTAATCCAAGGCTGTGCTGGTGCAGCATTACATATCCTGTGCATTCTCTTATATATGCGAGTGACCCATACATTCCAATAGTTTGTGTTATGTACATTTGTCTTTTATAGCGGGCGCGATGTTGCTTTTCATGTTTAGGCGTGAATGACGTCACTGGAGTGGCGTAGAATTTAGGGTTAAAAATCACATGACTTCTGGTCATGTATTGCTATCGAATTGGTATCCCCTCTGGGAGCAATTGATCTCCCAAAGAAATGGTCAAATCACGGAATCGGCAGTGGACCAACGGGATGATTATGAAATTAGCAACTTCAGTCTTCCCGAACAATTCCTATGTGATTTACGCCTATAAATTAGTTTCATTTTAACCAATTTCGTTGGTTAGCTGAACGAAAACCAGCGAAGACGTCATGACATGGTCCATGACGTCATTTACGTCATTTGGCTTTGTGGCCCAAAATCCAGAAAAATTTGGTCTTCGACGGAAACACTGATTTCACATCACTAGACTAGACGTAATTATATATACACATACACGCTTTAATTACAGTACTAACAAGGGACATCAACAGAGGCTATATCAGCAGCCGCGTATATAATCGCTTTTGTTAGAAATTCGGAAACAGCTTATTAAATGTATATTTGACTTTGATAAGTTGTTTCAGAATACGAAGTCTATATATATAGTATTTCCTGCGTTCACCCATCTTTTTAGTCACCAGTATGCAAACAAATGCTTTATTGCAAAGACACAAATTAATGAGTAACACGCATAACACATATGCAATATTTTATATACAACTAGCCGATGAGCCCGACGTTGTCCGGGCTATTCATAAACCAAATTTCAAGTCGATAGCTCTACCCAGCCCGACGTTGTCCGGGCTATTCAAAAACCAAATTTCAAGTCGATAGCTCTACCCGTTTCCGAAATCTGGTCTGCGCATGCGCGAAGCTGGTGTCGCACGGGCTCGGCGACCCGATAAAATTTGTATCCGGGGCAAGATACATTCACATAGCAAATTTCAAGTCGATAGCTCCACCCGTTTCCGAGATCTCGTCTGCGCATGCGCGAAGCTGGCGTCGCACGGGCTCGCCGACCCGATAAAATTCGTATCCGGGGCAAGATACATTCACATAGCAAATTTCAAGTCGATAGCTCCACCCGTTTCCGAGATCTCGTCTGCGCATGCGCTGCACGGGCGTCGCACGGGCTCGCCAATACGACAACGACCACCGCCTGGTCAAACTACACACACGTACCAAGTTTCGTCCCGATCGGTGAGAATCGTAGATTTGTATAAAGGACAGACAGACAGATTGTATCAAAATATATAAGAGATATGTACTCAATAAATATGGGACCCCTCCCTACAAACGTGTTGTTTGTTTGTTTGGTTTTCATTGTTCCTTTTTATGTTTACCCATACCATAGTATGGTAAACATAGTGTCGGTGCCCGGATTGACCACTCGTCGTTCGTCCGTCTGTCTGTCTGTCTGTCTGTCTGTCCGTCTGTCTGTCTGTCTGTCCGTAGACACTTTACGAGTAATGCGATAACTCAAACATTTTCTATTTCTCAGCCCAAAATACAGATCGAGTTCGAATTTGGGTTTGATCCGAGATTTTGTTACAGAGTTATGGCCCTTTTTCAACTTAGAATTCACGCATTCTGCCATAACTCAAACATGTTTTATCTGATTGGAACCAAATTTGGTATGTGAGTTTCACAGCCCAAAAATACAGATCGAGTTCGAATATGGGTTTGATCCGATTTATTTTAAAGGAGTTATGACCCTTTTTTCGAAAATAAAATAAATTAAAAAAAAATCCGATGCTCTAACCGAAATATTTTTTTGTCCGATTGTGTTCATATTTGATATGTAGGTTTATGATGACACACCCCTCACCTGTATAGTTTTTGGTATTGATTGGTTGATCAGTTTAGAAAATAATTAACCCTTTACACACATGCTATCCATTGCAATAAGTTGAACATATTTCTTCTGATCTGCCTCATATTTCTTACCTAGGTTTTTCTTAGCACGTTCTTCATCTGTATGGTTTTTGGTATTGTTTAATTAACCCTTTTCACTCTTATGTTTACTTAGAATTCACCCAAGCTGCTATGACTCAAAACATTTTTCATCTGATCAACACAAAATTTGGTATATGAATTTATCACCCCTAAATACAGATCGAGTTCGAATATGGGTTTGATCCGATATATTTTAACAGAGTTATGACCCTTTATAATTCAAGTAATTACTGCTGGGAATTTGAAGAGAACATATATCCCACAGCAATGTGTGTTATTGAAATGAGTTAATTATCACTATGACATTAGATACTACATGCTATAAAGCATGATAGTGGTACCACTGGCTGGCTGGACTTGTTATCATAATTATGTCAAACTGTGATTGATTACTCACTCTCTGGTGGAGTTCTGCTTTCTGTGCAATATGAAGTTAACCCCTTTGTTGAAACAGGTTTATTACATTAGCTATATGCACACACTATATGACACCTATTCTAAAATAATAAATTGGAATAGTCCATTGTTACTTTGTAGTGTTGTTTTACAGACATTGTTCTTTACAAACACTGTTGTCTTATCTTAGACAAAAATTTATCCACACATTCCTTAGTTCCATAACATGATGTCATTGAAAATGATTAACCCTCTCCACACATCATATGGTTTTGATGCTTTTCATTTAATCATTCTCCTATGTTATGTCCAGGTTGATGGTGATCCACTTTTGATTTGCATGGATTTGGGATTAAAATTAAACCATTCCATAGACACATATTATGCGATAGACAGATATAATATTATCCCTTTCACTTTGAGCCAGGTTCAGTAAGGGTTTCAATACCACACGACACAATCGTTTCGACGATTCTGCGACCAATTCCACGATTCTGCGGCTTGACAACAACGGTGCTGCGGCAATTTAACGATTCTGCGACCAGGCCGATGCGATAAAAACTAAAAAAAAATTAAAGAATGAATAAATCCAGAAATATGTAGGTATATGTACCATATATTATATTTCTATTAGGTACGGCGATCTTCGATTCGATAATCGATAGAGAGTTCAGCACTAGACAGTTAGCACAACAATACATAATCTTTGACACAAATAGACCGGTTGTTCTGGTTTTACACACATCACTGAGTGAAATTCGTCTTCAGAGTTTAGAAAAAATATATAATGTCCTATAAAATTGAGTGGAAACCAAATAATAACTTAGCCATACGTCTTTGGGTGATTTTTCACAACTGATGTTAACCTCAGTTCTGTGATTGATGGCGCTGTGTCAATATTTGCGGGGGTATCATCGCATTCAATTGACAACGCCGATGAGTCGACTATGACAACGACGATTGTGCGACCAGCAATTGAAATTTCATTAACTTGTGCTCACGAGAAGTCGTTTTCTAATGAATGGCACGCTCGCTATAGACATGAATACGCATATGTATCACACGACCTCAAGCCTACGAGATTAAGACTCTTTTATTTGGAGCCAGCTGAGGAAAATAACGTAATGTTGAATCGTATATTGCTATACTGTACATGTTTAATTTCCATATATGTGCACCACACATTACATGATTTAAATTGCCTTTCCGCCTATCCAACTTTCCTTCCGTCTGTCTGTACGCAGTCGACTCACAATGTCTCGGTATTTTCTTATCGCCAACATGTCTTCTTCTCAGTTGCGTTGTGGTATCGATGGTGGAGAATGGTCGCCTTAGAAATTAACTCCACACATGAAACTTAATATATATATATATATATATATATATATCTAGGGAGAAAGAGGGGAGGGGATGGAGATATGAGGGGAGGGAGAGAGGAGGAGGGGATGTAGAGAGGGGAGAGAGAGGGGAGAGAGATGTGAGAGAGATATGGAGAGAGATATGGAAATGGGGAGGGATAGATAATCTCTAATGTGTTTTTTCAAGCTGACTTTAAAATGGACAAGGTTAATAAATTATTTTGCAAATAACTGGGACGAATTTGAAATCCACTTTATCACATAATCATATTTTAAGAAGGAAAACGAGCTAAAAAGACGGATTAACAAAAAATAATATTGATTTCCTTACCACAACACAAGAGGAAGTAAAGACACATTCAAGACAAAATAATGTTCCATTTTAAATGTGTTTTTTTCACTTTGGCAAAGTTGTATATATTGTATCATTAAAAGATCCTAATATTGCATATTTTCTTATATCCACTAATGATGAATATGTGCGTGCTTCCCGGGATACTTGACATCACACCCGCAATGACCGCGCGGATTAATAGTACTTTCGAAAAGCCGCGCATGACACCAACATTAGATATTGGAAATTAAGGTCCCAACTCCTTTGCATTGACGAAATAGATACAAAAACAAAGAGGCAAATTGGGGGACTATATTTTTTTCGTCGCCAGCCAGAGTGCGCTATTCTGTCGTATACCTATGTGTAGCGTCTCGGCCGACACCGTAAATATATCCATTGTGCATGCATTTTCAGCTTCTTTTAAAGATTTTGATATTTTTAAAAAGGGTATAAAGAAAGTTATCAAACTCGTTTTATAAAATGTTATATCCCAACATTTCTCGTTGGGGATCCTCTATATAAATCATTTATATCATCCGTCCTTAATTACCGCTATATATTTTCCGTGAACGCGGACATGTATTTCATGAATATTAAAAAAATCATTATATGGAATGCACCTCCAGAACTTTGACACGTAGACTTAAACCGCGGAATGAGGTCTGGGTAATCCAATATGGCCGCGACTCGGTGATCTCGCTTATTCTAAGATGTGGTGCAGAAAATGATAAAAAATTGGGCGCAATGGATATGAGGGTCATATATTTTGAACGCATCGTAAAGTATGACATAGTTACAGAAAGACACACACACTCAGCTTTTATATAGATATTAGAAGGTGACCCGACTTCGTCCGGACTTTGACCTTGAATTGTCCATTTTGAAGGTCAAGGTCAAGTGGGGTCACGATTTGACCAGTCCAAAACACTGCCCGGACAAAAGTACCCGACAAACGTGCCCGTCGAAATCCATCCGGTTTTACCCGACTTGACCTTGAATTGATCATTTTGAAGGTCAGGTCGGGGTCACGATTTGACCCGTCCAAAACACTCAGTGGACAAAAGTAACCCAATGTATCAAATTTCGTGAAAATCCCATCAAAATTCTCGATTTGACCTTGAATTGACCCGATTTCAAGGTCACGTCGCACGCATATGGCTGTTTCTATAGTCTATATGAAAGTCTATCGAGTACGAAGTAATGTTACGGCTGAAGATTAGCCGGAATGCGAAAATATAAAATTCGTGTTGTCGATAAAATTAATATTTGTACAGTTTTCAAAACAATGTATCAAATAAAATTCATACTATATGCATACTAGTCCAACATACTCATTTATAGTCAATAGTCAGTGGTTGGCTTGGGTTTACGACCCGTATCAACATATATTTTTACACGAGCATGTGTGTCACGCTTTGTCCAATCCACTATATCTCTTATGTGACTTGGTCTCTATAGCTTCACATGTGGGGATCATGCAGTAAATACACAGTACTGTATTGAATCCAGGACATGTGCATTATACAACGAAGGCACTGTTCCAAACATTTATTGATGCAGCATACACGGGCTTATACGCATAAATAAGCTGTCCGATGACAGTGCAGTGACCGATACATCGTATACAAATGAAAATTACCGTTCAACGAGTCGCCCAATCGTCGTTGTCATGGTCGAAGCGGGGCGTTGTCAAATAGTTGACACCGTTACTGCATTTCTGTGTATAGTGTAATTGAATATTGCGTCAACGGGGGTACGAATTTGACAAATAATACATTTATGCTTATCAAAGCTTACGTTGGATGTTAATTTTCGCACCGTTAATGTCCCATTGTAGCCCAAGAAATTACTTTTTGCGATCGGTTCGCGGTTTGATCGGATTATCCAGACTTGACCGAGCCGATTGTGACTCATTTTATGTATAGCTCTCATCTTCGTATGTATTCCGTGAATTAACCTGGTGGACCTGCAAAGTCTACTCTACACGATGCATGCAAGAAGAAGCCCACTTTTATCGTCCCAATTCAGTAAAAGGCCACTTTATCTATGTTTGTCATAAAATATCACGTATAATAAGGCCGCAGAATCGTTGAACTGCCGCAGCACCGTGGTTGTCAAGCCGCAGAATCGTGGAATTGGTCGCAGAATCGTCGAAACGATTGTGTCGTGTGAATACATCACCAATTGAATATTCATCATTAGAGGAAATGTCTTATTTTGAAATTCCCTCAATTGCATTTGGGCTCCAGGATAATATTAATGGTGCTGGTATTCTTGAGACTGACTTATTGTATGGGGTTCTAAATCCAATGACATGCTTTTCATAGACTATTTTGTGTTTATCAGTTCATTAGTTCGGGTAAGATTAACCCCATTCTATCCGATTTGATAACTCAAATATTTCCATTGATTATGTTTATAGTTCTTGGCATAGTTGACGATAACACACCCCTAACCTGCATAGTGAGGGTCATTTGGTTTATTTGCATAAAAATATTAACATCCTCCACCAATCCTGTTGACACAATGTGATAACTAAATATTTTTCACACGATCACTATATAAAGTGTGAATTGTTGAAACTTTTGCACTCATGAAAAGGTTGGTGTAAGGATTTATAAAATTTATAAAAATAGCTAATCGCTATCGCCAAGGTATGGGTTAAACATCTGCCGATCGTGATCGGCCTCTCGTTTATTCTTCTTTTAAAAATAGTGTGTGTACATATATGATTATATTCTTCATCATGTTTTCAAATGTCCTTTTGACTAATTCAGCTGCCTTCCACAATGTATACAATTATTTGTAATTAAGAGACTTCTCTAAAGGCCATTTTTTAGAAAAATACAAACTGGTTTCAAACAAGAGATATTATCTATTGACACGAGCCCATGAAACTTTTCGCGCGAAGGATTTTCCCAGTGATATTTTGGGATTTAGCGCTCATGTAGACATTTATATTTGTCACAGATAAACGTGGGAAATTGCTAGGTTTAATTTGGCATTGAAGTGTGTGAGTTGCTTTAACGTTAACGGGAGACGTAGTTGCAGGGTGGTTGGGCTGTAGTGTTACGCGCAATCACTTTGGTGAAATATTCAACATTTGGAAATTCCATGCCTGACATGGAAATTACAAACTACATGTAGGTTGAAATTGTTGTGATAGTTTAATGTATTTGTGTGGTTGCTCCATTACGTGTCGCGTGCGATCATATTATTACATAACAGTATACCGATACTCTATAATTCAACATTAAAAACTAATTTATGATTCTGATCATAGTAATTTACTATCACCAAAGGATGGGTTAAACATCTGCCGGTCACATGATCGGCCTCTTGTTCTCAAAATATCAATAAAACATTTAGGGTCAACGGTTATTTTTAGGGTCGGTCGATGTACGGAAACATACATGTAGTATCTTCTTTTTTGGCCTAATCTATAGTATCATCAAAGAACATAAAAGAACATAATGACTATTAACAATTTCGGGACTACCCACCCGTGTTTATCGGACGACCTGCCCGGAAATCAGCAGATGGGCGGTTTGGCTCAGGGGCAGGTAGCCCCGTTCCCCATTATGACAGTAGTGGTAGTTTTACGGGGGAAAAAAGAAAATTAATAAAATGATTATTAGTATGTCCCCGAACATAAGATAATTGCAGTCTGGGCTAGATGAGGTTGGCATGGGTTCAAAACCGGACATGGGCAAAAATTCGGACCGATTTTCAAGCTTGATCTGAGTTGAGGGACATCTCAATGTGCCATTCCGATCGATACATGACCTTTTCAATAAGAAATGTGAATTGGCCTCCATAACTCTGATATAACATAAAGATTAAATTGAACTGTGTCACAGAAATATAGAGAACAAATCAAATTTGCATGTGATATTGAGCAACGCGACAGCGCACTTGTCAATCATTGAGGATCTGTTTGTGAGCATTTCATATTGCTTTCTTGTTGGCTGGGGAGATTGGCTCACTGACATTTTCCCTATACAAGGCACTGGTAGTCAACACCCCCAATTAAAATGGCCCAATTTAGAAGATGACTTGAAAGCCAATTTGACAAATACCCGTATATATCAGTCAGAGACTCAGAATGAGATTGCAACAATAATACTTATTGCATTCTCAGCATAAAGTTGTTGATATAAAATGAACATAAATGAACATATGATATTCCTTCTTAAGAAAATTGACGACTTCTGAGCACTGAGTTTGCAATTTTTCAATCTTTGACATCATCTTTCTGACATTCACATTTGTCAATGCATTCATACCCAAAATATGAATGTGCGCAGCTTTTACAATTCCATCCATATATTAATTTCATAATTTAATTATGCCACGAGAATGAACTGGTTGAAGGAAACCCGATCTACAGTGTATCTCTAAAATATATTTGGCTAGCATGAACGATATTTTTCTGCTATATTCTCATAATTATCACTGGAGAAATACATGTACAGGTCTATATAAAAATGAAGCGGTGCACTGTTTTACGGAAAGTCAACTATGAAATCACATACATGTAACAATTTGACCCAGTCCTAACTGGTCATCCCTGGTTTATTTCGCATTAACAATGATTCATATACATATTCACGTAGCTGATATATTTACAATGTTCCTTACGGATGTACATGTACATGTAAGCATCATAATTCAGGGTTTCCGTTAGTACGGCTCAGCGTCAGTAGGACGGCCTCATTCCCCTCGCAGATTATCTGTTTGGTTCATACATATACCAAATGTCAGTCGCAATATGTCGTAAAAAAAATTTGGTTGCAACGGGAGTTTGGGGGTTAAACAGAATACTGGTGAAATGCGTGTCAAATAGCGACGTTAGATACAGCATAATACATGTCGCGGTAACATCAAAGAAAGCCGGACTGCTGAGTACGCATATTTTTGTGCACGGGATGAAACTACTCATGCTCGAAAATCGCGTGATATCCTACGATTACATGATTTGATCAAAGAATGCCTAATTTCTTAGTCGGGACATTTTTATGCACAGGATTTTCATGGATGTAACTACTCCTTCTTTAAGATCCCATGCTATCGTACGGTACATAATTAATGGGTCCCTCTGCAGAGTCCATGAGGTACAGAACAGAGTTTTAGCCAGCGTGTTATAAAATATAATTTGACGGGAAATGTGAACATGTGCGTCGTTGATTGTGCTTGGGGACCCAAGCGGGAGCCGCAGGACAACGCAACTATTATTTACCGTACTTTGACTTTATCTCCATATTGGGGAGGGGGTATGTGTTTGTCTTTATCCTCCATGTATGTAATATGGATCAAATGAATGGTGTTGTTAACTTGTCACTATGAATTCCCACTATAAAGACTGATTTCGGGACAGGTTCCGTATTATTGTGAAATAAATCACTTTGGGATTTTGTTGACTATGCATGGCAATATACGCATAATAAGCAATTGCGGTGGTCAGTTTATGGACTAATAGAGACTATTGAACAAGCTACTCATTCCGAGTGAAAGATGTCGGTACCATTCGTATTCCGCCGCTATAAATATCTCCTGCAGACAAACCCTGCAGTATGACGTTACAGCGCACAAATAGTTTTACAATTGACAGCGTATATCTTAGCTGTCAGTTTCATTTTCACAGAAACTGCTTGAAATTCTAGGAAATACTTTATTCAATTATCCTTGCTATCTATTATTGGTCAATGCATAGATGCTTTGTAGTGTTTAGATTCATTATACCTGTCGGAATCTTATTGTATAAATTTGTAAACACTAACTTGTAGCTTGTTCATTAATATATGGTATTCAATCAGACGGCAGTCTTACGTTCGTAACTAATTGATTGATTATCTGGACACCATCAACAGAATTAAAGCACCCACGGAAATGATTGACTTGCGTAATATATACGTAGCTTTGGGTTGCTTTGTGGGACTCTTAGGTGCAAGGAAATTGCTACTTTTCAGTGTCAAATAATTTGGGCGAACCGTGGTCATCCCGTCGTGTTATGTGTTTCCCCAATACGGACTCATTATTTCCCCCTGGCTGAAACCCTGTTAAATTAACAAGAGAGGGAACACATTTGTATATGTCCCCATTCTTATTGGTCCTTATTCATGATTGCCTCATCTAGTTTCAGATGTTCAAATGACCATTGGTCGAACTGAAGCTAAATTAACACAAGCTGTCATTTCATTCACAGTTAAAATATCTGATAGGTAGTAAAATCAGCATTGAAAAAAATATTCTATTCGAGCACCATCCTAATGCAAAACTTTACCATTGCCGCTAAAACACCACTGATTTAAATCACAGATTTTTTGGATAAAAATCTCCTATTGTGTCCAAAACCTCCTACATGTAATTTATACATGTAGGTGTTCTATCACTCAATACATATCAGTCATATACCGGAACATGTATTGAAATTAAAACGTACATTCTAATATTTACTGGCAGGCATCACAGAAATGGGGTATCAGCTGATTAGCCAATTAGTGACGAGAGTGTCATGGCTGCAATTTTGAAAATATGGCTCAAATATTAATTTGTTTTCCATATTTTGGCCATTGTTATCGGTACATTGACACCTCGGCCAGATGTTAGATAAATCTTTGTGATTCTCAAATCGTAGATACATGTGCTAGTAATTATTGTGGGTCCACAGGCAGGGACCAGCCGATAGGGAGTCAACAGGGGTCATCTTAGATGGTGACTTGGGAGACATCTTGTCCCTAAAATGTCCCACTTCGCACTATATTTGTCCCAGGGAGAAGTGACTTCTCTCTCATATACCAGTATGCATATATCCCAACAGTGCTCATATTTAAAATACATGTATTATAATGGTGTACTTTCTCACTATAATGGTTTTATACCGGGTACATATACATGGGCTCTTGTGTTGCATAATACTAATACTTATTGGATCATAGAAGGATGATGTTGGGTGTAAATTGAACTTCAGTCATTGTTACTTCTCCCTGATAACAGTCCACTTCTCCCTAATAACTAAACAGGAATAAGTGACTTCTCCCAACATGGATTAGTAGTTACTTCTCCCAACTTGAAACCTGGGCATTTAATATTTCGGGGGACTATTAAAATAGCCGGTGTCTGTCCATGTGTCTGTGCGTCCGTCGAGCCGTGCGTGCGTCCGGAAATGGTTTCCGGATGATAACTTTAGTTTCGGTTATTAGATCAAAGCAAATTTCATAGGTGAGTTTATCAGAACAAAATACAGGTCAAGTTCGAATATGGGTTTGCTCCGCCCATTTTTGCGAGAGTTATGGCCCTTTTTTTACTTAGAATCTTGTAATTTTCTGGTTTCCGGATGATAACTTCAGTTTGTGTGATCATATCTGAACCAAATTTGGTATGTGAGTTTATCAACCCTATGTACAGGTCAAGTTCGAATATGGGTATGCTCCGCCCATTTTTGCGAGAGTTGTGGCCCTTTTTCGACATGTTTTACTTAGAAAATTTCTCACTTTTTTCGGTTTCCGGATGATATCTCAAGTTTGAATCTTTAATTGCAAATACCGTTTTTATGTGGATCAGTCATATCACGATACAGGTCAAGTTCGAATTTGAGTTTGAACCGATGATTTTTCTCAGAGTTATGGGCTTTTCAACTTAGAAAATTCAATTTTTCTTGTAATTTTCTTCATATTGTGCCAATTTGAGGTTATATTTTGACTTTAAGAGTTTTTTTTAAGAAATGGTTATTTGTATGCATGTCAGTAATGAGACAATGCACAAGTGTCTTATCCATAGAGTATACTTCTACAAAGCCTCCGCTCCAAATGAAGCCTCCGGTTCGGGGGACACTTTGGCCGAGTGGCCTTTTATTATTACTTGGTTTATGGATTTCCCTACCCAAAAAAAAGCTGTTTGTCTATAAAAATAAAATTTTAGTTTTCTTTTTTTTTATTTCTGCCAATTGGAATATTAATCCAGAGATATAACAAAAAATAGAAAAAAGTATAAGTTTACGTAAAATGTACAACAACATCGATTGAACAGCGAAGCCCCCTTGGTGATGTTTATGGAATTGAATATCAATGCCAACATGGTGGATGCTGATATTGGCAATATTGTTTCGTCTATCCGTATCATGCTTTAAACTTGAAGATACATCCAAATAAATAGATATATTTACCCATGCTTGTTTTAGATGAGGAAATTATTATACAGCAAATATTTTATTTCTCCCAACCCTATTTTTAGCTCAACTTTACTTTGTAAAGTTTGAGCTATTGCCATGGCTTTGTCGTCCGTCGTCCGTGTGTACGTGTGTACGTAAGGCATCAACAATGCAGGCTACAGGTCGTACCTTTCGTCGGATCATTATGAAATTTGTCATAGCTGTTGACATCAACATTTAGACCAGAATAATTAATTTTGGGGTCATTCGGAAAAAAAACATGGCCGCCAGTGGCCATATTGGATTTCAAAATTCAATCCATTAGCACGGGCTACAGGCCGTACTGTTTGTCTGATCTTCATGAAATTTGTCATGGATGTTAATATTGACATGTAGATGGGAACGAGTAATTTTGGGGTCATTCGGCCCAAAAACATGGCCGCCAGCAGCCATCTTGGATTTTACTCTTTGTATGACTAAATTCTTTAGCACGGGCTACAGGTCGTACTTTTAGTCTGATCATCATAAATTTTGTCAAGAATGTTAATAATGACATGTAGATGGGAAACGAGTCATTTTGGGGTCATTCGGCCAAAAAACATGGCCGCCAGCAGCCATCTTGGATTTTACTCTTTGTATGACTAAATCCTTTAGCACGGGCTACAGGTCGTACCTTTAGTCTGATCATCATAAAATTTGTCATGGCTGTTGAAATTGGAATGTAGATGGGAACGAGTCATTTTGGGGTCATTCGGACAAAAAACATGGCCGCCAGCAGCCATCTTGGATTTCAAAATTTAATCCATTAGCACGGGCCACAGGTCGTACTGTTCGTCTGATCACCATGAAATTTGTCATGGATGATAATATTGACATGTAGATGGGAACGAGTAATTTTGGGGTTATTCGGCCAATAAACATGGCCGCCAGCAGCCATCTTCGATTTTACTCTTTGTATGACTAAATTCTTTAGCACAGGCTGCAGGTCGTACCTTTAGTCTGATCATCATAAAATTTGTCATGGATATTAACAATGACATGTAGATGGGAACGAGTCATTTTGGGGTCATTCGGCTAAAAAACATGGTCGCCAGCAGCCATCTTGGATTTTACTCTTTGTATGACTAAATCCTTTAGCACGGGCTACAGGTCCTACTTTTAGTCTGATCATCATAAAATTTGTCAAGAATGTTAATAATGACATGTAGATGGGAACGAGTCATTTTGGGGTCATTCGGCCAAAAAACATGGCCGCCAGCAGCCATCTTGGATTTTACTCTTTGTATGACTAAATCCTTTAGCACGGGCTACAGGTCGTACCTTTAGTCTGACCATCATAAAATTTGTCATGGTTGTTGAAATTGGAATGTAGATGGGAACGAGTCATTTTGGGGTCATTCGGACAAAAAACATGGCCGCCAGCGGCCATATTGGGTTTAAAAATTTAATCCATTAGCACCGGCCACAGGTCGTACTGTTCTTCTGATCATAATAAAATTTGTCATGGATGATAATATTGACATGTAGATGGGAACGAGTAATTTTGGGGTCATTCGGCCAAAAAACATGGCCGCCAGCAGCCATCTTGGATTTTACTCTTTGTATGACTAAATTCTTTAGCACGGGCTGCAGGTCGTACCTTTAGTCTGATCATCATAAAATGTGTCATGGATGTTAACAATGACATGTAGATGGGAACGAGTAATTTTGGGGTCATTCGGCCAAAAAACCTGGACGCCAGCAGCCATCTTGGATTTTACTCTTTGTATGACTAAATCCTTTAGCACGGGCTACTGGTTGTACCTTTAGTCTGATCATCATGAAATGTGTCATGAATGTTAATAATGACATGTAGATGGGAACGAGTCATTTTGAGGTCATTCGGCCGAAAAACATGGCCGCCAGCAGCCATCTTGGATTTTACTCTTTGTATGACTAAATCCTTTAGCATGGGCTACAGGTCGTACCTTTAGTCTGATCATCATAAAATTTGTCATGGTTGTTGAAATTGGAATGTAGATGGGAACGAGTTATTTTGGGGTCATTCGGACAAAAAACATGGCCGCCAGTGGCCATCTTGGATTTAAAAATTTAATCCATTAGCACGGGCCACAGGTCGTACTGTTTGTCTGATGATCATGAAATTTGTCATGGATGATTATATTGACATGTAGATGGGAACGAGTAATTTTGGGGTCATTCGGCCCAAAAACATGGCCGCCAGCAGCCATCTTGGATTTTACTCTTTGTATGACTAAATTCTTTAGCATGGGCTGCAGGTCGTACCTTTAGTCTGATCATCATAAAATGTGTCATGGATGTTAACAATGACATGTAGATGGGAACTAGTCATTTTGGGGTCATTCGGCCAAAAAACATGGCCGCCAGCAGCCATCTTGGATTTTACTCTTTGTATGACTAAATCCTTTAGCACGGGCTACAGGTCGTACCTTTAGTCTGATCATCATAAAATTTGTCATGGCTGTTGAAATTGGAATGTAGATGGGAACGAGTCATTTTGGGGTCATTCGGACAAAAAACATGGCCGCCAGCAGCCATCTTGGATTTCAAAATTTAATCCATTAGCACGGGCCACAGGTCGTACTGTTCGTCTGATCACCATGAAATTTGTCATGGATGATAATATTGACATGTAGATGGGAACGAGTAATTTTGGGGTTATTCGGCCAATAAACATGGCCGCCAGCAGCCATCTTCGATTTTACTCTTTGTATGACTAAATTCTTTAGCACAGGCTGCAGGTCGTACCTTTAGTCTGATCATCATAAAATTTGTCATGGATATTAACAATGACATGTAGATGGGAACGAGTCATTTTGGGGTCATTCGGCTAAAAAACATGGTCGCCAGCAGCCATCTTGGATTTTACTCTTTGTATGACTAAATCCTTTAGCACGGGCTACAGGTCCTACTTTTAGTCTGATCATCATAAAATTTGTCAAGAATGTTAATAATGACATGTAGATGGGAACGAGTCATTTTGGGGTCATTCGGCCAAAAAACATGGCCACCAGCAGCCATCTTGGATTTTACTCTTTGTATGACTAAATCCTTTAGCACGGGCTACAGGTCGTACCTTTAGTCTGACCATCATAAAATTTGTCATGGTTGTTGAAATTGGAATGTAGATGGGAACGAGTCATTTTGGGGTCATTCGGACAAAAAACATGGCCGCCAGCGGCCATATTGGGTTTAAAAATTTAATCCATTAGCACGGGCCACAGGTCGTACTGTTCTTCTGATCATAATAAAATTTGTCATGGATGATAATATTGACATGTAGATGGGAACGAGTAATTTTGGGGTCATTCGGCCAAAAAACATGGCCGCCAGCAGCCATCTTGGATTTTACTCTTTGTATGACTAAATTCTTTAGCACGGGCTGCAGGTCGTACCTTTAGTCTGATCATCATAAAATGTGTCATGGATGTTAACAATGACATGTAGATGGGAACGAGTTATTTTGGGGTCATTCGGCCAAAAAAACCTGGACGCCAGCAGCCATCTTGGATTTTACTCTTTGTATGACTAAATCCTTTAGCACGGGCTACTGGTTGTACCTTTAGTCTGATCATCATGAAATGTGTCATGAATGTTAATAATGACATGTAGATGGGAACGAGTCATTTTGAGGTCATTCGGCCGAAAAACATGGCCGCCAGCAGCCATCTTGGATTTTACTCTTTGTATGACTAAATCCTTTAGCATGGGCTACAGGTCGTACCTTTAGTCTGATCATCATAAAATTTGTCATGGTTGTTGAAATTGGAATGTAGATGGGAACGAGTTATTTTGGGGTCATTCGGACAAAAAACATGGCCGCCAGTGGCCATCTTGGATTTAAAAATTTAATCCATTAGCACGGGCCACAGGTCGTACTGTTTGTCTGATGATCATGAAATTTGTCATGGATGATTATATTGACATGTAGATGGGAACGAGTAATTTTGGGGTCATTCGGCCCAAAAACATGGCCGCCAGCAGCCATCTTGGATTTTACTCTTTGTATGACTAAATTCTTTAGCATGGGCTGCAGGTCGTACCTTTAGTCTGATCATCATAAAATGTGTCATGGATGTTAACAATGACATGTAGATGGGAACTAGTCATTTTGGGGTCATTCGGCCAAAAAACATGGCCGCCAGCAGCCATCTTGGATTTTACTCTTTGTATGACTAAATCCTTTAGCATGGGCTACAGGTCGTACCTTTAGTCTGATCATCATAAAATTTGTCATGGTTGTTGAAATTGGAATGTAGATAGGAACGAGTCATTTTGGGGTCATTCGGACAAAAAACATGGCCGCCAGCGGCCATATTGGATTAAAAAATTTAATCCATTAGCACGGGCCACAGGTCGTACTGTTCTTCTGATCATCATGAAATTTGTCATGGATGATAATATTGACATGTAGATGGGAACGAGTAATTTTGGGGTCATTCGGCCAAAAAACATGGCCGCCAGCAGCCATCTTCGATTTTACTCTTTGTATGACTAAATTCTTTAGCACGGGCTGCAGGTCGTACCTTTAGTCTGATCATCATAAAATGTGTCATGGATGTTAACAATGACATGTAGATGGGAACGAGTCATTTTGGGGTCATTCGGCCAAAAAACCTGGTCGCCAGCAGCCATCTTCGATTTTACTCTTTGTATGACTAAATCCTTTAGCACGGGCTACAGGTTGTACCTTTAGTCTGATCATCATGAAATTTGTCATGAATGTTAACAATGACATGTAGATGGGAACGAGTCATTTTGAGGTCATTCGGCCCAAAAATATGGCTGCCAGCAGCCATCTTGGATTTTACTCATTGTATGACTAAATCCTTTAGCATGGGCTACAGGTCGTACCTTTAGTCTGATCATCATAAAATTTGTCATGGTTGTTGAAATTGGAATGTAGATGGGAACGAGTCATTTTGGGGTCATTCGGACAAAAAACATGGCCTCCAGCGGCCATCTTGGATTTAAAAATTTAATCCATTAGCACGGGCCACAGGTCGTACTGTTCGTCTGATGATCATGAAATTTGTCATGGATGATAATATTGACATGTAGATGGGAACGAGTAATTTTGGGGTCATTCGGCCCAAAAACATGGCCGCCAGCAGCCATCTTGGATTTTACTCTTTGTATGACTAAATTCTTTAGCATGGGCTACAGGTCGTACCTTTAGTCTTATCATCATAAAATTTGTCATGGATGTTAACGATGACATGTAGATGGGAACGACTCATTTTGGGGTCAATCGGCCGAAAATATGGCCGCCAGCAGCCATCTTGGATTTTACTCTTTGTATGACTAAATTCTTTAGCACGGGCTACATGTCATACCTTTAGTCTGATCATCATAAAATTTGTCATGAATGTTAATAATGACATGTAGATGGGAACGAGTCATTTTGGGATCATTCGGCCAAAAAACATGGCCGCCAGCAGCCATCTTGGATTTTACTCTTTGTATGACTAAATTCTTTAGCATGGGCTACAGGTCGTACCTTTAGTCTGATCGTCATAAAATTTGTCATGGATGTTAACGATGACATGTAGATGGGAACGACTCATTTTGGGGTCATTCGGCCGAAAACAAGGCCGCCAGCAGCCATCTTGGATTTGACTTTTCTCTTCATGTCTATAAACAATTGTATTAGATATTCAACTTTCCACATTCCTAATGGCTCCATTGACTGTAATATATTAAATTATTCCCTTTCCAAGTTGAGCTACAGTGTCATTGACACTTTCATTTTAACCTCCCCTACCTTTGAGCCAAAGAAATCCGTAAACCAAGTAATAAAAAATAAAATGCCCTAGTCTGGTCCCTATCCATGGGTATCAAACATAGGAGAGAGAGGCTGTGGGGTTGACAATTTGTTTTATCACTGGACAACATTTGACCATTAGCTATCTGTTTCGCCACTGGGTAAACCGCTTTGAACAGCCCTTCTTGAACCGCTTGATCTACTTTCACACTGTCCTCTATTTGAGTTTGTTCATACACAGCCCTCAAGATATGGTGCTGGACATTTGCAGAATGAGGTTCCCAGAGGGTGAATTTAATAATGCTAACCGCACAGCGGGCTAGCATCATCAAATTCAATCTCTGGGGACCTCATTCTACATGGCCTCATCTGCTATGGGAGACCTACTAGTAGACACAGATTTAAGTTCCTAGATGGTGATGTGAACCCATTGGGCACCTTGATTATGCAATGTGTTGTCTGCCAATTTGGAAACTAAATTAAAAAAAGAAAATGAAACTTTCTAAAGAAGTTTCTAAAGAAACTAAAATACTTGTTTATTTGATAAAATACGTGTAGATACTTTCTATAGAAAATGAAGCCTAAGCAGAATGAGGTCCCCAGAGGGTGAATTTAGTGATGATAGCCCGCTATGCGGAGTATCATCACTAAATTCACCCTCTGGAGCAGGCCTCGATTTAAATGGATTCACATCGCAATTTACAATACAATCTGCAATTTCTGCTAACCAATTTACCTTGAATAAACATGTATTGGTAGGTAATGCTATACAAAATCTACCTAGTGCTGCAAAATGCTATTCAAATTAAAAAAATTAAATCGACCACTGCTCTGGGGACCTCATTCTGCAAATGTCCAGCACTATATGTTGAGGCCTGTTTATACCGGTACATGTCCTTTCTTTTGTTATACAACTACAGTAATGCCCTAAGTAATCGACCCCTTAACCACAGCAGAATTATGGGTAACTTTTCAGGAT
The DNA here is from genome assembly GCA_032622095.1 of Siphonodentalium dalli. Taxonomy (NCBI): domain Eukaryota; kingdom Metazoa; phylum Mollusca; class Scaphopoda; order Gadilida; family Siphonodentaliidae; genus Siphonodentalium; species Siphonodentalium dalli. The sequence continues at coordinate 61,946,276 of CP136069.1, read as the reverse complement.
TTAGTTGGAATTATGGCTTGTTGCCATTCATCGGAAAGCTCTCACTGAGAGCTTTCCGATGAATGCCAACAAGCCATATTACTGTAATACTATGGTAAACTATTGTGCGTAGTGTCATAGAATTTGATTAAAATTGATCTAAAACACTCCTTGTAATGTAGAAGCCTGTCCAAACATAAAACATCTTCAGCATAACTGAGATATTTGTACTGGTAGCGTGTACATTGTATATTAAAGAGGGAAGTATTGAGTGACATAGCATTATCTCTGGTAGATGTAAAACTGGGTAGCATATGAAGCCAGTTAAATAAATAAAACTTGCCTACACATGCTGTTTTTGATCTATTGTTCCCAGTATTGATTTCTTGAAACAGAAGATATTCCCCGTGGTGTATCCTTCCTATTGTCTTGTTACCGTATCTACAATATCGACAAGCCTTGAAATAGTGTGTCTGTCATTTGCAGAATAAGGTCCCCGGAAGGTAAATTTTATGACATTTCATGCACAACAGGCCAGCATCACTAATTTCACCCTCTGTTCACCTCATTCTGCTTAGGCTTCATCTTCTGTGAAGTATCTATAGTCTCACATTGACATTGTTTTAGTTACTTTTTCACTTCTGTAAGTTCTGTTCAGTTTCTATATCCCCTAATTTGCAGAAGATAAATGCATAATCGAGGTGACAAATGGGTGATCGCCACCAACTTCAACTGGGGAACTTCAATCTGATCCTTGGTCTCTCATAGAGTTGAGCCCTCATATAATGAGGTTCCCAGAAGGTGAATTTGGTATGCTACCCTGCCATGTGGGCCCGCCATGCAGGATAGCATCACTAAATTCACCCTCTGGGGACCTCTTTCTGCAAATGACTGACACTATTTCAAGGCTTGAATATCGATTTTGTATCATTTGAAATTCTGATGTCATGTTGCGAGTTATTTAACCACTTATTACACTCTAACTTTCTTTGTTATGGAAGACTCACATATACATGTATAAGAGAATGCACTGGCACATGATCTTTAATGCTGCACCAGCGCAGCTCCCGTCATGAAAGGGTTAACCCTTCCATGACTGGAGCTTCCTGAAATTTTGCAAAAACCCTGTGACAGTGCATTCTCTTATACATTGTATATGCAAATCTCCCATAGGGAGCCTCGCATATATAAGAGAATACATTGGCCAAACAATATTTACCTTGACCATGTAAGCCAGTGCATTCTCTTATATATGTGAGGCTCCCTATGGAAGATATATACATGTTAAAGAGAATGTACTGGCACAGGATCTTTAATGCTGTACCAGTGCAGCTCCCTGTCATGAAAGGGTTAAAAAAGAACGGTTGACTCATACTGTACATGTATATGCTAATCGTTTGGAGGGTCCTGGGATAACTGGTATTCAGAATGGGACTCATTTTGATGTACTGGTATTAATTATGTTGAAATTTGTTTCAGAAATCGGGAATGATCTGGGAAACTTTGGTGATTTCTCTGACATACTAGGAGCTGAGAAAACTGACGCATTTAAAGATTTTCCAGTAGATTTTGGGGTTAGTATGAACGTACACAGATATGGTTAATTTGAACCCTAAAGACATGTGTATACATGTACATGCATGTATGTACTAGTAGTTTGGTGGTAGGGAATATGTAGGTCAATAAATACACAACATAATAACATTCAGACATTATACACGTACATACCGTATATAATCTGAAAAACATGCAGAACTCATAGAAATTTTTCGGCTGTTTTGAATTTTTCATACGAAAGTAAGACTCATTATTCATACCTTATGAGGAATAGATTAATAACAATAAATGCTCTTTCATATTTCATACTAGATACAGTAATGCCCTAAATAATCGACTCCTTAACCACAGCAGAATTATGGGTAATTTTTCAGGATTTAGTCGGAAATATGGCTTGTTGCCATTCATCGGAAAGCTCTCAGTGAGAGAGTTACCCATACTTATTCTGCTGTGGTTAAGGAGTCGATTATTTAGGGCATTACTGTATGTTTTTCTAAATTCTATGACTTGAACAAGTCTTTCAAAGGAAGATAAAGTCCATATAAATGTCCACCTATTTTTCAACATATTTTGATCCTAGAAATTAGTCGGAATGTGACACAAACAAGCATAGCAGGTATACTCTAATTTAAAGTGATGTGAAACACTCCGGTAGGGTGATCAGAATAGAAATTGACAATAATCTTGCTCAGAGTAGTTATTATTTATGAATATTAATCCAAATTGGCAACACACCGTCATATTCATTGATTCTGGCACAGGATCTTTCATGCTGCCCCAGCGCATCTCCCGTCATGAAAGGGTTAAAGCCCTACAAGCCGTTCACAGTGTCACTATCAAGTTATTTAGTCGGAAATTTGGCTTGTTGCCATTCACCGGAAGCTCTCAGCTCGCATAATTCTGCTGCAGTTAAGGAGTCGATTATTTAGGGCATTACTGTATATGTAATGTAAGGAAATATGCAGCTCACCACAACTGATCGCAATCAACAATCAGTTGCATTTTAGAGTTTAAAATTGAAAACACAACACTGGCTTCCCTGTTACAGTACAGTACATAAACAATGGAACATGCATAATCTTGTCACTGGAGGGTTATTGATAACGATAATGATCCATGTTCTTCTTGATAATACTGGTTTTGGCGACACCAATTTTTAGCTCAACTTTACTTTGTAAAGTTTGAGCTATTGCCATGGCTTTGTCGTCCGTGTGTGCGTGTGTGTGCGTAAGGCGTCAACAATGCAGTCTACAGGTCGTACCTTTGATCAGATCATTATGAAATTTGTCATAGCTGTTGACATCAACATTTAGACTAGAATGATTCACTTTGGGGTCATTCGGTAAAAAAACATGGCCGCCAGTGGCCATCTTGCATTTCAAAATTCAATCCATTAGCACGGGCTACAGGGCGTACTGTTTGTCTGATCGTCATGAAATTTGTCATTGATGTTAATATTGACATGTAGATGGGAACGAGTAATTTTGGGGTCATTCGGCCAAAAAACATGGCCGCCAGCAGCCATCTTGGATTTTGCTCTTTGTATGACTAAATTCTTCAGCACGGGCTGCAGGTCGTACCTTTAGTCTGATCATCATAAAATTTGTCATGTATATTAAAAATGTCATATAGGTGGGAACGAGTAATTTTGGGGTCATTTAGCCCAAAAACATGGCCGCCAGCAGCCATCTTGGATTTTACTCTTTGTATGACTAAATTCTTTAGCACGGGCTACAGGTCGTACTTTTAGTCTGATCATCATAAAATTTGTCATGAATGTTAATAATGACATGTAGATGGGAACGAGTCATTTTGGAATCATTCGGCCAAAAAACATGGCCGCCAGCAGGCATCTTTGATTTCTCTCTTTGTATGACTAAATCCTTTAGCACGGGCTACAGGTCGTACCTTTAGTCCGATCATCATAAAATTTGTCATGGCTGTTGAAATTGGAATGTAGATGGGAACGAGTCATTTTGGGGTCATTCGGACAAAAAACATGGCCACCAGCGGCCATCTTGGATTTCAAAATTTAATCCATTAGCACGGGCCACAGGTCGTACTGTTAGTCTCATCATCATGAAATTTGTCATGGATGATAATATTGACATGTAGATGGGAACGAGTCATTTTGGGGTCATTCGGCCAAAAAAACATGGTCGCCAGCAGCCATCTTGGATTTGACTCTTAGTATGACTAAATCCTTTAGCACGGGCTACAGGTCCTACTTTTTGTCTGATCATCATAAAATATGTCAAGAATGTTAATAATGACATGTAGATGGGAACGAGTCATTTTGGAATCATTCGGCCAAAAAACATGGCCGCCAGCAGGCATCTTTGATTTCTCTCTTTGTATGACTAAATCCTTTAGCACGGGCTACAGGTCGTACCTTTAGTCCGATCATCATAAAATTTGTCATGGCTGTTGAAATTGGAATGTAGATGGGAACGAGTCATTTTGGGGTCATTCGGACAAAAAACATGGCCACCAGCGGCCATCTTGGATTTCAAAATTTAATCCATTAGCACGGGCCACAGGTCGTCTGATCATCATGGATGATAATATTGACATGTAGATGGGAACGAGTAATTTTGGGGTCATTCGGCCAAAAAACATGGCCGCCAGCAGCCATCTTGGATGACTAAATTCTTTAGCACGGGCTGCAGGTCGTACCTTTAGTCTGATCATCATAAAATTTGTCATGGATGTCAACAATGACATGTAGATGGGAATGAGTCATTTTGGGGTCATTCGGCCGAAGACATGGCCGTCAGCAGCCATCTTGGATTTTACTTTTCTCTTCATGTCTATAAACTAGTATTTATATATAATAGACATTCAACTTTCCACATTCCTAATTGCTCCATTGACTGTAATACATCAAATTATTCCCTTTCCAAGTTGAGCTACAGTGTCATTGACACTTTCATTTTCCATTTCATGAAAAAAAAAAAAAACTTTTTTCTCCCAAATCATTTTACACGCGTACTAATTTTCATGTGCTGTTGCATCCGGTTCTGCTTATGATCATTTACAGATCCATATTTTCATGTATTCCATGACAAGAAATGTCTTGTTTGGTTCAGAATTTCATTCAAAAACATTTTTATAAAATTTATGTAAATTTCCACGATTTACTTGATATAAATTGGGGGACAATTTTTTTTATTTTTATTTTTTCCCTCCTGCATCTACTTTTTTTCTCCCCACATGTTCATAAACCAGACTTAAAAATTGGTGTTGCCTTAACAAACTTTATCTAAGGCCAAATAAAAAATATTATACACTGCTGCATTCAAATAAATGGCCCGCATTATATGTTTTATTATGACAAAAAAAATGTATTAAAAAAAATTTGGTATGTTTTTACCAACATGGCCATACGTATTGAGCATTAATTGCAAAATACATGAACTCTTAACATATCTTTGTGCCATGTGTTTATATGATAAACAAAAAAGGTTCAAAAAAAAAATTCAAAATTATTTTGGTGTGTTTTTACCAACATGTCCATAAGTGTTGAGCATTAACTCTTAACATATCTTTGTGCCATGTGTGAAGATTGAATATCATGTATACATATAGTGACATAGGACATTAAGTAGACTACATTGAAGAAAATGATTAGCTGATCATCATATTCTGGTGTACTAATTGTAACTCCAGAACAATTGGAGGCACTGGAGGAAATTTAGGATCACATGTTATAATGGAGAGGTGTAAATTTATTGACAAGGGAAGCTATCATAATCCATACTTACGAAAGTTACGATGTGCAAACAAATTAAATAAAAATAAAGTGCTCCCTCCCTCATTGATTCAGAAAAAAATTGTCTGAGACTCTAATATTATTTTTTATTTGGCCTAATTTTCAGGCTGTTCCGACCGCGAACGCTTTCCGTATCTTTATATTACATTTTATCTTCAATTTTCCTGGATGTGACTTTAACTTGATTTTAGGGACAAGAGAGGATATATAGACTTCATTTTTCTAGGGTATTCTGCTTACATGTATGTCCATGCCCTAATGTGTGCCTAGTAAAAAGATTAGATTTGTTTACTGATCGTAAATATTTACTTACATTCTATGATGATACTCATTAGATAATAGAAGGCTTATGTTGGCGGTTTGAATGATAATAAGCCGTCATGACTTCTCCATGATAGCAGACCACTTCTGTACAATAGGTGAATAGATATGATTTGTCCATGATAGCAGACCACTTCTATCCAATAGGTGAATATTAGAGAGAAGTGGCTTAGATTCTCAGTTTGAAAACTCTAGTCTCATCTATATAAGTGCACCTACCCTATACAATGGTACTAGTACATGTCTAACGATGTTGCATTAATTAAACCTTTTAACTGCTGAATGAGGTCGTGTTGACATTCTGGCCATTTTGCAAGGGAAAATATAATGTGAATGTCGCTAAAACCCTACAACTAACTTCATGCATATACTACAAGGTATTATCATACACAATTCTGGAACATCATACATGTACATGTAAATTGTTTGAAACATCGAGATGTACATGTACACTGGTTCAGGTAAACTAATTTCTGAGTTGCCATTATGAATGATGGCTGCCTGCTAGTGCTCTGAAGTGCGGACATATAGGACATACCTGTACATGTACATGTAGCTTGATGTTTTTGGTCCGTACTCAGTATGGACATATAGCAGCCAAGAGGTTAACCCTTTCTATACTACATACTCATTGACGAATAGTTCCCTTGGGAAAAGTTCTGATAAGAAGTTCAACAAGTGATGTCCATATGTACATGTACATGTAGGTCACTTGTTTAACTTATTAGACTGAACATTTCCCACCAATGTACATGTGTATATGAATCCTTCTGCTCTTGTATTGTATTTTTGTCTGTCTGTTGTCAGCTCATTTTCGCTGAACACTCCTCCGAATGATTAATAGACCAATCCCATGTATACTTGTATAACTGGGTGGGAGAATCCATTTAGTAAAGAAAAGGTAACTAGTAAAATGGTCATACATTACTTTGGAAGGTAATTATTATAAACCCATCTCTGATGATAACAGCCTATAGAACTGATTAAGTTGGTCTGCTTTAAGCCTGCAAATAGTGTGTCTGTCATTTGCAGAATGAGGTCCCCAGAGGGTGAATTTATTGACACTATCCACACTGGGCTAGCATCACCAAATTCACCATCTGTGGATACCTATGGCTATGCAGAATGAGGTACAGTGAGTGAATTTGGTGATGCTAGCCAGCCTAGCCTGCTGTCACTAAATTCACCCTCTGGGGAACCTCATTCTTCAACTGACAGACACACTATTTGCAGGCTTGGTCTGCTTTTCCTACATGTACATGTATGTCATTGGTAATCTACTTAACCCCTGTGGTAAGGCCAAAAAAAAAAACATCTGTGTTTCCGGTTACCCGACCGACCTGCCGAAATTGGGCCGACCTGAATTTTTTTTTTAAATTTCAACCCAAAAAAAAAATTTCAACCCAAAAAAAAAAACTTTTTTTTTTTTTTTTTTTTTTTTTAATGCATGTAATTGGCATGTAAACACATCTATATCGTTAAATATATACTATATATACTATGTTTACATTAAGCAGCAATAATTTTAGATGGAAGTTTCAAAAACAATTTACTTCTATTAAAATACATGTCCATTTGTGGTTGCAGATGAATCCCAATCTCACCAATAAATCTGCAGTCTTTAAAACCTGCCTGTGGTAATCTTGTTTGTTCAACTCCCATGTCTTGTGGGAAGTCTTATCTGTTAGAGAGCAATATTCATATAGACGACATTCTATATCAGAATTTAAAGTTCCTCTCCCCAGTCAATCAAGGATTCATAGTGTTCATGCATAGTTACTAGTATGTATACAGACAGTATAAAGATGACTGCATGTCTACCATATCAAACACCCTTCTGTGATGGGCACTAAAAAAGCACATGAAATTATCTACTGGTTTGTTTGGGTGTATGATGTATCAAACTTACAAGCATGCATATGCCAGTGTGTATAAGGAACTTCAAAGTTGGGGGCCAATTTGAATGCTGAGGTGTGGTACCTCAGTCAAGGTGTGGCCTGTGGTACCATTTTCAGTGTGGTGTGGGACTTTATATTTCAGTGCAGTTGAGGAACATTTACACCCTGTGCAATGTGTCTGAGGCGCATGTGAGATATGTGTCTTAGGTCCTGAGGTGTATATGACCAAATATTTAAGTGAGGTTTGAATTAATATCATACAAGTTATATTATTATAAAGTAATAGAAAAGCCCTATTTTGGTGTATGTCTTGGGCCTGTTGATATATCAATATTGTGCTCTGAGGAAGATGTGCCACCACAATCTAAACTGAGAGAATAATTACAAGAGAGCTGCATAATTGAGTGCCTGGGAGGCATTTGTTTGTTCACATTGACAATACTTATCATATTATTGTGCTACATTAACTGTTTACTTGCAATATACATGGACAGCCTTAACACAAGTATAAAGAGTAAGCATTAATGTACCAGTACTTCTTAACTGTTCGGGGGAAAAATAAAATAATATTACCAAAAAAAAAAAAATCCCTACCTACCTACCTGGAATTTTTTGGCACCGTAATAGGAAACAAATAATATTTTTTTTTAGGCCTAACATAATGGCCGTTCACCGCCCTGTTGGTTTGGGACCATAATGGCTGGGGACAGCCACAGAAATTCAATTGTAGATTTATATTGTATTATGCATTGTTTCTCACCCAGATGTACATTGTAGTTTATTATGATAGTGCTTAGAACATGTGCACTCAATAGCGAATCATCTCTTTCAGAAATAAGTGTTCACCCGGTGTTGTAAACGAGGCAATTCGGTTGGCTGATCACAGCATATTTTTTCTCACAAAAATAGTGCCATGGCATTGCTTTTACATGTAGTAGCCTGATTAGTCAACGGCTGTTTTTTTCTATACATAATGCATAGACAGCTTTCGCATACATGTAGTTGGGAATAGTGAAGAATGAAAGCAGGGAGAATTTATACCATAATTCAATAATTGCCAATGCTATTGTATTGTGTGTGTAACATCCTACTGTGGGTAGCCAGTGTTTAATCATGCTGCATTTTTCTTGAATACCCCACCACTTAAGCATATATTTAATCTATCGTTTGAAGAGGGAATATTCCCATGGAAAATAAAAATTTCCAAAGTAGTCCCCATTCCTAAAATAAATAACTCTTAGGAAATAACAAACTATCGCCCAATCAGTATCCTGCCATCGTTCTCTAAACTGCTTGAAAAAATAATGCAAAAACGACTAGTAGATTTTCTATATAAACAAGAAATCTTGTATAAACACCAATATGGATTCAGAACAAATCACTCAACATTTCATCCGATAATGCACCTTCTAGATCATGTCGTTAAAAATAATGATACACCGTCACGGGATTCCACCTTAGCTGTATTTATTGATTTATCTAAAGCATTTGATACGATCGACCACAACATACTTATATCGAAACTTGACCACTATGGCATCAGGGGTGTAGCAATGTCATGGTTCCATATTTATTTGAATGAGAGGAGGCAATACGTTGAATATAGTGGAAGTGTATGGTAAATTCTACAACAATGGACATTTTATCGTATGCCGATGACACCACACTGTTCACAAGCGGTAAAGATGGCGAACTAGTACAAAGTTATGTCAACAATGAATTAGCCAATGTATCCGATTGGTGCTGCTGCAATAAACTTTCAATTAATATTAATAAAAGCAATTATATGGTTTTACACCCACAAAACAATGACAAAAAATGGAATACTTCGAAATTAAAGCTAAATAACATTGAATTGAACCGAATAGGAAATCTTGGGCATGAATCCTCGACAAAATTCGTAGGTATCCACATTGATGAGAACTTGAGAAGCACACATCCGTAATCTTCTCCAAAATATCACATGCAATCTACTGCATCAATAAGGTGAAAAAATTTTTCCCAAGTAAAGCATTGAAAACATTGTACTATGCACTGAATCAAAGCCACTTAGTTTATGGTATCCAAATATGGGGTCATGTTCCAGAAGTCAAGAAAATATTCATATTACAAAAACGAGCATTGCGTATAATATGCAATAAGAAGTACAGGAGTCACACAGATCCACTCTTTAAAAGAGAGAATATCTTTAAAATATATGACTTACACTCTCAATTCCTCAATTTTCATGCATGACTGGTGTTATAACCGTCTGCCTGCGTCTTGTGGAATGATGTACAACAAACGAGCAAAATCAACCCCAAAACACCCGAATCCCGTACTGTTGGAACTTCCTAGAACTGACTGGTCAGGAAACCTACCCCACCACGCCTTCCCCACAACATGGAACAATATGGAAAAAGTCTATACTTCTTGCCAAAGCAGGCACACATTGAAGAAGCGCTTACAGATAGCCATTGCTGAGAAATTACACATAAAATGTACGCTGTAAAAACAAAGGATGTCCCGATTGTGCTCTATAGTACTACGAACATTAATTGTCATACGCGATGCATAATCCTAACTCTACTCGAATAATGTTCTTCAAACCTACCGTACAAGTGGACACACATCGCATTCTCGTTCCTAGCATGCCCATACACTACCATACATCATAGATGCTACCGTATATTATTATGATTACTCTAACGTGGCTATGACCCTATACCGCTTGACATACTATATAACATTACATATATGTAATATTGTTAATCTGAATTATCCCAAAACCTCACTCAACAAAGAGATTTTCCGGCGATCTTTATAGATCCTCATTCTGTTTACCGAACTAAAGATGGTGGTATCTCTCGCCTGAATCCGTTGTAGCAACAAAAAACTAACTGTTTTGTTCCTAATAAACCCATGGAACTGGAACCGAAACTGTCATATGTTTAGAAAATCTGAACAGTTCAAAACATTCATATGGAGAGATAATACATTTTCGATCTTATAACTCGTCTGGATTGACTCACAACCACACCAATACTTGTTTATGATATGCTCAAAGTACTGGATTCTACAAAGTTTTATATATGATTATAGTCTGTACGTGTGCGTGGATATGGATACAAGCATCTATTCTATTATTTATACTGATACCTGTTTTAGGGGGTAGCAGGAATACAGCCCGATAGGGATAGGCTACCCCCGACAATATACTGCTTTACCTTATTATGTATTTCTGCCATTGTATAATTCACGTATATTGTAAATAAATTATCCTATCCTATCCTTGTATATTGGTGATGAGAAATAAAGTATTTGTTTATTTAGGTATAAATTTCTACTGTGGGTGCAAATCTTCAAACATCATTTTGTTGGTTTATACCCATCGCAGAACTACATCGTAGTTAGCAAAATACACATTGTTCTCCTTTTACATTGATTTTAAATTGGAAGGTTGTTATAATATTAATTAAATATGAGGGAAATTGCCTGCATTTCAATCAATCATAGCTTGCTGTAGATATAAACTAGGAAACATATGAACGGGAATATCAAGCGACTGATGACTTAGAAACAGTCTGACATCATGACGTAAAAGTATGCAACACAGTTCACTACATGTGATGCACATTCCTTATAGCACTGTTTGTGTCTCTCGGAAAGGATATATTTAAAAATAAACAGCGGAGTACTTGTTGAATACACCCATAGTAGCCGATCATTCCAAATTTTTTATTTTCATTGTTCAAATTGTAAATAGCATAATTAAACAGTTTAATGAATTTCTTTTAATGTTTTAATATTCCTATTTTATGCAAATGGAGAAAGATGACCGATTATCTGTGAATTGGAAATTTCAAGGTCTGAAATTGAGAGAAACCTGACTACGTTTTCACTGGGAATGGGGTTCTTTTTGGCTCCTGACGTTGCTTTAAAAATCCTGGAAAGTTATTTCCATAATTGTTAGAAAAAATACAAAATAAAATGCTAAATCCTACCTCCTATAAAATATTTGGCTGCATAATAGGTCTTTATAAATTATGTGACTTTTTCTTCCAGCTGCCATTTTTTGACGATAATGAGCGAGCCATCTTAGAATCGTTACCAGATGAACTACAACAAGAGCATAGTGACAGCTCAGATAGCGGGATTCATGGTAAGTGACAGGCTACTAGTATCACGTGGATTTAGTGATGCTATCCCACATAGCGGGCTCAAATTAACATTGCTTTTAGTTACTTTTCCCCTTCTGCGAAGTTTCTATATCCCCTAATTTGCAGAAGATAAACTGCATAATTGAGGTGACTAATTGGTGAACATCAGCAACTTCAACTGGGAACTTCAATCGCATCCTAGGTCCACCATAGCAGTTGAGACCTAAACAGAATTAAAAAATTAAACTAGCCTTTCCTTGCGGACGGCAAAAGTTTGATTGTGATTCTATAAAGTATATAGAGTCACAAAGGCTATCAAATGAGATATCACCACTATGCATGCACCAATCACACTTTAAAGCAAAAAATTTGGAGTGTTAACCTACACTACCAAGAAGAAAAATATGTATATTTTGTTCCCTCCAAGAAGGTGGGGAGGAGGAAGGCATTTGATAGCCTCCGTGACTCTATATACTTTATAGAATCACAATCAAACTTCGCCTTTCGCAAGGAAAGGCTAGTTTAATTTTTTACTTCTATTACACCATATGATGTCACTCCATCATCAAATGAGACTTTTAAAACAAACACAACAAATTTTGCAACCATAATTCAATCAGACCAAAGTTCATGCTATATTTTGCAATACATTTGATGCAAATACATTATAATTGATAATAAGTTTGTTATAAAATCTCACAAAGGTCCTAGAAGATGACGAACCAGTCTGGTGCAAAAGAATGTCAATAGGCACATTTAACATGAATCACACATGAAACAGCAGTACTCCGCACACTGTGAGCCTTAAACTTAGAACATCGATTACAGAGTTAAGCAAAACAGCCCAAAAACAGCGATGCACAGTACTGCCATGGTTGACACCCAGTCAATGGGTCATGCGTCTTAACGTACCGTAACTCAGAAACAGTTCAGTTCATCGACAAATTCCTTGAAAAGTATTCATTTAAGGTTCAATAACCACACATTGATTCATCCTCATACTTGATCAATAAAACTAGGATACAGCTGTGTGACATCTGATGCATAATCATATGAAGACGTTCCGATCTATAACACATATACACATAATTATGTACACGTACACTCGATATTATCAGTCATATTCACTGATGATGAATTATCTCCATATATATATGGAATAATTTAGTCTGAAATCAAACCTTTTGTTAAGGCTTTGAAGAAAAGCTAGATCCACAATAAACAAAGGTATCTGGAAAGAAAGAGGACAATTGAAAAGACCTCCCTGTTCATAACACTAGCAGGCATTATGCATCTCCGTGAGTAATATGTCAGAGATACTTGTTAAAACTTTTTCGGACATGATACATTATCAATGTGTTCCCCTGCATAGACAGGTTGAGAATGGAACAAACTGATTTTACTTACTCAAATCCACTCATAGCGTAGTACCACTACAGGAAAGAAGGGGAAAAAATGCACCCCCATTTTTCTGGTTGAAAAATGCCTACAGCATGCGAGAAACCAGTATAATGTATACTTCTATCTCCATCCAGAAAAAAATGAGGTAACTGTGGCATGTAAAAATTCATATTAAGTAAAGTAATATGCAACTTTGTATAGGATATAAGCAATGTACTGAATTTATATAGCATAAGCGCCTACTCAGAAGGTATACAGTCATACTAAAACCAATCATGTGTATGCTTCCTTGCTTGTGTCCAATCAAGGTACTCAAGTTATGAGATAGTCATATACACATTTGGTATTGTGTCAACTACATGTATGTGCATGATAAAAATCAAATGGAAAATATTTTGATTCTGACAAATGTTGTAACATCTGAATATCCAGTCAAAACCCCAGATCATCAGTTAGTTATAATATGAAACATGAAACTATAGGTAATAGCACATCATGTACATAAAACCCATGCAAAGCAAATTTGGCGGATAAAATTTGTTAACTACATGTATCTGAATTTTAAATTAATTGTAAAAGCCTTAGGCTCACATCTCATGGTGAATGCTGAACTATCAACTTCAAATGCAACCAAAAACCTAAATCATTTACGAGATTTAGTATTGCCACAGCCCAAGCCTTGAAATATTGTGCCTGTCATTTGCAGAATGAGGTCCCCAGAGGGTGAATTTAGTGATGCTACCCCGCATAGCGGGCTAGCATCACCAAATTCACCCTCTGGGGACCTCATTCTGCTTACACCTCAGCAGAATGAGGTTCCCAGAGGGTGAATTTGGTGATGCTAGCCCGCTATTCGGGGTAGCATCACTAAATTCACCCTCTGGGAACCTCATTCTGCAAATGACAGACACACTATTTCAAGGCTTGCCGCAGCCAGAAAAGAGAATGAGCTGACATTTCCAATGCAAACATGAGTTGCAACGGTCCCAAGTATAGACTTCACAAAAGTCCATTATGTAATCAGGTTCTTTTCCTGAAAAGACTCGATATAGATAAAGCTGTCATAGGCGCATTGCAAATTAAATAGACATACTATAAAAACTGTTGACATCTGCATGTATGTTAGTTAATATGGACATTGCCAGCTGTTGAATGCAGTGCAGAAAGCATGGCATAAATATATTCATTTGGGCAGGAAACTGCACACGAAATTTAAAACTGATACACAGTGTAAGTATTTTGGGTATACTATTGCATGTACTATACTATGTCTTATACATGTAATATAACATATAGCTTGAATTCAACTTAGTACTAGTAGGGATTCATGTTGAAGCCAATTCAATTGTTAGATTTATAACACCTCAACAATTACTCAGACATAACAGTCACATAGAGTGAAAATAACAACCAGAAAATTATTCTAGTTTCGCAATGTGGGTGACTCTGAAATACCCAGTCCAGATGAAGAAGCCACAAATACTATTTAGCAATACTGTATACACCCATCAGTAAGCCCAGGGGTCGCGTGAATGTTTTGACACTAAAACATGGGACTGGGCTTACAGTAATGCTCTAAGTAATCGACTCGTTAACCACAGCAGAATTATGGGTAATTTAATGGTTAAGGAGTCGATTACTTAGAGCATTACTGAACCTTCGAGGACCCCCACATGCAGCATCTCAGTTTGCATTCATAGTGCTAATCTAATGTCGTGTTTAAAATGAATCATGATGTATATTATTTTATTTAATGAAAATTATTTTTTATGGTATATATTGTAATACAGCAATTTTTGAAAGACAATGGGGCAGGTAGTATTAATGAGTTTGCAATGGAACTTAGCTGGAGTAATCTTATTTTTATGCGTGAATTTTTGTCATCTTCATTCAGAGTTAATCTGACATCAATGTATACTCGCCCTCTAAGTTCTAAAAATGGGGTGGGCTTATCTTCGAGGATCACCCCATGATTTTTTTGGGAGAAAAAACATACACTGGGCTTATCCTCAGGGATGAGCTTACTGACGGGTGCGTACACACTGAAAAAATTGTGTCCATATTCTAATAAACACTGTATAATGATTAATCATTCAGATACAATTAGGTTTTATCGTTAATATTGGTAATTGAGTTGGTTTCACACCAGGAAGTCATTTTTCCCACCAACCAATGTGGATATAGAACCATTGAGACCAGATTTAAATAAAGATACATCACAATTGACCTGAATATATAATGAACATTATAACTACGTTAAATACATGTGCATACTGTACATGTACAAGTATAAGTTTAGTTCTTTCCATTAAGGGGTTTAAATTGAACTTTCAAGTTTCAAGTTCAAATTGTCAGGACAAATATGGCAGTACATGCTTCATGCAGCAGCACTGTAGTGTACGTTTGAAGATCATGCCATAAGTATGCAAATATATTTAAATATGCTAAAACTCCATCACCATAACTTGCTGTGAATATTGTGAAGTAAGATCAGTGGATCAGAAGAACCGACTGCTTTCATGCTGATGTACTTGTATATATGCATGCATATACATGTAGATTATAGTATACTCTCAGATGCCTAATAATAGTGCCGGCACGCTTATTTATTTTGGAGAAAATTCCCAACGATCACTATTATTTGGCATTGAGACATTTAGTGAAATTGCCATCACTATGATTATTTTCAGCATATATCACCATCCATCACTATTATTAGGCCATCACGATTATTATGCACCTGAGAGTGAGTAATTATGTAGATGTGTATATCTACAAAGTTCAGATTTCAAAACCTGAACCACTCATAAAATTATTTTAAATCATTATGTTACATTTATCATGGACCTTTAATGAATACTGGAAACGTATTGTGTAATATATTAGATAAACTAACATGTTCATTTGATAAGCTGTGCGACTGTACCACACAGCTCCTGTGAGCATACATTTAATTCTTACTAAATTTGTTCAACTGCTTGCTGTTGAGGACACCATCATATACAGTAATGCTCTAAATAATCGACTCCTTAACCACAGCAGAATTATGGGTAACTTTTCAGGATTTAGTCGGAAATATGGCTTGTTGCCATTCATTCATGAATGGCAACAAGCCATATTTCCGACGAAATCCTGAAAAGTTACCCATAATTTTGCTGTGGTTAAGAAGTCGGTTAATTATAGGGCATTACTGTATTGAGGGTTGTATACCTCCAGTTACAACAACAACATACCAAATAAAAAATTTAATTAATGTACAGACATTTTTTTATCAGACAAAATAAAGCATCGTAAATTTATCATAGTGGGGTGGGGGTGAGATACCCTGTGGGGGAGATATCATGGTACACTGGTATTTCAGGTGGCACCTCTCATTCCCAACTTGTTATTTTATACTCTAGGAATGAAAGAGGTTTCATTAAAATATACCTGGAGCCCTGAATATCGTTAAAAATAGTTCTATGATTGACAGATATCTACTTTCGGTTTTGCATTCACCCACAGTTTTTGTTTTTAGAGCTGTTTTTTTTTACTATTACAGTGTTATATTTTTGTAAACAGTGGAATCCATTGTAGTCATCTGAGTGATAATTCACAAATGTATTTTAGCTATAATAGGATTTACCAGTCTCCAACACACATGTGAAATTCTGCCAAGTTTTGAAGATTAAAATATAAATAACTAGCAGGTGACCCGACTTCGTCCGGGCTTTGACCTTGTATTGACCATTTTGAAGGTCAAGGTCAGGTCGGAGTCACGATTTGACCCTCCAAAACACTCCCCCGGACAAAAGTACACCAAGCGAAATCCATCAGTTTTACCCGATTTGACCTTGAATTGACCACTTTGAAGGTCAAGGTCAGGTCGGGGTCACAATTTGACCCGTCCAAAACACTCCCCAGACAAAATTATCCCTAGGTATAAAATTTCGTCGAAATCCGTCTGGCAGTTTTCCATATATTTGAGAAGGTCGTTTTCGTTAGCCAAACGCGATCACTGCGTACCCGTTTCAAGGTGAAGATCACCTTGGGCGGAAAAACTTACCCGATGAAAATCTCCCCCGTTCCTTTGAACCCCTAAGTACGAAGACAGACATAAGAATCACACAACACGCTCATGTCTGGATACAGACACACTCACGTCTGGCCCCAGACATAAGAATCACACTACACGCATACGCACTTTATCAACGACACTGCGGATACGAACGCTCTTTAACTATCAACGCGATTAACCCCACATTTTGGTGACTGGGGGTGGAGAAGGGGTGCTAGGAGCTTCTCCAAAACGGCGGTAAACACTGCCCGTGGCTTTTTAACCTTAGATTGGAAGTTTGAGCTCAATCGGTCCAGCCGTTTTCACGGCCATACATGTAGCTAACACACAGACAGAAGTCTCAAAATATATATTAGATTTAATTATTGACTCGGTATACATAAAACATCATGACAGTTATTATTCTTCCATATTTGAGACAAAATATCCTCATTTAGGCTCTCTCAATATAGTTTTTTGAACAAACAAAATTGCAACCGTGGGATTAAACGCTGTTCAAAATACATAACTATTTCCCCCCTTTGTTCAGCAAATTTAATATTTATTTTTTTTATTTCAGCAAATTTAATTTTTCCAAAAAGGAATGTTCAGGTGATCAATCATTTCATTTCAATTCTGCTTGCGTAACTTTAAAGCTAGTGCTATTATTTAATTTTTCCAGGAAAATGAATAATTTACAGTTGTACAATTCCATTAGAAATATTTGAGAGAAATGAATCATTTCAAATCACAACCATGTACTATTATCATTAGTTAATTAAAAATTGAATCTTCACATGAGCCTAGCCGATATATCATGTAGACTGCCGATGTATTATTTGTTTGTTTCACGTCTTTGTTTGCAGGTGTTCACATTAAACATGAACCTCTGTCACCATCAATCTCTCAATGCTCGGATTCATCGGACAGCATCACATACGTAAGTTACTCAGGCATTCCCATTCCCATCTGTCATATTATGTTATCAAGTCATCCATCTTCCATCCACTCACATTTTACCTTCTGAATTAAGTGCATAAGTTCAGGTAGAGTTGACAATTTCAATAAATTTCATTAATTCTTTTTTGCTTGATGGCCATATATACAGGCCATGACAGTGGAGGGGGGGGGGGGGGTCACAAACAATTTAAGGATACAATTCCGAGAGGGTGGGTTAATTCTGAGCCCCTATTGTTGCCGATTTTTCCAATGCTGTGTAATTATGTTTCCGAACCCATGTTTCAAGACAAATTATAACTACTAAAATGAATATAAATGTTCAGGTATATAAACTGAACAAAAACAGTATTAATCAAGAGAAGGGGGCTCCCTGTTTCAATATTTATTCTTTTATAACAATATCATGGGGTGGGTCTGGTTTTCGATGAGGAAAAACAATTGCCTTGAAAAAAAAATTGCAATTGGTTGAGTTCCCACAGGTTTTCATTGTACATTATTATCCCTGTAATGCCAGTGTCAGCTCAGTTAATTCTTCTAATACTTTAAATGGTGTGAATATTGAAAGCTAAAAATATTTCTTGTATTACATCCTTGAGTAGATAGCATTATAAGTTACCTACAGACCCACATATAAATAGTGGGTCTGATTACTTGTAGATCTGGCGGCGAGTCGAGCGGGACAGTCATAATTGCTTTGTCTGTCTGCTGTTCCTCCCGTCAAACGTTAGCACGAGTGAGTTGTGTTGTCTCGCCTTCGGGTGCAGCTGCCCTCGTGCTAATGCCGGCTTGAGTGAGACAGTTTTGGATTAGGATTATGGAGCTAATCCCCGACGCCGCATTGGCTGCAATGCAAAGGAGTCGGATAGTGGACACTGCTAGCTGGCAACTCCAGGCTAGCAGGGGCTATCTGGTCCTTTGCATTGAGTTCCAGACGGAAGATGCTGGCATCCAGAGGTCTGCTGCCCGGGACAGTTACGCCAAAGCCACCAGCCGTAACATGAAGAGAGATCCTCCGAGAAAGAAGACACCAGCAAGAAGGAGAAGGGACGCCTCCAGACGGGTGAAGTGGAAGAAGAGGACGGGGGTGACAGTTGATCACCCCTCCCCGTGTGGTCCAGCGTCATAGCCGGTAGGTCGGAGTTGTCTGAGAGACGCCCAGACGACCCGACCTGCATGGAGTCAGGCGACATCGCACCAGCTAGCAGGGACTCCGTTGATCTGCCGGAGGTCCCTGCTGTCGTCGTCGAGGCGAGCGGAGACAGGGACGTGGACACCACCCCAGATGTTCCTGCCGCCAGCTTCGACGTGGAGATGGAAACACCACCCAGCCATTCTCCACCAGGGACGGAAACCACCACCTCCGTCACTCCGACGCCGAAGTACGAAGAGAAGCCGGCGTCGCCAACACCACATCAAATTGAAGAAGAGCGTTCAACCCTCAAATCAGCGATTTTACACTACCACCCAGCAGGAATGACGTATCCACTCACCAACTACGAATTCTTCCTACTGAGGGATCGCCAGGTGTACAGAGGACCAGACGAGCAGGACCCTGCACAAGGAAAGGCCACATTGGCTTCTCCAGAAATCCTCCACTACCAGGAAAGAAGAAATAGTGTTCTTATACACATCAACAAATTACTTTTTTTTTACTTTCTTTCTCAATAAAGGCAAAAACATGAGGGATTAAGGAAAGGGCCCTTTGGCCCTTTTGACAATCCCGGGGTTAGCCACCCAAAACCACCCACCTCATTGTAGATTTTTATTTCCCGAGCCACGGTATTCCTCGTTAGTTCGAATTTGGGATCGGTCCGTGTATTTTTGCTGGAGTTATGTTCCTTGTCAACTTAGAATTTGCCGCTTAATTTTGGTTTCTGGGTGATAACTTTAGTTTCAGTTATCTGATTGTTTTCATTTTTTTTTCATTTATAAAAATGTCTCTGGTCAAATAAAGCCACCATGGGACATGTGGCCTAGTGACCTTTTATTTTACCTGAGTTGTGACTCTTTGTTCTATTTTTTAGTGATTTTAAGACCACTAGCAAGATAAATCATACAATCCATTTGTTTACGTACGATAATATGGAAACAAATGTCAACCAATTTGTTTTCTGATAGTTTCACTCTTTTTGGGTAAAAAAATTGACAAGGCCATCTTCTATGTGCAACCCTTGTTCATACCGATATATATTTGTCTTTATTATGTTACAGATCTCTGAACTGAGGCCCGATGTCACACCATCATATATAGACTTAGGAATCTTGCATAATGACATCGTCATCCCGTCTGCCGTGCCCACTTCTCATGACACACCAATCATCATCAAAGAAGAAGATGAGTATGATGTCACACATCTTCAGGGGTTACACGAAAACTCATCCTTATTCATCGAAGATGAAGACGATTTGGCCCCGATTCATGTGCTAACCAACGACATATGCAACATAACGAAGAAAGAACTGCCAAGAAACCAGGTGCCATTTGTAAATAACATAAAACCATTAATCATTAAAAATTCACCACCGAACAGAAATCATGGAACTATTCTTCAACCGAAAGCTTCAGTTAAAACCATACTCAGCTCACAAATCAAGATTCAACCCAAGGTTGAAAACGATTCTCCACCCACTCCAAGATCGCCAACTCCAGGTAGGTTCAGATGTCATGAAGTAAAAATTGACATTGCGACAAAAAAAATCAAATTTCCTTAATAATTATTATTGTGAGTGCCTAGATACACGGACTATTACTCATATCTTCAATAAGGGTTCACCTTGGCCAAATAATTTGTTTAAATAAAAAAATTTGGCCATTTCAGAAATTTGAAATTTAAAAACCAAAATATATGATCATTGAGAAAACTGAAATGATAAAAATTTATCAAATAACAAAATAAAAATTGATGAGTAGTTATCCCTTAGGAAATGTTCAAATAATAAGTTTAACCCTTTCTTTACTAAAGCATCATTAATAAAAAGTGCAGGAAGAAAATAAAATGCACTGATAAATTTCAAAATTGTTATTGAATGAAACCATGAAACAATAAAGTATTTTCAATTGATTAGAAAGAATATAAATTAATTGCTAGATTTACATCTAACTTTTTCAGAGAAATGGGCCAATATTCAGGTTTATTGTTAAAAAAAAACGCCAAATGTCCTGAAAGAAGCCACCTTTTTTCAGGGAACGTGTTACCAGTATAATTTGATATATGAAACCTCCACAAGTTATGTATTTCACATTTCTGTTTTTTCCAGAAGATCAAAAACCATTGGTGTTGTCTGCTAAAGAATTTGCAACGCTTACGTCACAAGGAGTGCTCCGATTTAACAAACCACCAAAAGGTTCACCGAATTCTGCTGTCTCAACCAATCAAGTGCCACAACCCAACGCGGCGAATCACATGCCGCAGTCTGACCCAACAAATCATGTGGCACAATCGCCACATTGTGTTGGACCGGCGGACATCACAGTGCCGGTCACACCTACAGTCGCTGCTCATATGGATGTACGTATTAAATAGGCATGGCTTATTCCTACTCTAAAATTGCTTAACCCTTCCATGACAGGAGCTTCCTGAAATTTTGCGAAAACACTGTGCCAATGCATTCTCTTATATATGGAGTCAATAGGGAGTCTCCCATAATAGGAGTATCCCTATGGGAGACTCACATATAAAAGAGAATGCACTGGCACAGGATCTTTAATGCTGCACCCGCACAGCTCCCGTCATGAAAGGGTTAAATGCGGTCCAGTCCCAAATCTGGTTCTCCGTAATTATTCATCCCATTCTCAGTGTGAATTTTTTCTGTGCTGCCAAATTTTTTAAAACATGGAGCGTATTTCAAAGTAATTCTATTGTTTCTTTATTCCACCAAGTAGACCGAATTTTCAGCCATTATGTATTGTCAATAGAAATAGAGCTTCAGTCTCGTGTTATGAGAAAAGTGTCACACAAAACAACACCTCTAGTGAAATTTGTATTAAAAAACTGGAAGAAATGTCATTATTTTCTTTTATCGGCAGCACCACAGTAGTTTTCTATTCTTTTAATGTATGTGAATTAATCACGCTTACACAACTCAACACCAAACATATAAATGTAGAATTTAGCCAGAAAAAGCCACCTTTTCGGTTGGGGTTGGTGGGCATGTGATCATGAATAGCCGACAAACTGTTTCAATTGACTTCAATAAAAATGACTTTTCTGGTCAATTTGCCACATTGAACACAATATAGTTTCCACTTAGTTTTTCTTAAATAATCCCTGTAAATAATGTAATGGATTCATCTTGAATATTATCAAAGTTAACAAGGCTGCAAAAATAAAAAACATTGGGGGAAAATATCTTTATTAGCACTAGATTGTTCTACCAACATCAGTTGAATCAGTAGGAAAAACTAACAAGAGGGTGATAGTAGTGGAACCAGGTAATGGAATGTGAGTTACCCCACACAGACACTTTATTAGTTGGTCATTTCTAGAATTCTAGTAAATGTACTAGTAATTATTTATTGGGACCAACAGGGATCAAATGATTTTTCTGTAGAGTTTTGACTTTGAGACACTTGGTCCCCAGACAACTTTCATGTTTGGCTGGAGATGTCCAGAAACAGAACACCTGGTGTGTTGTAAGTTTGAGTTGATTGACAGATGCCAAGCACAGAGTCTGATGACATCATCATGTTAGTTTCAGTTACCAGCCACCTGGTCATGACCTGATCAGGTGATATTTGGTTGATTGACAGATGCCATGTTTCAGCCACCTGGTGTGATGTCATCAGCATGGAATTTTTCATGAGTTTACTGTGTGATTGAAAGGACCTGGTTTCAGGAATTTGGGTCAAACATGAGCTCTGGACCACCTGGTGTGATGTCATCAGCATGGAATTTTCCCTGACTTTCCCTGTGATTGACAGGTGTCAGGGATTTAGGTCATGAACACCTGTGCTCTGATTCTCTTGAGTGGAGTTCTGAGGTTTGAGGACAGATTCAGAATGTCACTCAAATGTGCTGAACTCAAAACTCAATGAAAATATTTTATATTTGGCCCAGTTTTAAAAGCCTTATAAATACCTGTGTTTTCGGGCAATTATATTAAGCAAACTTGATGGGGGGGGGGGGGGGGGGGGGGGGGGGGGGGGGGGGGGGGGGGACACTGGTTGTATGTTTTCCCCATGAAGTCTATAAACGAATATTGAGTTTTGAATGTTTGAAATTGAGTTTTGAACTCTTGGGACATTATAGTTGGATTTGAAAATGAACAATGTTGATATGACTCTCTTTGTGTAAATTAGGGAGTATTTTATGTCACCCAAAAAGATATAAGCGCTCTCCTTCTGTCTATTCATCAGGAATGTTTTTTGTCCAGACTACAACATGATTGATATTTGACCGCATTTTATGACATTTGGTACATGGTCAACATACATGTATGAGAAAGTCATGGCTAAGTTTTAATTTTGGTGCAGTCCAACCATTTCTGTTGGAGTGAAGCCCCTTTTATATTTTACTAGTTATTCTTGATATCTAAATGATAACTTTTTATTTGTAATTATCTGATTATTCTCAATCAATTAAAACTAGATGTATTATAAATAAATACTGTTTGTTGGATTCCAAATTTTATCCAATGATTTTTGACAGAATTTTGTCTTATGTGCGGCTTGTAAACTGAAAATTTCAGTTCTATGTATCATATTGTTACAGTAAATATTAAATATTTAAAAATTATCCATCCCTTAACTAACACTATTTCCGATGGCAAAATGGTTATCCGAGAAAAAGTCATATTGGATTCCCGAATGTCATATTGGACTCCCAAGTGTGCAATATGTCTTTTTTATCGGGACTCTGTGACGTCATGATATCTCTATTGCGAAATGAATCGGTGATATTGTGATGGTGGATTTAGCAGACGTTTCACTTCCGCATATAGTTTTGTTTTCACTTCTGTGTTTACTGTTCCAAATCATGCTTTCTGATGATCAAATACAGGCTTTTATAGAGAATTAAGTGCCGACAAATACCAAAAATAACCACAAAAGTTTTATTCCCAAAATGTGGATAAACATACAGATGGATAATAAAAATGTCATTATACAATGTTGTGTACAGTATGTGTTTTTCTTGTACTCATCCAGGTTGTGGTGAAAAAGTCATATTGGACGAGACACCACAACCTGGACTCGTACAAGAAAAACACATACTGTACACAACTATGTATAATAACTTTATAATATGTCACATTAAAATTTTGTTTAAAAGCCACCTTTTCATTGGACTTTTGGCCATGCGACCTTTTCTATTAATTGTGAACCAGTTCATTACCTTATTAATCCTTTCTTGACAGGAGCTGCGCTGGTGCAGCATTAAAGATCATGTGCCATTGCAATCTCTTAGATAATAGTCTCCCATTAGTCTCGATTATATATAATAAAATGCGTTGGCTTACAAGGTCAAGGTAAATATTGTCAGGCCAATGCGTTCTCTTATATATGTGAGGCTCCCTATGGGAGACTCGCATATATAAGAGAATGCATTGGCACAGGGTTTTCGTAAAACTTCAGGAAGCTCCAGTCATGGAAGGGTTTAAAACTGAAAAAGTAGAAAATCAACCTGAATAAAATGTTTATTTTCCCATTATTTTCCCTGCTGCATGTTTATTTACTTGTGGTTCTCAACGTTTGTTTAAACTCACATTTCTAGCTAAGAGCAATGAAGAGACAACAAAGAATGATAAAAAACAGAGAATCTGCCAGTCAGTCTCGCAATAGAAAAAAGGAGGTATGTTATACAATATTTATATGGATACTCGAGGTCACCTCTAGATGGGAACTTACTATTTATAGCTCAACATGACGAACTCAAGCTTGAGCTATTGCCATGGGTTGGTGCCCATAATCTGTCCGTCCATCAACTATTTCCTTTGGCTGACCCTACATGCCACATCCCTCATCCGATCATCACCAAACTTCATATGGATCTTCATGGGCGACCTCTAGAAGGGAGCCATCAATTTTTCCAAATTTCATTGAAAAACATGGCCGCCTGTAGCCATTTTGGATTTCAAATTTGAATCCATTGGCACACACCCTGCAGCCCGCATTTATTGGAGAAATGTTTTGAAAATTTACCAGCTTGTTTAGTATCACCTCCAGATGGGATCTATAAAATTTTAGCTATTTTGGATTTTGCTCTTTGCATGACTAAATCCTTTGGCAGACCCTACAGACCACATCCCTCATCTGATCGCCACCAAACTTCATATGGATCTTCAGTGTGACCTTGCAGAATGAGGTCCCCCAGAGGATGAATTTAGTGATGATAGCGCACTGTGCAGTGTTGTTCACTAAATTCACCCTCTGGATACCTCATTCTGCACATGTCCAGCACCATATTTTGAGGCCTGATATCTGTTTTATATACTTATTTTGATGCTCTATTATTGTCATCTTTTTCAGTACATGTCACAGCTGGAGATAACTCTGCAAGAATTTACAGACCACAATGATCATCTGATGAAAGAAAATGAATCTCTGAAGCGTAAACTCAATATGCTCGCACAGGAGGTACTGTATCTATATAATAAATAGTGTGAGAAAACTGAAAAACTTGCGATAAAATTATGTCTGATTTGTTGATTTTCACAGGGATCGTGTTACCCAAAATCTTTGTAATGTTTATAATTCTTTGTAATGTTTATAATTAACCCTTTCATGATGGGAGCTGTGCTGGTGCAGCATTAAAGGAGTACTGTACACTGAATCCGGCCATTTATGGGACCATCTCCTTTTATACTGAACAGAATAAATGCAACAAATGAATGAATTTGAGCCATGAATGAGTGCAATATTCACTCATGTGCTCTATGAACGATGTAATCAACAAGGTAATTATAATGAAAATGAGTTTGTGGCTCGAGCCAAAACGTAGCATGCGCTTAGTGTGGCTCATAGTCAGCAATCTACAACTGATGATGATCCTATCAAATCATTTTGGTATTTTTTTTAACTCGTTGTGCGTCAATTTCCAAAAATGTCTAAATTCTATTTTTTGGCATAAAATATAATATTTTGGGAGGGGGTGTACGTTCTAAAACTTTTTTCAAAATTCCATTAAACAGACGTGTCACCTTGTCACCACTTTACCTGATTGGTTAACCTATACAGCACATCATTCGATGATACGATCGATGTTACATACTCTTACATCGGGCGCCCGACACTAAAATACACATTCTTCAATCATCGCTATAATTATCATAAAATAAACCGAGAATCATTTCATTTTGTTTTATTCATGGTGGCAACATGAAGACATGGATAGGACATGTTGCCTCCACATGGCATCTTACTTCTTTTTCTTATTATGTCTATGTTTATATTTTATATACTAGGTTATTCATGAAATAAAGTATTCTTATTCGCTTTCGCAGCTCAAATGTGAGCAATGTAAACATATAAACTCACACAGGAGACACACATCGAATGTTTGCACTTTAAGGGTCAGACGCACGTTTTGCCAAAATTTCCTAGTATTTCAAAATGGATTTTCTCAAAATCTATTAGGAATATCTTTGTGAAATTTGGTACAAGTGATTATTGTGCCACAATACTTAAGACCCATTGGAAATTATAACCTCATTTACTTTACTTTTATGCATGAAAAAATATCTAAAATTTCACTGTTTTCAGGTACCAAGAACTTCTGTAAAATATATTTTTTCAAAAATGCAGTTCACATAGCCATGATATCATATCTCAAGAACATGAGAGGAGACTTAATTATTCTTTATTTGTGAAATTTAATGATTATTTTCATTAAGAAAGGCAACTACCCATAAATAGTTTTCTATATTGGAGGATTTTCATGCCATGCCTGTTGATCAATGAACAATTGGTCTGAGATGAGTTGTGGGTCATGGGTTCATAACCAAGTTAATGCTGACCACCATATATCTTAACACTGTTGCCCAATTCCTGTTGATTTATCCCTGCTTGAGTGGACCACACTGCATATCAACATTTGTTTTAATTGGGCTTGAATATTTATGACTGCTTTATTCTTCATTATAATATATGGGGGAAAAAATTTAAATAAAATTTTCAACCTCTCAAATGTATTAAAATCCATTGTTTTTGTTGTCTCTTAATAATTGCTCAGATTCTACGTACAATGAAGATGATGATGTGTGAAATTAAAGATTTTTCACCAGATAGATCTAGAGAAAGTCTTTGTTGATTATCTCTTGTCATTTTTGGCTGGATTTATGCAAAACGTGCGTCTCCCCCTTAACTCATTTTTCATTATAATTACCATGTTGTTTTACATCACTAATATAGCACATGAGTGTATTTTGCACTTAATAATATATGCGAGGCTCACTATAGTGAGCCTCGCATATAAAAGAGAATGCACTGGCTTTGGCTTACCAGGTTAATTAAAAATTGTTAGGCCAATACATTCTCTTACATATGCTTGCATATATAAGAGAATGCATTGGCACAGGGTTTTCACAAAATTTCAGGAAGCTCCAGTCATGGAAGGATTAATTACCTAGGGTTTCAAAATCTTCATGTGATGTCTCAAATTTCACCACATGAGAAATTACTGGAAGATTGATTTGTCTATTGGGTCATTGGATATTGAACGGCAGAGTAATTAAACAAAGTGGTTTCACACAAACTTTAATTACTCTGCTGATCAAACCCAATGACACAATATATCAAAACAAATTTCTCATGGCACATTGCCGAACCCAAACGTTCTGAATACTCAAGCAGTCTGCAGATCTCTGGTCATTCTATATACATAAAAGAGTAGGATCTGTCTGTCTGCCCGGATTTTTCTCTCAGACCCCTGGACCGATTTCAACCAAATTTGGTGAGTTGACTCGGGTTACCTTGGCGGAGGTTATAACAGCATTAGATTTTAACAATTTTGTTTGTTAATTTGAGCAAGGAGCTCAATCTAAAAAAAAAACAATCTAATTTAAAAACAATAAAATTTAAAAGTTTTGTTTTTTAAATCAGGCCCCTTCCTAGGACGCTGAATAAAGGCTCCTGCATGGAGCCTGTCTTAGCTAGTGTGTTCATAAAAGTGTATTTAAATAGAGGGATATATCCTTTCATATGCAAGAAGCTTGAGTGAAATTTTACTACCAGCCAGTGTTCACCCTGGGCCGAAAAATCTTTTGGCCAATTTTTTGGCCAATTCTGATTTTTTTTTTGTGCAAAATTAAAAAAACTTTGGCTAAATTAAATCCTCATTTTCTGGTCTCACAATTGATGAATATTTCTGTTTTATTTAACATCTTACCATTCTATATACTTATGTCCATACCTTCAAATACCATGTCTAGACTTCTTTAATCCCACCATTGTTACTTGACATTATACCACTACCCACCTTCTACCATTCAGCTTTATGACAGACAAAGGATTTGTTAGTGTTAATCCTCATTACTGTTTTTATTGCATTTGGTGGCCCATTGTTTGATAGTGCACTGCCATAAGTGCCTTTTCTTACCCACTAAGATGTATCACCTAATCAATTAGCAGATGATCATAAAATAAATTTGATTCTCAAGGCGCTCCCGTGACAAAATCAATTTGGGTTTTTGAATGATATTTACGATTTTGGGGGGGAAATTTTTGTTATTGGCCATTTTCGAAAAAAAATTGCCATTGGCCAATTTGGCCTCTGACAGCATGAGCCCTGCTACCAGGTAGATACCTTCAAAGAGGCTAAACAGCAGGCCTATCTGCAATAGGTGAAAACCAGTACTATACTACAGTATGAAATTTTATTCAAAAGAAACTCCTAAGCCCTTGGGAATTGTAGGTAATTGGTTGTATGACGAGAAGATAATTTTGATTTTTAGATATTTTGTTTATAAAATATATAAAAATTATTCGCTATCAAAACATTGACTGTAACACTGATGACACTGTTGGGACAATATCAATCCTGTCTTTAATCAAAAAGTTTTTGTTGTATTTTAGGTTTGAAGATATTCGGTTCAAAATTTATTTCCTAGTCATTCATGTATTTGCAGAATGAATGTTTGAAGAAGTCGAAGCCGACAGCGATGAAGGCGGGGGGACTGCTGGTTGTGATGGTCATGATTGGTCTGAATCTCGGAGCAATTAGGTATGTGTGTCCATTAACCCTTCCATGGCTTGAGCTTCCTGAAATTTTGCGAAAACCCTGTCCCAATTGATGCATACATTGGCCTAACAATATTTACCTTGACCTTGTAAGCCAGTGCATTCTTATATATGCGAGGCTATATAAGAGAATGCACTGGCACAGGATCTTTAATGCTGCACAAGCGCAGCTCCCATCATGAAAGGATTAACCATTGATTCCTGAATCGTTTCTTCCAATTATTACACGTTCCTAGAATTACAGTGTTCTTTCTGTGCTGTATTTACAAATCTGTATGAAACACGTGTTCCATATGCATCCCATTGACATCACACAATTTAAATGACGTTCCCCTCAACCATGAAACCAGAACTATAAAATAAAAGCATCATCACACATGATAAAACAAGCCCTGTATGTGCCTTAATAAACCTTGTAACCTTTTTTATTTTATGGATCCTAGGACGGGTGGCCTGTAATAAATACACAGAACGACACGATGTGTAAATGGGTTTGTCGATATGGCAAGAGTGCTGTCGCGGAAGTTCTATCCTTCCGCGACACGATGTGTAAATGGGTTTGTCGATATGGCAAGAGTGCTGTCGCGGAAGTTCTATCCTTCCGCGACAGCACTCGTGCCGTATTCGACAAACCCATTTACACATCGTGTTGTTCTGTGTTTATTACACGCTTCGTGTGCTAGAATCCGTGCATTAAAAATACAGGCTTTATTTAGGCACATAGGGGGCGTGTTTTGTCATGTGTGATGATGCTTGTATTTTATAGTTCCGGTTTCATGGTTGAGGCGAACGTCATGCCCGTCATTTTACGTCAACGAGATGCATATGGAACATATGTTCCATACGTATTTGTAAATATGGAACAGCAATAACACTGTACTTCTGGGAACAAGCGTGTAATAAACTGAACGAAGCACGTGTTTAATGGGTTTGTCGATACAGCACTTACGGTCCTTCCTCAGATTAATTACTCATTAGGCATTTAAAGTGTCTTGCCTCATTACAACTGATAAGAACAACCAACAATGGCCTTGTGCAAAAAATACAGAAGATTATAATCTAAGATGACTAGCCTGAGATTAGGGTGTTGATATCTTGAGGGATAGTGCTGAGGAGACTGTATTGTTAAAAAAAGATAGAATGTTTTACCTGCTACCAGCTCTAAATTTATTAACAGGAAAAAAGGTCTTTTTTGTTTTAGCCTCAGCCAAATATTCTTACAAATGAATAAACATTAATTGAGTCACTTTGAAGCAGCATGTATAAAATTATCAAAGGGTTTAATACTTCTCGAGTTTGACACCAGTTTATTTTACTTCTATATTAACTAAAATACTATTATTAAAAATATTGATTTGAAGAAGCTGTTTATGAAAGGTCCACGGTATCAGGTATTTCCTTGTGAAAAAGGAAACCTTACCATGTTTTATCTTTATTATACCCCCTTTTAAAAAAAAAGGGGGGTATACTGTTTGCACATGTTCGTCCATCTGTCCGTTGTACCGTCCGTCCATCCGTCGGTCGATCCGTGCTTACATTTGGATACTTATGTGGCTATTGATAAGAAAAATGGATAGTTATGTGTCTAATTTCCGTTACATCGCCAGCATTGAGATAAACCCTCAAAAATGATCTATTTGGCCCCATCAGCATATTTAATATTGTAGTCACTCACAATTTGGAAACAAAAAGTCCATAGATTTAGACATCCATGAACTGTCAACAGGAGTTGTTCGGACAGTTATGTGGCTAGTCACACAATCACGGACCTGTCAGTTTCTCCTATTCCACTTTTCTAGTTGCTGCGTTTTTGAGTTTCAATCAGCTACTTTTGCTATTATTCCCGCTTGTTCTGATTCCATAATCTGAAATTTTATCTCTATAAACTACCTGATCGCCACATAAAATTTTATCAACTACTTCATAGCCACATAAATTTTGTAGAAACATAATTATTTGAGCCACATAACTCAATAGCCACATATTTACCCAAATGTTTGAACGTGCGATGTCTTTTCATGTCATAACTTGAACATTAGTGCTCAGATCTCAATGTAATTTGGTACGGATGTTCATTACTATGAGGAAATTAAATAGAGGGTTCCATCGTTTTGTTCGGATTTTCCATTCTAGAGTTATTCATCATTGTTTATCTGGAAATGTTGGCTTTTTTGTCTGTCCAATGTCTGTTCAGATCATAACTTGAAGCACGATGACTTTAACAAACGAATCCGATTTTGATCAATTTTGAAACATGGCTTTTACTCATGACTTGGCTGCAAGTCTGAGTTTAGTGTGCCTGTCATTTGCAGAATGAGGTTCCCAGAGGGTGAATTTAGTGATGCTACCCCGCATAGCGGGCTAGCATCACCAAATTCACCCTCTGGGAACCTCATTCTGCTGAGGTGTAAGCAGAATGAGGTCCCCAGAGGGTGAATTTGGTGATGCTAGCCTGCTATGCGGGGTAGCATCGCTAAATTCACCCTCTGGGGACCTCATTCTGCAAATGACAGGCACACTATTTCAAGGCTTGTTAGTGGGCTAGCATCACTAAATTCACCCTCTGGGGGACCTCATTCTGCTTAGGCCTCATCTTCTCTGGAAATTTTCTTTATTATCAAATTTCTATAGAATCTTCTTCACATAGATTCTATTTCTTTTTTATGTGTACCCATACCATAGTATGGTACACATAGTGTCAACGTCCGGATTGACCACTCGTCGTTCGTCCGTCCGTCCGTCTGTCTGTCCGTCCGTAGACACTTTACGTGTAATGCGATAACTCAAACATTTTTTACCTGATCAAAACCAAAATTTGTATATGGGGTTTTCAGCCCAAAATACAGATCGAGTTCGAATATGGGTTTGATCCGACTTTTTTTTACAGAGTTGTGGCCCTTTTTTTACTTAGAATTCACACATTCTGCCATAACTCAAACATTTTTTATCTGATCGGAACCAAATTTGGTATGTGAGTTTCTCGGCCCAAAATACAGATCGAGTTCGAATATGGGTTTGATCCGACTTTTTTTTACGGAGTTATGGCCCTTTTTCGACTTAGAATTCATGAATTCTGCCATAACTCAATTTTTTTTTATCTGATCGGAACCAAATTTGGTATGTGAGTTTCTCGGCCCAAAATACAGATTGAGTTCGAATATGGGTTTGATCCAAGTTTTTTTTAAACTCGCTTATATATGAGAATGCACTGGCACAGGATCTTTAATGCTGCACCAGCACAGCTCACATCAAGAAAGAGTTAAATGATTATTTGTTTTTGTTTCAGTGATATTTTCAGTCCTGTGAAGAGAAACAGTGAGATTCCTGTGCCTTTTGTACATAAAGGGAGGCAACTAATGTCATTTCGAGACTCTCCAATCGATTCTCTTTCGGACGTGAATTTCGGTAAAACGAGGTCATTCAGGATGCTTCAGGACATAATGGAGAAGAATGTGTTGTCTGGTCAGCTGAATATAACGGCGGAGGATATATCTCAGATCTGTCCGTCATACTTCAACAGAACAGAGTCACAAAGGTATGTGTGTTATCCACATTAGATCCTGTGCAAGCCTTGAAATTGTGTGTCTGTCATTTGCAGAATGAGGTTCCCAGAGGGTGAATATAGTGATGCTACCCCGCATAGCGGGCTAGCATCACCAAATTCACCCTCTGGGAACCTCATTCTGCTGAGGTGTAAGCAGAATGAGGTCCCCAGAGTGTGAATTTGGTTATGCTAGCCCGCTATGCGGGGTAGCATCACTAAATTCACCCTCTGGGGACCTCATTCTGCAAATGACAGGCACACTATTCCAAGGCTTGATCCTGTGTACTAGTGTGTAGTGTAATTCTTTATTACATGATGATCATGATCCTACATTTATTCCATTCAATAAACCCATTCTATAAATAGAGGATCTCACATGAGTTTCTATTTTATACGGAATTTATCAACCGAGTTCACTAAATTCGATTTGAGCCGAGGTTTACCGAGGCTCAAATAGAATTTAGAGGACGAGGTTGATAATTACGTATAAAATAGGACGAGTGTGAGATACCTTTTATCACATGATCAAATAAACCCGAAGCAACGCGAAATATTCATCGAAAACAACAATCATAAACTACAACGATCGCAAGTTATTTGAAGAACGCCGTGACGTCATCGCACGCGCTGATATTAAACGTGTCTATTACCGATAATTATGAAACTGCTTTTATGGCCAAATTATGTGATAAATTCTTATATTAAATGTTCGTTTAATAACAGGAAATAGTACCAGGTGACCTTTGACTTCCGGTTTGTCGTCTTTACTTTCCGTACGCTACGTCTCAAAATACTATCACTTCCAATATTTTTCTAACAAACTAATGAATGAAGAGTTTTAAAAGTTATTTCATTAAATATACGCCATTAAATACGCCAAGGAGTCTTTATTTATCTGGACTATTTCTTTACACATAGTTACGTGAAACGTCATCGCATGCCTTATAGAAGCCGATGTTAATTTCGCGTCCTATTTGTCAAAGGCTCAGTCCAGACCTAATTTACTGGACTCGTTTTGTAAATTCCGCTATAAACTGGGGACTCGTTCTAGATCCTCTTTATAGGATATAGCAATGTTACCAATAACAAATTTTGTGGGGAAATTGTGCT
The DNA here is from genome assembly GCA_032622095.1 of Siphonodentalium dalli. Classification (NCBI taxonomy): domain Eukaryota; kingdom Metazoa; phylum Mollusca; class Scaphopoda; order Gadilida; family Siphonodentaliidae; genus Siphonodentalium; species Siphonodentalium dalli. The sequence goes on along the minus strand of CP136069.1, from coordinate 61,912,386 downwards.
TGCTGGTGGAGAAAATCATCATGGTTTGTGCTGCCTTCGTAAATGTTCAAGTTCCATACACTCAATTTTACTGTCAATGTGCAGGACGAAAAAATATCCTCCCAATAAGTTGACATTCGATAATTAAGTGGCAGGATTTATGGCTCAATGTGCTAGGCTAATCAGTGTCCAGGTGTTGATGCGATACCTGCTAGACTTATTTTACTCCACTAAATATACATACTTTCAGTGTTAATATTCTGATATATCTCCATCATTTTTATCTTTCATAAGATTATTTCAAATAATGACTCAAATAACCAGTGTTATCACAATTAGTTAGTTTTTTCTCTATTTCCGTTTGAATATTTCGTATATGAGTATTTTCAGCTTGGCCAAAGTTTCAGCGAAATGGCAAAAAAATTCACAAACGAGAGAAAAAATGGTCAAAAGAATCTCACCCATCTAGATAAAGTGCACATAGAACAGCATAGAACAGATTTTCTTTCCTTCCTTAGTTTCATGCATTTCCACAAATTTCAATTTTGAATGTCTGTCACACTCAACAGGCTGGCAGAACAGTTATCTGGTTGGATGTTCAACCATGAAGAGCAGAAAAAGAAGAAAAGTGCGAGGAAACAGAGGAGTGATAGGAAGAATCACATACGTGCCAATCATCTTAAATCAGCTCTGCGAGGAAATTTGGCTATGCCACATCATGGGTAATTATCATCCAATAAAGTGTCTATGAAAGGACCGAGAAATAGCAATGTTCAAGCCGTGAAATAGTGTGCCTGTCATTTGCAGAATGAGGTCCCCAGAGGGTGAATTTAGTGACTCTACCCTGCTCAGCGGGCTATTATCACTATATTCACCCTATATGGACCTCATTCTGCTTAGGCCTCATCTTCTGGGAAGTATCTATAGTCTCAAATAAACATTGTTTTAGTTACTTTTTCACTTTCTATATCCCCTAATTTGCAGAAGAATATGATCCTAGGTCTCCCATAGCAGTTGAAGCCTCAACAGAATGAGGATCCAGACGGTGAATTTGGTGATGTTAACCTGCCATACGTGATAGCAAATCACCCATTAGTCACATCGATTATGAATTTTTTATCTTTGACAAATTAGGGGATATTGAAACTTCCCAGAAGGGAAAAAGTTATCAAAAACAATGTTAACTTGAGATTATAGATACTTCCCAGAAGATAGGTCCAAACAGAATGAGGACCCCAGAGGGTGAATTTGGTGATGCTAGCCCACTTTTTGGGATAGCTTAACTAAATTCACCCTGGGGACCTCATTCTGCAAATGACACACCATTTTAAGGCTTGGCAATATGTCGATAATCAGCATTGCAATATTCTTGCGTTAGGTTTAACATCGGCACATGATTATAATTCTCTGACGTTGAAGTCTCTCCCAAAACAAGTTTTCAGGTGACTATAGAATGATTGTTCCCCCCCCCCCCCCCCCCCCCCCCGCCGAACATTATTTTCAAGGACAATATAGCAATGATACCCCCCCCCCCCATGAACATTATTTTCAAGGACTATAGAGCAATAATAGCTTGAATAATATTTGACAGAATTTGATTAAACTTGGTATTTGATCTTGATATGAGAAATTTTCTGACGGAGTTATGCCCCTTTTAGACTTAGAATTTTCTGACTATTTTGTTGTCCATCCAAATTATAACTCAAGTTTTAGTTATCAGATAGCATTCAAATTTTGTATGTGGAGTAATAAAAAATACAGACCTCGGATTTGGTGCAAACATTTCTGATGGAGTCATGCCCTTTTGTCCCCCGACATTCCGTCAGAGGACTATAGTAATGACACTCGTCTGTGTATCCGTCCATCTGTCCATCCGAAACTTTGTCCGAGCCTGTATTCTATTATTTTCTTGTCAATTTCTTTTAAACTTAGCGCATATATCAATCAGCATGGAAGCCTGCGCACCTGTGAATTTGACTCATTTTGACGGAGTTATTGCCATTTTTCAACAAATAATTTTGCATCCTGGGACACATCTTTTGTCCGAGCCTGTATTCTATCATTTTCTTGTCAATTTAAAAAAACCTTGACACAGATTTCAACCACCATGGGAACCTGCGCAACTGCGATTTTTAGTTCAGTCGGAGTCATTTTGGCAGTTATTGCTATTTTTTCGACATGGAAATGTTTTATGTTTTTTATTTTAGTGTTATTGACCCTTTCTCGACACATTGAGATGTGTAACATATTTATTGAATATGCACTTTGTATCATATTGGTGTAATCAATTCATCCTACAGTTTGTAGTTTAGTGATCTGAAACCCATAAATCCTTCAAACCTGCCTCCTTCGTCAGGGGACATTTTGGTCAGTGACCTTTTATTTCGACTTTTTTTGTCATCCTTTATTTCGACGTATTTTGTCATCCTTTATTTCGACGTATTTTGTCATCCTTTATTTCGACATATTTTGTCGTCAGGATGAAATCTTAAGTTATAATTATCCGATAGCTTTCGAATTTAGTATGTTGATTAGTCAGTTCAAATTTAGAATTTGAGTCTGATGCGACCATTTCTGATGGATTTGTGACACAGATTGTTCTTATTTTTTATGCAGTGCCTCTGGTCCTCGAGCCCCAAATGGCGCTTATCAACTGAAGGTGTACCAACCAAGTGTGGATGCTGCTGGCCATATATTAAATGCCATCAATCGACGGAATGATACCTACTACGTCATGTCATTCAACACTGTAAGTTTAACTGAACATATTAAATATTGTCCTGCTTTTCAAGTCTGCAAATAGTGTGTCTGTCATTTGCAGAATGAGGTCCCCAGGGGTGAATTTAGTGATGTTTTCCCACAAAGTGGGCTAGCATCACCAAATTTTCCCTCCTGGGACCTCATTCTGTTTGGACCTCATCTTCTGGGACGTATCTCAATTCTCAAATTAACATTGTTTTTAATTAATTTTTCCCTTCTGGGAAGTTTGTATATCCCCTAATTTTGCTGAAGATAAAAAATGAATAATCGAGGTGACTAATGGGTGAAGATCACCAACTTCAACTGGGGAAATTCAATCTGATCCTAGGTCATTCAACACTGTAAGTTTAACTGAACATATTAAATATTGTCCTGCTTTTCAAGTCTGCAAATAGTGTGTCTGTCATTTGCAGAATGAGGTCCCCAGGGGTGAATTTAGTGATGTTTTCCCACAAAGTGGGCTAGCATCACCAAATTTTCCCTCCTGGGACCTCATTCTGTTTGGACCTCATCTTCTGGGACGTATCTAAATTCTCAAATTAACATTGTTTTTGATTAATTTTTTCCCTTCTGGGAAGTTTGTATATCCCCTAATTTTGCTGAAGATAAAAAATGAATAATCGAGGTGACTAATGGGTGAAGATCACCAACTTCAACTGGGGAAATTCAATCTGATCCTAGGTCTCCCATAGCAGTTGAGGCCTAAGCAGAATGAAAGTTAGATTATAATACATCATTATGACCATAAGATGTCACCCTTTCCAATGTATGTAGCATCATGGATTGTTGGGCTCAGGGCTTGGACGTAAAACAGCATTATGCCAACTGATTTCTCTAGCTGATTTAACCATTCCATGATCGGAGCTGCATGGGAGACACGCATATATATGAGAATTCATTGGCACATTGTTTTCGCAAAATTTCAGGAAGCTCGAGTCATGGAAGGGTTAATTCAAAGGAAACTTGGACTATGCTATTTCATGAAATTTCTCAAATTAATTAATTTCTAATATTTATCAATCAACGGTCAATATAATGTTTTATTTAATTTTCTTGCATATTTATATTGAAGTCAAAGTTTTAGATAGTATTTGGCAGTATCCAAGTCAGCCAAATATATTGGGAGTTAACTTTGTGCATGTGTAGAAATGAAAAATAGAGGCACTTCCCATCTCATTCTTATCTCATTTTATCTGTTGCAATTGGATAACTGTCTTCTTCATCATCTTTGCCTTCAGAAATTCAATGGAAAAAGAAATGCCTAACACTTGACTTTAGACAAAGGTCTGAATCTGTTGGCAAGTTTTGTAAGTCAATCTCCTCTATTGGGAGCTCCTCTGGGACTTTCAAAAGTATGTTGTAGGGTGTATGTGAGTCTATTTTCACGTTTATTGATAGTGTTGTAATAAAAGCACATTTGTATCTCAGCATTACTCAATTGCCATAAAGGACATTTTAAATTGTGCCATAGTGAATTTTTTTGGAACTTGTGTGAAGGTAAATTGCATATATAGACAAATTACTATCCAACCAATCTGTTTTCAGGATTACCTTCTAGTGCCTGCTACAGCTCACAACAAAACAATGAGACCGAAGATGTCCTTAGTCATGCCGGCTTTAGCCCTGAATGGTGAGTATAAATTATTAATTGTTCTCCAAAAATAACAAATTTCAGTTAGGAGTCATAGGGGCCAGCATCCTCATCATATTATGGCTGTATAAACATTATTTTTGTTCCCCGACATTCCGTCGGAGGACTATAGTAATGACCTTCATCTGTGCGTGCATCTGACCATCCAGAACTTTGTCCGAGACTATATTCTGTCATTTTCTGGTAATTTTTTTTTTTAATTTGGCACATATATCAACCAGTAAGGGAACCGCCACACCTGCAATTTTGAGTTCAGTTGGAGTCATTTTGGTGGAATTATTGCCCTTTTTCGACATAGAATCGTACATCCGGGGACGCATCTTTTGTCCGAGCCTGTATTTCGTCATTTTCTAGTCAGTTGTTTTAAACTTGGCAGAGATGTCAACCAGCATGGGAACCTGCGCACCTGTGATTTTTAGTTTAGTTGGAGTCATTTTGGCAGAGTTATTGCCCTTTTTCGACACAGAATCATACATCCTGTGATGCATCTTTTGTCCGAGCCTGTGTTCTGTCATTTTCCAGTCAATTATTTTTAAAACTTGCCAACCAGCATGGGAACCTGCGAACATGCAATTTTGAGTTCAGTCGGAGTCATTTTGGCGGAGTTATTGCCATTTTTCGATATAGAAATGTTTTTATTTAGTGTTTTTTTTACCCTTTCTTGGCACATTGAAGATTTGCAACGTATTTAGTGAATATGCAATTTGTATCATATTGGTGTAATAAATTCCTCCCACAGTTTGTAGTTTAGGGAACTGAAACCCATAAATCCTTCAAACCTGCCACCTTCATCAGGGGACATTTTGTCAGCGACATTTTAATGATGACACTTTTGTGTGGTGTAAACTATTTTTTTTAGAGCTATACTGACCACCATGGTATGGACTGTGTTCATTTATCTCAGGTTATTGGTCCTTGGGTATTCCAATGCTATTATATGCCTATCAATGTCAAAGTGACACTACTAGTGCAAAATTGGCACTCTGACCCATAAATTCCAATAATTTGAGAATTTATGTTATTATGTACATTTGTCTATACATGTACTACTTTATTACATAACAGTATACTCTATAATTCAACATCAAATCTCTAGATTATGATTATAGCTATTTACTGTCGCCAAGGGATAGGTTAAACATCTATCGCACGATCAGCCTCTCGTTGCTTATTTATTTCCACAAAATTAGCATAGATTATATTCCCATTTTTATTAGAAATCTGTTTACGTTATGGAGATTATACAGCACCTTAAGTTAAATAATCTACTTATTAATTATCAGTCACTTAGTCTATTGTTGCTTGTTTAAAAAGGTATGCCTAATTATTATACCAACCACATTGAAAGGTACTCAAATCAATTTGATGGTCCCCTTATCATCAGATTCCAACAACAACAACATCTTTTGAAATACCGCTTCAGTTATCAGAATCGATTAATTCTCCCAAAATAATGCTATAGTATAAGATTTTCCAAAACCTGTTATTTATCAACATTTTGTTCAACTCAAAGCCACTTGATTTTAGAGTTATCCATTTTGATCTGCAATTTGGTCCGAGACCGTCGGCTCATCAACTTTTTACCAGGCCACTAATAAGTCTCGATGTGGAAAAACAATAGATTTAAAAAAAAATGATCTAACAACTGAGCTTTGATGGATGGGTTCCTCGACTCAAAAAACAAATATTTTTTACCCCACCGATGCCAAATAAATAGTAATTGATGGGCATTTAATCAGAATATGCATCTTTAAGTAAAAAAAAAAAATTTGTCTCCCGAATAATTTTTGGGGGACTTAAAATAACCTGGTGTCCGTCCGTCCGTCCATCCGTCTGTTTATCTCCCAATTCACCACACCAAATTTGGTTGGAATCAGTCCAGGGGTCTGAGAGAAAAGATCCTATCCTTTATATATAGACAACATGCATGACTGGCAATTGACGAACCAACGAACAGAATTTAGTGTAAAAATGCCTATGTAAATATTTAGCGCTATTTCCTGTATATAGAGTAATCACATTTAGAACAATAATTATTGGATAAACCTATTTTATATTCTTACAGATTCTGTGAAGGGACCATACGGGAGCATGGATATGATGCAGATCGACTGTGAAGTCCTCAACACAAAGTTAATCCGCGTAAATGAAGAACACATTCCAACACAATTCCTACAGAAGACATACAATGCAACGAGTAACCCATAACCATCTATGCAGGGTAACATTAATATTGACCAACCCACAAGCCTGCAAATAGTGTGTCTGTCATTTGCAGAATGAGGTCCCCAGAGGGTGAAATTAGTGATGCTCTCCCGCATAGCAGGCTAGCATCACTAAATTCACCCTCTGGGGACCTCATTCTACTGAGGCCTTAACCGTTATGGGAGATTTAGGATAAGTTTGAAATTCCGCAGTTGAAGTTGGCGATGTTCACCCATAAGTCTCCTCGATTATGTATCTTATCTTCTGCAAATTAGTGGATATAGAAACTGAACAGAAGGGAAAAAGTAACTACAAACAATGTTAATTTGAGACTAAATACTACCCAGAAGATGAGGCCTAAGCAGAATGAGGTCCCCAGATGGTGAATTTGCTGATGCGAGCCCGCTGTGCAGGCTTGCCAACCCAGAGTCCATCATACAAATTTACTGTCAGGCCTCAAAATATGGTGCTGGACATTTGTAGAATGAGGTCCCCAAGAGGGAGAAAAACAGTGGGCTAACATTACTAAACTCACCCTCTGGGACCTCATTCTGCTTAGGACTCATCTCCTCTGGAAATTTTATTTATTGTCAAATTAACAAGTTTTTCAGTTTCAATTTATTTTATTTTGAGGCCGGGTTACGGTTTTTGAATTCAACTGATAACAAATTTATCAGAATCAACTTGAGGGAACTGATTCTGTATTGCTCTGAATAAAGTACAAGTAATACCCAATGTTATAATCAATCTGTATATTATGCATAAAACAATGTGATTTGTTGTTTCTTCAGAATACAGAACATTATTTCAGGGGTTGCAGGAGGACTGAAATATGAAATCTTGAAAATAAAACTGCTGATGTAGCCTTTTTTTTCTGCAAATGTGGCAGATAATAATAATTATAATATTAACCCTTTTTATACTAAATACTCATTGATGAGTAGTTCATTTAGGGAATGTATAGATAATAAGTTCAACAAACAACCATAGGTTGTCTGTTGAACTTATTATCTGAACATTTCCCTCCCATAAATAAGACTGCTTCTGTACTTTTATCATCTGCCGTCTGCTTATTTTTTCTGAACACCCCTCCAGATGAATAATAGTCACTTCCAATGTAACTGAATGGGAGAATCAATTTAGTATAGAAAGGGTTAAAGGATGCATTTATACAGCACATTCGGCTGTAAATTAACTTTAATGCTCAAAACATTATTATTATCAAGCGTGACCATTCCAATAATACCAATGCCTCCTCCCCAGGGAAAAAGGCACCCGCGGCTTGCTATATACAGTAATGCCCTAAGTAATCGACTCCTTAACCACAGCAGAATTATGGGTAACTTTTCAGGATTTAGTCGGAAATATGGCTTTTTGCCATTCATCGGAAAGCTCTCGTCGAGAGCTTTCCGATGAATGGCAACAAGCCATATTTCCGACTAAATCCTGAAAAGTTACCCATAATTCTGCTGTGGTTAAGGAGTCGATTAGTTAGAGCATTACTGTAAATGCTCTTGATAATTGTAATGTTCAAACTGCCTCAACATATGCAACAGTCCTTGAAATTGCCCACAGCAATAAGCATTGCTTTGGTAAATGCTGTGGCAACATGTGGAATCTAACAGGCCACAGCACTAAATTTGCTGCGGGATAATTTTCCTAATTTTGAGGGCTGCATGCGATGCTCGCTGTCTGAATGAACTCTAAAGGTTTATTTCCCAGTCAATATCAATACAGACAACTCACATTATTATATGATCATAAGTTTCCTTCCCCAATTCCTATGTTATAACGAAACGAAAAAATCGAGATATCTAACGATGTTCACCTCATTAATGAAACAACGTGTTATTAATAGTTCTGAGTGACGTCAGATATTCAGGGGTTAATATAACTTATTATCAGACATGACAATAAATAACGTTTTCCCAGCGACGTTCAACGTCGTGCAACGTGTTGTCCAATCAAAGAGCGTTTCATATAATAAAACAGTTATTGCACTGTTTCTTGGTTGACATGATGAATTGTCAGCCCTTGGAGTCAATAAGAATAATGATGATACTAATCGATACATTTATATAGCACATTACATTGCACTTTATCTCGGTCATCAGGTCAGGCACATCCTGAATTTCACTATTATAGTGGTATATGACCATTACCGTTTTGTGAATTTGATAAAAGTCATATTTCACACAAATTATTCAAAATCGGTGTTGCACTAATTCAGTATCATACATATATTTTGTCCAGGAGAATGATTAATCATGACGGCACATGATAAGCAACTCAATTAGCATTCAATTAGTTTAAATGTTGTTATGAAGGGGCGATTGAGTCATCCTGTTATTGACATTTAGAAAGGCATATATTAGTAATATTATTGAATAACAAAGCTGGCGCAAAAGATTGTACAACATATTTTGTCGAATGTCTGTTCATTCGCTGCAATATTGTTAAAGAGTGAAATTTGGCTGTGCACTGGTATGCGCCGTCTTCTATTCCTGATGCAAATAAAGGAAACATGAATATGTTTAATATTGTCATATACCACTATAATAGTGTAATTCCACTATGCCTGACCTGGTCATAGGGGGAATGTCACACAAAAACATGGAAACAGTGGATGGCACTGTCAAATCAACTATAATAATTAAATATAACTATAATAGTATGAATTCAGGATGTGCCTGACCTGACATATCAACTGATTTGATTGTCTGTATTTATATTGACTGGCCATTCCCCTATCCAGTATTTTTTTTATGAAAGTTGGCTTCATAATGCAGTCATGTTGAAATAATACTATATAAATCAGTATCAGTATAAAATATGTAAGATAGTCTTGGGACACTGGCAAATAGTTAAAAGGTCAGGGGTCATGTCAATACTCTTTTTACAATTTCATAATAACGAGCCAAAACGTAATGTGACATACGCTTAGTATGGCACATACAGTAATGCCCTAAATAATCGACTCCTTAACCACAGCAGAATTACCCATAATTCTGCTGTGGTTAAGGAGTCGATTATTTAGGACATTACTGTAGTCAGCAATCTGCAAATGATGATGATCCTAAAAACATTTCATCGCTTTAACTTTAGATCTGAATTCTGCATTTGTAAGTTGTGTATAATGTGTATTTCTACAGACGGTTCTTAACATGTTATATACTAATTATACTCATTCACAAGTAGTTCCCTAAGGAAATGTTTAGATAATATAAGTTCAACAAACGTTTGTTGAACTTATTATCTGAACATTTCCCACCAATGTATATGAATCCTTCTGCTCTTGTATTATCTGTTTTTCTCTTGGTCGTCTGCCATTGTTACATGAACACCCATCCAAATGAATAATAAACTTTTCCAATGTATACTTTTATAGCTGAATGGGAGAATACATTTAGTATAGAAAGGGTTTTCATGTTCTATTGACCCAACCATTCAAATTATTCTATATAAGAACGATCATGCCTACCCTGATAAATTTTTGCAGAATTAAAATTCTTTTAATCTGATGACCCTGACTGTGAACTGTTAACAAATGATTAACCCTTTCAGTGCCAAGTCCGATTTTTGTATCAACCCATATTTCCTTGATCTTAGCTCTTTCCATTTATGTATCACATTATTATAATCAATAAATTTGAAAAATGATCAAGGAAATATGGGTTGATACAAAAATCGGACTTAGCACTGAAAGGGTTAAACAAGACTGCTAGGGCCAAGACAAATATATATTTTCTTATCATTCAATACGGCATATTTTTGTATATTTTAATACTACTGATGTATTTTGGTATGTTGTCGTGGTTTGAATGTCTATAGAGTTTAGCATTCATGATGAATATCATATCTGTTAGCTATCATCAACTTGGCACTTCATTTTCATTCATCAACCAACCCCAAAATTATGTCCCCTGTCACCACAGACTGGATTTTATACCTCCATTCAGGGCATCATCTGTCTTTAGTCACAAATTTAACTTAGCATTTATTTAATTTCCTTCATTTTTTTGTTATTTTTAATGCTTTACACAGAGAAACTTTATCTACTATTTAGATCCCATAGATCTTGCGTGAGTGTTGAAAGATTACCGACATGTGCGTCATTTTCGCATTGACAATTTTGATGTATTCAAAATTACTATTCTAAGTCGAATCAAATCAAATAGAATATCCAGGTCAAATCGTATAATAAAACAAATATTGAATTAAAACCGCTTGATTTGGGCCTATGCCAAAGATAATGGCTCACCATAGATTTAGTGAGGTACCCCCTCCCAGGTTGGCCAAATTTGCTGGAGATGTGTATTGCTGCTACCTTCAGGGACTTTCCGCCCAGACTAAAAATAAAAAAAATCTACTGAAATGTTCAATCTTTCCTATCGTTGTGTGTGATTTAACAGTATGACATTTAACATGTATTCACAGATAACTTTTGTGCTCTGAATTGGGTATATATTGAGGGGTGCATTTGCTAGTACTGTATCTGTCTGATGCTATAAATAGCATGTATTTCAACTTAACAAGTCATTGAATGCACACTGACAGGGTAAAATCGTACATCATGGTTGTAAGGTAAAGACCATTATGGTTCACCGTCAGTTGTGAGATTGGTTGGATGGAAATTACTCAAACACACATTTGAGCACTGAGGGCCCAACCACATGTATATTGGTGGCAGGGAGTATGATTTTAAGGTTGATCGGTGTTCATAATTTTTTTTAGAAAATGCTGCATACATTCAAATTTTTGTGCTTGAAATTCCATCTCATTGTATTCATTTGTGCAATATCACTTCATGTCACATCATTATTCATTTCACTTTCATTCACCCATCTTTATTCTGGACAATACGATTGTTCACTATTAGCTTTATGAAATCAAATGTTTACTTTAAGATTGGAATTCACAGATCAAAAACTTAACTTGTCCCAACGTTTTATTCTCTAAACATCAGTAGGGCTAAAAATATTCACCATACTTCACCGCCAAAAGTGGCTTTGTCAAAATATTCACCTTCACAGCCTAAGTTGCATGGTCAACATTTTCTCCATTCTGCACCACCTTAACATTTCCATGACTGGATCATCCTGAAATTTTGCGAAAACTCTGTTCCAATGCATTCTCTTATATATGCGAGTCTCCCATTGGGAGCCTTGCATATATAAGAGAATGCATTAGCCTAACAATATTTACCTTGTAAGCCCAGTCATTCTATTATATATGCGAGGCTCCCTATGGGAGACTCACATGTATAAGAGAATGCACTGCATATGATCTTTAATGCTGCACCAGCGCAGCTCCCATCATGAAAGGGTTAATGGCATAGTACAGAAATAGGCACAGTACTATTCCACAAAGCCTGCAAATAGTGTGTCTGTCATTGCAGAATGAGGTCCCCAGAGGGTGAATTTGATGACGCTATCCCACACGGTGGGCTAGCATCACCAAATTCACCCTCTGGGAACCTCTTTCTGCTTCTGCTCATTGAGGCCTAATTTGGTGATGCTAGCCTGATGTGCGGGATAGCGTCACTAAATTCACCCTCTGGGGACCTCATTCTGCAAATGACAGTCACACTATTTGCAGGCTTGTATTCCATATATACTCTCTAATCTCCATACTTCTTCTATAAGCCAAAAAAATACTAATCAAATCCATTTGTGTTGAATCCTAGAGAAAAAATGCAACTATTGCATGGTAATAATAATGGAGCTGTTTAGATTGAAAACCTTTCACTTCGCTTGTTAGGTACTAATGCTGATGGGTTATTGTCACAAGGCATCAATCACATACGTAGCCAGCTTTTCAAATCAATCACGATTAGCCAAACAATTAATCTCGTTCATTAGACCCACATGAATATGAAAAGCTGGTTACGAATGTGATCGCCCTTGAAAAGCTGGCTACATTTGTGATCAATTTGAAAAGCTGGCTACGAATGTGATCGATGCCTTATGACAATGATGCCATCTGCAGCACAAACAAGCCTTGAAATAATGTGCCTGTCATTTGCAGAATGAGGTCCCCAGAGGGTGAATTTAGTGATGCTACCCCGCATAGCGGGCTAGCATCACCAAATTCACCCTCTGGGGACCTCATTCTGCTTACACCTCAGCAGAATGAGGTTCCCAGAGGGTGAATTTGGTGATGCTAGCCCGCTATGCGGGGTAGCATCACTAAATTCACCCTCTGGGGACCTCATTCTGCAACTGACAGATACCCTATTTCAAGGCTTGAGCACAAACAGCCTGTAAACTCAAACCAACAGTGCAAAAATTAATATTCACAGTGAGACACCTATTATCTTCTATTTAGGAAATAAACGTACTTGTTGAGTTGGATATTCGAGGATTTGAGCATGAAAACAGTTTTTGAATGAGTCGGCTTCCCGGCGAGTTCACAAACTGTTTTCATGCTTGAATCTCTGAATATCCGACGAAACAGCACGTTTATCTCCATTGTAATTCAATCCACCAAAAAAATTGAAAGAAACTGCACTGAAACTGAAAAAAGAATATCACACTTCAAATTGAAAGAAACTGCCATGAAGTGTGATATTCTTTTTTTGGTGATCAAATATCTGCGTACGTTCCATGGGTTTACTAAGGAACAGTGTCCGAACAACTTCCGGTCATTGGTATCTATTGTAAACATCTGTGAGCGGTTGACTCAATTATGTGAATACCGAGTGTGCGGTGACGTATTTTACCCTCATTGTCATGACGCTGTGCTCCATTAAACAAAATTTAACCGATCAGCATCCGATGCTGGTGAATAAAAAATTAAGTTGTAAAACTCTCAGCCAATCAGAATGGGTGCTTTAGCGACAAATATTCAACTTGAATTACAATTGCAAACATTATTCCGAATGCCAATTTTCTCCAGAGTTATGGCTCTTTGTTTGAATTAACACTTGCATATTTTGCCATGCCTTAGCAATGCTCTTGTTTATACAAGAAATTGCTTTATAATTGGAAGGGATTGACATCACATTTTCCATGATAAACGGTTTATAGAAATAAGCCAAGATGGCCACACTTAATTCTATGTCTCTATACATTTTGCACCAAGCATAAAATATAAATTTATCATTCAACCACTTGGTCATTTATTCCTTTTCACATCATACATGAAAGTTTCATTTTATATGTTCCTTTTATGTCACTATTGCTGATTTTTTTCATATGGTGGTTATATATTTGCCATATTTATATTTTTGATGATATATTTAGTTACTATTTAAATATATTTTCATGATGAGACTGATATGAATTCCATATAGTTTCTTGTCAACGACTCAATATAATTCTTACAATTTATCTTACAATTTTGCTGTTTTCTACCAATAGTCTAAGACTTAGTGAAGAACAGGGCCACAGTTGCCACTGTTTGGAGTAGAAGTCCTCTAAAATTGAGAAGAGTAATAATTGAACGCTGGAGTCTGAATTTAGGTCTCCTCTTATGCCATAACTGTTGAAAGTGTCATTAACCCTTTGCCCAACAAACCGGCCAAAAATGCCCAAATAAAGTTTCAACAGCCTAAAATATCTTCTGTCTGTCTCAATAACACCATACAAATATGGATATCATTGGAATCGGTTCATTGACCACATTGTGATGGTTACAGTTATGCCCTGTGCCAATGCATTCTCTTATATATGCGAGTCGACCATAGGTCGCCTCGCATATATAAGAGAATGCTTTTTTAAACACTTTTTACCATTTTTTCTTACATTCTTTAACAATTTTAGAATTTTTTCTTACATTTTTTAACAATTTTTATAACATTTTTCTACATTCTTTGACAATTTTAGAATTTTTAATATGTGTTAAGCCAATGCATTCTCTTATATATGCGAGGCGACCTATGGTCGACTCGCATATATAAGAGAATGCATTGGCACAGGGCCGTTCTGTTGGGTAAAGGGTTAATTAATTACCTAATTAACTAACTGCCATGTTCTGATATTTTACAGGACGAATTGTAAGATAAAATTGATATCTATACCTTTTAGGCTCCCAAAATTGCTATTCAACTCTTTCCACATTCTTTCAATTGACTATCAGCTTGTCCTCTGACTTGCATATACATATACTGCCTAAAGAATGTAGCTTGCCTTGAATACATATTCATCCTCATCTAATATATTACTGTCTCCTTATATCATTTAACTTACATGTTCTGTAACTCTTATAGTGCTATCTGAGAACACGGATCTTCATCTATAACGCACACATCAGAGATATTCTATTTTCACCACATACCTTATGTGGCATAGAAGCATGTGCCTCATGTAGTAGTCTTGTTTCCAATCGATCAATGTTGGCGGCTTGTTCTGCTGCGAAGCTAAGGAAACTTGACTTGAATGAGAATAAAGTTTTATGAGTTGGGATTTTACAGGTTTGCATTATCATAGAATTCATTATAACAGATAGATTAATTTGCTATCATCACCTACAATCAGACGCTATGCACTTTAACGTAACCATATAAACATTTTAACTCTGAAAATGGATCGTGTCTTCTTAAAATGCAGAAAATGTCACTGGTTGGGATAAAAAGTTTTGAGAATTTGCAAATTATTTTCTACATGAAGTTGGGGAAACTCCAGCTGATTACCATTAACCCTTTCATGAGCGGGAGCTGCGCTGGTGCAGCATGAAGATCCTGTGCCAGTGCATTCTCTTATATATGCGGGCCTCCCATAGGGAGCCTCGCATATATGACAATACACTGGCTTACAAGGTCATGGTAAATATTGTTAGACCAATGTATTTTCTTATATATGCGAGGCTCCATATGGCAGACTCACGTATATAAGAGAATGCATTGGCACAGGGTTTTCGCAAAATTTCTTCAAAGCATGCATATCTACAGTAATGCCCTATTTAATCGACTCCTTAACCACAGCAGAATTATGGGTAATTTTTCAGGATTTAGTCGGAAATATGGCTTGTTGCCCATTCATCGGAAAGCTCTCACTGAGAGCTTTCCGATGAATGGCAACAAGCCATATTCCCGACTAAATCCTGAAAAATTACCCATAATTCTGCCGTGGTTAAGGAGTCGATTAATTATACCCCCCGCAACGAAGTTAGGGGGGGTATACTGGAGTCAGCTTGTCCGTCCGTCCGTCCGTCGTCCGTCCGTCCGTCGTCCGTCCGTCCGTGGACACAAATTTGTCCGGAGTTTTTCTCAGTCGTTTTTTGATCAATTTCCGTGAAACTTGGCACAGACATCAACCATCATGGGAACCTGTGCACCTGCGATTATGACGTCTGTCGGACTTCTTTTTTTTGGAGTTATCCCCCCTTTTTCGACTTAGAAAATTTTCGCAACATGTATACTTTTGTCCGAGCTTTTATTCCTACATTTTTCAGTCAATTTTTTTAAAACTTGGCACAGATATTTAGTACCATTGGAACTTGTGCACCTGCGATTATGACATCTGTCCGACATTTTTTGGTGGAGTTATCCCCCTTTTTCAACTTAGAAACTTTTTTTGCAACATGCATAATTTTGTCCGAGCTTTTATTCCTACATTTTTCGGTCAATGTTTTTGAATCTTGGCACTGATATTTAGTACCATGGGAACCTGTGCCCCTGCGATTATGACATCTGTCCGACATTTTTTGTGTGGAGTTATTCCCCTTTTTCGACTTAGAAATTTTTTCACAACATACATAATTTTGTCCAAGCTTTTATTCCTACAATTTTCGGTCAATAGGTTTAAGATTAGGGTTATGGTTGTACACCTGCAATGGGAACTGTTATTTTATTATTTTAACTAAATGTTTACTGACATGTGAAACATCTTAGTATTTTAAAAAGGGGGGTATCCGTAGTCCCATTGGGACAGTCACACCTCTAGTTAGGGCATTACTGTACATATGCTTTTATGTATGCGAATTGACAATATCATGTCCCAAATTCAGGAACAATTCTAATGGTGTAGAAAGATAGAACTCTCCTTTAAAAACATGCATATTTATATGTTTCTGGTATAGTTCATGGATACATTTATCTGATAGTACACTAAACAATCTCTATTTCAAAAATATATTGATATTAAATTTATCTGATAATACACTAAACAATCTCTATTTCAAAAATATATTGATATTAAATTTATCTGATAATACACTAAACAATCTCTATTTCAAAAATATATCGATATTAAATTTATCTGATAATACACTAAACAATCTCTATTTCAAAAATATATCGATATTAAATTTATTCTGTAGTAGTGTAATACATTTAATCCCAAAAAAACTCTAGTTGTGAATATTCGTCCAAATGGAATTTTGTCAAAGATATACCGGTATCACATCATTGCTGTCTTGTATGCAGATTTACATAATTTTTATGGCATTTTTCATTCCTTGTATTAATTTCTGTGTATTGTTTTGTTCATGTATAAGAATTGGTTGTTATCTTTTATAAATATATGTCTCTCTCACTTTGAATATGCAACAAGTTACCATATACAATAGTCAGCAAGAAGAAAATAGTGATAAATTTAGGACAAGTTACTACAGTAATGTCCTAAATAATCGACCCCTAAACCACAGCAGAATTGTGGGGAATTTTTCAGGATTTAGTCGGAAATATGGCTCGCTGCCTGTGAGAGCTTTCCGATGAATGCAACAAGCCATATTTCCGACTAAATCCTGATATATTTCCCATAATTCTGCTGTGGTTAAAGGGTCATATACTTTGGCATCACTGTAGGTTCTTAATAAACTTTTACTTTTCATCAGATTGAACTTTGAATCGGATTGGTGGCGAGATTTCATATCGAATCAAACCACTGTAATCAACAGTTTGTGGGATCATACCTGTAGTTGTAACTGCCATGCACCGAATCAAATGCTAAATCTGATCTTTGTGATCAATTCGATGTGGTCCTTTACTAGTGTATTCTGTTTGTTTTGTTAGTGAGTTGGATCATGTTTGTTATAAAATTAGATGTCTGTTATAGTGTTAACCTCTTCACTGCTGAATAATGTCTTGACATACTGTACTGAGCCACTGACATTATGACCATTTTCCTGTGGAACATATAAACCCGTAAAAGGGAACATCACAAAACCAGGCCTGGAAATCTCAAGGCGGGCTGGCGGGCTGCCCGCCTACAGCCCGCCTAGAATTTTCCAAGGCGGGCTTTTTATAGCCCGCCTCGCCTACGATAGGACATTTATTATTTAGTTATTTTATTGTGTTTAATGAGTAAAATACTGCATCGAAATCGTAATTATATTGTACAGTGTGGGGACTGTGCGCATGCATGACCTGACGGTAATGTCAAATGGGAATTATATCGGAATCAGTAAATTCCGGAACGAACTGTTTCGTAAATCTGATCTTTTGATCGATTCTCACACATTTTATGACCAAAATAAATTATTTCTCTTCATAAGATTGAGCTTACAATATATTTCACTGGATAAAATGAACACATGTTTGTTGATAGTGAGAACGAAATGTCACTGTCCCAATTAAGGTCAACCTTTCGTTCCGATTCCGGTTCCTATCAGTGAAAATTGTATTTAGCTTGCAGCCGTCTTTTATCGCTTCGATTGACAATATTTTAATATAATTAGCTAAATGTATCCACGTATTCTAGTTTACACTGTTATTCAGTTATTAAAGTTCAGAAACTATTTTCTATGTCCCCAATTGCAAACACCCAGTAAATCTCTAGATAGCGACTTGACCGCTGCAAGCAGCAGTCTGCGATCGGCAATGGAATATGGATTACTTTGAGAGAAACAGCAGTCAATATTCAAGTGCAAATATACTGGTGTTAATATTGTTCTTGATTGTGTATTTTATGTAAAATTACACTTTCATGGAGAATGCTTTTAACCTGGACAAACTCACCCAATTCCGTTGCATGGGTTGGACACCGACTGACAAATTGTTGAGTACAAACACTCTTACATTTTGTTTCTGGTTCATATAAATTATCATATTCATTACATATAAAACATAGTTAAATATTCACCATACCATAATTACTGTGGGGGATTTTGACATTCACAACTCTGTGGACACTTTGTTTCCACATGAAAAAAAATTAATTTAGATGGAGTTATACAACATCAAAAATAGACAAAATAGAGTTAGGCTGTATTATCATGATAATCATGTAATGCTTTCGCACAAAGAATATTACTGCTGGTTTGAAGTTTTCCATTCTACAATATAAACATGTCCATTGTGTTCATTTGCTGAATTTTGCAGGGACCAGGGATTTGGCTACAAGGAAGGTTGTGGGTGTATTACCCAAACCACCCCTCCTCAACTTTGGCTAAAATTTTCAACAATTATATATCTCATCTCTGATATAACATTTAATTGGAAATTTCAACCCAACTAGGTTGATTTTCATAGTAATTCTTAAAACGAGCTGTCGGGTTGCATGAATGAGTTTAATCAAATCAGTATTTAGTCTGAAATTTGCTATTTTTAGACCAAAAGTTAAATATTTTCCTACTTTATTTAAAATTTTGGACTGAAATCAAGTCTGAGTTTAGTGTGCCTGTCATTTGCAGAATGAGGTCCTCAGAGGGTGAATTTAGTGACGCTATCCCGCATTGCGGGCCAGCATCATTAAATTCACTCTCTGGGGAGCTCATTCTGCTTAGGCCTCATCTTCTCTGGGAAGTTTCTTTATTATCAAATTTTATATAGAAACATAGATTCCATTTCGTTTTTTTTAGTTTAGTTTCTCTATATCCCCAAATTGGCAGATGACACATTGCATAATCGAGGTTCCCAATGGGTGTACATCACAATATTCACCATTTGGGAACTTCAATCTGAGTACAGCAGTTGAAGCCTAAGCAGAATGAGGTCCCCAGAGGGTGAATTTAGTAATGCTAGCCCGCTATGCGGGATAGCGTCACTAAATTCACCCTTTGAGGACCTCATTCTGCATATGACAGGCACACTAAACTCAGGCTTGACTGAAATGGACACTTGAATGGTCACTAATTATAAAATTTTCAACCACAGGGGGGTTGTTAAGTTGGAAAGTTTCAGGGTATTGTTTCATTAGAATTTCCAAGTTGGACACCGCCTCCCAAATGGAGACTTTATAACCATGTCCCTAGCTTTAACTTCTTATCAGATACCAGTTATAAAAGGGTTAATCAATTTATAAGCACATGGGGGAAGGGGGTGGGTGGAGGGGATTTCAAAATGGAAACCCTCTAGCAATGTCCCTTGCTGTGACTTCATATCAGCAGGTACCACTGATCAAGGGGTTAAACAGTCTTTTAACCAATTTATGAGTTCAGTCATCATACACTTGTCATTTAATTGTCGTCCATTTGTTTATTAATATTTTCTGTTTATTGAGTATTTGTATATTAGATATGAAGACATGAATGAGATAATATTTAAAGAATAATATATTTACTTTGTATTAATTTATTTTGTGTATCATAATGTCTGACATTAAATATAATATCCTATCCAGCGTCAACATTTCTTTACATTGGACTTCTAATAAAGTTATAATCATAGGTATTGACCTCTCTTGCACATATAGTAATGCCCTAAGTAATCGACTCCTTAACCACAGCAGAATTATGGGTAATTTTTCAGGATTTAGTTGGAAATATGGCTTGTTGCCATTCACCGGAAAGCTCTCACTGAGAGCTTTCCGATGAATGGCAACAAGCCATATTTCCGACAAAATACATAATTTGATTTAACGCCTCTACATTACTATTCTCCGACTTCGGGGGTAAAAAATATTTTATTTGAGTCGATGAACCCACCCCTCGAAGATATCAGATTTCAATTTTTTAAATCTGTTTTAGCTCACCTGAGTTGAAGTCTCCGGTGGAGCTATTGTCATCACTCCTAGTCTGTCTGTCCATCAAGAATCGTCCAGAACCATAAGACAGAATGGGTTCATATTTGGTGTGGCTGTTCCCTGGGTGACTCACATTCAGATTTGTTAAAATGAGGTCACCAAGTCAAATAGTTGCAGGGCCATAACTCTTTACCTCCATAGTATTATAAATTCTTAAAACGAGTTGTCTGGTAGCATGAATGAGTTTAATCCGCTGATCCATGTGTTGACTGCTATCTGAAATATCTGTTTGACAGAGTTTACAAGTATAGGGTTAACCCTCATATCTTTGTTTTATTTGAAAAGACTTTTATTTATATGTTCATGTGTACTCATAACAGTGGAGCACAGATGTTTTTCCTCAAATTGAACATGGGGTGGTGGGTTAATTACCTGCCTGAGTTGGTAGTCAGGCATCCAAATGAATTACCTGCCTGAGTTGATAGTCAGGCATCCAATTGAATCACACATGTCCTATTCTCTCAGGGATGTG
Organism: Siphonodentalium dalli; assembly: GCA_032622095.1. NCBI lineage: Eukaryota > Metazoa > Mollusca > Scaphopoda > Gadilida > Siphonodentaliidae > Siphonodentalium > Siphonodentalium dalli. The sequence goes on along the minus strand of CP136069.1, from coordinate 61,891,415 downwards.
CCGACTTAGGGGGGGGTGCAAATGGAATTATGCAAAACTTGTGTGTGGTGTGATTCTGATTGAAGGGGGAGGTGCAGTTAGAATTTCCCCAATGTGGACACCCCCCAACGGAGACCCTCTAGCCACGTCCCTGTGCCCTGGAACGGGTCGTTTCGGCTCAGACCTTTTCGGTCCAGGGACGTTTCGGCCCCATATATTGTATGTGTTAATTGGAGTTGATTGCATGGGATTAACTCGGCTTATACAGCTTAATCACTACTTAAGCTGATTTATTTCATCACTTTATGGTGTGTTGTTGGAGATTATGACTGATTTGACAACAGTTTTGGCGAGATGGATAACAATTTATTTCAGCAAATTTAAACATAAATAAACGACATAACAAAAGCACAAACGGAATATATGAACAAACGAAACAATGCATTGGGTGCGACAATTTGCAGTAGGTCCCTATTTGCGGAGGTCAATTTGCGGAAGTCCCCGAATTCGCGGATGCCTCTAAAATGGGTGATATATGTAGATTTTAATGAGGGAACGGGTACGTATATGTCAATTGATACGTATTTTAAACAAATAACGACACGACCATCACAATAGAGGTCTAGCTGTTCTATCAATTATATATGCGCCGAGTTCACTTGGTGCAAATCAAACGGCGATAAATATTCTCGTGTGTCAGAAGGACTCCTTAAAGTTGTGAATAAGATGAAGAATATTTATTAGATGTTATTTATTAAGTCAACCATTTAATGTTATTCATTAGTTATATACACTCCCGGAGATTTCTGCGCGGGTATCCTGATCACGCAAATTAAATCGCGGAGGTCCCCTAAAATGGGCGAAATATGTTAATTTTAATGAGGGAACGGGTGCGAATATGTCCTTGAACTGGCAGTTTCCACCAATCGAGACGTTGCTCTAGGATGCCGAGTTCGACGGCACCTGACCCCGGGTCCTTAAGGGGGCTACTGAATTATTCTTATTGTTGTGAATTAATCGGAGAACTATGAAAAACACTTAAATTAAGGAGACATTGATATTGTTGTGGGGACAAAATCATTATCTCCGGCAACATCGTGGTACATTTAGAAGCTTAATTTCTGGTGTGGAGAATGAGAAACCTGCAGTAATAAGCCGTAGTTTTTTTGTAATAATTTGACGGATTAGTTGTTTTAACGGAATTCTGAGGCGGTGCATTCATGTAACCAATATATTTTATATTATAATTTATATTTATGGCTAATAATATGATGTTGAGGGCGTTACCATTTCTGATTATGGTTTTCTTGTATTGCACTGTCTGGTCTATTTTATCATTTCGTGTGTATGTCATCAAGGCTGATCACATCGTCAGAGGCGTGGCACAGGGGGTTGGGGTGTACGTATACTTATATTGCTTTCAACACTGTCGGGTCGATTTGAACATTTCATGTGTGTGTTCTCAAGGCTAGCTGGTCACAGCGGCGTGGTACGAGGGGTTGGGTATACATACTTTTATTGCATTTGATTATACAGACAGCATGTTCTATTTGATATATCTCAAATTGCATATGTGTATTTGTGGTGACAACTAGATAAGCTAACGTTATTTTCAGAATTCCGGAAACACGAACTTCAGGATCCATCTTGGATTTTACTCTTCATTAAAGTCTTTGGAATACGTTACAGTCCGCATCTGTCCGTCTGCATATTGGATGTCACGATTTGAATCTATCGGCAAACCATATAGACCACATTTATGAAGAGGTAATTATCAAATTGTACATGCACGATCAAGCTTCATATCTAGGGGTAATTTGCCATGTATGCACAATCATGTGCTTGGTCGTGAGTACACCAGACATCTGGTTCTGATAGATGCTTGTATTTGAAGTTCTAATATTAAATTTGTAACATATCTCCAATGTACGTGACTAATTTTTTGTAAAATAATTCATGGGCGATCTGATGCACAGGTACCCAGAAAAAAAATTGACCCCACCCTCAATAGTACATAATCCTATAGAATTAACTACTATTGAGGGTGGGGTCAATTTTTGTTCTGGGGACCGGTGTTACTGCAGTCTGTCATTAGGATATACGATATCCCCGACAACACATGAGTTTGACGAGGATGATCTTTGATGAGTCTTCAGAAGAATCAGAAAGTGAAAGCGATGAAGAGGGTACGTATATTGATAGATGTTGTTTACAGTTTGCTTGCACATCCCCAATGCCACTCTCTTAAGACTTGATTAGATCAAGGTTATCAGGTTTCAAATATGCCTTGATTTTATCTTTTCTGACTCCAAACGCTTGACATGCACTCTTAGATATAACAATCCGTTTAGGTACTTCAGAGTACCTATACGTCTCTCAGTTTCAAAGCATTTGGTATCGAGAAGCATAATGTTCTATATATTGATGTAATACCTACGAGCATTTGGTATCAGTCGATCTCAAAACCTAATGGTGGCCAACGTGATTGCATCACGTGATGCACGATACTATTCCACAAAAACATGGCGCATCCGGCCACTTGAGGCGATTAAGTTTTTCACAATATATAAAAACGGAGAAGACACAAACTGATAGCAGACTTACACATTTTATGTTATATCCGCCCTATGCCTCGGCTTACACGCTATAGCGTGTGCCCAATTAGGTACATTGTACTCTGACTGGCGGTATATTTAAGAATACGGAAGTGAACGTTCTCAGAAATTTATCAACATATTTGTTTGTGTAAAATTGGACCTAACTTGCTTCTTATAAACCTGGAATATTGTTAGCACTGTCTGGATTATGTTTGTATATGCACGGGACAATATTGTTATAACCTCCGAAAATTAACGGTGGCTAATCATTGATATTTTCCTTTGCAAGAGAGCAGCAATTTGCAGACAGACCAAAGTTAACAGCAACAGGCTGAGTGCAGTGGGTTACACTTGACATGCACGACAGTGTTGTGAATTTCTAAATATAGGCACTTAAAGGTACTCAATCCGATCAGACGCTCCTAAATTACAATTTATTTGGCTTCGGGGGTAACAAATATTTGATTCGAGTCGAGGAACCCACCCGTCAAAGCTCAGAGTGATTAGATATCGATGTCTGAAGTTTGCGATTTCTATTGTTTCAGGGACAGAACTTGCCGGTCAAACGGACGGTCTTGCAGATAAAGATGGATAACTCTAAAATCAAGCTGAGCTTTGATGGGTGGATTCCTCGACTCGAATCAAATATTGTTTACCCCCGAAGCCAAAGAAAACGAATTTATTACGCGCGCCGCGTGAATACTAATGTACAAATTCTTGTTTCGCCTGGGCGCTGCCATAGCGCTGGGGCTTCTATTTATAGAATGTTAATTGTTGGGACACATTAAAAGTTGTAGTGCGACCCCGAGGCCGAGTTGTAGCGCGACCCCGAGGCCGAGCCCGGTAAAAGGTGTAGTTGAGAATTTCAATTTCGTTTATTGGCGTTTACATTATGTCAATAATGTTGATAATTTGGTTTGTGATATAAGCTATGCCAATTACAAATAACAGAAATGAAAAAGATTCTATAATTACAATCATGGGTATATAATATATGATCTTGAGCGCGTTACCATATCTGACTATGGTTTTCTTGTGAAAATATAACAACCAAGCCATGCAGATTTCAACATCTATAATGCATCCAACGGCGATAATGATTGTATTATAATAGATCCCAAGTTCAGTGTGATTTTATGTCGAGAACCCAACAAATAGATCGAATATCGGATGTTTGAAAACAAATTATGTTACTCATTTGCGCGAAATTAGGATGTTGGTCGTTGGACTGTTCAAAGTTCGTTCTCATTTCCAGGCCAAATTTGGCATAGAAATAGAAATTTATGAGACAAAGGTGCTCAATAGTGATCCAAATATTATAAAAGATAGAATATTGTCAACAGGGAGTATTTGCAGTAGTATTTTTTGTTTGTTTGTTTTATTGTTTGTATTTTAAAGGGGTACTGTACGCCATTTTCATTAAATTTCCGGTGACAACAACGATCTAATAACGATAATATATAGAAACATAAGTAATTTGAGTCGAAGATGTATTCTGTAAACGCTCAGGTTAATAGGCTATCTTAAAATTTAATAGTTTAAAAGTTAATAATTTGATATAAATTGAAATTATGACTGGAGCCATAAAATGGCGTCAATTAAATTACGAATTACCGTAATCAAAAACAATAATTGAGGGATACTGGATTGTTAAACCGATCGCACACACGATCGCTTAAAATATTATGATGATACGGGGAGAACACTCAAGCCACTCACTGACTAGCGACGATACAATAACTTAAATGATTATATGGGACTAGTATGCATATAATATAACTTTTATTTGATTCATTTGGCTGAAAACTTTACAAAAATTACTCGACAACGACAATTTGTATTTTTGCATTCCGGTAAATTTGTCATCCGTAACATGACTTCGTACTCAACAGACTTTCAAATAATGGAAAAATTGTTACCTTATTCTCAGACTCGGAGACTATAGAAACCAACAACAACATTTGGCGTACAGTACCCCTTTAAGATAAAAATAAAAACAGTTATCAAACACATGTACACGATTTAAGTTCAGCTGGTGTTTTTCTTGGTTGATGTGTATGACGTTAGCTTTCACCTAAATATTTTTTTGACTTATTTTCTCTTTATCTTTGAGGGGAGGGGGGGGGGCACAATTTTTTTTTCCGGGCACTAATGCGGGGTGGGTGTGTGGTCGATGGGACCAACAAACAATTTTTTCCGCAACTCAAATTTTTTTTCCTGCAAGTCTTTTTGCAATGAGTTTGGCTTAAAACACCTTAGAATGTCAATATTAACATGAATGAAAAACTTCATGATGATGAGACAAACATTATAGCCTGTAGCCCATGCTAATGGATTGAATTTTGAAATCCAAGATGGCCGCTGGCAGCCATGTTTTTTTGGCCGAATGACCCCAAAATGACTCGTTCCTATTTACATGTCAATGTTAACATCCATGACAAATAGTGTGCACGGAAATTCATATACAGTTGTTTACTGTGAATTCCCCCGCAAATCTCTGTTTTAGTGTTAAAAGGGGGGGGTGGGTGTCCAAAAATATCGGGGAAAAAACTGCCGCGGTGGTGGGTGGGTCCCAACAAGGGTCGATAGGAAAAAATCAGCATACGTGCCTGAAATTTGTTCCGACCCCCCCCCCCCCCCCCCCCCCGCCTCCACCATATAAAAATATTCAGACGTTGTGATATAGCACAGTAGCTGAAACAACGATGAAATCATTAACCCTTTCTTTATTAAATGGATTGGACCAGTCAGTTAAAGGTACTCAATCCGATTAAGCACCCCTAAATTACTATTCCTTTGGCTTCGAAAAATATTTTATTCGAGTCGAGGAACCCACCATTCAAAGCTCAGAGTGATCAGATATCGATTTTTGAAATGTGTGAATTTTTGGAGCTGTGGGCCACTTCCACGTCTCAAACGGACAAATTACGGGTGTTAATAATAACCACTTGATTTTAGAGTTGTCCATCTTACACCCGCAATTTGTCCGTAATTTGACCGTTTGAGACGTGGAAGTGGCACACAGCTCCAAAAATTAACACATTTCAAAAATCGATATCTGATCACTCAGAGCTTTGAAGGGTGGGTTCCTAGACTCGAATCAAATATTTTGACCCCCCCCCCCCCCCGAAGCCAAAGAAATAGTAATTTAGGGGTGCTTAATCGGATTGACTACCTTTAACAATTCTTCATCGGAATGGTCTATTATTCATTTGACAGGATGATAAGGTGATAAAAGCAGATGACAGATAATTATACGTGCTAAAGGAGCCCTATTTATTAATGGAAACTATGGCTGTTTGTTGAACTTATTATCTGAACATTTCCTATGGGATAACTATTCATCAATGATGCTTTAGTATACAGAAAGGGATAAAATAATACATTGAAGGCTGGCGCATATATTAGGGCCCTGCATTTTGAATTGAATCTCGAATCGAGTCGGGTAAGAGATTCGAAATCACATCGAATCTTGAATTGAATCTTATATCCAGTGTATCAACCGTGAATAGGTTGAACAGTTCGGGAAGCATTCGTAGCCGGCAAACTTTGGCGATCTCTGTGTTGTACTGAAATATGCCATTTAAATTGTACAATTCTGAACACCATGACCTAGATATGGAATGGAGACTTGTGAAGTATCCCGAATGAGTTTGCCTGTAATTTCCTTGTGACAAATTCATGGAGTCATGTTGGCTTTACATAATTCTTTCTGAAATTATAATGAAATTAGGTGGCCCAGTAATAGATAGACAGTGTTGTCTGTATGTGCATGCATTCGCTAGTATCGCAAAGTTTCTTAGCACAAGAGTTATGGTGTAAGTACTCTGTAGTCCATAGAAAACATGTGAATCCAGTCAATGCATCTGAGAGAGCATATCGATCAAATATGAACCAGGGTAGCAAATTTCGAATCGAATCAGACAAACGATTCCGAATCACATCGAATCAAATCGATTCGCATGATAACAATTATTTGTTTTGAACAGTTTATTTTTTATTTCTGATCCTCTATGTAATATGTTGTTAAAGGGGTACTGTACGCCATTTTCAATAAATTCCCGGTGATAACAACGATCTAATATATAGAAAACTAAGCAATTTGAGTCGAAAATGTATTCTGTAAACGATCAGGTTAAAGGCACGTGAGGCCTTAGTTGTCGAAAATATTCACATTTGTTCCAATCACCGTTAACAGAAAAACATTAAAACGCTTACAGTTTCGTTCATATGTACCATGACCATCGCGTAATCGGCATGTTATCATAAAGATTTACTATATTTTACCTAAGCAAGAGCCTGATTGTGTTACAGAAGACAGCACAATGCTGCTGGCTAATCACACACAAATGGCATAACCGCTCTTTATTCGTTCCATATCAGGAATTCACCAACAAAGAACGCTCTTTATGTTTACCATCATAATATAAACAAACACCAGAAAAGTAACTTTTTATGCTTTTGTTTACATAACAATGGTCAAATATATGACAATAACATACTGTTTATGCGATATTTCTTATTTGTATAGGGACCAAGTATGTCTACATTTTGTTGTTCTTTCTGTTTGTGGCGGTTTTTGACGGGTGGAAATATTTTCACAGGATACCCACCGCCAAGGCCAACCGTACCTTTAATAGGTTATCTTAAAATCAAAGTTAATAATTTGATATAAATTGAATTTATGGCTGGAGCCATAAATTAAATTACGAATGTCCGTGTACAAGACGTAATCAAAATAATTCACGGATAGTGGATTAGGCAACGCGTGGCACCCATGATCGTATAAAAGACTCATTGACTAGTGACTATACAATGACTTAACTAAGTATATACATGTATGACTAGTATGAATGCAATATAACATTTATTTGATACATTTGCTTGAAAACTGTCCAAAAAAATTACTCGACAACGACAATTGGTATTTTCGCATTCAGGCTAATCTTCCATCCGTAACATTACTTCGTACTCAACAGACTTTCAAATAATGGAAATCTGGTTACCTTATTCTTCGACTCAGAGACTATAGAAACCAACAACAACATTTGAGTACAGTTTCCCTTTAATGCATCCGATTGAGTAATAATGTAAAATGAATATGTTCCATTATTATTTATTTTATTTATTATCATAATTTATTCTGCATGTTAGTTGTTACATGTACTGATGTTGAATTAGTCAAGTTTGCAATGTTTCAGATGAAAGCTTGAATTTAATGTGTCTGACATTTGCAGAATGAGGTCCCCAGAGGGTGAATTTTGTGATGCTACCCAGAACAGCGGGCTATATTCACCCAATTCACCCTCTGTTCCCTGTCTGCTTATGCCTCATCTTCTGGGAAGTATCTATGATCTCAAAGTAACATGCTTTTTAGTTACTTTTTCGCTTCTGGGAACTTTCTATCTCCCCTAATTTTCAGAGGATAAAATGCCTAATAGAGTTGAGTGATGTCTGAACATCAACAACTTCAACTGGGGAACTTGAAGATCCGAGGTCTCCTGTTGAGGCCAAAGCATAATGAGTTACCAGAGGGTGATTTGGCGTTGCTAGCCCGCTATGAGGGACAGTGTCACTAAAAATCACCCTCTGGGGACCTGATTCTGCAAATATCAGACACACTAAATTCAGTCTTGGAACTTTCAGATGACAAGGGTACAGTAATGCTCTAATTAATCGCCCTCTTAACCACAGCAGAATTATGTGTAACTTTTCAGGATTTAGTCGGAAATATGGCTTGTTGCCATTCATCGGAAAGCTCTCGGCGCGAGCTTTCCGATGAATGGCAACAAGCCATATTTCCGACTAAATCCTGAAAAGTTACCCATAATTCTGCTGTGGTTAAGAGGTCGATTAATTAGAGCATTACTGTACCAACTTGAAGATACTCCAAAACACTGATTTGGATATCCAGGATATACTATACCCATATAATAACATAAACCAAAATCCCCATGATTTCCAGGGGTAAAAAATCAGGAGTATGTAAACAAAAAAATGGAGAAAATAGTAATTTTCTGGGTGAGACTAGGATTTTAAGTTGAACCTATATTAATTGGTAACAGGCAGTGTTTGGTGTTATTTTGTAGGGCAGAATATGGGGAACAATATATCCAAAAGTCTTTGGGGAGGGGGGAATTTTCAACATATTTGTTTTTAAATATGATCCTATTTATGGCTTTTTTGTGTCAATTTTGCAGTTCCTTATTAGTCCAGTCAAACTGATGGAAAGAAACGCCCAACCGTGAACAAATTTGCTATGCAATGATTTTTGGTGTTTTTGAGAGTGACTATATGGGAAAGTCGTCATTTTTGGGTCAAAAGACTGGAATATGGTGAAAATTGGAATGTTTGTCCGGGAGGGAACCAGGTCGGCTAACGTGCTTCCCCCAGACTGGGCACCAGTATTAAACATGACCCATTATTTTGTTCCAAGGATATCTGCTCAAACTATTTTGACGCTAACATGTGGCCGTGTATGTACGAGGCAATATGGCGGCCATTTCATGGAGTGTACTACCAATCACTTCGATGTCATCTAAGTGTATTAATGTGACAGAAACCTGCAACAAAAAACGCATTATTCTTGTTGCCATAGCACATGGCTGTCATTTCGAACCCTAATCCGTTATAATAAGTCATATCCCGAGGATTTGACAATTCGGTGTCTAAACAGTTTTAAAAATGACAGAGAAAATGGCAGTCGGAAGTGAAAAATTGAAGTGATTTTTTTCTTCTTCTAAATCTTACGATATCGAATAAATGTATATCCAATATGTAGTCATATATGCCACCATACGAGTTTCCAAAGCCACCAACTAGTTTCAAAATACATTAAAAAAGAAGTCCGCGTGACAGCCTAATTACCTTACGCCATGTTAAAAATAGCACATCATATACGCATGATCGGATCGGGCCCATACATGCAGCTAGGGATTGTACCCTGATTGTACTTTAATTCTCCATAGGGCCCACGCCAAGCATGTGTGCTTTTCGCTGACGAATGTTGAACAGAGAGCACATTCAACATTCGTGTGAAGTTGTCACAACATTCAACATTCGTTCAACATTCAATTTTTCTTGTACATAAGTTTTTTTTTAACGTGAATGGATTAAGTGTGTCGTATACACAGCACCCATATCAAAATTAGAGTATTCGATATTTCGATGCTCATTTTTGAGGAATTTTAATTCCGGGGGGGAGAGAGAGAGAGAGAGAGAGAGAGAGAGAGAGAGAGAGAGAGAGAGAGAGAGAGAGAGAGAGAGAGAGAGAGAGAGAGCGAGAGAGAGAGAGAGCGAGAGAGATATGGGGGGGGGGGGGGGCACATCATATACGCATGATCATCGGATCGGGCCCATATATGCAGGGATTGTACCCTGATGGTACTTTAATTCTCCATAAGGCCCACGCCTAGCATGTGTGGTTTTCGCTGGCGAATGTTAAACAGAGCACATTCAACATTCGTCCAACATTCGTGTGAAGTTGGCACAACATTCAACATTCATTCAACATTCAACTTGTCTGTAAATAATTTGTTTAACGTGAATGCAACAAGTGGGTCGTATATACGGCTCATCTATCAAAAGTATTCGATACTCATTTTTGAGTATTTTAAATTCGGGTAGAGATAGAGGGCACATCATATTCCCATGATCTGTTCAACATTCGCCAGCAAAAACCACACTTGCTAGGCGGGGGCTGTATTGTGAATTAAAGTACCAGTAGGAGTTTACACATCCCTGCAAATGTGGGCCCGATCCGATCATGCGTATATGATGTGCCCTCTCTCTATCTACCGGAATTTAAAATCCTCAAAAATGAGTATCGAAGTATCGAATACTATATTTGATAGGGGTTCTATATATACGACCCACTTAATCCATTCACATTAAAAACACTTATGTACAAGAACAAATTGAATGTTGAATGTTGTGCCAACTTCACACGAATTTTGAACAAATGTTGAATGTTATGCTAACTTCACGGACCCCAATTCTCTGCCCATAACTCTAGTCTCTTTGTAATTCTAGTTGGTCATTGATGGTACGGATAATAGACGTACTTTATTTAATATTATTACGCCACCTGTGGTGTTTCTAGCTTCTGTGAGTTGTTTGATATTGTGTGGTGGACAGGGCGAATGTATTCTTGGAGATTTTGTGTACCTTACTCAATCGTACCGATAGAATCACGTAGATGCCGAAATTGTAAAGTTAACGTCACCGGTGTATAATATGTTTATGAAAATATGATAAATCGTATCGATAGAGTCAGGACAGGCTGAAATTGTAAACTTAAAGTCACCGGTGTAATAATATGTTGTTGAAAATATAAATAATTTGATAGACTGAAAATAATATATAACCCATTGGGGGCCCCTAATGTATTCTTGAACATTTTGTTTTGTACCATTACTCAATCGTACCGATAGAATCACGTAGATGCCGAAATTGTAAAGTTAACGCCACCGGTGTATAATATGTTTATGAAAATATGATAAATCGTATCGATAGAGTCAGGATAGGCTGAAATTGTAAACTTAAAGTCACTTGTTGTTGAAAATATAAATAATCTGATAGACTGAAAATAATGTGTAACCCATTGAGAACCCCTGGTTTAGTGAAGTGCATTGTGGGAAGTTTAATTGTGATTCTCCATCCATCTTTATTTTCTGGAATTATCACCAAGATTTCTCCACTCTATTCTCTTAAAATGTACCCTGATCGGTCATATTCTTTTGATAATTCTATCTAAATACATCTTAGCTACTATTCGGATCTGATGTCCCGATCGAAGAAGGTTTAGTTTGACCAAAACGGCTATTGACAAAAGTTTGTTTACAAAAATTGAGCATACTCAATGACCCGTAAGCCGTACACGCTGTAAATTTTTTATCGAAAACAAATTCAATTTCTTCCATCTAAAACATAATTACGCGCTGAACTCTGCCATTTTAAGAATATAGTAGTACTACACACATACACACCAAGTTTCAGCTCAAAATTTTGAAAAATGACAGTTTTATAGACATAAATCGATTTTAATGGCAAATCCCATGTTAAATTTTATCATCGAAAAAAAATAAATCATTTCTACGATCTAGGAAATAATTACGTGCTGTACCCTGTCATATTTGACCGGTTCTACCTGATAATTGTGTGACAGTACAGTCGCATTACTTTATACGTCAACATTGGTCATTATCACTCGACAAATTTATTTCGGTCTATCGTATCAACCCCTATTTCCCCCGCGTAGCCTGACTAAGTGTCTTTATCGCTCCACTAATTTGTATCGTTTCATCGGTATGAATTCCATATCCAATTATCCACATATAACCAACCCAACCTCTAATCCCGGTCCAATTTATTTATTTCTTTCATCGGTATATAGTCATGTTACGTAATATTTTATCTCGTGATACTTGTACTTATATGTCTGTGGTATTACTATAGTATACCGTATATGTATATCAATTGCTATTCCTTTCTATATAATCCTGGTGCCAACTATAGAGATAATTTCAGACCCCCCCTCCAATTTTATATAATTGCTGCTTTAGTACAGTCACGATGCATTACATGGCAACATCGATCCACTAATTTATGTCAGTTCATCAACTTCATCGGTACAAACCCCTTTTTTCTCCGAGTCCATATAACCAACCCAACATCTTATAGAACTCCATAAATGACTATTCTGGCACTATATAGAGATGACTAAGATTCTGACACCCCCCCCCCTATTTTATAGCCTTGTTGCAACAGTAGAGTTGATATGCATAATATGTCAACATTGGTCGTTATTGCTCTACAAATTTATATCGGTTCAACCCTTAGTTCCCTGTATCGCCCACCCCTCCCTCAATTTATTTTTTCATTTGTATTATAGTCTCGTCACATACACATTTTATCTTTTGTAACTTTTGCTTCAACGCGTCGAGATCCGCTGCAGACAATACAAAACTGACAACATTTTGAAATGTAAGCAGGCTTCAAACTCATCTTATCCAAGAAAAACTCTGGTTACATAAAAAATTATGTAATAATTGTGCGACAGTACAGTCGCTTTACTTTATACATCAACATTGGTCATTATCACCCGACAATTTTATTTTGGTCTATCGTATCAACCCCTATTTTCTCCCGCATAGCCTAACTAAGTGTCAACATTGGTCTTTATCGCTCCACTAATTTGTATCGTTTCATCGGTATGAATTCCATATCCAATTATCCACATATAACCAATCCAACCTCCAAGCCCGGTCCAATTTATTTATTTCTTTCATCGGTATAGTCACGTTACGTAATATTGTATCGCGTGATACTTGTACTTATATGTCTATGGTATTACTATAGTATACCGTATACGTATATCAATTGCTATTCCTTTCTATATAATCCTGGTGCCATCTATAGACATAGAGATAATTTCAGACCCCCCCCCCCCCCCCCAATTTTATATCATTGCTGCTTTAGTACAGTCGCGATATATTACATGGCAACATCGCTCCACTAATTTATGTCAGTTCATCGGTACAAACCCCTTTTTCTCCGAGTCCATATAACCAACCCAACATCTTATAGAAGTCCATAAATGACTATTATGGCACTATATAGAGATGACTAAAATTCTGACACCCCCTATTTTACAGCCTTGTTGCAATGTTCAGTAGAGTTGAGATGCATAATATGTCAACATTGGTCATTATCGCTCTATAAATTTATATCGGTTCAACCCTTAGTTCCCTGTATCGCCCACCCCTCCCTGAATTTATTTTTTCATTTGTATTATAGTCTCGTTACGTACACATTTTATCTCTTGTAACTTTTGCTTCAATGCGTCGAGTTCCGCTGCAGGGAATACAAAACTGACAACATTTTGAAATGATAGCAGGCTTCAAACTCATCTTATCCAAGAAAAACTCTGGTTACTTAAGAAATTTGTGTATATGGTGTACGCGCATTTGTTGAGTTAAAAACCAAAGGTCCCAAGTCAAGGTCCAAATCCCCAACACACTGTTGTGAGGTTTAACTCCATCTACAAACAGTAATGTCCAAAGTAATTGATCACTTAACCACAGCAAAATTATGGGTATTTTTTCATGATTTTAAATCCTGAAAAATTACCCATAATTATGCTGTGGTTAAGTGGTCAATTACTTTGGGCATTACTGTAACCAATATAAGGATTTGAGGTTTAATGATAACTCAATCCTCATACAGTAATGTTCAAAGTAATTGACCACTTAAGCACAGCAGAATAATGGGTAATTTATCAGGATTTTAAATGCTGAAAAAATACCCATAATTCTGCTGTGGTTAAGTGGTCAATTACTTTGGGCATTACTGTAACCAATATAAGGATTTGAGGTTTAATGATAACTCAATCCTCACACAGTAATGTTCAAAGTAATTGACCACTTAAAGGTACTCAACCCGTAAAGAGGGTCCCCATCTCAACAGATTCCAACAACAACAATCCGATCAGAGGGTCCTGTATTACTATTTCTTTGGCTTTGGGGGTAAAAAATATTTGATTCGAGTCGAGGAACCCATCAAACAAAGCTCAGAGTTATTAGATATTGATTTTTGAAAATTCTTATGTTCTCGAGATGAGTACCAATAACTGCCGTCAATTTGGTAACCTGCTCGAGATTTTACGCCAAAATTCTATTCAAACAGACAAGGATGGATAACTCTATAATCAAGTGGGTAATAATAACGAATTTTTGACAGTCTTCTGGGCCAGAAAGAATTCCCGATAATGAAAAATAATAGATTTCTAAAATCGATATCTAACAAATCTGAGCTTTGATGGGTGACTTCCTCGACTCGAATCAAATATTTTCGACCCCCGAAGCCATTGAAATAGTAATTGAGAGGAGTTTTATCGGGTTGAGTACCTTTAAGCACAGCAGAATAATGGGTAATTTATCAGGATTTTAAATGCTGAAAAAATACCCATAATTCTGCTGTGGTTAAGTGGTCAATTACTTTGGGCATTACTGTAACCAATATAAGGATTTGAGGTTTAATGATAACTCAATCCTCATACAGTAATGTTCAAAGTAATTGACCACTTAACCAGAGCAGAATTATTTGTAATTTTTCAGGATTTTAAATCCTGAAAAATTACCAATAAGTCTGATCTGGTTAAGTGGTCAATTACTTTGGGGATTACTGTAACCAATATAAGGATGTGAGGTTTAATGAGAACTCCATCCACATAACTAATAAATATGTGTGAAAATTAAAACAAAACAAAATAAATTCCATGATGGCGTCCAATATGGACTGCCTAATTCTGCTCCAAAACATGTATATTGAATATATGGATGTTTATTGGGGGAAACCGATTATTTCAATGATATTTTCATTAACTGGGATCCAAAACCTGACTTACGGGAGCGTGCTTCGCGCGCGACTGTATCTTAAGCATATGTGCATATTTAATAAGCCAACAATTGGAATCCCAACAGAAGATTGGCGTGGGTCCCTTGTGCGATCTGTCCATCGAAAATTATTTAGACATCTAAAGACACGTAAGACCCAATAACTTAATATACATAATAGATACATCTATTGCCTGAGTGACTAATATTTATATTTGTTACAATGAGGTCAAATAGTTGCGAAGCCAGCACCACAATTATTTCCCTCCATAGTAAATCTTAAAACAACTTCTAAAGAATTATTAATTTACCTTATATTTGGTATGGAGCGTCCTTGGTTTACTGGAGTTCAGATTTGTTAACACCACGTCACCAAGTTAATTACTTGCGAAGCCACAGCCATAACTATTTCCCTCCATAGTAATTCTCAAAACAACTTCTTAAGAACAATTGACCAGGTCAGTCGCGCAATTATTGGAAGAGCCACGGTCAATCATTTTTTTTAAACCAAATGCTACATTTAAATTATTGCTTTATTTAACCAAAAAAAAAAAATGAGAAAATTTACTTTTACTACTTGCTAAATTTTATCTTTTAATTATTTCATTTAAATTTTAGTATTTATAGCATACTAAGTCCAAGTCTTTATAATCTGTTGAGTGACCCCACAGTCGTTTACTTGCTTCGTTAGTAATAATTTGAAGGATTACTTGTTTAAACGCAATTGTTATCAAAATATTTTATGTATTTTTTATAATTTCTATTTATATGTAATACTATAATCTTGGTGGCGTTATCATTTCTGATTATGGTTTTCTTGTAAGGTATGTTTGTATGTCGGAGTCGAATTATTTTAGCAGGTCGTTTGTTGTTGTTAACAACTGAGTTCCGCAGGAGTGTCCGACTCTAAATTCATGGTTCAGGTGTGTGAGGACGTTTTGTTTCTCTAGGTGGTTGAGCATATTATGCCTGCATATTATTTGCTCCAATAGTTTGCTGGCTACTAATGTTAGAGACACCGGCCTATTGTTTGCTGATGTGTGTGTATCTCCTTTTTTAATATGCAAGATACGTTGGCATTTCCCCAGTAATCGTGAGTAACGTCCCAGTGTCGATGGATAGTTGGTAGATGGTTGTAAATGCTGGGCTTAACTCTTCTGCATACTCCTTTCGGACTGGGTTGGGGATGTCATCTGGTCCTGAGGCTTTTGATGGGTTAACCTGTCGGAGTAGTTTGGTGACACCATTTCGGTCTATCGTCAGTGGTTGGATATCGCTGGTGATGTGTTTTGTGGTTGTTGTCGATGGTTGAGCATATTATGCCTGCATATTATTTGCTCCAATAGTTTGCTGGCTACTAATGTTAGAGACACCGGCCTATTGTTTGCTGATGTGTGTGTATCTCCTTATTTAATATGCAAGATACGTTGGCATTTCTCCAGTCATCGTGAGTAACGTCCCAGTGTCGATGGATAGTTGGTAGATGGTTGTCAATGCTGGGCTTAACTCTTCTGCATACTCCTTTAGGACTGGGTTGGGGATGTACATCTGGTCCTGAGGCTTTTGATGGGTTAACCTGTCGGAGTAGTTTGGTGACACCATTTCGGTCTATCGTCAGTGGTTGGATATCGCTGGTGATGTGTTTTGTGGTTGTTGTCGATGGTCCAGACTTGTCCTGATTGAATACGGACTGGATCTGGTCTACTAGGATTTCTGCTTTCTCGTGGCTGTTGCTGACAAGCTTTCCATTCGATAGCAGAGGCGCCACTCCAATGGAGTCTTGTTTTTTTGACTGTATGTAGCGCCAGAAAGGTTTGGATTTTTTGTTTGCTAACGCTTCCGATAGGGTGGTGTTTGTGTACTCCCATTCTGCTTGTCTGAGTGATCTCCTGCATTCTTTTTTGAATTCTTTGTATTTGGACCATGCACTTGTTGGTTTTTCTAGCTCTTGTGTACAGATTGTCTCGTTTTCTAAGCATTCTCTTCTCTTTGTCTCTGAGCCACATGTGGTGGTCTGCTCTGAGGTTTGACTATCTTTGATGGTATGTTCTTGTCCATGGATGTTTTCAGATCGTCTTCCAGGATGTTCCATAAGTCATTTATGTTAGCACCTTTGTATATTTCATGGTAGATCTTTCCTGAAATGAGGGATTCTTCGAGTTTTAGTGTCGCCCAACACTTCGCTTTCTTGTAGATGTAACATTTCCTAGGTGGGGTTGGAGTGTGATGTGGCTTCAGTTCGATGTCTGTTACTACCATCTCGTGATCTGATATCCCTGGTACACTTGATGGTGATTTTACAAGTGTAGGATTTGTGACGAATACCAGATCGAGCATGTTTCTTTCTCTTGTGAGCTCTCGGTGTACTTGAGTAATATGTCGTTCACTCATAGTTTGAGTTAGTTCTGTCTGGACCTTAATTCTTGTCTTGGCAATCCGATCGATGGTTCGCTTTGTGCATCCCAGTTGAAGTCTCCGGCCAGGATCACTTCTATGTAGTGGTTGTTTCAAGTTGTAACTATCTTTAAGGATTTTGATAGTTCTTCTACAGTTTGTTCATGTTTGTGTGGCATGTAGAAGCAGCTCACCGGGATGTTTCGTTGGCCCTGTGCTTTTAGTTTTGTCCACACGATCTCACAATTTGTTACCAGCTCTGGTTGTTCCACAGATGTGATGTTCTTGTAAACCATTATGAAGGCTGATCTGTCATTCCGATAGATGGTATATCCTTCTGGGAATACTTCGCTGTTTTGAACTGCGTCCTGTTCAGGTGGTTTTCCAGGTTGTATGCCATTCAGCCAGGACTCAGTTCCACACACAATATCAGGCTTAATGCATGTATTCGCATGCTACATTCAGTGACTGCGACACTAGGTATGTCATTCATGTAGATTATATTAGATTCATGTAGTAATTTCTTCTTGTTCCTGTGGAAGGAATAATTACTGTAATCACCGTGACTAACATTTTCTAAAAACTGTTTGTCTCACATCTGACTCACTATATCATTGCCTATTTTGACTCATACTAGAGGATGACCCGACTTCGTCCGGGCTTTAACCTTGAATTGTCCATTTTGAAGGTCAATGTCAAGTGGGGTCACAATTTGACCAGTCCAAAACACTGCCCGGACAAAAGTACCCGACAAACGTGCCCATCAAAATCCATCCGGTTTTGCCCGATTTGACCTTGAATTGATAATTTTGAAGGTCAAGGTCAAGTCGGGTCACGATTTGACCCGTCCAAAACACTCAGTGGACAAAAGTAACCCTATGTATAAAATGTCGTAGAAATCCCATCAAAATTGGAGATTTGACCTTGAATTGATCCGATTTAAAGGTCAAGGTTACGTCGCACGGGCAAATGAATATGCTTATGAGACTCCCCATACGAAAGTACCCCACATACCAAGTTTCATCGAAATCCCGTGATATTCGGGCGTTTGACCTTGAAATTACCCGGTTTCAAGGTCAAGGTCACGTCCCACGGTCAAATTAATAGGCACATGTAACTCCCCGGCCGAAAATACCCCCACATACCAAGTTTCATCGGAATCGGCTCGGCCGTTTTCGAGTCCATCGATTACAGACAGACAGATCTTCCAAAAATATATAATAGACTAGCCGATGAGCCCGACGTTGTCCGGGCTATTCAAAAAAAAAATTTCAAGTCGATAGCTCTACCCGTTTCCGAGATCTGGTCTGCGCATGCGCGAAGCTGGCGTCGCACGGACTCGGCGACCCGATAAAATTCGTATCCGGGGCAAGATACATTCACATAGCAAATTTCAAGTCGATAGCTCCACCTGTTTCCGAGATCTCGTCTGCGCATGCGCGAAGCTGGTGTCGCACGGGCTCGGCTGGTGTCGCACGGGCTCGGCGACCCGATAAAATTCGTATCCGGGGCAAGATACATTCACATAGCAAATTTCAAGTCGATAGCTCCACCCGTTTCCGAGATCTCGTCTGCGCATGCGCGAAGCGGGCGCCGCACGGGCTCGCCAATACGACAACGTTCACCGCCTGGTCAAACTACACACACGTACCAAGTTTCGTCCCGATCGGTCGAGAATCGTAGATTTGTATAAATGACAGACAGACAGACAAACATACATACAGACAGAGGTCTTCAAAATATATATGAGACTAGCCGATGAGCCCGACGTTGTCCGGGCTATTCAAAAACAAAATTTCAAGTCGATAGCTCTACCCGTTTCCGAGATCTGGTCTGCGCATGCGCGAAGCTGGCGTCGCACGGGCTCGGCGACCCGATAATATTCGTATCCGGGGCAAGATACATTCACATAACAAATTTCAAGTCGATTGCTCCACCCGTTTCCGAGATCTCGTCTGCGCATGCGCGAAGCTGGTGTCGCACGGACTCGGCGACCCGATAAAATTCGTATCCGGGGCAAGATACATTCACATAGCAAATTTCAAGTCGATAGCTCCACCCGTTTCCGAGATCTCGTCTGCGCATGCGCGAAGCGGGCGCCGCACGGGCTCGCCAATACGACAACGTTCACCGCCTGGTCAAACTACACACACGTACCAAGTTTCGTCCCGATCGGTCAAGAATCGTAGATTTGTATTAATGACAAACAAACAAACATACATACAGACAGAGGTCTTCAAAATATATATGAGATATTGGTACGAAATATTGTAGTACGTTTCTAATGCACCTTCTTCGTTCAACAACATGGCGGCGGATTTGATCATATTGGTTGCAGCATGTTTACGTTAGTTATCGATTAAAAACTAGTTGCTTTCGAAAATAAGTTTGCCATATTTAACAATGTTGTATGAATTATTCAAACATGGAGTTGTTATTGTTAACAATAGTGTCATGTTAACTTTGGTGTGATCTTTCCACCCGTTGTCATTGTCATGAGATTGAAACATTTTAAATTTTTTATTCTGAAAGTGAATGATTCTTCAAATTTTTTAAATTCAAAATTCGTAAATTGTGGTTATTGATTTTCGTCGACTTCGTCGTGTACTGTTTCAAATAGATTCAAAATTAGTATTGAGGAACTACCCGCAGAAAAAGTGCAGAACTGGGGGATTGACTTGTCTCAAGGAGAAAGTCTGAGACTGACTCACTGAGTCGTGGCGATTCAGTCGAGTCAGTGCAACTGAGAGGCTGATTCAGAATCAGACTTAAACAGTTAAGTCTTCACTTCAGTGATTTATTAGACTAAGTTAGAGACTTCCAGAGCTCAGCTTTGGTTTCGGTAAAGAATTTTGAAGATTGCCCTTGTTAAACAAAAGTTATGGCCCTTTGTATTTTTGGAAAGTCAGAATTTTTCCGCCGGTCCAAGTCGGTCCTTGGTTTGAATCTTAGCAGTGAGGGTCCAATCATGTATATTACCTTCAATAAATGTTTCAACATACATTTATGTACATGTCATATATTATTGTGTTCAAAGGAAATTATATTCTGAATAATATTATAAATGAATTTAGGGCAAATGCCTTCTATATCTTGAGTTATAGTTATACCCCTTGGATTGTATGGAAATTCTATATATATATTCTTGTTCGGTCAAAAACTCCTAAAGTTCGAAACCCGTTGAGTGCCGATGGATTGTAATCATCTGTATCAACTGTAGCAAATGATCTGAAGCAAATACAAATGCATGTTATATATCATTGGAAAGGGCATTGCAATCTGAATACCTGTATCTGTAGTTGTTTACGTCCTAGTGACCAAAGCTGGCTTTATTGAAAGAATTTTGAAGATTGCCCTTGTTAAACAAAAGTTATGTCCCTGAATTTATGGGAAATCAAAATTTTTCCGCCGGTCCTAGGTTTGAATCTTGGCAGTGAGGGCCCAATCACGTATATTACCTTCAATAATTGTTTCAACATACATTTATGTTCATGTCATATATCATTTTGAAGGGAATTTTATTCTAAATAATATTATAAATTAATTTAGGCCAATGGCCTTCTATATCTTGAGTTATACCCATTGGATTTTATGGAAATTCTATATATATATTCTTTTTGGGTAAAAAACCGCTAAAGTTTGAAACCCGTTGAGTGCCGATGGATTGTAATCATCTGTATCAACTATGGAAAATGATCTGAAGCAAATACAAATGCATGTTATATATTATTTGAAAGGGCATTTCATTCTGAATACAAAACATGAAGCATTTCGAAGATTCTCCTTGTTATTCAAAAGTTATGGCCCTTTTAAATTTTGGGAAATCAGATTTTTCTGCCGGTCCTAGGTTCAAATATTGCCAGTGAGGGTCCAATCATATGTCTTACATGTACATGTAACTGCATCAAATATTTCAACATATACATTTATAATCATGTCATGTATCATTTTGAAGGGAATTTAATCTCAATTATTACTATAAATTAATTTAGGCCATTGGCCTTCTATATCTTGAGTTATATCCCTGGTATATTATGGAAATACTATATACATACATAATTATGCTTATTGGCTCAAAAACTGCTGAAGTTCGAAAACCGACTGAGTGCCGATGGCTAGTAATCATCTGTACCAACTATGGCAAATGGTCTGAAGCAATTACAAATGCATGTTATAAATCATTTGAAAGGGCATTCTGAATACCACAATGAAAGCATTTTGAAGATTCCCCTTGTTATTCAAAAGTTATGGCCCTTTTTCCTACGGTCCTAGATTCAAATCTCTCCAGCGATGGTCCAATCGCATGTACTAGTACTATACCTTCAATAAACGTTTCAACAGACATTTAGATTTATGTCATATATGTACTTTTGAAGGGAATTTTATTCCGAATAATATTATAAATGAATTGAGGCCCTTAGCCTTCTATATCTTAAGTTATACCCCTAGGATATATGGAAATTCTATATATACTAGTACTACATGTAGTAACGTTGTTGACCCGACACAGATATATACTGCTGTAGTATATATCTGTGTCGGGTCAACAACTGAGCTAAAGTTTGTCTCATATCGAGTGCCAATGGATTGTAATGATCTGTATCAGAGTACTGACTATGGCAAATGGTCTGAAGCAATTACAAATACATGTCGTATATCTTTTTGAAGGGATTGTTTTATTTATCATATATCCGACCCAGGGTCTGACACAGATGCGATATAAGATTCCCCAATCCGCATCCTGTTTAAGAGTTAATTCAGAATACAAATCGGTTTTTCTTAGACAATACACCTGATCATATCTATACATGTATATGGCATAATTGCCTGATATTAACCTGCAATGCAACTTGTACATGTAAATTCACAGTACGGTACCCTTGGTACCGGTATATGTACTGGCCACAAAAAAAGATTACGCCATATACAATGTAAGGGGGGGGGGGGTAATAACCCACCCGTCTGACATCACCGGACTATGTTCTATTGAGTGGTACATTTCAATCAATCGGGGACTGTGGGACATGTATGTCTTTTTATAATTTCATGTGGGAGACATTTTCCATACATGTACCTCCTCATTTTGTGTACATTTGGTAAACAGAAGTCTGTCCCACCTCTTTTCATTGTTCATTCATTTCTGTAGGTGTGAACTGCATATATAAAGACAATGAAAATTTCACATATTCCATAATGATTATATATAATCAATTTTCTCCTAAGTATTAGGGGCTACACTAATTAATGTATTTCTATCTGAATTTTAAAACTGATATGTTGTGTCAAACATGAAATTTCAAACTCTTTAAATTGTGTTGGTCCAAAGTTGGACTGAGGTTGAGTCCCCGACAATGTTCACGGTATAACATTACACCCCCTCCCCACCGATCGTTACACCCCTGCCTACAATTATCAGATATATGTAGTATATACCGGTATAAAACAATGGATTTGATGAAAGAATATTAATTGAAAGATTAATTTATATTGAAAAGAGAATATAAAATCTAAGACTAAACAGTTTTAATATCACAAATAAACTTGGCCAAACACTTCATGATGACATGAACCTGGCAGTAGCATTGCCACATTGTCAAAACTTCCTTTCCAGTAAATTCCACACCAGTGGGTTAGTGGGTTTCATCAATCAATCAACAACAACAACAACAAAAATAAACAAATCAAAATATTAAATCAAGATTGGGTACTTGAAATAAAATCTCAATTTATTATTATTGTAATCTAGAGTAAATTTTTTTAATGTGAGATATGGAACACATGGAAAACGCTATGTATTTGGACGACGTCAACAGCGCAACATGTGGATTTGTTGACAAAACGCGAATGCGCGATCATATATTGAGGCCAAAAATACAAAAAGCGCTCCAGAGCGCGCGCTAAATATCGATATATTCTTGAAGATAAGGATCTGGGGATCATGTTTATGAAAGAAATTATCGTCGTTTGGCGTCGTTAATGTGTTTTATGCCCTCTGAAGCTGCGCGTATAGCTAAATTTTGCACGAAAATAGGCAACGTTCTCTTACTTTACAGCGATCAAACGAGAACAATTTGCATCAAAAAATATTTTTTCGAACGTGACACGATAGGTCATGTATTCAAGATTATGCAAATTTTTTATTTCCACATGATTCCATTGGTTAGTCACTCACAGCAACCAGCCAATAAGCCGCAGCGAGAGCCTTCGAGATCTTAAAATTCAAAATGGCGGCGGTCATGTGTAAACAACAAGGTCACCGGGACCGCTGTATTCCATGCGTTCTCATATTTAACACTTGTATTAAAAACAAACCTTTGCAACAGAAAATGATAATCCTAGAACCCATGAACATAATAAGCTGAAAAACAATGACATTCAGCATATTTAACTTGATATACTGGTGAGGTAAAGTTTGATAATTTAGCATTGTGCAGAATGGGGAAACGTGATTACGTCGTTCGATTCCCATCGCTACTAGTAGCTCAGTTGGTTTGTGCCAAATTGTGGGCAGACCTCTGAGCTACAACTTCAATGCAGTCGAGGATTTGTGTTACCATATTCCCAGTACAATGGGCATTACGAATCGACAGTCGATGCCACGATCAGTGCTGAGTCACTGCTCTGAGAATGAATCCAGAAGCAAAAGAATCTGAGACAATATTTGAAAAACACATTCATATTTATGAGGAAGCATTGGAATGCCCACACAATCATGAGAGAGAATCAACAGCATACTAGCATCACCGCCGTAATTAAATGCCTGTCACTATCAAAGGAAGACGCACCTGAAATTCGGGATGTCAATCTACTTGAGAGACTCCCACTCCAAATTGACCATGCTGTCAATCAATATATACATTGTAAAAGACAAGCCGGTAGGAGGAGCCATCTTCATCAAATTGCTACATTGTAATAAAATATTTTGCCCCAGAAAGCTAAGCTATGATAACTTAAAAAGCCGAGAAAATGTTGCATCGCAGTCTGCGTGCTCAAACAGATGTTCATGATGGGGAAGTTAATGTTTTTCATACAAAGTCAACAGGTAGGGCTGGGCGATATTGACCCAAAAAAATATCATGATATTATGGTGACAACATCGCGATAAACGATATTATCTCAATATTATTTAGGTCCTACTAAACAACGACACAAACGAACTAGAGGTGCCACGATTATTTATTTTGATAATCGATAATCGGTCGTCAATAATCGACTATAATCGATTAATCGTACATAATAATAATAACATCAGTAGAAGTATTTCGTAATATGGCCTATTGCCATATTGGCTGGATGCTGGTTAACAGCTTTCGCTGCTTGTTTGAGGCTTCGGCTGATGTAATTTTTGTGTTAATAAAGTGCATCATAAACCACCGGTAATGACTAATGAGCACAATGTGTTCAATACAAGCACAGTTCTCGGCGATGTCATGGTTATAATATTTGTGAGTTCATTGGAACGAACATAGCGATTAATTTAACAGCCAAACATACAAGCAATTTAAAAGTAGGAATGCACGACGGACCGACGGTGGTTCCTAAAAAAAAGGAATCTGATGTTACGGAAACTTTTCAGCGAACTTCCAGAGCATGGATAACAATTACAAAGGTGGGCCCCTGCCCGCAAATTTCAGGACTAAAAATAATAAGTATTTGGTAATAGTTAATTTCATTTAGCAGTCACCACACTATAAGCGATAGCCTGTACTAGTAACATCTAAGTATACTTATACAAACAAAGTATACTTGCTGCAAATGACACCGCCGAGAATATCGCTGATTAAAATGCCGTAGGTTCCCTGATATCGAGAGAATGTCAATCAACTCCCCTTTGGTCCAATGAGATTCAAGGGCGAGGGCATTCAGTTCACTGACAGTCAGTCCATTTCAAAGACGTAGTGCCGCCTTTCTTGTAGAAATATACAACGATGTCGGCATAAGCTCAAAGCTGCAGTGCCGCCATCATGGCGCCATGCAATTTGAAGAATATACAATGACTCGAAGAGTAACCATGTCATCAAATGAACTGCCGGCTGTTTGCAACATATACTAGTAGTACTCAAGTTGTCGGAATCTCTTTGATACATGATCAAATGTTGTTAACCCCTCGGTTGTATATTAAACTGTGAAAAACAATCAGGGTATTCAACAATAACCGGCATTTTCCAACGTCCGAAATAAATAACGCAGATTAATCGACGACGGAAATGGTAATCGATTATCGGCTTTATCAACGGTTCATCGATTATACGATTAATCGTGGCACCCCTAAAACGAACACAGGTCCAAAAAGCGGAATCTTAGAAGGGTGAAATTGGGTTTATGGGTGCGTGGGGGGTCCATGCTATGTGTACATTGTATTTGGCGTTATTTCCAACTTTGGTGACTTATTTTTAGAGTTATTAGTGTTATTTGAATACAAAGCTACTAAACAACGAACACAGACGAACATAACATTGGCCGTATACAGGAAGGAAATTACTTTTGAAATTTTGATTTAATAGCAAATAACCTCACATTGACATGATTAGATAGCATTGTTCTAAAATCATATAAAATTCATACCAAATTGCATAGCTTTTATCCAAATATGGGTAGAAACTTGCGATGCGATACCAGTTAATTTGCTCCCTGGCCATATAGTACCATAAGGTGTTAATCAAGGTGTTAATTAACTACCACTAACTCTACTGCTTACTCTGTCTCCTTGTTAATTACACATCTCTGAGTTGTCTTGATTTTATTTCATTCACTATAAGACTTTGTTTAACTCCCCTCATTCTTTATCTGGGCTTGTGACCAGCAGACTTCATAGAAGTCAGGCGGATTAAAAAAATGTTCAGTTCAGTTTATGATTACTAGTAGCTTAAAAATTAAGTGCCTATTCTGCATGCTTAATTCATGCTTAATTCATGCTATTATAATTTTGTTTAATTCATGCTATTATTGTACATGTATGTTTTATATTATGTTATATGTTTGCAACTGCCCATTGAGGTGTTATTGCAATAAAATCTTGTATCTTGCTTGGACCTCTTTATCTGCACTGGAAACGTACAAGTTTTCAATTCTCGAAAACAAATTCAACAAATTCAGAAAAGTTGGACAAATAACAATTGTGAAAGCCTTAACAAAAATAATATATTTAAAAACAATTGGCAGGCAAAATAATTAACAGACAATTTAAATGAAATAGTGACTGACCAACTGCCTGACATTCGAGGAGCCCCCCAGAGGGCAGAGGGGGCAGCTGACCCCCCTGCCCTTGACCAAGGGGGGCGAGCGGGGGCAGGACTTGCCCTTTTTCTGGAGACAGAAAATGCTTTTTGTGTGTTTAATCTCGTGTTTTTATAGCAAAATGTGACTTTTTTGGTCCAAATACCACCAATTTCACTTGTAAGGAATATTAATGTTTTGTCAATTTTATCACAAAACGGCCATAAAAACCGACAAATACCATTAAAATAGGGATTTTTGCCACAATGAATTTATGGTTATTTTCCCGAGTTTGCGGAGAAAATGCCCTTTTTTTGCGGAAAAGTGCCCTTTTTGTAGGCTCTGCCCCCCTGCCCTTGGATGCTTCCGGCGCCCCTGCCCCACGGTGGTGGGGACTTTACCTTATCAGATATTGCATCTTCTTTGAAAGTCAGACACGAAATTTGCACAAACATGACATCAGAAATTCAGAATAACGAGACTTCTTAATTTTGTGAGTGACAATTCCAAATTCCAAACTTCAACTGATTGACAATTAGCAACCTCTACTGAAAGAGCAGTGTGATATATAATTATATATCTGTTCCATCTGTACCAATTTCCTACATATCTTCTAAGCTGACTCAGATAAGAAACGCTCTTTATTACTGAACCCCTTAAAATGCCGTGTACAATATGTGACCAACGAATGACCAACCATCTCTCAGATATTCGATTAGATAATTATTTTTGGTGTTGCAAAGTATTTCAATTTACCTGACCATGATGCAAGATTCCATTTCAGCTTTCAGCCAATCGTACTTGTCAACACATGGTAATTCTAACCGAGGAGGATGAAACTAAATCCAAACGCTTGGAACGCGAAAATCAATTGTTCAATCGCAGAAATGTTGAAATTGCAAGCATTTTCAAACGCAATTGCGCAGAATTAAAATCTCAATTGCATGAGATTCTCAACAAACGAGTGATTATAGCTCACAGAACATGCGACATGCTTGTTCGATCAAAGGGCGTCACATTGAAAAATAACTTGATTAGCAGTACTTCTCATAATCGGTTCATGTATCAATGGCAAATCTTAAACTCATTAGCGAATTCCAAAGATACATTTACGTAATAAATTGAGCCAGCCATCTGAGCCAGTGCTACTTAATTTAAAAAAAAAAAATATAACTTTAAATCCGCCTGACTTCTACGAAGTCTTCTGGTCCCAAGCCCAGATAAAGACTAAGTGGAGTTTTATAAAGTCAAAACAATTTCACAGTATTATGTAATTAACAAAGAGACCGAGTATAAACTATTGAGTAAGCCGCTTAGCTGTAGTTAATTAACACCTTGATTAACGCCTTTAATATATATAGTGCTATATACAGCCAATGTTATGTCGTTTGTGTTCGTTGTTTAGTAGCTTTGTATTCAACTAACGCTAATAACTCAAAAAAGAAGTCATCAAAGTTGGAAATAACGCCAGATACACATAGCATGGACCCCCACGCACCCATAAACCCAATTTCACCCTTCTATTCCGCTTTTTGGAACTGTGTTTGTTTATGTTCGTTTGTGTTCCTTTGTGTTCCTTTGTGTTCGTTGTTTAGTAGGACCCTGTTATTTGGTATATATTGGAAAGTACAATGTATAATATACATACAATAATTAAAAAATAAAGTTCCATCTTTGCACAATACATCTTTACGTTTTATTTATGATTTGTGGGCCATGCAACGGTTGAGTAAATGTGTATTACATTGATTGTACAGCACCATATAATGACCACTCGTCTGCAACATCTGAGAGTTAGCCGACGGCGAACACAACAACTTTCAACTCTTAATTTTAGTGATGTTCCGATAATGAAAAAGCCCATTGGACCAATTTTTAGTCCTACAGCTATAATTAAAGTAATTGGTCACGTCTAACGTGGTGTCACCCCATTAATACTGCGGTAATATATCACATTACTGCTTCAACACTGCGTGTACCGTGGTTACACCACAATGCATGCGGTCACGGTTTGCTGGCAAGAAATTAAATGCAGTGATTCTCCTTATATCTGTGGAACTTAAAGGCATGGATGGCCTTTGTTTTTGGTTATAATTCAGAAATAACAGTTACCAAACTATGTAAATTTCACAAAGAATATACTAATAGTATAGAATAATGATCATATGAATATGTTATTATCCACAAAACACACTTTATGTGGGCCGAGCGTTTGTTTTTTTACAGCACGTAAATAGTTAGCGATAAGCAAAACACTCAACAATGTGGTAATTGTTTAGGAGAGTGATTCATGGTGACCCATTCAACATCAAATCTTGAGAGGTGAAGATTAGCGATAGCCGATAGCTATTTCGGTATGTTGTAAACAACTTGGTGGAATTTCTAACCAAAGTTCAATTAGTGGGGGTCACCTCAGTGTTGAGTATTTTGCTTATCGCATACTCTTAACATACATGTACTGTTTGTTTACATAAGATGACGTTTGTTTACATAGCACAGAGTACTAACATGACAATAACATGCCACAATTTACACAATATTTATGATTTCTATAAGGACAAAGTTTGTCTATAATATAATATTATTTCTGTTTATGGTGGTTTTAACAGATGTGACTATTTTAACATCAATACCCACCGCCAACACTTACTGTATCTTAAAACAAGATCCTCATGGGCGTATTATTTTACATAGCACAGAGTACTCAATAACATGCCGCAATTTACACGATATTTATGATTAGTATAAGAACAAAATTTGTCTGTAATATAATATTATTTCTGTTTATGGCGGTTTTAACGGATGTGACTATTTTAACAGCAATACCCACCGCCAATGTTTAATACTGTATCTTTAACAATATCCTCATGGACGTATTATTTTCTTCAACTTTTGATGTGACGACCCGCTAATAGACCTTAGTATCATAACCGAACGTTACCTTAACTCCACCGCTGTGATCGTTTCAACACCGCTGTGGATACCGTATACTACAGGTAATACCATGGTCATTACCGGGGTTTCACCCTGTTTTTCAAGTCGAATACTTTGATTATAGTGGTACATGAATAGTGTTATGTCTACATATACAGGGGTATAATTAATTACACCTCTATTTTCTCTTTCATTTTCCCCAAGTCCCAACAACGCCTTAGTTTCTTGCTGCTTGTATTTCTCGATAAAGATGCAAGTGGCTGAGTCACCGGCATAGTAATTCAGGAAGGGTTAACATTTACGCGAGTCGATTGTCCCCAGGGTGAATTTACCTGGAGTGTTTATTGTGTGTCCTTGGTTACTGATCCTTTGTCAGTGAATTGAAAGTGTTCGCGTTAAAGTGAAAACAGATTGCTTTGTTGAATTTTTTTATAATAACAGATGCCAAACAAATAACATGACTGGTGAATACTGGCTTCACCTATAACAATTAGATGATCAACAGCCTACTGCAAATCGGCAAACTTCAAATTCAATTTTCGAAGGGGTAATTTAAAATTCCTGATATAATTGCAGAATGGCAATGCAGTATGCGGATTCACGTCATATTTGTAAAGTATCAAATTTGTATTTTCCAATTTGAAAAGTGATTTTTAATGGAAAATTTGTTAGTTCTTCCACGTCAGTTTCATTTTATTTACATCCAAGTCGATCTTGTCCACAGATTTGAGATAATTCTTTTTAGTATGTTGAAATTAATGTTTCGGGGCGTAATTATAAGCAATCAACAGATTTTTTTGGCATTTATGCGCTTATAAAATTGTAAATGGCCAAATAACATACTTGGTATAATTTCGCTTCATGAATTTATACAGCATGTTGTTCGGCCACTTGCAATTTTATAAGCCCATAAATGCAAAAAAAAATACGTTGATTGCATACCAGTATAAACGGGGCATTGATATATATACATTGATGCGGCCTCTGTATTCAGATTATAACACATCTCGCCTATACAGAGACAACCGCCCGCAACTGACTGTTTCTATAATATATCCTTAGACCTCTTATAGGAACTGCTTCCAAGGTCATCTCGTTCAAACAATGGAATCTCTCGGCATGACATAAAGGGTTAATGGATTCTCCCATTCAATTACAACATTAAACATTGGAAGGGATGTTTAAGGTTGTTCAGGAAATATGAGCAGACGACATATAATAGAAAGTGCAAAACAATTTCTATTAATTGGTTGGAAATGTTCAGATGTTAAGTTCAACAAACGACCTATGGTATGAGAACTTATCATCCCTAGTTTTGCTTTAAAAGCAAGTCTCACCTCCTGTTCTTTCCAATATTCGTCAAGTTGGTTCTTGAATTGGTTTAGCATTTCGGCATTGACTACATCTTCTGCCAGGTGGTTGCAGGGCTCTACTAGTCGCTGACTAAAAGTGATAACTACTCATCAATGAGTATTTGGTATAGAAAAGGTTAAACACAATTTTCATCTTTTGAGAATGAATAGCAGCAGCCTAATATTAATTTATATTATAAGTTGCACCCATTATGAATTGTTATTAATTACATGTATGTATTCTCTATTCAGTCGCCTCTTTTGAAGTTGAATAAACATTTTGTTTTGTTTCATTTTAGTAATTATTTGAACCTTCTATCTTATTGCATATTGCATGTGGTACAGGTGATACAATCTAAACCAAACAATCAATTTCTCAGAAATATGCCCTATATTTTGATATAGTTGTACTATTGGTAGATATATACTCAGTACGTGACCATTTTCTAAACACTATAGGACATCTAACAGGCCAATATACCGCATCCAAGTTTTAGAGTTATCTTTCTGACAACATAATCTATCTGTACCAGCCAGCTGATACAATCACTATGTTTTGAGTATCCTCCCTTTATATTAAAAAGTAAGATTTTTGTGATATTTTGTATCATAACACATTTGTAATTAATACTAATTATTTCAATCAGCGATTACAAAATTGGGAATATGAGTGGCATGTTTAGGGGAACTGATATTCAAACTGGGGACCTGATAGTCTGAGTGTTCTCAGATGCTAATTAATAGTGCCCCCGCTATTATTTTTGGAGAAAATTTCCCATGATTACTATTATTTGTCAAAGAGACATAGTGTGAAATTGCCATCAGTATTATTAATTTTAGTCAAAAATCCCACCTACCACTATTATTAGGGCATCACTATGATTAGGCTATCACTGTTATTAGGCCATCACTATTGTAATGCACCTTACTAGGCTTAAAGTACATGTGCCTCCTTTTTTATACACTCTTTAAAAAAAATCCGTGCGTTGAGCCCTGTGTCTGTCTGTCCGTTCGCTCTTTCGTTTCCGGTTGATAACTTTAATAAGTCTGAACTGAATGGAATGAAATTTGATATGTGTGTTTACTAGCAAAAAATACAGGGCAGGTTCAAATTCGTGTTCTGCTTGCCAATTTTCAACAGAGTTACGGCTTTTTTTTGTTGGAATTTGCACTCAGTTTTCATTTCCGGATGATAACTTTAGTAAGTCTGAACTGAATGGAATAAGATTGGCCTTTGGTTATGTCTACATTTTTGTATATTGCCATGTCCTAGCAATGCTCATGTTCTAATATGCTATATTATTTCAGGTTGCTGTGTGTTATAATGAAGCTGTGTTGAGATTTTATGATGTACCGAGGAAGAAAGGTATCTGATCCTCCAGTTCACAGTCACGCCAACGAAAATCGAGGTGAGTATGGGATATTAGTTTTAATAGTATGATTGGAAAACTATAATACAGGTATATATATTTATGTGCAATCTTATCTATATTTTGCATATCTGTCTGTCTGTTCAATATAGACTCTCTAGAGGGTTCCAATGGGGTCTAATGGGGGCGACTTTTTACAAAGAATATGACAATTTAAAGTTACTTAAGTTCTCCTATCGGAGTCAGGGATGGGGACTGGGAAGGGTCATCAATATTGTTAAAAACAAATTGTCAATGTCAATTTACACCAAACATATATGTACATGTAGATAGGCATCTCATGGCTACCAGGAATCTAATGGTGTGGTTTGAAGTCGTGTCATCCAAATCAGGGATGCCAGGGATTGGGTAGGTCACCAGAATGGTAGGGATGTGGGTTTATCTTTAATCCTGATAAATAATACAGAACTACCAGTATTCAGCCACTTTTAAAACTAGGACATATTTTGTTTTTGTTCCATCCATCTGGCCATACGTTCATATTTCGTTTCTGGATGACAGCTTTATACTGAACTAAATGGAATGAAATTTGTAGGTTCACTACCACAATGTCATGTTCGATTTTGGGGTATGGCCACCCATTTCACAAAACAACCATTTTTGTTTAAATTTGGGCTCAATTTTCTTTTCCGTATGTTAACTTTGTTTGATGTTAACTGAATGGAATGAAATTTGGTGTGTCGGTTTACAACCATATGGGTCAACTTGATTTTGTGTTTTGTCCACCCATTTGTTCCAGAGTTATGGTTCTTTTCTTGTTAACTTGTGCAACACTGGGTATCCCTGCTGCATGTAGTACTAGTATAAGAAAAAAATGTACACGGCACACAACATTTCAATGATATTTATGGGTAACTGAGGGCTATGACATCCACAGGAATTGCATACTGATAAATATTTTAAATATTCTTAGTAACATTTGCAATCAGGTTAAGGTAATTAAAAGGCAATAAAGAAATAAACGGTGATTGTATTAGATAGTATTAACCAGGCCTGGAAATAGTGTGTCTGACATTTGCAGAAAAAGGTCCCCATATGGTGCATTTAGTGACGCCATCCCGCACAATGGGTTAGCATCACCAAATTTATCATCTGGGGACCTCATTCTGCGTAGGCCTCAACTGCTATGGCAATTAGATTGAAATTCACCAGTTGAAGTTGGTGATGTTCACCCATTAGTCACAGTGATTATGCATTTAATCTTCTGAAAATTAGGGGATATAGAAACTGAACAGAAGGGAAAAAGTAACTAAAAACAATTTTAATTTGAGACTATAACTACTTCCCAGAAGATGAGGTTTAAGAAAAATGAGGTCCCCAGAGGGTGAATTTGGTGATGATAGCCCACTGTGTGGGGTAGCATCACCAAATTAACCATATAAGGACCTCATTCTGCAAATGTCAGACACACTATCTCCAGGCTTGATACTGATTAATAATTTAAATATTCTTAGTAACATTTTCAATCAGGCTAAGGTAATTAAAAGGAAATAAAGAAATAAACGGTGCTTGTATTAGATAGTATCAAGCCTTGAAATAGTGTGTCTGTCATTTGCAATATGAGGTCCCCAGAGGGTGAATTTAGTGATGCTACCCCGCATAGCGGGCTAGCATCACCAAATTCGCCCTCTGGGAACCTCATTCTGCTGAGGTGTAAGCAGAATGAGGTCCCCAGAGGGTGAATTTGGTGATGCTAGCCCACTATGCGGGGTAGCATCACTAAATTCACCCTCTGGGGACCTCATTCTGCAAATGACAGACACACTATTTCAAGGCTTGGATAGTATTCAACTATTACCACCGATTATTCCCACAGCAGGTGTTGCGAGTGGCAGGGAATACTGTTGCTGCTGCTGATGAGCTTGCACATCTGTGCATGACATTACACCCTTGCCAAGTTTATGATGCACGGTATCATTAAGTAGGTATCAAGGGTCATGAGAAATCATTGCATCCCACACATTAACATTGGATTAACCCTTTTGGCCAAAGAATATTTAAATGTCTGCTTGTGATTCAGGGAACTTATGTCCAAATTTACTCTAAAATGATATGCCTTTTTCTATATTTTCCAAAGATATGAATATCACTTGATTTTGAGAACATTTTCTTCAAATTCCAAGGATAAAAATAAATTGAAGTTCTTCTTCCCATAGAACTATTTTAATTATTATTATTATATATTCAATTAAAATATAGAGAATACCTACCGTATTTGTTTGAATACAGAAATATCTCATTCGTGTCTGAAAAGAAATATAAAATTTTCACAAGCGAGTGAAAATTCAATATTTCTTTCCAGACACGAATGAGATGTTTCAGGTATTCAAACAAAAACTGTAGGTGTTTTTTTTATTATATGCGCCTTATTTATGCTTAAAATTTCCAAACTATGCAGCTTTTTCACTTTTAATAGCACAACAAATTAAACAATACACTGAAAGCAACACCTGGTGATGACGTCATTCGGTAAACTACAGTGAAATAACAAAAAGCTACAATGAAATAACAAATTGTATTTCACTGCAGCTTCAAGGGATACATACTAGTTCATGAACAACAATTTACATTTTGGTAATTTTCTGCTATTTTGTAAAAAAAAAATTATAAAATGCGTTATACATTAACTTACTTTCATTACGCGTTACATATAGCACCTTGGAAAAGAAGGAGAACACAGATTATACATCGTTTTGTTCATTGAGGTAGTCATCTTTATTGATCTGGAAATTTTGCCTGAGTATCTCCAGCCCTCATAATTGGCTACGGCAATCGGCAATGCCGAAGCCATTTGCTGAAGCAAACTGGGCCACGGTAAAGGGTTGCCGTAGCAGATTGCCGAAGCCAAACAATCTGAATTAAAACGGCTGGTATCTCAGCCATGGGTTATACTGTAGGATCTTGATGAAATTTGGTATGGATGTTCATCATCATAAGGGCTTTCAACGAAGTTTCAAACGGTGATGTTCACATTTTCCATTTTAGAGTTATTATTATCCTTTTATCTGAAAATGTAGATTTTTTCTTCATGCCTTTTTCTTGCCCTGTCGAAGCTATAAACCATACAGTAATGCCCTAAATAATCGACTCCTTAACCACAGCAGAATTATGGGTAACTTTTCAGGATTTAGTCGGAAATATAGCTTGTGGCCATTCATCGGAAAGCTCTCACTGAGAGCTTTCCGATGAATGGCAATAAGCCATATTTCCGACTAAAAGTGAGAGCTTTCCGATGAATGGCAATAAGCCATATTTCCGACTAAATCCTGAAAAGTTACCCATAATTATGCTGTGGTTAAGTAGTCAATTATTTAGGGCATTACTGTAGATGTCATTTTGCAGGTACCAGTTCTCCTTTTTGCATATTATAAGAATGGAAATAAAGGCCAATTACAGGTACAGTTCCTGCTTGTATCACATCTAGTGGTAGTTAAACACTTACCCTATATGGTCATCATATATCAAGGACCAGCCTAGAGGGAGATTTGGGATACTGTACTGCCCTAAGTAATTGATCCAGTAACTGGTGTTATAATGCTTATATAACTGCAGTCAAACTAGTGTTGAAACGATTAATCGATTACCGGTAGTCGAAATCAACGCGATTATTAAATTAGTCGATCCCGAAATATACTAGTCGACTAGTCGAGAAAAAGCACTACCTAAGTGCTATCATGACAGCAGTGCCATTGCATGGCAA
This sequence comes from Siphonodentalium dalli, assembly GCA_032622095.1. Classification (NCBI taxonomy): domain Eukaryota; kingdom Metazoa; phylum Mollusca; class Scaphopoda; order Gadilida; family Siphonodentaliidae; genus Siphonodentalium; species Siphonodentalium dalli. The sequence goes on along the minus strand of CP136069.1, from coordinate 61,855,418 downwards.
TATTATCACGTAATCTGTAACAGTTAATACATATTAACTTCTTAGAGCTTATTGCATTGTTCCTTTAACCCAATATACGTACACATAACACTGTATCATTATACAAGCATAAGGGCCCTGCCCTTGCAAGTTAAACTTTTTGTGGGGTCCTGTTGATATATATATATTATAATTATATTGAATACGAAATAAATCTTATTATTGAATCTTAACGATGCCACTGCCAGTCATGCATGAGCGGTGAACTCCATGACCTGAACTGAACCCAATGTATGCACATGTACCGGTATGCGCGGTTTCTTTTATGTTGATCATCAAAGACACAAAGTGTCGCTGCCGACTGAACTCTGTCTAGTTCAATGGGAACAATTGACCAGTGAAAACTTCTAGAGTAATGATGCAACAAAATGGCTTCGATGATATACAAAACATAATTCGCAACATGTCAAGCTGGTAAAGTCAACTCAGTAACTGAATAGATCCTAGATCATTCTAATACCCATACCCATACTGGCGACTAGTCGATTCCTTAAAAACGCTAATCGTTTCAACACTAAGTCAAACCCTAACTGCACTGCAGTGTGTTCTGCGATGAATGTGGTAAAGAAACCCTGGTTATATTCCTTGACTCCCGATACACTGTATCTAACTGCAGACTACAATGTATTTCATTTCTATGACATAAATTTGCTGGCGCCACAATTATACTGAAAGTTACCGTTTCATACCAGTTGATGATTACATGCATTTTAACCACAATCCTATGGCTATCTTGCAGTTTATAACCTGTTTAACCCTTTCAGTGCCAGAGGCCGATCTCATCGGCCCTAATTTACGGTCTGTAAAATCGGCCCTTAAAATTTTTTATTTATTTTTTTTTTTAGATTGTTTTTTTAGATTGTTGTTTTTTTTTTTTTTGGGTTGAATTTTGTTTGGCATGCTATAGCGAATATAAAAACAAACTGGATAAAACCTTAGGGGCATGTTATAACTAAAAACTATCACCAAGTATTAATAGTAATAATTTTGATGCCCATGAAAAATGTAAGATTCCCTGGCGCTAAACCTACAAAATAAGCCTGTTAAAGAATATAAGAAAAAATTATTAAAATTGTAAAAAATAATAACAAATAATGAAAAAATTGTTAGGCCAATGCATTCTCTTATATATGCGAGGCGACCTATGGTTGACTCGCATATATAAGAGAATGCTTTGGCACAGGGTATAATGGGTTGATACAAAAATCGGACCTGGCACTGAAAGGGTTAAAGTCTAACTGTAATGTGGTCTAACTGGGTGCCACCCGGTTTGATGAGTATTTACTTAGAGTAGTACAGTACATCTTCTCCCTATAATATTCACCTCTCCTATTTATGTCTCAAGGAGAAGTGACTTCTCTCTCATATACCAATATGCATATCTAACATCATCTAAAGTTTATTTACTGATTATAATGGTTTTCATACTCACTATATAAATAGTTTTATCACATAATTGGCCCCTAAACCCGGCCTCATATTTTTTAGTAAGACACAGGTGTATTATTGGCATGCGCAGTGACATAAGATCTTTGCACAATCCTATCGAAATCAATGCCAGAACTTTTTCAGTTCTGTTAATATTCAATTTGTGTTGGGTTATTAATTGTTGACTGTAAGATATACATGAGTGGTTTTTTTTGTCAACATAAAAATACACATTCAAAATTGAACTATATTTTTTCTTGAAGGTGTCTTTACTTCCTCTTTGGTTGGGATAAGGAAATCAATATTTTTTTATATCCCTAGCTGTTTCAAGATCGTTTTTTCTGAAATGTGATAAAATGGATCTCAAATTCATCGCAATTCTATACAAAATTTATTAACCTCGTTTGCTTGAATCAAATTTAGTGCACTTGGTTAATCAATTTTGTATAGAATTGCGATTCATTGGAGATTCTCTATTTATAAATGGGATCTTGTTTGCAAAATACCTATTGGATCATAGAAGGGTGATATTATAGTTACAACTTACCATTGTTACTTCTCCCTGTTAACAATTCACTACTCCCTAATAACCAAACAGGGAGAAGTGATTTCTCCCAATTTAAAACCTCTAGTCTGGTCACTGTCATATATACCTGTTAGGGTTGAATCTCTCCTACTATTATCGCTAACAATTAATAGTTAATCTAATTACCCAAATTCATCACTTAGTTTTCACTTATTATCAATGTAGCATAGAGTAATTTTTTTAGTGCTTCACATCCGTTTTATACATCATGCCCAACACTGGTTGCATCAGACCAATTGGTATCAACATGACTATGTCCATGAAAGCTCGAGCATGATGTACATTATAAAACCAATTTGGTTGTCAGAATGTCTCTGGCACGACTGATGTGCTAGATGTCTGGTGCCAACGTGCTACATTACTGTGGCTTGACACTCTTCTATACGACGTGCTAGACACAGGTTGTACTAAGATGATTCCCCATTCGGGACCTCTTTGGCAGAGAGCATGAAAAATTGAAGTTTTTCGCAAGATTTTATCACAAAGATTCTATTTCTATTTTAGTTTAGTTTCTGTATATCCCCAAATTGGCTGACGACACGTTGCATAATCGAGGTTCCCAATGGGTGTACATAAAATTATTCACTATTTGGGAACTTCAATCTAACTCTACATTTATGTCTCCCATAGCAGATGAGGCCATGCAGAATGAGGTACCCAGAGGATGAATTTGGTGATGCTAGCCTGCTATGCTGGTTAGTGTCACTAAATTCACCCCCTGGGGACCTCATTCTGCAATTAACAGGCACCTTATTATCAGGCCTGTGTGTGGGGAACTAATTTTTTATAAGATACCTACAATCCAATGCTAATCCTATTACCAATCAGGCTATCAAGACAAGTAAAGTCATTTTTTTCTACGCACATATGAGTAAGACAATAAAAATGTTTAGGGTTGCAAGAAAATATTAGGGTGGGTCATGAAGCCCCAACCATATAACATTTTTTTTGGCCGTCTGGTGTTGGCCGTTGGCTTCAGTCCATTGGACAATAATCCTTTCTCCCATAGGGAGCCTCACATATATAAGACAATGCACTGGTTTACAAGGTCAGGGTAATATAGTTAGGCTCACATATATACTAGTAAGAGAATGCGTTGGCACAAAGTTTTTGCAAAATTTCAGGAAGCTCCAGTCATGGAAGGGATACGGATAGAAGAATGATTCAAGAAACCCTGTAATTATTTAATATGAGCTACAGGATCATTGACAAATTTAATTTTGCAATTGAAGCATTATTTCATATGCATTTTCTGCTAAGCTGGCATAAGATTATAGCAAAAATGTCAAGGCTATTCTCACTGGCCCAATTATGATAGCATATTTTGCCTTCATAGATAATTACGACCCACAATGTAACGCTGCATGTAAGCCTCTTATAGGAGTCTTATTTTCTAATGCAGCACAGAACACACTGCTGCGGTCAAGGTACTGTCAGCTGCTTTGATTGGTTAATAATACCTTGCTGTCAAATATAACTTTTAGGCCACTATTAGTAAAATCTTTGTTTTCCCGTTGCATACTCTGACATTATAAATAATATGGGTCTTCAAGCCTTGAAATGGTGTGTCTGCCATATGCAGAGTGGGATCCCCAGATGGTGAATTTAGTGATGCTACTCCTCACAGCAGGCTAGCATCACTAAATTCACCCTCTTGGGACCTCATTCTGCTCAGGCCTCATCTTCTGGGAAGTATCTATAGTCTCAAATTAACATTGTTTTTAGTTACTTTTTCCCTTCTGTTCAGTTTCTATATTCCCATATTTGCAGAAGATAAAATGCATAATCGAGGTGACTAATGGATGAACATCACCAACTTCAACTGGCGAACTTCAATATGATACTAGGTCTCCCTAGGTCTCCCATAGCAGAATGAGAACGCAGAGGGTGAATTTGGTGATGCTAGACTGCTTAGTGAGAAGTAGTCACTAAATTCACTCTTTGGGGACCTCATCCTGCAAATATCAGACACACTATATCCAGGCTTGGTGAGTTTTCTTGGATAGATAGGGAATATGCAAACAAACAAAAATTTAATTTTGGTCTTGGTTCATGACAGGAGCTGAATGTCATTTGTTGAACTTATTATCTGAACATTTCCTATGGGATAACTACTCGTCAATGATGCTTTAGTATAGAAAGGGTTGAGTACTTTTTAAGCATTTTTTTAGGATTGGGTAAAGAGATTTTAACTCTTTGATGACGGAGCTACGCTGGTGCAGCATTAAATATCCTGTGCCGGTGCATTATCTTATATATGCAAGACTCCCACAGGGAGCTTCACATATATAAGATAATGCACTGGTTTACAAGGTCAAGGTAAATATTGTTAGGCCAATAGGCATATATAAGAGAATGCATTGGCACAGGGTTTTCTAAAAATTACAGGAAGCTCCAGTCATGAAAGTGTTAAATAGGCGACTATGCTGCCCGGGGCCTGTGTAGTGGGATAAAAGGTGATATGAGAATGGCATTCATTGAATAGGCTGGGGTCGGTGTATTGATAGATACGCGGACTGAGGTGTATTCACAAAGATTTAAATAGGCATCTAGGTATGTACTTTCATACATTTAATAGTCCCTCATAATATCAATAGATTCATAGACTAGGATAAATTTAGTATAGGTATTGATAATTAGACGTATACTTTATATTCTTGGTTATGTGACCTTAGCTTTGAGGCGGCTGATATCCATACATGTGATATATCACAACACCTTTCTGCTAGCTTTCCTGATGTACTGTATATACTTGCATGCAATTCTGGACAAAATAATTTTTTGTGATTTGGCCGTGATTTTGATTTTCAACTACATTTTCCCTTTAATCGCTTTGCACAATTTGTGTAGATGATACCATTTTCCGTCCTCGGTGTAAAATTTGATAATGTGAGAGCCAACATAACACAAATGTAAAAAATTATTAGAAATGTTCATTTGAAAATATTAGAAAGTTTCATTATAATTTTTGTTATGTTCATTCAGGCAAATCTATTTCAATAGCGCTTATAATATCGACAGATTCAAGGCTCAAAATAATTGGCCGGTCACCGTCATTGTCCGACGAAAAATAGCTTATGTCCAGTGCACTTCTGAATCTGTTGGAAATTTTGTCCAATGCAAATTTTTAAACAATCTGTATCTGTTTGGGTCCATGGAGCCATTACTGGCCAAATCAGACATTGAAAGTTAAAAATGTTTCTTTTTTAATTTCAGATCTATTCAGAGTGAATATAATTATGTCGTTTGTGAATTACATGTGTATTTATTAATCGACGAAAAGTTTTTGAACTTTTGAAAACAAAAACATGGGTTTTTCCTGGGTGGCGATTGGACGCTCACTAAAATATGTGCATCATTGACGAATAAATAGTCGATTGGAAATTTAAATACTGTCCCATACAGTACATCTGAAAATTTGACAGGCACCATTTTGAAATGACCAACACCATCCATTTGGTGCCTGTCATTTTGACAGTCGGTAAACAAAAATTATTTTGAGCCTTGTACAGATTATTAGAAACAGATAAATTTAGTATTTTCATTGGTTATTGGACAATCAAGTTTTGTAATTTAATTAATATGTGATCTTAGCTATAGAATCAGCTTGCCCCCCCCCCCCCCAGTCCGTAGACACAATATTGTTTAACCCTTTCTGTACTATATACTCAATGATGGTGCATCATTAAAGATCCTGTGTCAGTGCATTCTCTTATATATGTGAGTCTCCCATTGGCTTACAAAGTCAAGGTAAATTTTCTTAGGCCAATGTATTCTTTTTATATATATGAGTCTCCCATAGGGAGCCTCGCATATATAAGAGAATGCACTGGGACAGGGTTTTTTTTCCGCAAAATTTCAGGAAGCTCCAGTCATGGAAGGGTTAAAAATTTAGATGGTTAAATGTTTTGTCCCGACCACAAAGTCAATGGTTCTTTCAAGTTGTCTAATAAAGTTCCATTAACAAATCACGCCTTACTGTACATACAAACAAGGTACTTGAGCTTGGGTGGACCCATGCCAGCACAGCCTTGAAATAGTGTGTCTGTCATTTGCAGACCAGAGGGTGAATTTTGTGACGTTATCTCGCAAAGTGGGCTAGCTTCACAAAATTCACCCTCTGGGGACCTCATTCTGCTTATGCCTCGTCTTCTGAGAAGTATTTATATTGTCTCAAATTAACATTGTTTTTAGTTACTTTTTCCCTTTTGGGAAGTTTTTATATCTGTAAATTTGCAGAAGATAAAATGCATATAATTGAGGTGACTAATGGGTGAATATCACCAACTAACTGGAGAACTTCAATAGCATCACTAAATTCACCCTCTGTGGACCTCATTCTGCAAATGACAGACACACTATTTGCAGGCTTGAGTACACCGTTGGAACGTGGAATATGAATCTTGATTGAATTGTGACATTAGTCGTATATATCCTATCTCTATCTTATGTCCATAAGATCCATTTGACTGACTTCATTGATTATTGTTGTATTTTTAACCCTTTTCTATACTAAATGGATTCTCCCACTCAGTTATAAAAGCATACATTGGAATGGTCTATTATTAATTTAGAGGCATGTTATAATGATATATGAGCAGGCATCACGTGAAAAAATCACGTGACTTCCGGCAGTGGTTTCACAAAATCGCGGAATCAGCAATGAAATGAATTTGCTACTTCGCAACTTCCTATATGTGGCAATGCACAACTGAAGTATTTATTTATTATAAAGAGTAAGTTGTTATGAATATGTCCTGTAAACGTCATTTGTCTCTGCGGGCCAGAATCCAGACATGACTGAACGTGTCATGTCGTCTTCGCTTAATCGCAATATAGAGGCTTTTATTATCAAAGGCCGATAGGCTATATTAATGTTATATTAAGGCATAATTTATTGTAAATTAAAAAGTCTGAAAACGCAGTACTATCAGTAGGTATGTTCCTCAAAAGATATTTGTCGGCCTACGTAATATAAATGAATTGTTAAAATTCAAATAAAATAAAGGCTGCCTTAATGCCTACTTAACTGTAGACTTGTTTGAAGTTTATGCATGCGCAGAATATATGAACAGAAATTCAGTAGAGTGGAAAAAAGCAAGTGATCTCCCCTGACAGTTGGGTTCCTAATGTGAAGCTCAATTTATAACACAGTTTATACTGCTCTCATGAAGAATTGACATGAATACAAGAGTAATTTGTAATGAGCACCTAAGTTCAAGCGTGTAAATATACTCAAGGGAGAACCAATCCAATACTTGGTCTCAGCAATTCAAAAGCGGCCTCCTTTTGAGCTTTTTTGTCGGTATAAAATATTGAACAATATGATGACCCTCTGGAGGACCAAGCCTTGAAATAGGGTGTCTGTCATTTGCAGAATGAGGTCCCCAGAGGGTGAATTTAGTGATGCTACCCCACATAGCGGGCTAGCATCACCAAATCCCCCTCTGGGGACCTCATTCTGCTGAGGTGTAAGCAGAATGAGGTCCCCAGAGGGTGAATTTGGTGATGCTAGCCCGCTATGTGGGGTAGCATCACTACATTCACCCTCTGGGGACCTCATTCTGCAAATGACAGACACACTATGTCAAGGCTTGCTGGAGGACAATGAATTCGGCGGGCCATTTCATAGTTATCTATGCTCTATGTATTGTATGATTGGAATGAAAAGTCTGCAGGAGTCTACATAATTCACTGCACACGATTTTCAATGTCACTGCTGAGATTCAACTTAAAATATTCTTGTTTGTCCACTATACCTATTCAATAAAAAGAATGTGTACTGAAATGAATTCATAAAATACCGATCTGCAGATTTTATCATGGACCAGCCTAGAGGTTTCAAATTGGGAGACTTTGTCTCTTCTCCTTGTTTGGTTATTAGGGAAAAGTGGAATGTTATCAGGCTGAAGATTAAGTTACACCCCAATATCACCATTCTATGCTCCAATAAGTATTATGCAATTGAAGAGCCTATTATAAAACCATTATAGTGAGTAAGAACACCATTATAATCATTAAATATACTTTAAATATGATGTTGCGACACATGCATACATGTACTTGTATATGAGAGAAGTCACTTCTCCCTGGGAAAAAAATATAGAGAAGTGGCACATTTTAGGGAGAAGATGTCTCCCAAGTCGCCCTCAAGGCTGGTCCCTGTATCCCAAGTCGCCCTCAAGGCTGGTCCCTGTCTCTCTAGTCATCCTCTAGGCTGGTCCCTGTCTCTCAAGTCGCCCTCTAGGATGGCCCCTGTCTCTCAAGTCGCCCTCTAGGCTGGTCCCTGTTTCTCTAGTCATAATCTAGGCTGGTCCCTGTCACTCAAGTCGCCCTCTAGGCTGGTCCCTGTCTCTCAAGTCGCCCTCTAGGCTGGTCCCTGTCTCTCAAGTCGCCCTCTAGGCTGGTCCCTGTCTCTCAAGTCGCCCTCAAGGCTTGTCCCTGTCTCTCAAGTCGCCCTCTAGGCGGGTCCCTGTCTCTCAAGTCGCCCTCTAGGCTGGTCCCTGTCTCTCAAATCGCCCTCTAGGCTGGTCCCTGTTTCTCTAGTCATCCTCTAGGCTGGTCCCTGTCTCTCAAGTCTCCCTCAAGGCTGGTCTCTGTCTCTCAAGTTGCCATCTAGGCTGGTCCCTGTCTCTCAAGTCTCCCTCAAGGCTGGTCCCCGTTTCTCTAGTCATCATCTAGGCTGGTCCCTGTCTCTCAAGTCGCCCTCTAGGCTGGTCCCTGTCTCTCAAGTCACCCTCTAGGCTGTCCCTGTTTCTCTAGTCATCCTCTAGGCTGGTCCCTGTCTCTCAAATCGCCCTCTAGGCTGGTCCCTGTTTCTCTAGTCATCATCTAGGCTGGTCCCCGTTTCTCTAGTCATCCTCTAGGCTGGTCCCTGTCTCTCAAGTCTCCCTCAAGGCTGGTCCCTGTCTCTCAAGTCTCCCTCTAGGCTGGTCCCTGTCTCTCAAATCGCCCTCTAGGCTGGTCCCTGTTTCTCTAGTCGCCCTCTAGGCTGGTCCCTGTTTCTCTAGTCATCCTCTAGGCTGGTCCCCGTTTCTCTAGTCATCCTCTAGGCTGGTCCCTGTCTCTCAAGTCTCCCTCAAGGCTGGTCCCTGTCTCTCAAGTCTCCCTCTAGGCTGGTCCCTGTCTCTCAAATCGCCCTCTAGGCTGGTCCCTGTTTCTCTAGTCGCCCTCTAGGCTGGTCCCTGTTTCTCTAGTCATCCTCTAGGCTGGTCCCCGTTTCTCTAGTCATCCTCTAGGCTGGTCCCTGTCTCTCAAGTCTCCCTCAAGGCTGGTCCCTGTCTCTCAAGTCTCCCTCTAGGCTGGTCCCTGTCTCTCAAATCGCCCTCTAGGCTGGTCCCTGTTTCTCTAGTCATCATCTAGGCTGGTCCCTGTCTCTCAAGTCGCCCTCTAGGCTGGTCCCTGTCACTCAAGTCTCCCTCAAGGCTGGTCCCTGTTTCTCTAGTCATCCTCTAGGCTGGTCCCCGTTTCTCTAGTCATCCTCTAGGCTGGTCCCTGTCTCTCAAGTCTCCCTCAAGGCTGGTCCCTGTTTCTCTAGTCATCCTCTAGGCTGGTCCCTGTTTCTCTAGTCACCATCTAGGCTGGTCCCTGTTTCTCTAGTCATCCTCTAGGCTGGCCCCTGTCTCTCAAGTCTCCCTCAAGGCTGGTCCCTGTCACTCAAGTCGCCCTCTAGGCTGGTCCCTGTCACTCAAGTCGCCCTCTAGGCTGGTCCCTGTCTCTCAAGTCACCCTCTAGGCTGGTCCCTGTTTCTCTAGTCATCCTCTAGGCTGGCCCCTGTCTCTCAAGTCTCCCTCAAGGCTGGTCCCTGTCACTCAAGTCGCCCTCTAGGCTGGTCCCTGTCACTCAAGTCGCCCTCTAGGCTGGTCCCTGTCTCTCAAGTCTCCCTCAAGGCTGGTCCCTGTTTCTCTAGTCATCATCTAGGCTGGTCCCTGTCTCTCAAGTCGCCCTCTAGGCTGGTCCCTGTTTCTCTAGTCATCCTCTAGGCTGGCCCCTGTCTCTTAAGTCGCCCTCTAGGCTGGTCCCTGTCTCTCAAGTCACCCTCTAGGCTGGTCCCTGTCTCTCAAGTCACCCTCTAGGCTGGTCCCTGTTTCTCTAGTCATCCTCTAGGCTGGTCCCTGTCTCTTAAGTCGCCCTCTAGGCTGGTCCCTGTCTCTCAAGTCACCCTCTAGGCTGGTCCCTGTCTCTCAAGTCACCCTCTAGGCTGGTCCCTGTTTCTCTAGTCATCCTCTAGGCTGGTCCCTGTCTCTCAAGTCGCCCTCTAGGCTGGTCCCTGTTTCTCTAGTCATCATCTAGGCTGGTCCCTGTCTCTCAAGTCACCCTCTAGGCTGGTCCCTGTGTCTCTAGTCATCCTCTAGGCTGGTCCCTGTCTCTTAAGTCGCCCTCAAGGTTGGTCCCTGTTTCTCTAGTCATCCTCTAGGCTGGTCCCTGTCTCTCAAGTCTCCCTCTAGGCTGGTCCCTGTCTCTCAAGTCACCCTCTAGGCTGGCCCCTGTCTCTCAAGTCTCCCTCTAGGCTGGCCCCTGTCTCTCAAGTCGCCCTCTAGGCTGGCCCCTGTCTCTCAAGTCTCCCTCAAGGCTGGCCCCTGTTTCTCAAGTCTCCCTCAAGGCTGGCCCCTGTTTCTCTAGTCACCATCTAGGCTGGCCCCTGTTTCTCTAGTCATCATCTTAGGATATCATCCGACCTCCTGAACGCTAAAGACAACCGTCTAGTTTCCGTCGTCACGCTGTTGGACCTATCTGCAGCTTTTGATACATTAGATCACTCTGTCATGCTTAAGCGCCTGGAAGAGACCTTCGGAATCAGCGCAACAGCACTGTCCTGGTTCCAGTCTTACCTTACTGGACGTGTCCAGATGGTACGAATCAAAGATTTATTTTCTGACAGAAAGTCTCTTAAGTTTGGAGTTCCTCAAGGCTCCGTATTAGGACCGGTTCTATACACATTGTACACTCTACCTCTGGGAAACTTGATTCGGAAACATGGACTCAACGTACATATGTACGCGGACGACACGCAAATTTACGGTTCTGTCCCTCCATATGGCCTGTCGTCTTTAATAAGAAAAGTGGAATTTTGTGTCTCTGACGTCAAGAGGTGGATGTTGTCTAATAAGCTTAAATTAAATGATGACAAAACTGAAGTAATTGTGTGTCCCCCAGCCGGTAAGCACGAACCATTCACAATCAGAAGTTTGAACATCGGCGGATGTGAAATTGAGCCTACAATGTGTGCGAAAAATCTCGGTGTCAACATTTCTAATTCTTTATCCATGGACGCTCAAGTACAACACATTTCCCGTACCATACTAATTGAACTTATGCGCCTTAGTCGTCTTCGTCCATACTTAACAATGCCTGCGGCGAAAAAGGTTGCTTCTTGTAATATTATGTCAAGATTGGACTATTGCAATGCGCTTTTCGTGGGAAGTTCACAAGAACAATTAAGTCGTCTGCAACGTCTACAGAACTCAGCCGCGAGGATTGTAGTGCGTGTTCCGAAATCAACCCATGTCTCTCCAATTTTGAAAAACCTACATTGGCTCCCAGTGCGCGCGCGAATTGATTTCAAGTTAGCAACGTTCTGCTATCGTTACTTTAATTCATCTGCACCAGCATATATCTCGGACATTCTTACGTTGTATGTACCAGGCCGTGATAACCTCCGTTCAAAGGAAAAACAGCTTCTGGCTGTTCACATGGGTAAATATAAGAAAATTGAACGTCGTCTGTTTACACACGCCGCACCAAGTGTCTGGAACTCCATCCCTCTCGACATTCGTCGTTCGCACTCTATCGACATCTTCAAGCAACGACTTAAGACGCACCTGTTCAACATTTACCCGCACACAACTAGCAGTAGATAGCAACATTGCATCTTTCTCCATATCCATTGATAGTAAATATTCTAATGTATGTACATGTATATAACCTGCATATAGAGTCCCAAGCGCTTCGAGCTACACCAGGGATGAAGCGCTATACAAATGCTATATATTATTATTATTATTATTATTATCTAGGCTGGTCCCTGTTTCTCTAGTCATCCTCTAGGCTGGTCCCTGTTTCTCTAGTCATCTTCTAGGCTGGTCCCTGTCTCTCAAGTCTCCCTCAAGGCTGGTCTCTGTCTCTCAAGTTGCCATCTAGGCTGGTCCCTGTCTCTCAAATCGCCCTCTAGGCTGGTCCCTGTCTCTCAAGTCACCCTCTAGGCTGGTCCCTGTTTCTCTAGTCATCCTCTAGGCTGGTCCCTGTCTCTCAAGTCGCCCTCTAGGCTGGTCCCTGTCTCTCAAGTCACCCTCTAGGCTGGTCCCTGTCTCTCTAGTCATCATCTAGGCTGGTCCCTGTCTCTCAAGTCGCCCTCTAGGCTGGTCCCTGTGTCTCTAGTCATCCTCTAGGCTGGTCCCTGTTTCTCTAGTCATCATCTAGGCTGGTCCCTGTCTCTCAAGTCGCCCTCTAGGCTGGTCCCTGTCTCTCAAGTCACCCTCTAGGCTGGTCCCTGTTTCTCTAGTCATCCTCTAGGCTGGCCCCTGTTTCTCTAGTCATCATCTAGGCTGGTCCCTGTCACTCAAGTCGCCCTCTTGGCTGGTCCCTGTTTCTCTAGTCACCCTCTAGGCTGGTCCCTGTTTCTCTAGTCATCCTCTAGGCTGGTCCCTGTTTCTCTAGTCATCATCTAGGCTGGTCCCTGTCTCTCAAGTCTCCCTCAAGGCTGGTCCCTGTTTCTCAAGACGCCCTCTAGGCTGGTCCCTGTCTCTCAAGTCGCCCTCTAGGCTGGTCCCTGTTTCTCTAGTCATCCTCTAGGCTGGTCCCTGTTTCTCTAGTCATCCTCTAGGCTGGCCCCTGTTTCTCTAGTCATCATCTAGGCTGGTCCCTGTCACTCAAGTCGCCCTCTAGGCTGGTCCCTGTTTCTCTAGTCATCATCTAGGCTGGTCCCTGTCACTCAAGTCGCCCTCTAGGCTGGTCCCTGTCTCTCTAGTCATCCTCTAGGCTGGTCCCTGTTTCTCTAGTCATCCTCTAGGCTGGTCCCTGTTTCTCTAGTCATCATCTAGGCTGGTCCCTGTCTCTCAAGTCGCCCTCTAGGCTGGTCCCTGTGTCTCTAGTCATCCTCTAGGCTGGTCCCTGTCTCTCAAGTCTCCCTCAAGGCTGGTCCCTGTTTCTCTAGTCATCCTCTAGGCTGGTCCCTGTTTCTCTAGTCATCCTCTAGGCTGGTCCCTGTCTCTCAAGTCGCCCTCTAGGCTGGTCCCTGTGTCTCTAGTCATCCTCTAGGCTGGTCCCTGTCTCTCAAGTCGCCCTCTAGGCTGGTCCCTGTAGACTCTCTAGTCATCCTCTCGGCTGGTCCCTGTTTCTCTAGGCTGGTCCCTGTCACTCAAGTCGCCCTCTAGGCTGGTCCCTGTTTCTCTAGTCATCATCTAGGCTGGTCCCTGTCACTCAAGTCGCCCTCTAGGCTGGTCCCTGTCTCTCAAGTCACCCTCTAGGCTGGTCCCTGTTTCTCTAGTCATCATTTAGGCTGGTCCCTGTCACTTAAGTCGCCCTCTAGGCTGGTCCCTGTTTATCTAGTCATCATCTAGGCTGGTCCCTGCCACTCAAGTCTCCCTCAAGGCTGGTCCCTGTTTCTCTAGTCATCCTCTAGGCTGGTCCCTGTCTCTCAAATCGCCCTCTAGGCTGGTCCCTGTTTCTCTAGTCATCCTCTCGGCTGGTCCCTGTTTCTCTAGTCATCCTCTAGGCTGGTCCCTGCCACTCAAGTCTCCCTCAAGGCTGGTCCCTGTTTCTCTAGTCATCATCTAGGCTGGTCCCTGTCACTCAAGTCTCCCTCTAGGCTGGTCCCTGTCTCTCAAGTCGCCCTCTATGCTGGTCCCTGTCTCTCTAGTCATCCTCTCGGCTGGTCCCTGTTTCTCTAGTCATCCTCTAGGCTGGTCCCTGTTACTCAAGTCGCCCTCTAGGCTGGTCCCTGTTTCTCTAGTCATCATCTAGGCTGGTCCCTGTCACTCAAGTCGCCCTCTAGGCTGGTCCCTGTCTCTCAAGTCGCCCTCTAGGCTGGTCCCTGTTTCTCTAGTCATCATCTAGGCTGGTCCCTGTCACTCAAGTCGCCCTCTAGGCTGGTCCCTGTCTCTCAAGTCGCCCTCTAGGCTGGTCCCTGTTTCTCTAGTCACCCTCTAGGCTGGTCCCTGTCTCTCAAACCGCCTTCTAGGCTGGTCCCTGTTTCTCAAGTCACCCTCTAGGCTGGTCCCTGTCTCTCAAGTCGCCCTCTTGGCTGGTCCCTGTTTCTCAAGTCACCCTCTAGGCTGGTCCCTGTCTCTCAAATCGCCCTCTAGGCTGGTCCCTGTCTCAAGTCACCCTCTAGGCTGGTCCCTGTCTCTCAAGTCACCCTCTAGGCTGGTCCCTGTCTCTCAAATCGCCCTCTAGGCTGGTCCCTGTCTCTCAAGTCACCCTCTAGGCTGGTCCCTGTCACTCAAGTCGCCCTCTAGGCTGGTCCCTGTCTCTCAAGTCGCCTTCTAGGCTGGTCCCTGTTTCTCTAGTCATCCTCTAGGCTGGTCCCTGTCTCTCAAGTCGCCCTCTAGGCTGGTCCCTGTCTCTCAAGTCACCCTCTAGGCTGGTCCCTCGGTTTTACACTCTGAAAAAACAATGACTGCTCTTTCAACATTAATGTTCCATGCTAAAGAAAAATTGGTCACTCATGCCACAATGTCAGGGATCAGCCAAGGAGGCAAGCCTTGAATTAGTGTGTCTGTCATAGCATCACCAAATTTACCTCTGGGAACCTCATTCTGCTGAGGTGTAAGCAGAATGAGGTCCCCAGAGGGTGAATTTGGTGATGCTAGCCCACTGTGCGTGGTAGAATCACTAAATTCACCCTCTGTGGACCTCATTCTGCAAATGACAGACACACTATTTCAAGGGTTGTAAGGAGGTGACTCAGGAAATGTTTTCTCGTATGTTCAAGATTTTGTTTTTTACTTTTTTTCTGGACTTATATAAACAAGAGAGCCAGTAGGTGGGCTGGGAGGTATGGGTGGGTGGCTTGGGGGTACTACCTACATCAGATGTTTCATAAGTTAAATAAGCATTGACCCATCACCCTGACAAAAAGCAGAATGAGGTTCCCAGATGGTGACCTCTTTCTGCAAATGACAGACACATTATTTACATGCTTGAATCCAGACTTTATTGATTTTACCCTTGTAGAGCCATCTGTAGTCTACTGAACTGACCTTCGGCCCTGCATTCCTGGTAAGCATCCATCCAGTCCAGAAATCGGCCATCATTCCCACACACTGCTCTGTTAAGTCTCGTAATTGTCAAATCAAAAGCAAAGGATTGCCATTTCTATTCATTCTAGTATTGATTAAGTTGCTTACTACAAATAAGTTTATATCTCATGGCCGACGGCCACACGCACATCCCCACTCAAATGATTCATCCATCCAATGTGTTTGAATGGTTAAATAGCCAAATAAGTGTTTATCAACATTTGTGTACTGGTATGTAATGGGTGAAAAGTGTGTCATGATGTCATAGGATGGGAAGGGCGGAGCCTGACTAAACCAAAGACTCAGTACATTCTTGCATAGTCTGCTATTTATTCATACTTTGTATTCTTCATTCGTACATACATACATGTAAGTTCAGATCATATTAGAAGATGGCAGCCAGTGAAGCCCCTTTTAAACCCTTTCATGACAGGAGCTGTGCTGGTGCAGCATTAAAGATCCTGTGGCAGTGCATTCTCTTGTATATGTGAGTCTCCCATAGGGAGCCTCGCATATATAAGAGAATACACTGGTTTACAAGGTCAAGATAAATATTGTTAGGCCAATGTATTCTCTTAAATTCTCTTTGCTATGGGAGACTCGCATAAATAAAAGAAGGCATTGGCACAGGGTTTTTGCAAAATTTCAGGAAGCTCTAATCTAGGGTCCTGCGAATTGGAGATTTTGATCGAATCAAATATCGAATCGAATGCTAGAAATTGAATCGAATATCGAATCGAATATCGATTCGAATCATATCTGTATGTTGTATTCTCAATTGGGCATGTTTTGTCAACAATTAGACGATTTGTGAAACGTTCCATGAACTACACGCACGAAGTTAAATCATAACGTATGTGGCGATGAACCATCATTTGCAATACTATTAACTTCAATTAATAATTGATTAAAACGTCCAAGCGGCTGTCACGACGATTAATATATAACCACTAAACGGATTATTGGAACTAAAATCACGCAAAATTTGTACAGATTGCATGTGCATGCAAAATTGCAAATCAACATTCGGAATCACCCGTTGTTATAAACTTGAAGATGCAACAACAGTCGCAGTGTAGCCTGTTTATGTAGTGCTGGATGCTTCTTGGACAGATGATTCCATAGGTGGGTCGTTGTCCCAGATGCTTGCGATTTATACACCATGTTGCATTCATCATATGTGTAAGCCTGCAGCTTTATCATGTTTAAAATAAACATGAATAACGGATGACGAAATTTAAAGTAAACTTCAAAAGAAAACACCGCGAAAATGCAGTTTTCGATGCCGGGAACACGTGTTATTTAAATTCTGAGCTATATTACATAACGCGGAATCTGAGACGGATAGACCGCGGATAACGCTAGCGGTTGATCAGTCTCATAGCTATTATAATTTACGCGCGTCGTCGGTCCATCGACGATCTCCGAGCTTTTGGCTACCATGTTCAAAGATAGAAATCAGACGTATTTAGTTGTCATATAGTGTCTAATTGCTGTCTATACTTATATTTAATATATATAATCGCGATGTACAATGAGAATTATAAGAAACATCTATACATCATTTTCTGTAATTAAATGGCACAAAACAGCTAAGATCGACGTGTGTACCTGCCCGTAAACAGCCTACTTTTGCGGCATTGACATCAACATCATTGTACTAAGCCCTTATGTCAAAAGTGCATTCCGATTTGGGACCTTCACCTACAGTGAAGCACATGTACATTATTAAGGAACAGATAATAACTAAAAGATATACTCTCCGCGTTATTTTTTCGACTTTATAAGGTTCCTTGTCAAAACTTCAAAAAGTTCCAAGGTTTTGTACTGGTGGAATGTGTTCTCTATGGGCGTTAGCCAGAGTAGAGATTCATGGCATGATCTAGGAATTGAGTTAACAAGCATCAAGTTGTATATGGTTATCAAAAGGTTAAAGTGATGTGAAATATGAATGTGAATATTATAGGTCGATTGTGAACTCCTCGATATATCTATCTTGGCGCTGTATGGATTAAATGTCCCAATGATATTGGGCCGTCCCTCCTTACATCAACTATTATAGCAATGTATGGGTTAAATGTCCCAATGATTTTGGGCCATCCCCTCCCTGCATCAACTTTTATAGCACTGTATGGATTAAATATCGCAATAGTTGTGTATTATGTATGGATAAATTTGGCAGCTACATGTAATTCTACTGTGACGACCTTTCACTCACGATGCCAGGCAGATGACAGGCAGTGAAACCATTTTTGGTCAATTGCTGAACACCCCTACAAATGAATCAATAGGAATTAATTATATATTAATATGGGGAGTCCACGGACCATCCTTCATTTACAATAGCAATGTATGGTTAAATGTCAGTGACCGTGTGTTGATATTATGACATCTCCTCCATGTGTCGACTTTGGCACTGAATGGGTTATTTGGCCCAATAATTGTATATTGATATTGGGCCTACTCCTCCCTATATATCTTGGCACTGTATGGGTTCAATGACCCAATGATATTGGGCCGTCCCCTCCCTGCATCAACTTTTATAGCACTCTATGGGTTAGATATCGCAATAGTTGTGTATTGACATATGGATAAGCTTGGCGGTTTATTCTGCTGTGACCACCATTCAATCATATGAAGCCTGCATGAATGCCTTGTACTGAGAGAGAACTGACAAGTCTGAACACAGTTCCTATGCATATCCCTCAATACAATACACTGATCTATCAATGGTTTGCCGATCACCGGTTACTGTCGTACACACACCCGGCTAAGTGCCAATGCTGCCTCTTGTGTTATCACATTCCTCTGGATTTACAAACAAAATCTCAAAGACAGCTTTTCGTTAACTCTTTGATTGGAATTTGCTTTCGATTCTTAATATTTTCGGTCAGTATTGTGTTATTCTTTATTTATTATCAATGGTAAATTTGACTCTCCAGATTTCTTGGACGATATACATGTACTGGTATGATAATTCTGGTGACACCATCAGTTGATTTTTTTTTTTCGTTTATAACTTCTTTGATTGGAATTTGCTTCAATTCTGAATACTTTTGGTTAGTATTTTGTCAGGCCATCCTTAAAACATTTTGTGTTTCCCCTCTCCTGACCCATATTTTTGGGGCTGGGTAGGTAATTGTAGGTAGGTAGAATATTTTTTTTCATAAACCAGCATTCTTCTTACAACAATAGGGTGTTAATTGGCAAAGATCATATTAGAATGTAATAACTTACTAATTAAATGACTTCACTTTTTTATATTTATAAAAACAATTTATCTGGATTTCATTTTTGGAATGTCGTTCCCCTTATTAATCAGGCAACCAAGATCTATTCCTTATAGCATTTGCATTGAATACTTCCAAACAGAGTCCTCAGAAATCATTATCACTGTTTGTTAATTAAATATGTTATTTTAACCAAACTGGTAAAAAAAATAAATATTGAAAAACAAGACAAATATAATAATACTTTGAGTCGGCAGCAACAAAATGGGTTTGGTAAGGAGAGGGGAAATAAAATTTTTTTAATTATGGCCTCATGTTTTTAAATAGTTACTATTAATAGGGCTTGAAATGCACACCTGTCCCTGACAAGTCACTACTTCTAGGGACTATAAGTAAATGTTCCTATCTGAATTTTCACAAGGGCCACTCTTTGGCACAATTGAATTGTGCATTGTGATATTAAATAATTACTAAATTTTATAATTATTTTCTGCCAAAAAATGAAATGCGACAATTGACATAAAATTTATTAACCATGGCCTTACCTTGATTTATTCAAATACAAATGTCTTGATGAATAAAAAACAATTAACCCTTTCATGATGGGAGCTGCACTGGTGCAGCATTACAGATCCTGTGCCATTATGGGAGACTCGCATATATTTGAGAATGCATTTCTCAGCATTTTCGCAAAATTTCAGTAAGCTCCAGTCATGGAAGAGTTAAACAGTGATTTATTTACAACATCATTTTGAATGGAAAACTGCATCACATCCAAAAGGACACCAGGAGTGGAAAAAATAACACAAAATTTTTCAGACATGAACGTAAATGAAATAAAATTAAAAGATATACTGCAAACAGACTAACGTAATTCAGCAATTCAGCGTTGATATACTTTGATAATGATAATTATACACATTTGATAATTCCGGTGACATGACTATTGAGATTTATCTGACATTATACATGTATGATAATTCCGGTGACATGACTATTGAGATTTATCTGACATTATACATGTACCGTATGATAATTCCGGTGACACATTATACACGTTTGATAATTCCGGTGACATGACTATTGAGATTTATCTGACATTATTCATGTACCGTATAATTCCGGTGGCACATTATACACGTTTGATAATTCCGGTGACATGACTATTGAGATTTATCTGACATTATACATGTATGATAATTCCGGTGACACATTATACACGTTTGATAATTCCAGTGACATGACTATTGAGATTTATCGGACATTATACATGTATGATAATTCCGGTGGCACATTATACACGTTTGATAATTCCAGTGACATGACTATTGAGATTTAATGGACATTATACATGTATGATAATTCCGGTGACACATTATACACGTTTGATAATTCCAGTGACATGACTATTGAGATTTATCGGACATTATACATGTATGATAATTCCGGTGGCACATTATGCACGTTTGATAATTCCGGTGACATGACTATTGAGATTTATCTGACATTATACATGTATGATAATTCCGGTGACACCATAAGTTGAGATTATTGATGTTTCAAACAATAAAATTTAATCAATCTTCTTTTTGCTTGACTTTGTAAGGCCCCACATTGTATCACAGCACAACTGGATGAACGTGGTTTTATTGTTTAGAAAAATTGATTTTTTTCTTTTGATTGTAGTACGGTACATGTCACCTGTATTTCGTCACCGTTATAGCACATGTCAGCATGGCTCACCTGGTTATTAAGAAGCATGATGAGTAATATAAGTATTCACATTATGACTGGTTCAAAACTGTTTTGGATAGAGTAGCCGAGGACAGTATTATTAGCTTAGATTTGAGTTAACCCTTTAAATACTAATGATTCAATGCTCTGATACATCTGGAAACAGAGTTGGGCTACCTCAGAATAACTTAAAGGAACCCAAAGTCTTCACAGTGGGTTAATTTATGTGCAAACAAAAATATGAAAGCCTGTAAAAACATTTTTCCATGTAATTGTTGTTGATAGTTGTTTTTCAGGCTTTTATAAGATATGTCGCATTAACCAACTCGTAAGGCCTTGGATTCCTTTAAGATTAGTCACTGTTAGCTCTGGATAGCTAATAACTAATGGGCAACATCTGATTTCTATACATAGTGATGCGGCCCCATTTGAATGATTCCTGCTGGTCTGAAATATAAACAGACGTTATGAAAACACGTCACTATCCACATGCTACAAGTCATGTTCTTAAAGAGATACATATAGGATCGTCCTTTTTCGTACCTGGTTATTTGGTGCCCATGTTTTTCATACCATGTTTACACCTGGGCATATATAGTGTTAGGAATCAAACTCACATTCCTTTGACCAACTGTACTATTGGAATATGGCTGTAAAGTTCTTAAAACTTCTTATGCTTGTGGATATTACATGTTGATTATGATAAATGGTCCAGAGTTCCGGCAATTCTTCAAAGTCAGTGTGAGCTTTTTAACACGTTCGCTGCTGCTACAAGTTAACTTTTTGTATACAAACAATGACGTCACAGCGACCACGATTGTTTGCTGCTGGTAGGCAAAAACAATCAAAACAATGGCACATTTAGCACATAAACACACAATGCCTTCTCACAAAACATTATATACTTTGTTATTTTAAGTGAAATATTTATGGCAAATTTGTTACATTGACACAAGAACATATTACATTATTTGTTTGTAAAAAAAAACTGACGCTGATAAGATCATAACTGATGATTTATAGTGACAATTTGGAGGATTGTCTTATTTGTAATTGGTAAATTTGCTCGGATTATCCAATATATATACGAACCAAGCATCATCAAGTTTACATATTCAGTTGTCTTTGTTGTAATTGTGCCCATGCACATTGTCGAATTCTTCGTTTTAATATGCATTTAAAGTATCATTAATTCGCACAACGCCGAATATAATTTTGTCTAGCTTTCATTGTGTGTATTGTTCCGTTACATACATGTAGATGATTATTGATTGATATTGAATATAAGCCAAATATATGACATGGCTCATGCATGAGTGGCAAGTACCCCATGTTTTTTATTATTGAGGCCTAGTTTAATTCACCTAGTACCATTTCAATTTCCAAAGTCTGTATGTGTAATTTCAAAGGAGATATAGGATACATCGGTAAAAAAACAAATTGCCAATCCTACGATATCCAGCGATATTGGCAATATACTAACAATCAATGCTCTTTATTGTTCCATACTTAAAAAATTACTCGAGTAAAGGTAAGTCTTTTTGTGGCAAGTTCATTTGTTTGTTGGTTTCAAAGGTGAAATTTATAATACTATTCAAATATTCTACTAACTTATTTGATTGAACAGCAAGTTGAGTAAAGGGAACATTTACTCAATTTCTCAATTCATTGACTATTTTAACTCTATGAACAAAATATTTGTTACTAAGATATTATTTGACTGATTAGTTGTTAGCTTTTGGTCTCTCATTTATGCTTCACAGAAGAGTCTGAATTATGCCATGGGCAGTTGAATGTCTTGGCGCCCTTTGCTATGGAGAAACGGGAGTAAAACACTAAGATTTTCTAGAAGAATAAATATAGTAGCGACAAAATTTACACACAAAAAAATTAAATGAAATAAACAAAGCCAGCTCTATATATAAGAATTTACAGCGGTGCCACAGTGGAATTGATAGAGGTTTCAATAATTGTAAGGTATGCAACAAAGTCAGGAAAGTTTGTAATTATCACACCATTTTGCGATAAAATTTAAACTTTCTAAACAAAGGTCGATCTTTTATTCTTTGGTTATAATTTCATATATCCGTCGATCACAATATTTCTGCGCATCATATATTTGCTAACCAATCCTATCTTATTGGATCATCCAATAACACAACAACTATTTCCTGATTTTATTTTTACCGTTTTACTTTGGTTTTTATTCATACGTTATCAAACACACAATCATATCTTCTATGAGAATGCACTGCCATTCCATCTTTCTGCCTACCAGTTGGTTTGTTGATGTTTTCACACATGACTTGTGACGTCACCAAAATATCGCCTATATATAGATATAGTGCCAGAGGCTGTTGGAAACTCGAGCTAGACCTACATCAAGTATAGGCACAAGCGAATACCTGTGGCTTTTTACCCATGCATGCAAGTTCAATTCCCTGGCAATGAGTGTACAAGTGTGTATATATAAATTCATTTATTGTGTCTTTTACAAATATTTAGTCGACCAAAATCGGGTTATATGATGCTGAAACATGTTATAGAGCTAGTATGAGATAACTCGTAGTTGGCACCTGGGACGGAACTTACCAGTGTTCATCGCTGGTGCCAGCTACAAGTTATCTGGTAGGTAAATCAGTATTACTATTACGACATCTTAGATGACGTAGATTGTACCAATGCTTATATATAAATTCATTTACCTTGTCTTATATATGATATGCTTGCATCTGTGTAGCATTCTTCATCATCTATGTCGTAGAAAATGTAATTTTATTTCCCTAAGAGATAACACGTAGCTGGCACCTGGGATGAAACACTGATAAATTCCATCATGCAATCCTGTGTTGGCATATGGGATGGAATTACCCAATACCCGGCAGTGAATGTGTTAAATAGCATTAAATGAGTGGTTTATTGATTATAACATATCGTTAAGAGCTTTTGATAATTGTTAAAAATTAAATAATTCTTATGTTTATTTATGGCATAGTTATACACGTGTACCAGAATGGACATACATTGTGCACCTATTAGCATCAAGTGCAACGTATAAATGGATTTCTCTAAAGTATGACGTAATATTGTTCAAAGCAAATCAATAAGGTAATGTGAAATTAACCCACTTTGAATGCCTTGTATCCCTTTAAGATTAGTCACGGATAACTAATGCGGCAACATCTGATTTCTATATGAGTACATATTGATGCGGGGCCCCATTTGAGTGAGTCTTTCAGATAGCGATTGGTTTCTATTGTTAATCAACCAATAATTAGGGAAATTGCTCTACATGCAGAGAATGTACTGAATGACACCTTTTTTATCCGTGACTCTGCATTGATCATTTGTCGTCCTCGACCCATTTTATGTGAGACGATCATGAATACAAATATGCTGAGATTTATCCATATATTTCTATTACGAATAATATTGCCATCAATGAACATTATGAAAAATTCTTAATGACAATCCATATATTTCCATTATTTTAGACCTTCCTGTTGAAGATATACTAGTTGGGTTACAGAGTTCTAGCATCATCAAATTCACACTCTGGGAACCAATACAGGATCTCTCTTCTTTACAAGCTTGAAATAGCGTGTCTGTCATTTGCAGAATGAGGTCCCCAGAGGGTGAATTTAGTGATGCTACCCCGCATAGCGGGCTAGCATCACCAAATTCACCCTCTGGTGACCTCATTCTGCATACACCTCAGCAGAATGAGGTCCCCAGAGGGTGAATTTGGTGATGCTAGCCCACTATGCAGGGTAGCATTACTAAATTCACCCTCTGGGGACCTCATTCTGCAAATGACAGACACTATTTCAAGGCTTGCTTCTTTACTTTCTTCATCTATATTTAAGACTTTCTTTATTAAATGGATTCTCCCATCAGTTATAAAAGTGTACATTGGAATAGCCTAATATTCATCTGGAGGGGTGTTCAGGAAATATAAGCAGATGACAGACAATACAGATAATTAGAGCAGAAGTATTCCGATATATTCATTGGTGGGAAATACTTATAAGATAATAAGTTCTATGTACATGGCCGTTTGTTGAAGTTATTATCTGAACATTTCCTGATGGAACTACTCGTCAATGAGTTTTTATTAACGAAGGGGTTAAGAAATAAATGCATGGCGTGTATACATGTATTTAAGAAACGAATGTAGTGGGTGTGTGTTAAATTATTGGGGGAAACGGTGCTGTGGTTGTGGTTGCACATTGTGTGAACTCTGAAGCGGTTCTCACTGAATGTGCCCCCAACAATGGTGATGGTCGTTAGTTAAACTTATTATATGAACATTTCCAAAGGGATAACTACTCATTATAACCCGCAACGAGATGTGTGGGGGGGGGAATACTGGAATCAGCTTGTCCGTCTCTGTTGACGCAATTCGTCCCAGCTTTTATTCCTACATTTTTTGGTCAATTCTATATTTAAACATGACACAGATATTTAGTACCATGGGTACTTGTGCACCTGTGATTGTGAGGTCTCTTTGACTTTTTTGTGTAACTATCCCCCTTTTTTGACTTATTAATGATTGTTTAGAATAGAAAGGGTTAAAAAAGCCTTTATTTTATCTTTATCCACATATGCAGTTATGGACTAAAGAACACAATTTTAAAGCCATTGGATATCGATAATGTTGTGCAATATTAAGAACTCTCATTCAGTTGTAGATCATAAAAGCTAAATTTGGTGGAATATCAAATGGACAATGCAGAAATTATGGTCAGATGGATACAAAATTTATTGACACAACATAGCAACTATCAGATGAAACCTGTTTATATTGTTATTTTATGGATATCTTTGTGTGATATTTATCTTTTATTTGTTGGTGCAGGAAGCTAAAACATGTTAATTCGACTTGATTCGTTTGCATTTGTATTGCACTCTATGGTCGTTACTCATTAAGGGTGTTTTTATTTGACCAATTTTGGTCCAAAGTTGTCTAAAAATCTGATCAAATCAGTCAAAAAGCCTGTTAACCCTTTCTTTACAAAATGGATTCTCCCATTCAGTTACAGTAATGCCCTAAATAATCGACTCCTTAACCACTGCATAATTATGGGTAACTTTTCAGGATTTAGTCGGAAATATGGCTTGTTGCCATTCATCGGAAAGACTAAACCATGAAAAGTTACCCATAATTCTGCTGTGGTTAAGGAGTTAATTATTTAGGGCATTACTGTACAACAGTAAACATTGGAATGGCACAAATGACAGGCGATCAGACACATGACAGCCCGAACCCTGATGGCAGCCCCATCTAGATGGATGTCCCCAGAATCGCTACTAGTATATTTAAACAACATCGTGCAAACATCACCTGCCCCATGATTGCATGTGTGTACTGGCAGCTAACCATGAGGTCTTCCAATACTATAAATCACCTTACTTAACAGATAATCTTCCCATACCATGCAGATTTCTGTATTATTATGGTGATTATTGTAACATTACATAATGAAAGATAACCTGTCTTGGGTGTGATTGTACTGCTATTAAAGGGTGACTTGGTTGTACCGTCTGCTCGTGGGAGGTCGTTCCCTTCGATGAATGACTCTAGACCTCATGTGATTGTGGTAACCAATTCTTAAACACAAGCAAAATATGTTTGCTTCAAGTGAAATTTAGGGGTGTGTGTATATTTTGATAAGCCAATTTAAAAAATAATTATACCCCCTGCAACGAAGTTAGGGGGGGTATACTGGAGTCAGCTTGCCCGTCCGTCATCCGTCTGTGGACACAAATTTGTCCGTCGTTTTTTTCAGTCGTTTTTTGATCAATTTCTGTGAAACTTGGCACAGACATCAACCACCATGGGAACCTGCGATTATGACGTCTGTCGGACTTTTTTTTGGTGGAGTTATCCCCCCTTTTTATAATTTTGTCCGAGCTTTTATTCCTACATTTTTAGGTCAATTTTTTTTAACTTGTCACAGATATTTAGTACTATGGGAACCTGTGCACCTGCAATTATGACGTCTGTCCGACATTTTTTGGTGGAGTTATCCCCCTTTTTCGACTTAGAACATTTTTGCAACATGCATAATTTTGTCCGAGCTTTTATTCCTACATTTTTCGGTCAATAGGTTTAAGATTAGGGTTAGGGTTGTGCACCTGCAATGGGAACTGTTATTTTATTATTTTAACTAAATGTTTACTGACATGTGAAACATCATAGTATTTTTAAAACGGGGGACAGTCACACCTCTAGTTGTTTATACATTCAAGCAAAAAAAAAAAAATAGTGTTTGCCCACTCCCCACCTACCTCAAATAAAGGCCCCCCTACTATAAATTTAATTTTATTGATCAGCCAAGGATTATAGGCTACCGCTATACCACTCAGCTTGAACAAACAAGAAGATCTTTTATCCTTTCAAGGCTGGAGCTTCCTGAAATTTTGCGAACCTTGTGCCAATGCATTATCTTATATATGCGGGTCTCCTATAGGGAGCCTCGCATATATAAGAAAATACATTTGCCTAACAATATTTACCTTGACCTTGTAAGACATTGCATTCTCTTTAGATATGCAAGGCTCCCTGTGAAGCTGTGAATTAATTATACTGCTAATTGCCTGTCCGTTTTAATTCATGTCGCACCAGGGAGGCCATTCAATTCAGTATGGTCGCAGTTATATATTGTCGATAGAGAGAAAAACATATATGCCAATATTTTGTGCCATTCTCATTTTTTGTGTGCAAATTGCACAAATGGCACACAACAGCGCGAACCCTGATGGCAGCCCCATCTGGATGGGTGTCCCCAGAATCTACTCTAACCACTACTGGTATATACATGTACAAACAACATCCTACAAATGTCACCTACCCCATGATTGCATGTGTGTACTGGCAGCTAACCATGAGGTCTTCCAATACTATAAATCACCTTACTTAACAGATAATCTTCCGATACTATGCAGATTTCTGTATTATTATGGTGATTATTGTAACATTACATAATGAAAGCTAATGTTATTTACTAAGCTAGCTATCAATACCTTGCCTAAAACTGCTTACAAGGTTTGTCCTAAGATTTGATTGATATGCTTTATTTGAACTAACCACAATGCAATGGTGTCCTAAACATAGAATATAAGGATAACAAGATAAAGTAAAAGATTATTAACCCTTTACCCAACAGAACGGCCCTGTGCCAATGCATTCTCTTATATATGCGAGTCGACCATAGGTCGCCTCGCATATATAAGAGAATGCATTGGCACAGGGCATAACTGTAACCATCACAATGTGGTCAATGAGCCGGTTCCAATGATATCCATATTTGTATGGTTTTATTGAGACAGACCCAAGATAATTTAGGCTGTTGCAGCTTTATTTGGCCGTTTTTGGTCGGATTGTTGGGTAAAGGGTTAAGGGGTGAGCTGAGAACATAACATCATAGTAAGGTTGTGGTGACATCATGGAGGATCAATTTGGTAGTGATGATAAAAATTTACATATAAGTATAAGTCTATAGTCTCACGTATTGTGTCTGGATTAAGCATCCCTTTTCGTTATGTTTTCAGATTCTGTAACATTTTTGGAGATGTGATTAATATCTACTAAGTAACTTAGCTTTGCCATCAAGTTAATTCTATTTCATTTATTTTACAAAAGAGTAAACAGTGTTCTTCATCTTCAAGTTGTCCACACAAGGAACATACACGTTTGTAAATATCAGGTTTTTCAGATGTTTGTACTTATCTCTGTCAATGGCGAGTCTCTGGGCACTAATCCTCAGAGAAGTAAGATATTTTGACAGATATTTAGGTATTCCCAATGTCAGATATGTTTGTACTTGGAATTCTTTGTAAATTTTCCCAAACAAATGAGGTTTGTAGTCCACCTTGTCATCATTTGAATGGATTTTGAGTTTTTGTCTACGATCTCTTTGAAAAAAAGTCAATATACATGGAAATGTTGATGTTGTTTTGTGGTACAACTCTAGAATAAACCACAAACACTACAACCTTTCCATGACTGGAGCATTCTGAAATTTTGCGAAAACTTTGTAACAATGCATTCTCTTGTATATGTGAGTCTCCCATAGGGAGCCTTGCATATATAAGAGAATGAATTCGCCTAACCATATTTATCTTGACCGTGTACATGTAAGCCAGTGCATTCTCTTATCCTATTCAATGCTAATGACATTGTGGCATCGAGTGCTAGGGCGTTGACGTTATGGCCATTTTTCAGTGGACAAATATAAAGGGAATAAGATGAAAACGATAAAACTGACTCAGTTGAAAATCATACATTGTACACTGTTTGAAACTTTGAGATACAGTTGTTCTGATGCACCAATCTCTGAGTTCCCGTTATGAATAATGGCAACTGCTAGTGTGCTGAAGTAGTTCCGTACTCGGTATGGACATATACATGTAGCACACAGCATGACATTTTATGTCTGTGCGCAGTACTGATATATTGCAGCCAAGAGGTTTTATATATGCGAGGCTCCATGGGTGACTCCCATATACAGTGTATAAGAGAATGCACTGGCACATGAGTTTTAAAGCTGCACCATTACAGCTCCCATCATGAAAGGGTTATACAATCATTGTAATTCTGTCAACTTCTCAGTTCCAGAACCCTCATAATTCGAACTAAAGTTGAAACGATTAATTGATTAATTGTCAATAATTAACTAATCGATGATTAATGAGATAATCGATTGATCGTCCTATTTCTAAGAACAATAAAATGATAAATTACGATGAAAATTGACTCTCTTTGTTAATTGTTCATCAATAGACTGCCCTAAAAACTGTCAAGTTAACATAAGTATGGTGGGAAACCCCAAGATATTCCTAATATATTTTTCTTAAATTAAAGTTGATTCACATTCAGTAGGATATTCGAATTATTATATTATTATGCTGTGAAGTTACTGAAGTACCACCAATTATAACATCATCTAAAAAAGGGTTGGCTTCTTTAACGCGCCGACCATGACGAAGGAATCACCCACTGAACAATGATACACAGGGTTCTTTGATGAAGTCTAAAAATAGTAAGTTCATTTGACATGCACTTGTGTTCATGTAGTTTACGGTGTTTGATGTGCCGATTCATCATGAGGCACTGTATACACAGAATTTACGCGGCTTGAAGTAGTTGACATTTTAATTCGATCGCTGATTGGTTGACTGCAACTGCTGTTTGGTGTCTGAGACATGCCCTGATCGATCCGACAGAAGTTATTTTGAGATCATTCATTTCGGTCGAAAATTGGATTATGTTGAGAGTGAACAATTTATGTCTTGGCATGCCTTCTTGTTCACACATATGCGCATGTAAGGTACGTGGGCCCTTGCATTCATCACTTGAGACGAATCCAGTCCTACCATTATAGTATTCCAATGATGCTATAAAATCATGTTTGGAATACTATTTATATACCCGAAAATACAAAGTCACGTGTTCAATTTCGGCGGGAAAAACGTCACTGTTAATTTCAATTGTAATTTATCTTGCTGACTCCCATGTGCTTGAACTAGCGATTTTACGCTCAATGGTGGTTATTATTTGGAGGTATTATTTACATGTAGATTACGTCTTTAAAGACAATTTTATTGCCGATAGTTCAAATATCTCACCGGGAAATGCACTTACCTGCTGAAAACCACTCTACAGACTAATTAATCAAAATTAATCGTCAATTAATTTGGAGGATTAATCAATTAGCAAAATAGATAATCGTTTCAGCCCTAATTTAAGCCACAGGCGAATTGGTAAAAATGATGTGGCAAGACTACCTACTAATAAATATTTTCAGATATAATGGAAATAAGCTGTAAGAATTGAATATTTTGCAAGAAAGACCGATAAAAGGAGATGTTTTATAGTGACATAATTTTTTTAAGAAAAGTTCAAAGTTAGAAGAAACTAATTTTTGGTGGAAATTTATACCATGCTGTTATCAAAACTGGGCAATTATATAGCGAGTATGTGGAACGAAAATCTTCACTTTGGTTAATACTATGATTTTTATGTTTACCCATACCATAGTATGGTAAACATAGTGTCGTTGCCCGGATTGACCACTCGTCGTTAGTCCGTCCGTCCGTCCGTCCGTCTGTCTGTCTGTCTGTCTGTCTGTCTGTCTGTCTGTGTGTCTGTCTGTCTGTAGACACTTTACGCATGGTGCGATAACTCGAACATTTTATATCTGATCGGAACCAAATTTTGTATATGAATTTGTCAGCAGCAAATACAGATCGAGTTCGAATATGGGTTCGATCCGAGTTTTTTTCACGGAGTTATGGCCCTTTTTCGACTTAGAATTCATGCATGCTACCATAACTCAAAAAAATTTTATCTGATCAGAATCAAATTTGGTATGCAAGTTTCTCGGACCAAAATACAGATCGAGTTCGAATATGGGTTTGATCCGATATTTTTCAATGGAGTTATGGCCCTTTTTCGACCTAGAATTCATGCATGCTGCCATAACTCAATTTTTTTTTTATCTGATCGGAACCAAATTTGGTATGCGAGTTTCTCAACTCAAAATACAGATCGAGTTTGAATATGGGTTATATCCAACATTTTATACCAGAGTTATGGCCCTTTTTCAACTAAGAATTGAACAGATAACCATAGCAGTCTACAATTAATTACCAGTGGTATCAGTTTAGCTCTGAGAGCAGAAAATCTGTATTATGGGAATTAGAGTTATTTTTTACTCCCATGTTTATGATGACACACTCCTCACCTGTATAGTTTTTGGTATCGATCGGTTGATCGGTTTAGAAATTATTAACTCTTTGCATCCGCACATAGGCATGAGCTATCCGATGCTGTAACCAAATTATTTTTTGTCCGATTGTTTTCATATTTGATATGTAGGTTTATAATGACACACCCCTCACCTGTATAGTTTTTGGTATCGATCGGTTGATCGGTTTAGAAAATAATTAACCCTGCACACAAATGCTATCTGATCCATCTAAGTCAAACTGTTTTCTTCTGATATGCCTCATATTTCTTACCAAGGTTTTTCTTAGCACGTTCTTTATCTGTATGGTTTTTGGTATCGTTTAATTAACCCTTTTCAAACTTATTTTTACTTAGAACTCAAAACATTTTTCATCTGATCTACACCAAATTTGGTACATGTGGTCCTCACCCCGAAATACAGATCAAGTTCAAATTTGGGTTTGATCCGATATATTTTAACAGAGTTATGGCCCTTTATAATTCAAGTAATTTACTACCTATTGTATATGCCCTGTGAGAATTTAAGACAAACAACTTTACACAGTAATCTGCTTTATTGGGATCAGAAAATGACACTGGATACTCTTTGCTAAACCACTGCTGCTCCCAGAGCTGTCAAATTTAAGTGATTGATGATACTTTACTCCAGTTTGTGTTAGGGGTGCCACAATTAATCGTATAATCGATGAACCGTTGATAAAGCCGATAATCGATTACCATTTCCGTCGTCGACTAATCTGCGTTATTTATTTCGGACGTTGGAAAATGCCGGTTATTGTTGAATACCCTGATTGTTTTACACAGTTTAATATACAACCGAGGGGTTAACAACATTTGATCATGTATCGAAGAGATTCCGACAACTTGAGTACTACTAGTATATGTTGCAAACAGCCGGCAGTTCATTTGATGACATGGTTACTCTTCGAGTCATTGTATATTCTTCAAATTGCATGGCGCCATGATGGCGGCACTGCAGCTTTGAACTTATACCGACATCGTTGTATATTTCTACACAAGAAAGGTGGCACTACGTCTTTGAAATGGGCAGACTGTCAGTGACCTGAATGCCCTCGCCCTTGAATCTCATTGGACCAAAGGGGAGTTGATTGACATTCTCTCGAAATCAGGGAACCTACGGCATTTTAATCAGCGATATTCTCGGCGGTGTCATTTGCAGCAAGTATACTTTGTTTGTATAAGTATACTTATATGTTACTATTACAGGCTATCGCTTATAGTGTGGTGACTGCTAAATGAAATTAACTATTACCAATTACTTAACTTGTTCTGAGTCCTGAAATTTGCGGGCAGGGGCCCACCTTTGTAATTGTTATCCATTCTCTGGAAGTTCGCTGAAACTTATAGTTTCCGTAACATTAGATTCCTTTTTTAGGAACCACCGTCGGTCCGTCGTGTATTCCTAATTTTATATTGCTTGTATGTTTGGCTGTTAAATTAATCGCTACGTTCGTTCCAATGAACTCACAAATATTATAACCATGACATCGCCGAGAACTGTGCTTGTATGAACACATTGTGCTCATTAGTCATTACCGGTGTTTTATGATGCACTTTATTAACACAAAAATTACATCAGCCGATGCCTCAAACAAGCAGCGATAGCAGTTAACCAGCACCCAGCCAATATGGCAATAGGCCATATTACGGAATACTTCCACTGATGTTATTATTATTATGTACGATTAATCGATTATAGTCGATTATTGACGACCGATTATCGATTATCAAAATAAATAATCGTGGCACCTCTAGTTTGTGTGCAATAGTAATTTAACCCAACCTGTTGAAACATGTTCATGGCATTATTACAAATAGTCCATTGTCCATGTGAAGGATGTTCTGGAGCATGGCTGTTTAGAGAATTGTTGTTTACAGAGACACTGTTGTCTTATCTTGAGAAAACAATTTATCCACACATTAGTTCCATCATATGATGTCATTGAAAATGATTAACACTCTCCACACATCATATGTTCATTCTCCTATTCTATGTCCAGGTTGATCGTGATCCACTTTTCACTTGCATGTATTTCAGGATTAAAATTAACCTATTCCATAGACACATAATATCTGATACGCAGATTTTAAATTATCTCTTTCGCCTTAGGCCAGGTTCACTAAGAATTTCTATTAATTATAAGCCACCAATTGAATATTCATCATTTGAGGATATATCTTATTTTGAAATTCCCTCTATTGCATTTGGGCTGCAGGATAATAATAATGGTTCTGGTATTCTTGAAGCTGACTTTTTGGTCAAATATTTTTCACCCAATCACTTTTATAATCTCATTCAGGTTGATTGTGATACATTCTTCATGCGTATAGATTTTGGTATTGATTGAATGGTTTTGAGAATATTAACCCAATATTTAATAATATTTCTGCTGTTACAGACATTGTATCTTTCCAATGATCAGCTTAGAATAAAATTAACCATAGGTACATGTATACTGTACGCGATCCAATGTTATGACTCTAATATTTTCAATTTGACCCTTCTCATATCTCTCCTTTAGTTATCTGATAATTCTGTATTAAAATATTTTATATCCAACCATTATCAATCATATTTAATATCAAGGTCTATACACCCCTCACTTATATAGATGTTCAGGTGTTTGTTGGTCTCTAATCTCAATCATCCCATAACTTTTACTATGCAGCTAACACAACAACATAATCTGTTAAGACTCAGGTTCCATTGTAAGAATTAAATAAATAGAGTTATTATGATGTTAATATTGTAACAATTATATCTTTAACAGCTATGGTGCATCTGTCTGACTGTGTTTGGGTATAATTATCTTTATCAATCTATCACACATACATGTATCTCTGTTGGAGTGACCGAATAGGTTGAAATCGAATGTCATATCCATCTTCCTATTGTGTTTAAATGAGCAAGTTGCTCAATATGTCTGATTCCACTATGAAACTAATAAATAATAGTACGCTGTGAATTGTTGAAATTCTTGCACTCATAAAAAGATCGCTATCGCCAAGGTATGGGTTAAACATCTGCCGATCGTGATCGGCCTCTCGTTACAAAACCATTTAGCTGTTATACAAAGAAAATAAATACACATGGCACATTTAGTTCATATTAGTCATTATTAGTCACTGGATGTTGCTGAATTATTTAGGGGACGCCTCTCTTTATCTGTTTATTACAGCCATTTTACATTGTAGCATAGTGTAACAAGCCTGAATATAGTGTGTCTTGACATTTGCAGAGTGAGGTCCCCAGAGGGTGAATTTAGAGATGCTATCCCTGCACAGTGTGTTAGCATCACCAAATTCACCCTGGTGGGACCTCATTCTGCTTAGGCCTCATCTTCTGAGAAGTTTCTCAAGTCTAAAATATTAACATTGTTTCAAGATACTTTTTCACTTCTGTTTGACCAGTTTCTATATCCCCTAATTTGCAGTTCTACCATAAATTATACAATCAAGGTCACTAATGGGCAAACATCACCAACTTCAACTGGGGAACTTCAATCTGATCCTAGGTCTCAAATAGCAGTTGAGGCCTAAGCAGAATGAGGTCCCCAGTGGGTGAATTTGGTGATGCTATCCCAGTGTGTGGATAACGTCACTAAATTCACCCTCTGGGGACCTCATTCCGCACATGTCAGACATGCTATATCCAGGCTTGTCAGTTAATGAACCTGTTAAATGGATTCTCAGATCTTCAGAGCAACATTTATTATTATTAATTTGGTTTAGTTAATTGTATTCGGCTTACAAAGAAGTATCCGGAGGGGAATTATCTCTTGTTTATTACGTCCATTATTACGTTTATTGCATTGTTATTGTCATCAACTTCCCAACCTGATTATAATTGTGTTCGATGAACTACACATATTCTCAAAATAAGTGTCCTTCTCGACCGCGTTGGAACCGTCATGAGACCGTATTGATAAATTACCATCGACGCGGTTCTAGTGTTTATAATGCAATGTGGTTGTAACGCTACTCCCAACTCGGTTGTAATTTTCAATGCGGTCGAGGTAACCACCAACACAATATAACATGGTCGGTGTAACTGTCAACGCAACAAAACGAGACCGAGAGAACTGCCAATGCAACATAACATGGTGCAGGTGTCATAACTAAAACATAATGGTGTCTTGGATTCCACCATCGGGACATCTTTATGACAGCCTGACAGGATATTTTGTCCGCCGAGCGATATGACGGCCTGATATATTGTCATAAAACAGCAATTTTTTTTATCTGTCTTGTTGTCTTATAAAATGCATTAGTTTATTAAGAAACTGGCCATAGTTTTGTTTTATTTTTGAGTAAGATCATCCTAATTTGGTTGAGGTCCTCCTGTAATTTCAACAAGAGCTTTCTGATGAATGGCAATAAGCCATATTTCCGACTAAATCCGGAAAATTTACCCATAATTCTGCTGTGGTTAACTAGTCGATTATTTAGGGCGTTACTGTACTGTCTTATGTTAAAAAAAAAACAAGCCCACTTTTTTCTGTGAATTGGGATTTTCGGGGTCTGAAATTAGGAAAAACTGACTTTTTATCTCAGGGAATGGGACCCATTTTTGGCTCCTTGCTTTGCCTGAAAAAATCTATGTCCTTATACTGTTGCACTTGTGCCATTAATGAATGGCCATTAACACCCGAATGCGGTTCTATGTACGTCCTCGGCTTCTGATGGATATGACAGACGTGTCCGGAATAGAATAATCTGTTGTTGAATGCGTCCATGCATCTCTGTATCCATTGCATTCACCCATAACAAACAATCTGTCTAGTTTTAATTGATCCCGATTAATGGATTATCTGAGCTAGAGTACAGCATGCACTCTGAAGCGCAGTCATACTCAAACTCAGTACATTCGCCCTTCCTTTACTAAATGGATTCTCCCATCCAGCTATAAAAGTATACATTGGAATGGTCCATTATTCATATTGAGGGATGCTCATGAAATATAATTCGATGACAGCCAAATAAACAGATAATACAAGTGGTCAAGTGCAGAAGGATCCCTATTCTTTGGTGGGAAATGTTAGGATAAAAAATAAGTTAAACAAATGGCGTATGGTCGTTTGTCGAACTTGTTATCTGAACATTTCTCAAGGGACTCATCACTGAGTATTTCATAAATATTGGTTAATAAAGAATTTACCAAATCAATATGTTCATTATGGCTCTTAGCTTCTGTAGGATTTGACTGAAGTATTGGGATGATAAATGTCTGTCATTGTATGTGGTCATGCATATGTGCTAAATGTATGTCCAATTATGAATTTATACACAGAAACTGAAAAAAACATGTCCATATATAAAAGTGAATTTTTTCCCCTTGAAGTATTGTTGATTTGCTGTTTCAGCTTCTGAGAATTTTCACTATTTGGTCTACTCTTTCAGAATGACTTATTTTCAAATCATAATTGTGTACAGTAATGCCCTAAATAATTGACTCTTTATCCACAGCGAATTATGGGTAATTTTTCAGGATTTAGTCGGAAATATGGCTTGTTGCCATTCATTGAAAAGCTCTCAGCCATTTTTCTGACTAAATTCTGAAAAGTTACCCATAATTCTGCTGTTTTGAAGGAGTCGATTATCTAGGGCATTACTGTAGTTCATTTTAACCCTTCTGAAAATAATAATAAGGCCCTGTCAGGCATGTAAAAAACATTGAAAATTGTTTCGAAATATTCTTGAATTTCATCTAAAGTCTCTGAAACTTATAAGGGAAGAATCCAGAGATAATTTGGGGACACCTATTCCCAGCAGAGCATACATGTATCCTCATACAGTAATGCCCTAAGTAATCGACTCTTTAACTACAGCAGAATTATGGGTAACTTTTCAGGATTTAGTCAGAAATATGGCTTGTTGCCATTCACCGGAAAGCTCTCGGTGAGAGCTTTCCGATGAATGGCAACAAGCCATATTTCCAACTGAATCCTGAAAAGTTACCCATAATTCTGCTCTATATAAAGAGTCGATTACTTAGGGCATTATTGTATATTAAACTTAATATTGCTTTTATGCCAACACAGATACATATATTATAAATATGACTTAATATTTCTGATTTCAAAATTGAACATGCAGATAAAGCCACTATATTGCAACTGCAGATTTGATATTTACGTAGCATATTGTTGAATTGCCTTGAAAAAGTGGAAAATTCAGGTTGACTCAATACGGTCCACTAGGAATTTGGGGACATTTGGGAGTCTCGAGTTTGTGCGTCCTGGATATTTCCCTGCTTATGCACTACTTTTTAGCTCATCTCAGGCGAAGTCTCTGGTGGAGCTATAGTCATCACTCCTCGTCTAGCCATCCATCCGTCCGTCAACAATTCTTTAAATATCTTCTCTGGAACCATAAGACCGAATGGGTTCATATTTGGTGTGGATGTTTCAGACCTGTTCAAATGAGGTCACTGGGTAAATAGTTGCGAAGCCAGGGCCATAACTCTTTCCCCACCATAGTAATTCTTAAAACGTCTTCTTCTTAAGTACCATCAGGCCGAATGGGTTCATATTTGGTATGAAGGGTCCTTGGGTGACTTTGGTTCAGATTTGTTCAATGAGGTCACTGGGTCAACTATGGGCGGAGCCAGGGAAATAACTAAAAAAAATAATAATAATTTACTCAATTTTAGATTTCAAATTTAAATTTTTAAAAACTAACCATGTTATAACATCTGCCAGGGTACAGCGACTCACCTAACCAAATTTAGTTGAAATCGGTTCAGGGGTCTGGGAGAAAATTACGAAAAGACAGATCATTACCCTTGCCAATCGAAGGGTCAAGTTAATACATGTACCCCTGTCGCAAATGTTGTTCTTTCACATTCCTAATACCACCATGTTATTTGTGAATTCATCTCCTTCACTGACAACAATATAAAGCTTGTCTGCCTGCTATTCTCTCCAATGTCTCCAACTGTCAGAAAGATGAGATAATATCTCATTTCATACACAAATAACAGAAATATCTGGATAATGTTTATTTGTGTCATTCAATTTAAATTAGATTAATTCCTATGTGCTGTGTTCTATGCAGATGTACAGGCAGTGTTACAATATTATGTTTAGATAGGCTATTAACTCCTTTTCATCTGTGATAATGATGTCTCTCATTTATTATGCTGATGATTTCAAGGAACACTTATCAGAGGAGCCATGTTGATAATCCTTCCCTAAATTTGTTAACTTATTTTAAGGAAAATGAACTCTCTTACTAGGTCAATGGATCTCATAGATTGGGATTTACATTTGGTGCAAATCGGGGCAGAGATAGGAGATTTAACACCCTATATATGCTATGAATTCATGTTTGTTACTTGTATATAGATTCCTATATCACATGTAATAATTTTGATATATACCGGTATTATCAGTAAGGTTTTGATAAATTTCCAATAGTAGGAGATCTTGAAGTACGAGTTGTAATTTTTTTTGGTCCAGTTAGGAGGCAATCAGCAATGATCTATTGGGGGAGGGGAGGGGTGTGCAGTTAGAAAATTGCAAGGTGGACACCCCCATATTCCCTCCCACCGTTCAACGTAGACCCTCTAC